>ML681997.1:25426215-25736560 GCA_007922195.1 Podocnemis expansa
GGGGTGTGTGTGGGGTGTCACTCCCGCTCCCACAGCCGGGACTTTCACTTTCTTTGCCAGCAGGCGGCCGGCCCCGGACACACGGACCAGGTGGCTGCCGGCGAGTCGCTCCCCGGGGGCGGCGGCGGCTGCGTCAGGGCGCGGCGGCGACACCCACCAGGCGGCATCACAATCCGCCCCTCGCCGGCCTCCCCCGGCGGCGCGAGCCCTGAAAACTTGCTCGGCTCCGCTCGGCTCCGCGCCGCGCCGCCTGCCCGGGTCCGGGTCCGGGTCGGGGCCGGGGTCCGGGGGCGCCGGGCGCATGGCGGGGCAGGCGTGGGACTGGTTCCAGCGCGAGGAGCTGATCGGGCAGCTCAGCGACATCCGAGTGCAAAACCTGCAAGGTAAATCCGGACCCGCCGGCTCCCGCTCAGGCTGCGCGGGGGGTTTGTCGGCGGGGCCCAGTTTTGTGTTTTCCCCTCGGGGTCCTGCTGGCCCGGCTGGGAGGGGCCGGGGCCCGGGCCGGGGTTGGGGCCAGGGGCGCACGCCTGAAACAACTGCTGGGAGCCGGAGGCGATAAAGCAGAAAGCGCCTGCGGGGTGGGAAGGGGGCCGGGAAAGTTGCCGAAGCGGGGCAGCTGGGCTTATTTTGCTGGCGGTGCCTCCTCCATCACCGCCCCCAGCCCTGAAGCAGCGCTGGCCAAAGGCTCAGGGGTGCCCCCTGTCCCCTCTCAGCTCGGCGCCTACCTGCGCACGCAGCAAAATAAAGCAGGCCCCCCAAATTCTCAACCCTGCTCGTGTTTCTGCTGCTTTCACAAGGCGGTTTCAAGTAGGATGTGTCAAATCGGGGTTTGTGATTTAGAAAATCATTGCCATCACCGCATCAAAATAAAATCGAGGTGTTATTCGCATCATGCACACTTGCTTCACTGAGCTCACAAGGTGGACTGCAGCCACTGGAGTGCCCACAAATTTGGACACTGGTTCCAAAAATTTGCACTAAAGAAATTTTTGGTGCACGCAGCCTGTGGAAAATTAGAGGGAAGATTTTTGATTTTGGCACGCACTCCCCCCCATGTTATAAGAGAGAATCTATTCATACAGTGCAGACCCATTTACGCACAGGTGTCAGGGGATGAGCCCCCTGCAACCACACATAAACCAGCCCGTGTGTAAACAGGACCGGAAGGCCACTGCCCCAGGGAGGGACCCGGGGCACCAGCCCAGGCCCCACTCCCTGGCCATGGGCCACGCCCACAGCCCCGATTCTGTGCTGGGGTCCAAGTGCAGGCCACCAGCCTGGCCCCGGATCCCCAGCCGGGGACAGGGCAGAGAGCGGCAGTGGTGGCTGCTTCCAGCCCCGTTCTAGGTCCACGGCCGCAGCTGCCACTCCCTGCCCTGTCCCTGGCTGGGGATCCAGGGCCAGGCTGGTGGCAGCGGGCACCTGAGGCCGGCTCGGACCCCAGCACAGAATCGGGGCCGGGGAGCAGGCCTGGGCCAGTTCCCGGGGTCTGTCTCCAGGGTAGCGACGCTCCTGGTCCTGTTTACGCAACACACATTAACAGGACCTGCACCTTAATTTAGGGGCTTCGGGGGACATCCTGTCACCATGCGTTAACCAGTTCCACGTGCAAAGTGGTCATGCAGTAACGGGTCCCCACTGTATATTGTTTAAAATAGAGAAAGAAAGTCACTTCCATTTAATTTGGCATCCCTTAAAGCACGGGTCTCAAACAATCAGCTCGTGGGCCAGACGCAGCCCCTAGAGTTATTCTCTGCGGCCTGCAGTAACACTATTGTTACCCATATTTGCAATATCGTTGTATGAAAAGGTTTCACTGGTGAGGCCCTCGGGCTAATGTAGCTCATGCGGCCCTGAACTTGTCCTCGTGTGGTCCTTGGGGTGATTTGAGGTTAAGACCCCTGCTGAAGCCTGGTGCTCTAGGCAACCACTTAGCTCACCTATGGTCCAAAGGGGCAGCCATGTTAGTCTAGTAAAGCAAAAAAAGCAAGGAGTCTTGTGATGCTTAAAGAATAACAGATTTATTTATCACATAAGCTTTCATGGGAGAATATCCCACTTCATCAGGCGCTTTGAAGAGGGAGAACTCTTCAAAGTGTCTGACGAAGTGGGATAGTCTCTCATGAAAGCTCATGTGATAAATAAGTTTGTTAGTCTTTAAGCACCACAAGACTCTTTGCTTTTTTCTTTTTCTAGTTCACCTAGATGGTTGGGCCGGCCCTGTCCTGAAGGAATAACAGCCAATGTCCTCTTCCTTTGGGGGGGACCTACAGGAGGGCAGCATAGGGAAAAACCTTCAGAACGCTGGGGCTCTTTAACCAGGAACCAAAAGATAGTTTCAACCTTAAAGTCATTCCTTCAGATAATAATAACTAATAAACAGCAAAATAACTGTGATTTAGGGGACCAGAAGTCATAACACAAAGTCTGATCTGGCCTTGCTGAGGTAAATGGGAGGTTTTCCCTTTGATGTCAAATGAAGTGTTTTCAAAGTGCTTTGGGGTTAAATTCTGGTCTATTTCCTTTGTGTAAAATTTGGAGTAGCTCCTCTGAAGTCAGTACTGTCACTCCAGATTTATATTAGTCTAACTGTACAGGATTTAACTTGCCATCTGATTACAATAGGTGAAATACCCCCTTATTGTGGACCTTGGCAGAATTGGTCCACTGACTTTCAGATACTTTTGTTACCTGTCTGTAGGGCATATGAGGTACACAGAAATTTCACTATTAACATTATATAGTACAGTACTGATAAAATGTTTCCTCCAAGGTTATATAGTTTGACCCTCTCCAACTATCTATGATTGGTAGGGATAATATGAACTGATGTAACAACAGAGCAGTTCTGGTGTACAAGGACTGGAAAACGGTTTGTTTAATAAAACCTAACAATTGCCTTCATCAACAGTTTACATTAAACTGAGATATAAATTCTATCTCCTATTAAAATAAAAGCCTTGAATTATAGGCTATTCTTTCTTTCTTTTTATTCCTTAAGATACTAAAGTAAGACATGCTGGAAGAGACAGTGCATTTGCTTGAAGGTAGTTTTATTACAAAATGTAGTTAATTTACCTGAGAGGAGATCAAACACAGCCTTTCTGTTCACAGTCAGTTTGTGACAATGTGTGGGAGTGTAGAGGTGTGTTAGAGAGAGGCTTAATTTGCAATAATTTTGTCTGCATCTTGAACCTCACCGATATTTAGATTTAGAACCCATTCAAATTTTAGGGGGTTGTGGTTGAGGCAGTCTCTAGTTTTAACAATTGGTCATTATGACATAATTGCAATATTTCACCTCTTCTCTGTTATCTTTCTTTTGCTGATGTTGACTGGCATGGACTGTCTCAATTCATTCTCCAAATGTCCCCATAATTACCCAACTTCATAACTTCTTTGTAACTACCCACTTATATACAATAAGATTATACCCTAAGTTCACTTATATATTTCTAAGGAAGAGACTCCATGAAAGAAGAGTGAATTAAAAATGGACCCCCTTCCTTTTCTTTACTTCCTCATTATTTGTTTAATTATTCTCTGTGGCCCATAAAACGCTTTGAGCCTTCTCTCTTAAAATCGGTACAGTTCTGCTGAAGAACAGTCTATCCGGTAGGGCAAATTCCATTGGATAACACTGAGTTCATGAAAAACCGCATTCTCTTCTTACAGTACGGGGGGAATTCTGAAGGGCATATTAGTTGTCATCTCACTGCATTGTACCACTGTTAAGATATTTGAAAGACACGCCTTACCTATTTGAAAGACAGGTCTTATCTTAGTAGCTTTTAAAGTTGGGAAAGACATCAAATGGGAATAGGTACTATGGTGTGGCTCTAGAAGAAGTAATAATATCTAGCATTTGCTTTTAAACCATAGATTGCATATAACTTATAAAAGCGAATAAGAATTATCTACATTTTGCGGATGGGGGGCACTCAGAGTTTTAAGAGGCTTGCCCAGCATTGCTCAAGAATTCAGGGGCACATGGAGGAATAAAGCCCAAGTGCTAGACCCTCAGAGGTATTTAGGTACCTAAATCCCATTAATTTCAAAAGAGTTAGGTGCCTAGATATCTTTAAGGATCAGGGCCCAAGTCTCCTGTCTTTTAGTCTAGTGCCATGGAAATATGCTGCTTCTAGCTGGCAGTAAATTTTTTTTAAAGGGCATCATGTTGATTTCAGTTGCACATGCATCTGAGAACGGAAGATGACCCTCAGTTTATAAATCTTATTAGTTCTGTCCAAACCTAAAATGTATATAAAGCATCTAAAATGTATGTAAATATATCTGTTGTAGACTCAATAAAGACTCCTGTCAATTTACTGGAGAGTTTATGAATTCATTATAAATATTTGTAGAATAAACACAGTTTCAGTCTGTAGTGCTACATCTATTATCAATTTAAGCAGGCCTTATCTTTTTTTTTTTTTTTTTTTTTCACATGAGAATGTGAGGCTTAAAAATGGTTTAAAACATTTTGTGCCCAATCTTGGCTTCATTAAAATCAGTGGGAGTTTTTCCCTTAACTTTAAATGTCCTCTCATGCTGCTTCACTGCAGAGCAGTTTTCTTTTTTTAAAATAGCTAATGTAATTCTTGAAATTCAACTTTCTAATCTTTGTAGTTTTGTTGTAACTAAACTTTGAAATTTTGATATCACAAACTGTCTAAGCTCTCCATTTATGGTTTATAATTTCCTCAGAATCTCTCTGGATTTATGTAATGAAATTTATATGTTCTAAGTCCCTATGTAAATTAAAATTGCCAGAACCATGCCAGTTACTGGAACTGAACAGCTCTCCTTTACACAGCTTATACAGGAGGGGTATGTTTCCATTGAGTTCTGTAATGACTATTACTTTGCAGATTGATATGCAAGTAGAATTAGGGCCAATAACTTTATACTTCTATTAAAAAGTTAATTGGGGTAGATTATAGTGTGCTAACATTCTTACTTTTTTACTACAAGATTAAAACTGGCATAGTCATTGGTGAAAGCTGCTAAACACTGCAAGTACGGAGACATGGGAATAGGAAAATAAATGCCAGTTTTAAAAATGGAACTGCCAGCTGGATGTGTAGCGATGGCCATATGATGATCAGTTTTTACTTCCCTTTTTTATTAGAAGCTCTTCTTTTCAATTTTTTAAAATAGGAAGTGATAGTAAAAGGCCTCCCAGGTAACAGCTGCTAAAAGCAGCTACAAGAATATCTTCCATTGTAGATAAGAAAATCAGGAGAGATTTCAGAGCAAAAGCTCCAAAGAGTGACAAGCTAAGGAAAAGAAAAAGAGGAATGTGTAAACAAGGAAATAAGTACAGGTTTCTTGACACAGAAACCACTGAATTTTCTCTTTCCTATGTTTTTTTGTGACGCAGCTAGTTGCTTTTGATATGTTCTTGTGCTATGTGCTCTGTTCATAAATTCATCATAGCACATTCCTCTAAACTCAAAAAATAAAAGAAAAAAAAGTGCCCTGAATGTATGAATTCCTCAGAAAGCAGAGGAACACTCAACAATTAATTTTCAGCCAAGAGAAGATTATTTTTATCACAATTAAAGCAAGAACATTTTGTTATATGAATATTTTAAGATCTTTCCCAACAGAAAGGTAAGTTTACGCACATTCAGAAACGGCCACATGACTATGTGTGCTCATCTGCCTAGTTTTATTCACTAGAATAAGGCAACATTTGTTAAAGACAAAATTCTCGAAAAATATTGTTGACTATGATCCAGTGCTACGTAATAGTCTGATTAATGCACATATACTCTACTGTAAATGTCTTTTCCCTACATTACTTAGAATGATACAGATTGAGAAGAACACTTCTCTGGTCAGAAGTTTTATGCACCTTTAGGAAGTTAATATTATAGCAGTTATTGAATACTACTTATAATTTCTTATGATTTTAATGGTCTGTATGATAGCTGGGCAGGAATGGTGCTGGCGCTTCTGGCAACCCCTGGCAAGCGCAACAGAGGCCAGTGCAGACGAGTGATGTCAGAGTGTGGCGCGGTGGTGCGCTCCCCATTTTGGCTCCCCTCAAACATTGGCACCCCCTGCAACGCTTACCGGGCTTACCGCATTGCACCGGCCTTGTACCTGGGTAGTCAAGGTCTAAGATGGTTATGCTGCGAAATGAGTGGATCAGGAATCAGAACTCGTCAGTCACTTTCATCACTTTGCTGCTGATTCAGATCTTGATCCAAAGCCCACTGCAATTCATGGGAGTCTTTCTGTTGCATCAGTAGGCTTTGGGTCAGCCTCTCAATGTCTAATTTTGGGCTAGTCAGGTAGGCTTACATTTTTAAGGTGTCCACTGATTTTTGGTGTCTTGTGATTTGGGAACTCAGCGTAAGACCTAGGATCTGTTTTTTGGAGGTGTTTCATACCCACGATACCAATTATAGCTATTACAAGCTTCAAACACACAGCACTTCTAAGTAATGAGGCCCCACATGTCCCAAGTCAGACTCCTACAAACTGACATTTTCAGAACTAGTAGATTGTTTTTTGTAAATTTTGACCTCTCTTTCTCCCTGTTTAACAACTTATATATTGGGTATAATAATCCTACAGTGGTCACACTTAAAAAAATGGTTGTGATTTTCCTCTCTCTTTACTTTGCCACCTTCTGATATGTTGTTCCACACTGTTTGAGTCCAAACAATTGCTTTATTTTCATAGAATCATAGAATGATAGGGTTGGAAGGGACCTCATAGGTCATCTAGTCCAACCCCCTGCCAGAGGCAGGACCACTCCCACTAAACCATCCCAGTCATGGTTTTGTCCAGCCGGGCCTTAAACACCTCCAAAGATGGAGATTCTACCACCTCCCTCGGCAGCTCATTTCAATACTTCACCACTCGCCTAGTAAAAAAAGTTTTTTCTAATATCCAGCCTCGACCTCCCTAACCGCAACTTGAGACCATTGCTCCTCGTTCTGTCCTCTGTTGTAACTGAGAACAGTCGAGCACCATCTTCCTTAGAGCATCCCTTCTAGTAGTTGAAGGTTGCTATTAAGTCCCCCCTCAATCTTCTCTTCTGCAGGCTAAATAAGCCTAATGCTTTCAGTCTTTCCTCATAGGGCTTGTGCTCCAGCCCTTTAATCATTTTGGTTGCCCTCCTCTGAACTCTCTCTAGCATGTCCCTGTCCTTTTTGTAGTGGGGAGCCCAAAACTGAACACAGTATTCTAGATGTGGCCTCACCAGTGCAGAATAGAGGGGAATGATCACATCTCTCGATCTGCTGGTAATACTTCTTTTCATGCAGCCCAGTATGCCATTGGCCTTTTTGGCAGCAAGAGCACACTGCTGACTCATATCTGGCTTCCCATCCACCATGACCCCCAGGTCCTTTTCTACACTGCTGCTACTTAGCTGAATGTTCCCCAGCCTGTAGCAGTGCATGGGGTTTTTCTGTCCCATGTGCAGGATTTTACACTTGTCCTTATTGAAGCTCATAAGATTTCTATTGGCCCACTGTTCAAATTTATCTAGGTCTCCCTGAATCCTGTCCTTGCCCTCCAATGTGTCTACTGGTCCCCCCAGCTTGGTGTCATCTGCAAACTTACTGAGAGTGCAGTCTATTCCAACATCCAGATCATTGATGAAAATGTTGAACAGAACTGGCCCCAGGACCGACCCCTGGGGCACACCACTCGTGACCGGTTGCCAGCTAGACGTGGAACCATTGATTCCTACACGCTGAAACCGTTGATCTAGTCAGTTTTCTATCCACCTTATAGTCCACCTATCCAACCCATTCTTCCTTAATTTGCCAATGAGAATGCTGTGGGAAACTGTATCAAAAGCTTTGCTAAAATCAAGGTATATCACATCAATGGTTCTTCCTGCATCCAGAAAACCAGTCATCTGATCATAGAAGGAGATGAGATTGGTCAGGCATGATTTACCCTTGGTAAATCCATCCTGACTGTTCCTGATCACTTTATTTTCCTCTAAGTGTTTGAGAATGGATTCTTTGAGAATCTTCTCATAATTTTTCCAGGGATTGAGGTGAGGCTGACAGGTCTGTAATTCCCTGGATCCTCCTTTTTCCCTTTCTTGAAAATAGGCACTACATTTGCTTTTTTCCAGTCCTCTGGCACCTCCCCCGTTCTCCATGAGTTTTGAAAGATAATGGCCAGCGGTGCTGCTATCTCATTGGCCAATTCCCTTAGCACTCTTGGATGCAGTTCATCCGGCCTCATGGACTTGTGCACATTTTGCTGAAATAACTTGACCTGATCCTGTGACTTACACTTCCTTGGATTTATTTTTCCTCCCATAAAGTAAGTTCTCCATCTTCAAGCATCTGACAAAGTGGAAGTTCTCCCACATTTAAAGCTCCTGCATCGAATAAATTTTTTACTCTTTAAAAATGCCACAGGACTCTGTGTTTGCTTTACCTTATTGACAGGGGGTGATCTGCATATGAAATGAGGGTGGACTATGTCTGTGGCCCAGTTCTCCGCTCACAATGGTGTAAAGGTGGAGTAAAGCCATTATCAGTTGGATTAAACTAGTGGAAAATCACTGTAAGGAGAGAATGTTCAAAGTCCTTTAAACATAAAAAAAAAAATCCATTGGTGCATGGTTAATTCTGTTAAAAAATTGATCCCCCATCAGAACGGTACTGAATATGTGGCACTTTGTAGCTTTTATTTGCATTCATAATAAATTCCTTCTTTATCACATGAAATATGCTTATAATATTTTATTTACAAACATATATTTATTAATTTATAAAGTCCTCATTTCAGAAATAGTATCTGGAACACTGCATGTATGGAACGAAAATTAAACCAAATTGGGCTCAGTGCCCAGAGACTGTAGCAAGACAAACAAAAAGTGGGCAGACAGGAAAAATGTTCTCGAAGGCCAGAGCCACTATAAAGAGAAGGGCTACGAAAATGCTTTTAACACAGTGGTTTTCAATTTTTTTTTCCTCAGGACCCAGTTGCAAAAAATCATTTATGCCCGTGACCCAACAATTACATCTTTGAGTTGTGCTGTTCAGTCTTTTGGCGGTGGCAGCAAGGGGTGCCATGATCCTCTACCTGAGGGTCTGCGAGCCAGTACTGGGTTGCGGTGCTTGGTTTGAAAACCACTGCCCTAACATATACTTCTTCCAATAGGGAGGACTTCTCAGTTACAGGCTTGATGATAGCGCTACACCTTCAATTCTGTATACTTCATCTCTGAAGCAAAAAGACCCTGCCCAATTCAGATGGAACTCTGGGACAGTGAGGAGGGATAACCTGACCAGTGGTGGCTTTTAGGGAGAAAATGAGATTTGGAAAGTGAACACTTAAATATCTGTGGTTTAGGATAATAAAATAATACCCAAAATATCTCTGGTTTTCTGAGGTGGTGCAGAGTCTTAAGCACAGGCCAGGGAATCCAGAGACCTTCTTGGGGTCTTGTTCAAGCCTTGCTGTGATTTGTGGTGTGGCCTTGGGTACCTGTCTGGGTCAGTTTCCCCATCTGTAATATGATTATGATTTCCTGCCTCAGAGACATTTTGTAAGGATTAGTTAGTTAATATTTGTAAATGGGCCAAAGATGCAAGGCACTACATTAAATGTTATTCCTAGTTAGTAGTGCAAAACCTAGATTCTTATTTTCCAGTAGAACATTATCTGCTAATTGAAGTATAACTCCTGGAGATGTAAGAGGCCACAGATATGACATGACTTTTTCTTCCCTTCAGATTCCACCTGTTTGGCAAGGGATTTACTGGGCCTGATTTTATTGCAAATTCTGGGTGGCTTCTGTGGTGTTCTATGTTAGGGGTTTACACCAATGAGGGGCTTACACTAGTAGGGGAAAATACTTAGTGACTTCACTGGTGTTCTTTTAATTAGGGATTTACACTAGAGTAACTAGGAGCAAAATCTGGTCTCTTCCCTTAACATGCCGTCTGTCCAGTAGGGAATTTCCTGTCCTTAATAGCGAATTCCACTGAATAATATTTAGTTCCTGTTTTTTTTTTTTCGTTTAAAAAAGACCCTCCCTTGTGGCAGGAGAAGCTGTCGTTTTGAAACACTGGAACTCTTGAAAGAGCCCTTCCTTTTTTCTCAGTTTTTGAAACACATTGGTTTAGAAGGACATGAAGTTAGAAGGTTAAAAAAAAGTTTTTGTTCTATTCCCTTGTAAGAGTTGATACAGTTACTGACCTTGGTGAGACAGGATTGAGTATGAATTTTTGCTTGGTAGGTTGAATTTCTTTTTCCTAACAGAGCTTCAAAATGTTTAATTCTGGCCTTTTGAAACTTGAAAATACTATGGATAGATCAGAAGGAAGTGGAGATTTAATTGTCTTCAAAACGTATCAAAAGGAGGCAGCATGTTTTGGGTGCTGATACAACCAGGCAACAGTTTTAAATGTTTGCTGCATGAATACTTCACTTGTTGGTAAAAATATCACTTATTATAAATATATTTTAGTTTAAGAATCTCAAGGCTGCCCCAATTTTATTACTTTAAGTGAGGAAATAATTATCGTGTACCTAAGAGGAAGCCTTGCATACATCCTCTAATACTCCTCAATATGACTAGGAGTGATCAGCTCTCAGGACCTGCAAAGACATGTCTCCTGACTTTCGAGACCCTTGCAAATGTGGTGGCATTAGGGTGATGAGCTTTGGAAAAACCACATGAAAAACAGGGGACAACACTTTATTTTAAGGGACATTTTAGGAAAACACCATTTCCCTTACCATATTGTATATTTTTCCCTGAAGTGTACATTTCTACTGCCCTCAAGTATACAATCAAGTTTCAATTTAATATATAAAATGATACTTATCCATTTCAATACATTTCAATACCTCTTTGCTCAATTCATTAAAACTCTTTACACATAGAATTTAAATTAACTTTAATCTGAAACTCAGCCTTAGCAGAAATCAATGATTAGCTGGTTCCTTCAATCTGTCCAAGTCTGTTTGCACAAGGAAAATATTATTTCCATTGCTGCCTTTGAGTGAGGACTGGGTGCAATAAACTCCACTAGTTTTAAAAAATTGTGAGGAGGAGGAGCTGCCATGGTTCAAAGCCCTACATCTTCTTCATAACTCACTGATCCTTTGCAATAGAAGAAAAAAGTGCCCATATGTGGCAAGCCTTTCCTGTTGACTTAGCCATTAGTGAATCTTTCTTTTTCCAGAAATTCTCTAAATTCTTATTATGTCTGTACCAGTGTTACAAGTGCAAAACAGAGGCCTGAGATGGAGAAGCTTTGGAATATGTGATAAGTTCTAACAGTTACAGTCTGTAACAAGAAGCTACACCCATGATTTTTATTTCAGGTGTGCAATTCAGTGCTGTTGCAGGACAACACACCAGGCAGGAGAAGCTGTTTTCATTTTCTGAGCTTTCTGGTTGGTTTTTGTGGAAACACTGGGTTTCTTCAGGCCAAACTCTACACTGAAAACAAGGTTGAATAAAAAGTTACATTGCTCTTTAAAGATTTGATTCAGCCTTCCCTCACTTATGTGACAAATCAATGAAATAAGAGAATCAAGGGACATCCCTCAAAATAAGTTATGGCTGGCCACCCTGAGTGTCATGGTACCAAAATTTAAATCATTTTCATTCAAAGACTTTGCTTCAGCAGCTCTGGTTGCCTCAGCTAGTAGACTTCGGTGCCTGTGAAGTCTTTAACTGTCCCCTGACTTTTGAAGGGCCCAAAGAATCATTTTGCTGCCTGTCCAATAGCTGGCTGGGGAGTGAGTTGTTTTTGATGTGTATTCAATCCTTGGCCTTTACTGTGAAAATGCCAATTAGTTGGATGGTTCTATCACACTCTCATTTGCTTACCTAAACTTTCAACATTAATAAACTAAAGCTCTTCCAGATCTGTTCCAGTTTATCGAAGGAAACAAGTTTGCCTTTATCTTGGTCTGTAGAGTAATTTTCATTGTGGATCCTAACCATAGACCTTATCTTGAGAGCTTCATGGGAAACATTATATTCTGGATGGAAACATGATTTCCATATGACAAAAATCGTCATGTGTGCCACCCACAGGCATTTTCGCCTGCAGGTTGCACTGTGCGGGCCATGCACAGTACGTTAGGGGAGAGACAGAACAAAGCCATCTGATTGTGGAGGCAGTGTAAAATAGTTGTGAACTTATATGCAGGTCCCAAAACTGAATTTGCGATTCAGATAAAATTATCAGCGGGTAGGCTCTTCTTTTGACCAGAGCTGCAAAGGCCATTTGGGGTTTGTCTTCACTAGGATTTGAAGGTTAGAAGGAGTTAGCCAACTGTCAGATTCAGAGTCTGGTGTATGGCACAGCCTGTAGTCAGTCGTTGAGAGTGACCCTTTTAGTGTGCCAGGCCCAAAGGACTTACATAATTCTACAGGAATAGACATGTTGTTGCTAAGGGTATCTCTGTTCAGCAATTAAACACCGGTAGCTGGCCCAAGTTAGCTGACTCAGGCTTGTGCTGTGGGGCTGAAAATTGCTGGGTAGATATTTGGATTTGGGGTTTAGGCCTGGGATCCCACGAGGAAGGAGGGTCCGAAAGCCCAGCAGCCTCGCAGCCAAAGCCCCATGAGCCTGAATCAGTCAGTCAGCTAACCTGGGTTAGCTGCGGGTCATTTCTTCTACTGTACCCGAAGACTCCAAGAATGGGCCTTCAGGGGCTAGCAATCCCTGTCTCTGTAGCTCCCTGCAGCAAATGCAGCCAGGCAAGACTCCTGTGGGAGGCTCGTACTGTACTCCTTCAGCGTGCAATGTCCAGTGACACAGATGGCCTCATACAGTCAGATTAATAATTTATTAGACAACTGTGACTTGGAATCTGAAAATCCTTCGGTTAGTACAGAGGCCGTGCCACAGCAGTGAGCCAGCCTAGGTGGTACGGACCCCATTTCTGGCTGTAATGCCTGTCTCTTTGTGCTCAGTCTCCCGTGAAAGTTCTGAGTCCCTCCAAAGGCAGCTCTTATTCTTGCCACAGGACACCTTTTGTGCCCCCTTTTATTTTCCAGATCAATCAGTTCACATGTTCTGCCAGATGGAGTTTCCTGCTGTTAGGTATTAGTTGTTTAGTCATTACCATTGTTTTTCTGGATTTGGGTGAGTTTTTTCAGCCAGCTCTTTAAGGCCCCAGTCATTCCAACTGATAGTAGGAGACCCAGACCCCATGTCTCCTGGGCTGTTTCAGGAGCAGTTAACTCCCTGGGTAGTAATGCAATGTACAAAGAAAAACTTAGGCACACATGGAATAGTCATAAAAATATTACAGAGAATTCCCAGTTTGTCACTTTGAGACAGTCCAACAGTGCTTATAATACGAATTAGTTAGCCAAGTTCTGTCAGGTACTTGCCAAGGTGTGTTGATTTAAATCACTGATTTTAATTGGTATTTAAATTAGCAAGCAGGAAACCTGGATTAAAATGATTAGTTTTAATCTTGTTTTGCATTTGTATTTCTTAATTATTTTCCTGAAGAAAGGTTAATTCTCATTGATTTGTGACTATTTATTCATATTCTTAATTTTTATATTATAAACACATTTCTTGTGCTTTTGTATTTATGATATGTGTAAAACTCTGTTTGGATACAAATTGTATTTCAATTAAAAAATTGGAAATCTAGCACTGTAAAATTGCTGTTAATATGTTAATAAAACTACCTTAAAAGTACTGGATATATAAGGAAAAAAATGCCAATCAGCATCTCTTGCATTTAATATTGATTTATTAAACAAAGGACATAACTGTAATAAAGGAAACAAATAATTTCTGGTCACTGTGTCCTTCAAAACTGTAAAACAAGTAGATCTTACTCACTCACATTTCATTTCCTCATTTTATTCAGATATTGGATGAGGAAGCCAAAATTTCTTGCTTTTTCAGCTGAACTATTTGAATAATCAAATTAAGAAAATACTTTCTCTGTACTTGTGGAAGAAGCTACTACTTTTATAAGCAGTTTTAATACTTAGCGGCCAGTGACTTCCGCCAGTTCTGTGGTTTTACTTTCTTTAAAATTTCAATTGCAAATATTTAATTTAATATTTTTAAAAAATTTAATGTAAATGATTTTAATAGATTATGCTCAGTTTAGGCTTTAATATAGGTGGTTATAGTTTCAAATTTAATTTTAAATAGGATTGCTTTTAAAAAGAAAAACAGAGTACCTGATTTAAGTATAAATATGATTTTGTTTTTTATTTAAATTGATTTTTATCCACCCTCGGACTTACATGGCTCTCATTACCAAAGCATCCAAGCATCTCACAGTGCTTAATGCATTTAGTTTCACTACACTCCTGTGAAGCTGTGAAGTATTATACCCATTTTAAAGAAGGGTAACCGAGGCACAGAGGTTGGAGATCCACAAAATGATTTAGACATTGCAAAACTGAATGTCATGGCACCTAAGTTTTAAGCAGCTAGAAAAATCATAAGGACCCCTTTGCAATCTACAAGGCCAAGATAGGCACCTGGACTCCCTATTCAATGAGTGGGGAGAAATAGGCACGGAAGAATATAATGCACAAAAGCCAGAACGCTAGGTGGGCAGCCACCTAAACTTGCTGATGGGAGAGGCTGATGATACAGGTGAATGCAAAGCCCTGGCCCTTTCTCAGAGCTTGGCACCAAAGTCTGGACTTGAGGGGGGTGCCTGTTTTTAGTTAGTGATGCGCAAATAGGAGCCCATTACTTGGAGCCAGGTGGCTTAAGTGCCTAAGATGTTCCTTGTGAGACTGAGTTAGGTGCTTGCTGACTCCAGTCCACTCACTTGGAGTGCTGAATGTTTTGTGATGCTGGGAAGGTGGCTGCACATAAGTATCCTACAGAACCACATCCTCACTCAGCATGGTTCTCCTGTGGCTTTTCCAATAGATTTATGCCTATGCAGTAGTGCGAGCATAGTGTCACTCAGTGTTTACTTGGTAGGTAAAGATAAAAATGAGGCAGTATGTGGGGAAACAAATATGTTAAATTTTACTAGCTCAAACCATTTCTCGTTGATAATAAAAAGCTCAGATTTTTGTGTGTAGAAAGTTTGGGGTGTTTTTTAGTGCCATCTGGCCATTTACATTTGAACAGCAGATCACCACTACTGTAATGACTACAATATATAATACAGGCTTTCTCAGTCCATTTCTCATTAATGGAGATTTTCCGCACAGAGGCTTGATTTACCATCTGGATGTGTATTATTTGACCAACAAGATCATGCCTAATGTTATAACTGCCGTTTGCACTGCAATGAACCAGCAAACTACCCTTTACTAAATGATTCATCTGCCCCAGTTAGGTCAGTAAAACATAAAATGGAAGGAATCTAGATTTACCAGCTAATGCATTTTCTTCTTAGAATTTGCAGTTGCACCCCAATTGCTTGTCTAACTCTTTATTTATGTGTCCTAATAGTACATCTAGTAGCCTTTGGTGGTTTGTAGGTTACTTTTTCTCTGTGGAAAGAAATTTCATGTGTGAAAAGAATAAATGGTCAAATTAATGCCAAATATAATTTCTTAATTCTATGTTTTTCTCATCCCTTCTATTCATTGTCTGTAATATGCCTACTTTGACTGTACACCCCTCCTGGTAATGAACTGTTATTTTGCACATCTGTAAAGTGAAAAACATAAGTTTGGTCCCATGCAAATAATTGCCTTGCCAATTTAATTAAAGTGGGATGTGTTCAGATCGTAATGAAACCTTGAGAAAGCCAGATAAATAGATTATAACTCATTTCATGCCATGTTGCTCCAATATTAGACATTAGTGCAAATAGCCTTAGAACATCTATTTTGAAAGCATAGCAACCAGTCTTCTTCTTTCTAGGAAATAGACTACTTTGAGTCTAACTTTACTGAATAACTAAGGTCTCTCAGCTTCTCTTCTTCCTCCTCCTCCTGTCTCACTGTGTGAGTTAGTCATTGAATCCTCTACCTCAGCTCATCAAATTGTTTGTAAAGTGCATGAAGTTTTTTGGATAGGACACCACAATGTAAACTATTATTATTTTATTTTCTATCTCGTAGTGTGACAAGAACTGTGCAAGGCATTCAGGATATGACTTTACTTGTCTTACTGTCCTGGAATAATTTTGCCTCTCATATTAGAAAGCTCTATTTATGTCTTCCAGAATTATGTGCCATTTCTCATAGTTTGCAGATGGATTTCATCTGAGCCAGTTGTCTTTAGTTCTCAGAAGCTGTCTTTTTCACTTGTCCCACACATCATGTGTCTTTCCAGTTTTTCTTCATTTTTGATCCTGGGAAATGGACAGTCTGCCTGCTTTTGGTGTTTGTCTCCTGTCTGCTTTGTAAACAGTGAGGTCAAAATGTAACCGAACTGTGTCAGTACATAAACATTCTGGTTGTCTTGTTTCCTTACTGACTTCTTGCTTCTTACATAATGTATTGTAAGGTAACACAAAGGCTGAATTCTGCCCTCATTTGCACCACTAGCCTTGGTTAGGGAACTTCTGAAAATTTTCCACCATTGCTAATGTGTTGTTTACTGTGCTGGGAACCCTAATAGGGCTGAAGTGCTCATGGCAGCAGTCCATTAACACTGAACTGCACCAGTGCTAGCAATGTTGGAAATTTTTTTGTAAGTCCCCAGAGATAGACAGGACTGAATTTCCAAGTGTAAGTAGAAAGAAGACTTTTCTTAGATGGTATAGTGTGAGTGTGGGATATGGAGTGGGGAATTTAGACAATCAGTATATTGTCTGAAGGACAAGCAGTGCTTAATTTCTGCCTGGCACCTATAGGGTTGGCAGTTCATGAATTTTGGCACTTCTGGACTTGCCACATTAGTTATGAAAGTAAAAAAATTGCTTGAGGCCCTGTACCTAATTGTTTAAGCTCATTCCAATGAGCAGAAAGAACAGCAGATGTGGAAGGCAACCAGTGTGACTTAACAGAGATCTCTGTGGTGAGCTGAAACATAAAAAGGAAGGTTACAAGAAGTGGTAGCTTGGACAGATGACTAGGGAGGCATACAAAGATATTGGTTGGGATGGCAGGGATAAAATCAGAAAGGCCAAAGGACAAATGGAGTTACAGCCAGCAAAGGATGTAAAGGATAACAGGAAGGGGTTCTACAAGTATGTCAGTAACAAGAAGAGGATCAAGGATGGCGTAGGTCCCTTACTGAATGGGGCAGGTATCCTTGTGGTGGAGGATGTTGAAAAGACTGAAGTACTCAATGCTTTTTTTACTTTAGTCTTCCTAGGGAGGGCCAGCTCCCAGCCCACTACACTGGGTACGGCAGATTGGAGAGAAGAGAGGCCCTTGGTGATGGAAGGTCTGGTTAGAGACTACTTAAAGAAGCTGGATGTGCACAAGTCTATGGTGCCGGATGTACTGCATCCGAGGGTGCTGAGAGAGGTGGCCAATGAGATAGCAGAACTGCTGGCCATTATCTTTGAAAACTGGTGGTGAATGGGGGAGGTGTCAGAGCACTGGAAAAAAGCAAATATAGTGCCTATCTTCAAGAGTGGGAAAAAGGAGGATCTGGGGAATTACAGACCTGTCAGCCTCACCTCAATCCTTGGAAAAATCATGGAGCAGGTTCTCAGAGAGTCCATCCTGAAACACTTGGAGGAAAATAGAGTGATCAGGAGCAGTCAGCATGGATTCACCAGGGGTAAATCATGCCTGACCAACCTCATTGCCTTCTATTATGAGATGACTGGATTTGTGGATGCGGGAAGAGCTGTTGATGTGATATACCTCGACTTTAGCAAGGCTTTTGATACGGTTTCCCACAGCAGTCTCATCGGCAAGTTAAGGAAGTATGAGTTGGATGTTGTGACCTGGGCCTCCTGGGATAACCTTATGAATGTGCCAAAATCAGGGGAAGCTGCAAAAGCAGGGGCCAAACCTCCAAACCACTGACGGGTGGTACTTAAACCAGTCTCCCAGTCAGCAACAAAACATGCTTCTGATTCCCCACTCTGGTCATCACCATGCATAACAAAACAGAAACATCTCCCTTTATTGCACATCAGCTCCTATGGTCCCCCCCTAGCGACAGGGTCTCTTAAAGAAATAGGTTCTCCTGACCCCAAAGGGCCAGCCACATCATCCAGAACAATATAGGCTTGGATCTTACCCAAAACACCATGCTGCCAACCAGTCCTTTAGTAACTACAACTAAAGGCTTAATATAAAAAGAAAAGAAACAAAATATGAGAGATGTTAAAGGGTCAAAGTGAATCACATACATACAAATGATTTAGAGTTCATAGAAAGCAAGTCCTTGAAAAATCTGTAGTTTGCAGTTTAGTCCAATTTGTCTGGTATGCACCCAGCACCTGGGTGGGTCTCAGTCCTTTGTTCAGTCCTGGAAGAATAGTTCCAGAGGATGATGTTGATTGTAGGCTGCCGACTGAAGACTAAAGACAAGATGGAGATGGGGTTCCAGACTTTTATCGCCCTTTGGCCCTCCCCATGCTCTCAAGGTCCTTGTCCAATCAAAATGGAGTTGAGTCACATGGTCAGCTTGGGTGACTCATCAAACAGGTTTCTCCTTGGAACCACTGTAGCTGGGAGATCCTAATGGGTAATTAGGATGACAGTAGTTTTGCAGACACCCAGTCTGGGATTGCTGAAGTCAAATAACTTGGAGTACAAATAAAAACAAATAGATTTCTAATTTCTAATATAGGCATGATACCTACATATAAACCATATAATTACTCTTAGCAGATTACAGCCTTTCTCTTGATACCAAACATGGGATATCACATATAGATCATTACAAATATGAAACATTAATATGAAAAATAATCATAACCAGTCCCCAGATGCAGACAGTGTGACAGATGTGTGGATTGTAAGGTGGATAGAAAACTGGCTAGATCAACTGTTTCAGTGAGTAGGAATCAATGACTCAATGTCTAGTTGGCAACCAGTAACAAGTGGTGTGCCCCAGGGGTCGGTTCGGGTGCCGGTTCTGTTCAACACTTTCATTAGTGATCTGGATGATGGGATAGACTGAACACTCAGTAAGTTTGCAGATGACACCAAGCTGGGGGGAATGGTAGACACACTGGAGGGCAGGGACAGGATTCAGGGAGACCTAGACAAATAGGAGCAGTGGGCCAATAGAAATCTCATGAGGTTCAACAAGGACAAGTGCAAAGTCTTGCACTTGGCACAGAAAAACCCCATGCAGTGCTACAGGCAGGGGGGCAATCAGCTAAGTTGCAGCACTGTAGAAAAGGACCTGGAGGTTGTGATGGATGGAAAGCTGGATATGAGTCAACAGTATCCTCTTGTTGCCAAAAAGGCCAATGGCATACTGGGCTGCATCATTAGAAGTGTTGACAGCAGATCGAGGGATGTGGTTATTTCCCTCTATTCGTCACTGGTGAGGCCGCGTCTGGAATACTGTGTCCAGTTTTGGGCTCCCCATTACTAAAAAGATATGGAATAATTAGAAAGAATCCAGTAAAGGGCAACAAAAATGATCAAGGGGCTGGAGCACAAGCCCTATTAAGAAAGACTGAAGGAACTAGGTTTATTTAGCCTGCAGATAAGAAGACTGAGGGGGGATTTGATAGCAACCTTCAACTACTTGAAGGGTTGCTCCAAGGATGACAGAGCTCAGCTGTTATTTGTAGTAACAGAGGACAGAACAAGGAGCAATGTTTTCAAGTTACAGCTGGGGAGGTCAAGGCTGGATATTAGGAAAAACTTTCTTACCAGGAGAGTGGTGAAGCATTGGAATGGATTACCTAGGAGGGTGGTGGAATCTCCATCTTAGGAGATATTTAAGGCCCAGTTAGACAAAACCCCGGCTGGGACAATTTAGCGAGAATGGTCCTGCTTTTACAGGGGGTTGGACTAGATGACCTCAGGAGGTCCCTTCTATCCCTATGGTTCTATGATTCTATGGTACCTCTTCCATTACAAGTTAAGCACTGAGGACAGGGGGTTTAATTTTGTCTTTGTTTTTTTTTTTGCTTTTTCCCACAGACCTACAGGGTTAAAATTGCTCTCTTTTGGACCAGACTGTGCTGCTTAAATAATGCTGTGCACTGGTGGTGATGTGGGAGCTCCTAAAAGGGCATTGTATCATAGCTCCATAGCACAAAAGGGAGTCTGGGTACTTTAAGTTGTTCATAGATTCCTTAAGCAATTCATAGATTCCAAGGCCAGAAAGGCCGTTGATCATCTAGTCTGACCCGTATAACACAGGTCATAGAACTTCCGCAATTCCTCGAGTAGATCCTTTAGAACAGGGGTCTCAAACACACAGCTCGCGGGCCACATGCAGCCCCTAAAGCTATTTCCTGCAGCTTGCAATGACACAATCATCACCGATATTTGCAATATCATTGTATGGAAAGGTTTCAGTGGTGTGGCCCTTGGGCTAATGTACTAATCCTCATGCGCCCCTCCACTAGTCTTCATGCAGCCCCTGGGATGATTTGAGTTTGAGACCCCTGCTTTAGAAGAACACTCCATCTTGATTTAAAAATTGTCAGTGATAGACAATCCAACACAACACATGATGAGTTGTTCAAATGACTAATTTCTTTCACCATTAACAATTTACATGTTATTTCCATTCTGAATCTGTATAGATTCAACTTTGAGCCATTAGTTCATGTTATATATTTGCCAGCTAGATTGAAGAACCCATTAGAAAATATTTGTTCTGTACTGTAATCAAGACACCTCTCAGCCTTCTCTTTGATAAGCTCAGTAGTGTGAATGCTTTGTGTCACTTTTTAAGGCATGTTTTCTGATCTTTTAATCATTCTCATGATTTGTTTCTGGACCATGTCAAATTTGTTAACATCCTTCTTGGATTGTGGATGCCAGAACTGGACAGAGGATTTGCACCGGTGCAAACAGAGATGTAAAGTAAAATCTCTATTCTTACTTGAGATCCCCCTGTATATTCACATTAGCTCTTTTGGCTACAGCATCACATTGGGAGCTCAAATTCAACTTATTATCTACAGATTTGATCCCAAATGTTTTTCGGAGTCACTGAGGAGGACATAGCTTGTGCTCTATGTAAGGCCACCTCTCAGATTCTGTTGGCAAGCCTGGGGGAAAGCTGTTCCTCCTTGCCTTTTTTGGGGTGGTTGTGATGTTAGTTCTGCACAGTCCTAGTACTTACTTAAGTGCAATATCTACAATTTGTGTTTGGATCCTGAATGGGAAAGTAAAGTGGGGTGAGACTTTCCCTCAACCATGCTCTTCCTGTTCGCATACCTGTATAGAAAGTGTATACAATTTGGCCCTTTGATAGCAGAACAACTTTAGATGGATTAGCACTAACTTGTGTGTGTGTGCATGAGAGTGGGTGGGTGAGTGGGTGGATCAGTGGGGAAGATATTGGAGGAGACAAAGTTAGTGATTTTTGGAGCAATGGGCCAAATGTTTTTATAACAGTATTTAATATATTTGGAGGAGGATTAAGAAAGGTGCAGACACTGCAGCTGAAAGCTGTGTTGGGGCAAGCACGGAGAAACTGGCTGGGGATGCTGAGCAGAGAGCTGTCTTGCTGGAGCTCTGGAAGTGGGACTGTATTTGGGTGTAAGCTTTTGCTGCTCCTTATGTCATTGCTCAAGGCAACAACAGAAGAACTACTTGTATCTTGTAAATAAAAATAGACTAGGAAAGAGAATCCCGTGTGTTTCCTCTCATTTCTGCCATAAGAAGGAATTAACCCAATCCGGATGTCTGAGCCCTTCTTAACCCCCAGCAGCTGCAATGCTATTGAATAGGCTTCATTTCTATGTATATGTTTACACGGATAACCTTATTATAGGTACAGTTATACCCCCACCTGATCTGATTTCAAGACAGCAACATGGAGGGAAGCCTCCAGAGAACTGCAGTTGTACCCACAGAAGGGATGTGCAGAACTTTTGTTTCCACAATTAAGGCTCAGAGGCCTACTCTGTAGTTAAAGCTGAGGTTAATGTAGCTGCGTCACTTTAGAGCAGTGGTTCCAAGCATGGTGTGGCCAAAAGTGGCCCTTGGCTCCCCTCCTGCTGGAGGCACAAGTGAGCCACTGCCTAAGAATGCAGAAGGACCGAGGAGGAGTTTATTTCTGTAGGGCTCAAGGACCAGTGAAGGCTCCTTGCTGTAGCCAAGGGAATGGGAGATTAGCACTCCCCTCGACATCTGTAGCATGGAGTACAGCAAAGTGCTCTCTGCCTAGCTCCACAGGTGCTGGGATCCCTGTTGGAGCCAGAGGGAGGGAAACACTGATCTTCCTTGCCTCTGACTGCAGAAGGGAGCCATTGCCCAGGGAACCAGGTGGAGCACAGAGGGCTGTAGGATGTGTGCAGTTTCCCTGCTGCAGCCATGGAGATGGGAGATCAGCAAGGAGGCAGTCTCCATGCTGTCTCCTTCCATCTGACTGCAGGAGTGGGGGATCTGCTGGCAAAGACAGGTGGCCCTTCAGGGTTGTAAAAATTATATCTTTGGCCCTCAGACCGAAAGGGTTTGGAACCACTGCTCAAAAATCCACACTTGTGAATGCCATGACTGTGCCGATGCAGATGCAGCTAAGTTGGTGAAGAGTGTGTCTGTCTGTCAGCTTAGCTACCGTCACTTGGGAAGCAGAGTTCCTATTGCACTGGAAAAACTTCCATCACTGTAGTCTGCATCTCCATTGTAGAGTTACGGCATCATAACTGTAGTGCTGTAGTCACCATAGTGTTGGCATGACTCTAGTTTCATTTCTAGTCTCAGTAGGGAGACAAGTGATTTAATGGCCTGTGGAGATGGACCTATCCTTTTGCCGCTAGAGGCGCTCCATAAATCAGTAGTTTTCAAACTTAGGGTCAGAACCCAGTACTGGGTCATGGACCCCCAGGAACTAGGTTGTGGTGCCTCCTGCTGCCACCACCAAAACACTGGAATGCATTGCTCAAAGATGTAATTGTTGGGTCGTGGGCATAAATGATTTTTTTGAACTGGGTCCTGAGAAAAAAGTTTGAAAATCACTGCTATAAATGACAGTGCTAAGGCATATCAGTGGTACAGTGGGGCGGACAGGCAAGGTTTGCAGAACTGTTGCTTATCACGTAGAAACCATTAGTGCAGCACCAGGGGTTTGGTTGCGCTTTTTTTTTTTTTTTTGACCGTCACTTTTAAAAATCATTAGACTGTTTTCAGTCCAACGTAAGATGGCTTAACCATGATTGTTAGAGGGTTTGGAGATACTGTACAGTTATTTTTCTATTTACGGTGGTTGTGATTTAATAGACATTGTCACTTTAAATATAGTTATGGGCATTTTTGGAGAGAAGAGACAGTAAACATGTATTCTACAGCATGCCTTTCTTTGAACAGTTGTGTCTATAGAAATCAAGTGAATTTGGCCCACATAATATAGTGTGAATGGTCACATTTCCAGAAGCTATAAACTATGAAGCAAACAAATTTCAGGGTCATGCTTACAGTCAAGAATATGTACTTCCTTAAGTTAGTAGCAAAGTATTGAACCTTATTGCTTTGTTTTCTGATAAATATATTGGAGAATGTTCAGCTATAATAAATATATATACCTCAGAGAATATTTTAAGGGCGTTTAATCTTTCAATGAAGCTTCAACATTCAGGAGTTCAAATATATTATGTCACATCATTTGTTGAAAATAACATGCAAAAAAAAACTACGCTCCCAATTTTTAACCAGCAGCTGTGTCTTAACAGTGGTTAGAATTATAAAACAAAATAGATTTGTTTGAGGTCATAGGCAGGGCATTCTTAGCTAGAAAGCTTCTAGATTTTCAATAGTCTGTCTGATCTCTATGTAAAGAAGTTACATAGGTGTTTTACATTAAGGAAAGCAGTGTGTTCACAATGAGGCAGAAGAATTTATATGCACAATTTATACAAATATGTGTCATCTGCCAAAATTAGTAGAAGTCTCATTGCATTAGTGTAACCTAAACATACCATTGAAATATCTTTTCTGGCTTATTTCACTATGTAGGATGCTGTTTGCTATTTGAAGACCTTTTGTAGCCTAATTTATTTATGCATGGACATTTTTTTTAATGTATTCCAAATAGCAGTGAAAGCTGAGAGAGATTTTTAAGACCATCACTTCCCTAGCACTATTTGGAGTATGACCTTTATCGCAGTGAGATTGTATATCTTCAGAAACAGCTATGTTGTTCAGTGGTGCATTTACTTTTTGTATGTACTTATGAACAATAATGGGGTGGAAACTTGGATCTTCCTTTTCTAAATTCATAGGCTAGATGCGCTTGGGAAATCCTCTTTGTAAATAGTGGGAAGTTGTTTGGACTACTTACTAAGGATGTATTCCTGCACATCTTTCCTCAGAGTAGTCCTTTAATGCAGCTAGTTACTAGGACTACTCCCATGCATAGGGATTTACAAAATCCAGCATTAACATAGTCCTCATTAAAGTTTTATGTTTGCCAGGGTTATCCCTTTAATGGCAGACCTTGATTTTTAGGGCTTTCTCACAACATGTCACAGTCTTTGTAACCTCAACCACTCTGCTAGCTCTCAGGAGTCCCAGCAATTTTTACAGTTTTGTTCTAGCAATGTCCAATATAATGAATTTGGGAGAGAGTCCTCCAGTTTTTAAGTGGTTTAAAGGTATTAGTTAATTATGCAGAGTAATATGTTTTATTGGAATATAATGGATATTTTGCTTACAATAGTGTAACACCTATACATTTTAAATTTTTTTGTGCAATGACAAATGAACAAGCTTAGCCATAAATCTAATATATCAACTGCTATGGAGAATAAGTGGCAGTGTTAATTTACCGGTTAGAGCAGAGAATTTGGTGTCAGGACTGCTGAATTCTTTTCCAGATCTGTCACTGTCTTTCCAGGTTATCTTAAACCAGTAGTCTTCAAACTTTTTTTCTTGGTACCCAATTGAAAGAAATCATTTATGCACACGACCCAACAATTACATCTTCTGAGGAATGCATTCCAGTTTTTTGCCGGTGGCAGCGTGGGGTGCCAGGACCCAGTACTGATCCCAACCCTAAGTCTGAAAACCACTGTCTTAGACAAGTATCTGTAATGAACACTGTACAATTTGAGGATTTGGGTGCCTGTCTTTGGGCACACAAGGTGGAAAATTTTGCTCCAAACATACTCGTCTTCTATGCTGCATAGAACTTGTAGGAGAATTAATTTGATTTTTGTGAAATTGTCTGAGATCTTAGACTAAAAACAATTTAAAAGTTAGTATCAATATTACACATAGAATACATTAAAATAATGTTGTTAAGAATACAAATTCATGCATCCAGAAGTTAGGAATTGCCAAAATTAGCGTTGTCTGTCTTTAATTACATGATCACGTACTGTTTCATCTTTATAAGTCTTACAATTTGGGCAGATTTTCACAGGCACGTCAAAAGGCACAGCTCCAACATAAAAAGAACCCCATGGCAAATTTCAAGTCCTGGCTCCAAAGGATGAGGACACTGGGGCTTTTCAACATGGACAAAACATATTTTCTTCTAGCCTCATTCTCAGAAATGACTGAACTATGTTGTCTCAAATGAAAATGAAACAAAATATTGAAAAAAAAAAATCCAGCCCAGAAAATTTCTGCCTGAATGGTTTAACTTTAACAAAATATATAAGCCACTGAAAACAGGGTCTAATAATGGGGTTATTGGGCAAACTTAATAATAGGCAATGCTACTAGTTGTTCCTCTGATACACTGTAGTACTTCCCTGTAATACAGTGTACTCCAGATACATGATATTTTGCATTGTTGCATGAATCAAATTCTGGTATAAATTCAAAGCAACTGTTGAAGAAACAGAATAAAGTGAATTCATTTTCTGTTTTAGCAGGATCTTTGCCTAATGATGGGTGGTGTGGTAAATGCTGATCTCAGTTATACCAGTATAAATTTGGTATAACTGAGGGGGAAGATGATGAAGTTAGCTTGGATTCACACCAATATAACTAAGTTAAGAATCCAGCCTAAATCCTTACTGTAGAGTTGTTGGTAGAAGAGGGAGCTTATAAGGAAGCACTCTTTAAATTTTTATCACTTTATTTGAGGGTGATAGGGTTTAGAAATGGGAAAATGCATTTTTGTGAAACAAAAGTTCTTAGTCTGATCTAGCTCCGGGTGAAATTGGTTGATGTTTTTTGCTCTTAACCTGATGAGAGCAGGAGCAGGCCCCTGGTGCCTTGAATGAGTGAGGAAAGGAAAAGACCGTGAAAGATAGATGGAAGGAAGAAAAGACTGATTTACGTTAGCAACAGGTCCTAATTCTCTCATTTATAGCTGTGCACCTCCACTGACTTCAGTGGAATTTTCCCAGATTTATCCCAGTGTAACAGAGAGAAAAATGGGACCTATTGAGTTAAACACTTAGGGTATGTCTACACTGGAGGCTCTGTTAAGGTGACTTAACAAGGTCAGCTTTAGGTTGACTTAAAGTTGATCTTGTTAAATCAACTTAGAGCATCCACACTGAAAACTGCTGTTGATTGCCTGCGTCCACGCTGGCAGGTGCTTGGTTGATAGATTTGTGGGTAGCTGTCCTACATTACACTGGAGAAGTGCCCTCTGGAGGCCAATTAGGTCAGCTTAAGGGCTTTCCCTTCTACATTGGTTTAAGTTGACTTAATAAGGTTGACTTAAGCATTAAGTCGACCTTAAGAGGTGGTGTTATTAAGTTGACTTAAGGAAGCACTTAAGTCGACTTAATAAAAGCCCAGTGTGGCTGCAGGAATCTGTAGGTCAACTTAACCTTTCTTAAGTCAGCCTAAGCCTCCAGTGTAGATGTACCCCTAGAGCCAAAGCTTAAACTCTGCTGCTTCTGGGGGTGGCTTGGATGGTTGGAAGGCACAGGTTACTCTGATTTTCTTTTGCTGGTGACAGATTTTTCAAACATCCCTTTCTTTCATATGAAGGCTGCTTTCCTTCTGTGGGGAGCACTTAGCCAGTCTGTGTGTATGTACAGTATTCAGTATGCAAATATAGAGTGGAATGTTCTGGGATGGGCCTTACCCCACTGTATGCAAATCTAGCCTTGTTTAGGCAGTTTTGCTTTTTATTTTTGTTTCTGTGCCATTTACAAAAGATTCTATAGTCAGTGGCTCTGCACTGGAAGCTTTCTGAGAAGTTTAGGTGTTCATGTTGGTGGGAGGCTGGTAACATGTCCATGTGAATAAACAGAGAATTTCCTTTTTTCATACTTTCCAACATTTTTTCTGAAGTTCTTTATCTCTGTTTATTTTCATTAGGTTTCAGTTCTTTGACTTCCTGCCAAATCTCTGTTTCAGTACCAAATGTCTCTATAAACCTTTAAAGCTGTACTTATTAAAATCAGGTCATTTGGCTTTACTGAGTCATAGAATCATAGAAACTGGAAGGGACCATGAGAGGTCATCCAGCTCAGTCCCCTGCACTCATGGCAGGACCAAGTACCCTCTTTGCGTTAGCCATGTTTATTTTTGGAGTTGATTCCTTTGTAAGCAACCTTAATTGACTTCTAAGCCATATTTGCATTTGCAGGGAGTGGCTTCCACACGGTTATACCCATCCTTACGAGATGTTCAATGTGTTAGCAAACCAGAATCCTGTGTACTCTCCATCCAGTAGAGGGGAAATGAGTTGTAATTACTAGCTGTAGAATTATCATAATCCACATTTATTCAGATGGGTTAATTTTCCTACTGCTTTTTTCACTTGTAGATCTCAAAACACTTTAAAAGGGTGAGTGCACGTTGTTATACCAGTTTTACAGTTTTCCTGGATCCAGAGATTTGAGCCATTTTGCAGGAGGGACACTGTGTTCTCTAGTGAACAAGTAGTGACACTGAAATCACAGAGATTAACACTGGCTTCCCAGCTCCACCACAGATTTCTTAAGGACCAGTTACAAAGTTACTTAAACTCTTAACTTCTCTCTTTACTTAAACTAAAAATAATTTTGTTAAATTGACTTAGAGAGTGTACACAAGACTCTTAAGTTAACTTAGAGGTGATCTAGTTAAGTGCCCTTAGAGAGTCTACATTAGACTAATTTGACTGGCTAGGTCATTGGAGAGCCGCAGCTCCAGAAGGAGCTGCAGCTCTCAGGGACAAGGGGAGCCCTGGCTCCCTGGGAAGAGGGAGCTATGGCTCTCCTTCTCCCCAGGGAGCCACACACAGCTCCCTTGTCCCCAGACGGGAGCCTGTTATTTCCAGGAGCTGTGGCTCCCTTTTTGCCAGGGAGCCATGGGTCTGGGAAAACGGGAGCCTCAGCTCCCTTTTGCTGGGGAGCCGCGTGCAGCTCTCTTGTCCCTGGGGAACCACGCATGGCTCCTGGGGACAAGGGAGCCTCCGCTCCCTTCTCCCCAGACTCTGGCTCCTGGGTAAGAAGGGAGCCGTGCTCCCTTCTGGCAGGGACCCATGGCTTCCTGGGGAGAAGGGAGCTGTGGCTCACAGGGACAGGAAAACTATGGCTCACTTCTGGGGATGAGGGGGGTGAGCCCCTTGTCCCTGGTGGAGCCGCAGCTGCCTTCTCCCCGGGAGCAGCGTCTCCCTTTCTGGCAGGGAGCCAGGCTCCAGGGGAGAAGGGAGCAGGGGCTCCTCCCGGGGACAAGGGAGCCCTGAGTGGCTCCCTGGCAAAAGGAAGCCACACATGGCTCCTTCTGCCGGGAAGCTGCACGGGGCTCCCTTCTGCCAGGGAGCCATGCAGGGCTCTCTTGTCCCTGGGGGGGAGTAGCGGCTCCCTTGTCCCTAGCCCTAGCTCGACTTATGTAATAAGTCAACTTAGAGCATTTACACTGGCTTAAGTCAACTTAAGAAGTTGACTTAAGCCTTAAATCGACCTAAAAGTAGGAGTTTTTAGGTCAATTTAAGCTTTTCTTAAGTTGACTTAGGGAAACGCTTAAGTTGGCCTAAAAAATGCCCCGTATGGACGGCGCTTTATTTAGGTCGAACTAAGTTTCCTTAAGTCGACTTAACTTGTAAGTATAGACACACCATAAAAGCACCACAGGACTCCTTGTTTGTTTTACGCAAACTCAGTTTCTCATTTACCACATTTGGTAAAGTACCTATATGTATTCCTTTAGTGTAGGCCAAGGGAACATTCTGCTGTAAGGAAAGGAGGAGAGAGTGTTTTCAGTGCTGGAGTTTCTTGTCTTTTGGGAAGAGTTGCCAGTTTCCCTTCCACTCTGAAAATATACATCTGTATTTTTAAAAAAATATTTACGAAAGCTATCCAACTAGCCTTAAAATGGGACTGTATTTGCAACTTTAACTCTGGAGAAGCTTAACTCTACTTCATAGTAAAAGATAAAAGAGCAGAGCTGGGAACTGAATCCTTGTCTTTCAGCATGAACATCACAAGCCTCTATTGTCTGAGATAAAGAAGGTTCTCTTAGGCCGGATCTGCACTATACACTTATATTGGTATAAGTGCGACATTCAGGAGTATGGATTTTTCATAGCCCTAAGCAACTCCCTGTGTAGACAGCACTTGTTGCAGAGGTGGATTAACTACTCCTGCAGGAGAAGCTCTCCTGTTAACATACTACTGTCTTCACTGAAGCACTGTGCTGCAGCATTTAAAGTGTGACCTGCCCTAGACCAAACTTGGGTAAACCCCAAAACAAACAGTGTGTTACAAAAAGTAGTTAAGATTGCTAAAGAGACCACAATACATTTACTTCTCTCATCATTTACAAAACTTAGACCCCTGATAACAAATACATGAATTAATGACATCATAAAACATTTTTATTCTAACTAATTTCATTCATGACCAGTGCAAGGTTTTGCTAGCATTTAGGATTGGATCTTGACCAGACAGACGTGCCATATAGATTATAGAACGTGTGTAAATTGCTTTATCTGGACCTGAAGTAGATTGTAAGCTGCCTGGGGCAGAGAGTTTGTACATTTATTTGTAGATGTTAAGCTCGCTACCAGTCCTAACTGTCAATAGTTATTAAACCTTAGATTATAACTCTCAGAACAACAAAGTTCCAAGGTGCTCCCCAGGATTTCCACTTTTACAATTGCAAGAGGTTTAGGCATATAACAATGAGTAGGGCTTCTGATTTTTGGTTTGAACAAATTAACACAGCTACAACAGCCTGAAGTTATTTTTGTTTTGTTTTTTTAAAGATGTTTATCCAGTAAACACTAGAAATAGTTACTTGTGTCTAAGGACTTGTCTACACAGAGCAGCACTTATGATTTCTAAAGTGCAGAAGTACAATGTGCATTAATTGGTCTATGTAGACCTGGCTGGTGCACAGTAAAAGTTCCCTAATGCACTTTAATGTAGTGCTGTTTGAAACAATAATGTATTATGGGCGCTGAGGAAGATAACAAAGAGATTTGTCAGTAAAATACACTGTAATGAATTCTGTATAATAGACATTACTCATTGCAGTAAATACAAGAAAGTCATGAACCCCCCCTGCCTCCTGATTTTTGGACATCTACATAAAACTAAAAAATAAATCCTGAAAAACAAGAGGTTTTAAACATATGTCAGGGCCACTCCTCTAGAAGTATGGAGCACTCCAGAGTTTATGAGTGGCTACTAAAATATTTATATTACAAATAGTACAACACTTCACCATGTTCTCTCTCTAACAATATAGTTTTCCAAAATGAAAGCTTAAATCTTCTGCCTTTTGGTCTGTTGCATGAGGCTGTGTAAGCAGAGTAGTTGTTAGGTTGTCTTAAGTTTCTAATCATTATCACTTTTCAAACTCGGATTTATAACATGCAACAGACACAAAATTATTTCTGCTAATACTTTGGCAGCCTACTTCACAAATAAGGCTAATGAGCCCATGATAGAAATTAATGTAATTTTGCTTTAAAGCATCATCATCTGCCCTTACACATCTTTCTGAAAGCTCCTTTTCCTTTCCTTGAGTTGTATTCACTCACTGAATCTGCAGTTTTGTTGACACACTTCTAGCAGGAGGCAGGAATGACACTGTTGACTTTTCACCAGTGACTGTGTGATTGAGCTATTCAGATAGTGTCTGTATCTGGTGCACAAAACACCGCAGTAATTGGTGAAGGTGTTCTTCACAGGATAATGCTAATTAATATTCAGAAATCAAACAGTAGGCTGGTCTTTTTCACAGTCAGTCCTGTCTCCCAAGCAGCCAGTTCATGTGACCCTGGCTGGGAGTGCTTTGCAGAGGAGGGGGGAAGCTGAGCTGTAGTTAGGCTGTTTCCAGGCAACCAGGTAGTTCTCTGCCCCCCATCCCTAGAGGGAATTTTCTTTCTGTTTCCTGCACTTTGGTGTCTGAAGGACGTGTTCTTCCATTCCGGCTTTTCCAGCTCCCAGTGCGGTGGAATCTGGTTACAGTGAATTCTGAGAAAATACTTATACTGTAAAATGTTCTTTATTATTCCAAGTGCTGTTGGAGAAGGGTGGGGAAGTACACACAAAAATACTGAGTAATCTTCACAGCACTAGTATGAAGCAAGTAAGTAGATATCAGCTTCCGTATTTGTGCAATGGGGAATCTGAGGGAAATGATTTAAATGATTCGCCCAAGGTTATGTTGTAAATAAATAGCAGCACTCGGGTGCTTGGCTTCCACAGGGTAATGCCCTGAGTTGTTTCTTTGCACTGCAAGGTACGAATTCCAGTTAGTGATTTTCCCTGTTGGGAGTCAGTTTATTTTCTCAGGTCTGGCAAATGACTTCATTACCAGATGTATCTCTAGGAATTCATGGTTCAAGGTGATTGTTACAATTGGCCCTTTCATAAAAAACTGGGTCTTATAACTCCAGTCACTGGGCTGACATCCCAACCTTAGGTGAGGGAGAGCAGAAAAGAGACAACAGATTGCCAAATATACGGTATAGCTTCTGTCATTTATTGTAAAGAACAGGCTGAATGGCTGGGAGTCCAGGGCAGCTAGAGTGAACCAGAAGGATAAAGGCCCCATTTGAAGGAATCCAGATAATCCTGTCAGGTACGATTTGTGTGAGGGCTCAAGGCTGCTCATATTGACTAATAAAGGGGACTTGTATGGAACATAGAAACAGGTCTCTGTCTTCCATAACCATATTGTTATTTGTGCCTTATGCCCGTTACGATACTGCCCAGAGCCTAATCAAGAATGGGCCACATTGTGCTACACACACAGAGAGTGGTCGTTGGCCCCTGCCTGAAGAGTCTTGTGCTGTACAAACAGCGTAGTAACCAGTCCCAGCCCTCAAGAGTTTATAGTCTAAATAGAAACTACGACGCTGAAAGTGATTTTCACAGCTGGGTTGGCTAACCAAATCTGTCACCCATTTATTACTGTCTAAATGGTATTTTTTGGCAACAGATCTTTTCACGGAGTATATCTGTCTACAGAGCCATAGCCAGGAAGTAGTGCACTTGGGCCTGTGACAAAAGTATGGCTTTTCTTGAAGAATTAGTATTGATAAGCTTTTGATGACATCACTTCCCAGAAAGCATAGCTAATATAAAAAATAAAAAAAACACTTGCTTTCATCTGATTGGATTATATTTGGATAAAAGCCATAGTCAAAACCTTGCTGGTCAAACATGAGGCCTGATCCTGCCAAGTGGAAGGCTGACTCACAGTATCAGGCCCTTGCACAATAACCAAGGGTCTCTGTTACAGAATCCTCTTTGAATTCTACTAGGCTGAAACTTTCCTGAGGGAAGGAGTTGTGTTTTTATATGCTTGATTTCTGTTGTCAGTAACTCCTAGTTTAATAGAGTACAAGGCTCAACCAGGCAAGTGCTGCCATGCTTTTCCATCCTGTTTGTCACAGTGTACTCTGTTCAGAAAAAAGGGCCTTTGGTTTGCTACAAGCAGCAACAATAAGCTTGCCTTGGAATTTCCATAAGTATGTAAGAGAGAACAGAAACCAGGACTAGATTGAACTGGGCAGTTCTAATTTTAAGTCAGGAAACACTGTCAGGGTAGATTACGCAAAATACACAGGAAGTTTTCCAGGGAAAGTTCTGGGTCTGGATATGTTTAGTTTATCTTTTCATATTATTGTGAAGTGCACAGATCTCATGAACAGTGCATTTCACATGCATCTAAATGTCACTTAATTGAGAATTTTATTTTGTATGTTGGGTGCTGTGCATTTACCTGGGTCTACATACAGATTCCAAGGGCTAGGTTTAGGCTGCTTCCTGACTGGATGTAGGGTGGCCAAAAGCACAAGGGACTTCCTTCTGTTTTGCACTCTTATCCAAGATCTGGCCATTATTTTGGGCTTTTCCAAAAAATAGGAGGACAGCAAGGCCGTAGCAGATAATTAGTATTTTCTATCTCAATTACATAATAAAGGAATAAGCCTGTCAGTTTCTGCTGATGAAAAATCACACTTCTAACATAGCAAAGAGACAGGGTGGATGACAACACCATGTACTTCTTGCATGACCTGTCCTCAGGAATGACAACTCCCTCCACCTGCCTGGCAAGTTCCTATTATCTTTAGTTCCATTTTAATTCTACCTGTTTACACTTCCTAAAGGGGATGTGGATGAATATTAATATTCCAAAACAGGAAAAATTAATGAATAGTTATTGATGGTTCAAACAATGACTTCTCTTTCTGTATAAGAGCACAGTGAGCTCAGTGTTAATAGAAGAAAAAGAGTAAGTGGAAGTGACCTCCGGCCACCTGCCTTTATTGTTTCCACATGGTTTCATTACTAGCTTGATGTTCAGTAGATGGGAAACTCTGCAGGTTATGTTGACCTCCTGAAAGGAAACCTTGAGCAGCCACAGCAACAATTTAAGAAACAGAATCATAATATGTTATAAAGAGAGCTGCGTGAATAACTGATATGTTCAGTTCACTAGCAATTCTAAAAACAAACAAATAAAATAAAAATGTGGGATTGAATTGAAACCGAAAATTTTTAAAAATGGTGAATCAAAAAAGTCAACAGAAAATTGTTTCAGGTCAAATCAAATGTTCAATTTTACCCTGAAATTTTTTAAAAAAGAAGTAAAAACAAAAGAAGTGATGGACTAGATTCACACAGAGGAGAAACAAGATGGTGGTAGGACCCATGTCATTATTTTTAGCCCAGTGATTAGGAAATTCTCCTGCAATATGCAAGACCCAAGTTCAAATTGCTCTTCCACACTAGGGAGGAGAATTGAACCTGGATCTCCAACATCCAGTGTACATGTCTTAATCACTGTTTTAAAAGTGTAAGCTCTTTCAGACATTTTGCGAATATTGCTGTGGCTGAAACTATTTGACAAATTCAGGTCAAATTTACAAATAGTTTTGGGTTGACTGATACTGCATTTTTCAGCAACTGAACCACTTACATGAAAAATTTTGCTCAATTCTAGTTACACCTTCATCTTTAGACTGGAGTTCTTGCCACTGCCTCTGACATTCTAATTGGTAATGTGGATCTTTTCCAAGGAAAAATTAATTCTGAGGAGGAGTGAGACACCTTACCTTGTGAAGTTGTGGTATTAGTGTGTTATTTGGAAGTACAAGTGTAGAAAGAGTTTTTCTTCATACTTAAGATATAAAACAATTTGCTTATAGATTGGATTTATTCCCCATATCCACCAATTACTGACTCAAATGATGTTTCTAATTTTCAGTACAGGGAATACCTCCCCAACCAATAATATCTCATCTAAAAATTAAGAGGACTTCTAACTTATCCCTCTGTACTAGAAAGAACCAGTGGGAAGGATGCTCTTGGATTTAGGGGTCTAAATGGGGGCTAATGACATCATCATTCATGTCCTTTCATACAGACTTTGCACGTCATAGTAGACTACGTAGCAAGCTTTTAACAATGGAATGTAAAACAAAAATATTTTGGAACGGGAGAAATTTATTCCATCTTCTCCTTGTCTTGCAGGTTGGCAAGTTTATCATATTTTAAAAGGGATAGCCGTGTTAGTCTAGTCCAGTGAAAAAACAACAAGGAGTTGTGTGGCACTTTAAGACTAACAGATTTATTTTTTGCAATAACTCATTTCAAAATAACTTATTTCAAAATAACGATGTACATGTGGACAGGAATGCCAGCAGTCCAAAGAAGTTTTTTAGGTACTAAGAACCTTAGTTCTGCTTCCATTGTGGAGTGAATGGCAAGCCTACACAACTATTGGAAAGACTGGCGTTCATTAGTTTCAGCATTGCTGGCATCTGTTGTGATAACTGGCCATACAGATTTAGCTAATTATGAGCTCAACTGTACAGAGTATGGTGAAAGTTCATAAGATGTTACAATCGCCTATAGTAAACATTGAAGAGAAAAAGTACAAAAGAGAAACAGGCTGAATTAATCCAAATGAAAGGGCCTGCTGATATAACTCAAGGATGGTGCTAAGATTGTTCTTGGTTAACAAGAAGAGTATTGGTGGACAAAATAATGAAGGAGTTGTGTGTTCCACCATTCCCTCACTTTTGGGATCATTAAAGAAAGCGATTTTGGGAGAAAAATCTGCCACTGGAGCAAGCTTCATCATCATGGCTACCATGTCCACCATGTCCTGAGATGCTGGCCCTTCATCATCCTGATTCTGAGTGAGATCCTGACCCAACTAGGCTACAGAGAAGGACCAAGATGACACTGCCACCTCTACCAGCTCCAGATGTATCCCAAAAACCATCTGGGATGAGATGGGATTAAACAACAGCTGCAGCTCATCTCAACTAACTAATTCTCTTTTCCACGCAAGGACAGTTATTACCATTTTTGATACTATTGAACAGACTAGCAAACAATGTTTATTTTTTCTTTCAAAAGCCAGTCTCTAGCTAAAAGGAGAGGAAACCAGCTTGTTGTTGAAGTGAAATTCTTACTTAACACTACACTTCAAATGTTTTAACTCCTTCTCTGTCTTTTTTGTCTTTTATAAAAGGTTTAAAAGGGTATTTCATGGTGTGTTTGCCCTCGTACAAAGCAGTCTGACGTCTCTACATATCAAGCCTCAAATCTTGTTTAACATGGTTTAATATTGGACAGTGACTGGGTTATGTTGACACTTTTGCCCCATTTATTCCATTTCAGTTAATACAACACATCTTACAGCTGAGACAATAATTTTTTAAAACAAAAAAGAAACCAAAACAACAGAAACAGAACTTCAGGCAGACTCTAGCTTTATGTTGTGTATTTGATCCTAGAGGATCTTGGAACTCCTCAAAATGTTAAACTGCAACAGAATCTTCAACCGCCAATGAAACACAACCACCATCAAGGAAGTACTGTTGTAGTTTCATAGCAACACTGTGTGATAGCACTGGACAGTGGATCAAGAAAATCTCATTCAATTCGTATGCCCTGGGCAAAAATAATTCAGGACTATCCAGCATGTGGGTGGGACACAGGATCTCATCTCACCAGATTAGGAGAATCCTGAGAAAAGGAGAACTAGACACTGTTTTGTGCATAGGTGTGAATATTTTTTCTTTCTAAAATACTTGTAGTTTACAAGTGGATTAGAAGTCAAGGGTCAGTCAAACTCATATACAGAAGTCTTGTTCTGTTATATTCAGTTCTGCTCCTATTGGAAGGTCTAATTGAAGTAGAAATTGCATCTGTACGTTGTGGGCCTAGTCATTGAAATCCGTAGGAGCTTGAACTATGTATTTCAGGCTTTGGCTCAGGGTTACAGAACATTGAAAACTCTGTGTTTTAGCTTGTAATACTCTGTGTTTTAGCTTGTAATATTCTGATGTATTTTAACCCTAGAAAAAGAATCTCAGTGGCCAAATATGATCACTTTCAATTCATTGTTTTGTAATTAAAAATTCTACCTGGTTCTTAAATTATTCATCCTTTCATCTCATCAGACCGCCCAGTAACCAGTGTTAAGGATTCTTTGATGCTTGAGCAACTCACAGGCCACACAGTATTGTTAGACCTCAGTCCCTTGTGATGCTGCTTTTTAATGAGTGTGCAGGGACCAAATCCTGTTACGATGCAGCCTGGGATGCTGCATCAGCTGCTGCTGGGCAACATAATACTTCGGTGCCTGAGGGACAGTCTTTGTCCTGATTGATGTGTCACAGCTGAAGTGATTTAAAATATATAACACCCTTTCCACTGCATCTGGGTCTCAGAGCAGCAGCAGAACTATGAATAATTATCAATTTCTAGCTGATTGTCTTATAGGGTCTTATGAGGACAGCTTAGCATCACACAGAATGCTGCAGTTTCTGGGCAAAGCGATATAAGCAATGGAAAGAAAAATGGATGCAGAGACAAAAATAGCAACAAAGAAGGATATATTCAGAGAGAGTAGGGAGAAGAGATTAAATACAGAAGCAGACACTCATTAACACCAGTACACACACTGGACACAGTAAATGTAGAGAATGAATAACAATGAAATAACATGAATAGAGTAGCAATGAAAGATCATGATCCTTTTCCTGGTAAAGTCATGGGAAACAGTGCCATTGAGTCAGTGGAAGTAGGATTGGATCCAGAATCTAAAGAAACAAAATGGTAATTCATTTTTAAAAAACGAAAGACACAAAGGCCTTGTTTCAGTTATTATTTGTTTTCTTTGTTGTATTTTAACACAACACTAAGAAAATGAAAGAAAAAATCAAGGAAAGGAAAAAGTTGAAATAAGGAAAAGAATGAGTAATATAAAAGAGAATAGGGGTCATTATCCCTTTGCAGTGTATGCTTTGGGAACATCAAAAGGGAAATCTATCCTTAAACTATTAAACTTTACTAAATTTTTATTTTGTGTTAGAGCTACATTTTTTAGTTTTAGATACTTTTGAATATTTGGCTGTTCAGTAAAATATTAGATGTTTTTTTCTTCAGCCAGGGATCTATGGAATGGCTGCAGAAAGATAGGGAAACTGATGCAGAGACAGATTAAATGATTTGTCCAAAACATTTATGTGTAATGGCAGAATAGAGAGTATAATCCATGAGTCCTAATTTCTCTGTATTGATAGTTAGAAAACTACATTATCTGTCTAAAAATACACAGCCATTAGCTTTTTCACCAGCTATCCTACAGTTTTCAAGACTGTGTGAGGACATCTTTGAAAGAAAATGTATAATTTCTCCAGCATAGATAGAAGCTCATGCATGCACAGACATGAACACACAGAGTGTGCAGAGGGGACTTCTGAGACTGAACAGAATAAATCAAGAATTCCAATTCTTTCTGTTCCTGGAAGCTTAGACCACTGGTTTTGAATGTTAAACAAAACTTTGCCTTCTGATGATATGTAAATCATGGTGATGCAGTGATAGAACTAGAAAAGAGCATGGCAAAGTAGATTCTGTTTAGTCATGTGGTATTGAAAGGCTTAATACAAAGCATGTGTCCAGGTTCCTAAAAGTCCACGGTGTAGGGTTTTTTCTCTTCTCCTCATAAAGTGTTGATTGGTATTCTGGTTTGGCTTTTGCAGTTGTGAAATGAATAGATTATGTTGATAGTGAAGTATGCTACAGGTGATTAATAGTTTTAGTTAATAGCGTGTGCCTGCATCAGGATTTACCTTAGTAGCAAGGATTTTGAAGTCCATCTACGCTAACAAAGGAGCCTGTAAACAGGGGTTTAAAGTGCTGACTGGTGACTAAGAGGTCACTGCATCAAAAACCATAAAGGAAAATACATATGAGACATAAAACTATTGAAAAGGTGCTACCAGATTAAAAATAATGACTATATCTACACCAGGAAGCTTAGTTTGGACTTCCTTAGTCCAAACTAAGCAGTTCCTGGTTAGTTTGAATTAACCACGGCTTTTTAGTTCGAACTAACTTTTTAGTTTGAAGTAAAAAACTGCAGTTAGTTTGAGCTAAAAGTTAGTTCGAACTAAAAAACATGCCTAGTTCAAACTAAGCGCTTAGTTCGAACTTAGTGTTCAAACTAACTAGTTTGAACAAAACTTTGCTTAGGGATCCTTCCTAGCTAGCATACACCTTGTAAAAGGACTGTAGCTGTGCTTCCAGCCACTGGCATATAAGCAGTGTGTCAGGACAAGGAATGGAAGATAGAGAGCAAGCCAGAATTATGGCCTGAGCCTGTTGTACTAAGATTGTACTTTGGGTTCGGGGCCCATCAGGCACCACAGAGAAGATTGTAAGAGTGGATCTAACTTACACTGGGGTTGGGTAAGCCTTAGCTCCTCCAGAATGTAGCAAGTGCAAAAGTGACTTAAAGCTAACTTTGTTCCTCCCTTTGGGTGTTGCACTGATGCAATCATGGGGTAACTGACAACATGGCTGCTACATTTAAAAGGATCTTAATTTCCTTTGTAACCACTTTAATGTTTTAGTCTATTGAGATTGAGAGAATTTAAAAACTTTGAATTTACTTTTTGCTTTTTATGCTACTTTTTGCAATTTTCCCCACTTGGATAATGAAAATAGGCTTGTCAGTTTCACCTTTAATTAACTATGCAAATGCTTGAGGCAGTTGTTCACTGATTAGAAAAACTGCCTCAGCTGGAATCAAACATTCATAAAAAATACTTTAAATTGCTTTCATTTATGAATATTCTTCTTCCCTTTTTTTTTTTTTTTAAACAAACCCTGCTTCTTTGGGTCAACATTAACCGGATATTTTCCTTCTAATCCATTTTGCAAGATCTGTTTTATGCTGTTTTCTAATTGTTTGGCTTTTCTTGCACTGTAGAGCAAGAGTCTTGGAGATAAGAAGTGTAAATGACATGTTTGTGATAAGAACAGGGGTATGTTTTTAAGAAAGTTTTATACAAATACTCTGGCAATTGTAGAAACCTGGGACAGGGAGTCACCAGAATAATGTGAATTAAGTCTGTAAAACAAACCCTACCTTCTTTATCCTTTCCTCATGGAAATGCCAGCAGATTTCTAGGAAAGAGTTTCCAGTAAATCATTCTATCAGTTTGGGTTTTACTGCCCACAACACAGGCAAATCACATAACATCAGAACTTACACATAACCTGAAATCCAGGGGTAATTCCCACAGGTAGCCATAAATGAAGGTCCATTGAACACAAAGACCCAACAGCTGTGCCGTCCCTTGAGCACCTACAAATATTCATGAGAACATGGGTCCTGTATTCTTATTGCTTTCCTTCTCTGTACCAGGAGATGGATGAGCATTTTCCAGCTTTCTCAGAGCTATTGTTTTAAGCTGTCTGCGTACTCAGGCAGATACCACTGGATGAGCCTATACTCCATTCATATTTTTAATATTACTGTCCCATTTCATTTATTTATTTAATATCATGAAAGCTTAGATTTTGGAGAACAAGATGGGTATATTTTCCTAGAGGTACCTCAGTTCAAACTCTGACTGTTGTGCCCCTCGAATGGACTCTGCATTATTTGTCAGGAAAAATTACGTTCCCTTGCTAGATAGTGGAAAGAGTTAGGTCAAATCTATTTTCCCCTGCTTTTAAAATTCGTATGATTCGGCATACTTTAATAGAAATTTTGGATTCTAATTCTTCTTGAATGTGATCTGAATTGGAAACGTGATTGAAACCTCATTTATTAGTATTATATATTATTAAATATATTGTATAGGATTCAGTATTCATCTCTCAGAACTATAAATACATTCAAAATTCTGTTGCAGTGATGTTGTTATACGGAACATTCTTAATTATATTAAAACAAAACTCATTTTGCCCAAAAGATTCTTTGCTTGTGGTTGGTGAATATCATCTCTCCTCTCTCACTAATTTGAGAGTTCTTACTATATACTTCTTTGTTGTATTCCTTTCAGGCATGATTTTGTGTGGGGCCTTTAACTTTCTCTGAAAGAAGGAGGCACTCAGCACCTTACAGGATAAGACTCTTCATGGCCCTTCTGAATGTCTCACTGCAGTTTTTTCAATCAGCTGTTAGATATTTAATTTACTAGTAAGACTAATAATAAAGAAATGACAAAAATGTAGTTGTTTTGAAGCTGTAGGTTTGGTTCACAGGATAAGTGCCCTAGTTTGAGATTTTCTTTCCATCACTGCATTATCTAAGTGCTGGTTGGTCTTGCTTGTTTTTAACCTGATTCTTACATCCTGTGTATGGAGTATGGAATAACCCTGTTCATGTAAGTCATACATCTATTCATCCTCTCCAGTGCATCAGGGAGTGGTAGGTCTCTGCTGTGACCGTATAAGGAGATGTTCTAGCTAGAACGTGACAGATCAGAGGAGGAGAAATAGTCAGAGGAGCACCAACCCCTTATGTACACTTACTTGGTTCACTGAGTCAGTAAGGCTCTTTGAAGCATATGAACACTCTCTCTAGATGCCAATGCTGAAGTGGACTTTAGTCAAACTTTTTCAGGAACTAAATCTGAGAGGTGTATTTGGCTCTTAAAATTCCCTTGTCCTGAGCTTTTCTTTGAGTGTGTCATTGATGCTCTTCATTGGGTCATTGCCTAGCTTAATGGTCTACCCCAAAAAAGCAGCGTCAACTGCAGGTAGCTCTAAATACCCTCCCAATTGTTGTTATTACAGTATGTTCACATGAAAACAAACAACAAAATAAAACCCCAAGCCTGTTGCTTGGCCAAAACATATTAATCAGAAGCATAAGTGGTCAGGCCTAATGGTCAGAACAGGAGTCAGGCCTACAGGTCAGAGTCAGAATACCAGAGCCCAGGATCAAAGCAGAGTACAAACTAGGGATCAGAGCCAAAGATCAGAACCAAAGTCAGAGTCTGAATGCCAGAGCCTCGAGTCAAGACAGAACTGGAGCCAGTAATCAGAACCTCAGACCAAAACTGGATTACCAGGAGTGAGAGAAGGGAGAAGCAGGGCTGGTTCCAAAACAAGCAAGACTGGGACAGGACTGGTGGGAGGCTGAAGGCAGGGGTTGGAATAAGGTGAGGTAAAGAATTATGGGCATATGAGTTGAGCAGCTGCTCCTCTGCAGATCTCTGCAGCTGCTGGGCTTAAACGCAAGCTATGTTGTGGGAAAACCATGTGCCAGCTCATATCAGTGTCCTTAGATCTCAACAGAATACAAATAAGTACATAGCTGGAACCAGACTGGCTCACCAGTGTGTTAGTATTGTTAAAATAACAATTAGCGTTATAAAAATATGCTTAGTGTTTAAACTTTCCTGAATGCTTATAAGTTGCTGCATGCCTTCGTTTCACTTAGAACATCTGTATCCCATGTTGTAAGGGAATATTTGAGCATCTGCGTTGTAATTCTCTGTTGCAGTGTAAGTCACCAGACAGGACACAGGCAGGAATTAGGGTGAAATTCTAGCTTCCAACAAAAATGAGAGTCCTGTGGCACCTTACAGACTAACAGATTTCTTCAGGTATAAGCTTTTGTGGGCTCCAGCCCACTTTGTCAGATGCATGAAGTGGAAACTACAAGAGGTACATATAGACATGCCAGAATGGAGGAGGGCAAGTGTTAGCAAAGTCAGTTCAGAGAGCAGATGGGTGCCATCTGTTAGTCTATAACAGGGGTCTCAAATTCAAATCACCATGAGGGCCACATGAGGACTAGTACAGGGCTGCATGAGGGCTAGTACATTAGCTTGAGGGCTGCACCACTGAAACTTTTTTTATACAGTGATATTGCAGATATTGGTAACAATGGTGTCATTGCGGGCTGCAGGAAATAGCTTTAGGGGCCGCATGTTTGAGACCCTTGATCTGTAAGGTGCCACAGGACTCTCATTGTTTTTGATGTACATGGACTAACATGGTTACCCCTCTGGAAATGGCTTCCAGCAGAAGATGTTAGATCCTGATCAACAGAGAAGGTCCATCAACACCAGGTGAACTATTGTGGAACATCAGAGGACAAAAGCTGTTGCTGGTTGCTTTCCTCCTCCACTCCCTGAGGTAGAGAGGTGTATGTGAATTCACTCTGTCAGCTGATCTTCCAACTCAGAGAAGGAGTTGGAAAAGGAATAAAAAGGAGAAACTGTATCTTTTGTCCTGCTTGGACTCTCAAGGGCAAAGTTTTCTCGGCATAAGCAAGAGAACCCCAGTGCTTATCTTCAGTTAGTCCTAAGGAATATACAGAGCTTACTGATTATAGAAACTTCTATTACTTTTAGAAATCAAAGATTGTAACTTATTTGTGTGTGTATGTTTACTGCTTTAACCTATTAAAGAAGTCTCTTATTTTCTTTTCCTAGTTAACAAATCTTTAGATAGTTCTATAGATTGACAACAAGTGTTGTTGGTATGGGATCTAGGTGTAACTGTCCTGTGGTAAGATCTTTTGGGTTGGAAGTAACCTGAATGTTGTTGTGATTTTTTTTTTTTTTTTTTTTATGTGAGGGACCATCTTTAACAGGCAAATTTACCTGGATGGTGAATTAGATTGGACTACCCAAAGGGAGTCTCTGTGACTCACATTAAGACTATTATAGTGACTGAGGAGTTTACATTTCATAAGTAGCAGAGCATTTTCAGTATGAAAGACCTTGCCTTTGGGATTGGCTCTCCATGGCCATCCACCAGTGCATTTGTGTGTATCAGTTTTCAGGGTGTAACACAACATTTATTTTTTTGCTTTAGCTTTCATGGTCATTATTTTTGCCCTAGTCATGGATCAGGACCTCATTGTGCCAAGTGCTGTACAAACAGAACAAAACCACTCTCTCTGTTCCCAAAAGCTTAGCATGTAAGTATAAGACAAGCCATCAGATGGATACAGTCAGAGGGGGAGCACAGGAAGCATTGAGACTGTGTTGGTCAACATGATAGGCAGTGGTCTCAACACACCACTGCCTAACTGTTGCCAAGTTTCTTTGTAGACCTCATGTCAGACAGAAGATTATTTAAAGGAGGGATTTGAAGGAAGGTGTGTGTGTGTGCATGTGCGCGTGTGTGTGTGTGATTTGTTCCTGGTGAAATTTCTTCATCACATACCTTGTGAATGTCTGTTGCATCCATTGTCAACATCCATCAAAGCTAATGTATGTTCTTCTTTGTTGAGAGAGAGGGACAGGCCTTGAAAAAGCCATTTCTTTGCTCACCATGGGTGAGTCAGAAGCACTGTGGTGAGAGGGATGATCAGTGCCTTCAATTTCTGCTGACTCTAGGTTTTTGTTGTTGTTGTTGTTGTTATTTTAATGTCTATCCCTGATGGTTGTAAAGATAACTTTCAAATGTGAGTCTAAACTGATGCAGTGCTACCTACCTCTGGCTGCATGCAGACAAGCAGCTGGCAGCTCTGAATGGTATATGCCCCATTGTAGATTGGGAACAGGTGGCTTTACAGCTGTTCTCTAACTATGCTCTCTGCACCTGGAGTCCAATGCAACTACTGGATAGCAAAAGCATCTGGTTTCTTTTTCTGTCCTTTATATCTGTCATTCTCTCTGTTTGTAATGAAGAATCAATCAATCATTCCACTGCTTCAGATCTTGGGTACTTGATGGAACTCAATGGCTATGTTCACACACAGGGTTAATTTCGATACAAGTTGTTTCAAAACAACTTGTATTGAAATAACGCCTTATTTCGAAATAAGTTAATTCGAATTAAGAAAATGTTAATTCGAATTAAGAAAAAAAGCTCAAAGCAAAATAGCATGTTCGGACAACAGTTATTTCAAAACGAGTCACTGTTGTTTTGAAACAACGTGTTTTGACGGGATTGTTTCAAAACAATCATTTTGAAACAACGTTGTTTCATCACCAAATGGGGTTTAAGTTGTTTTGAAACAACGGTACGTCGTGTGAATGTGGCGTTTCTTATTTCGAAACAACCTCTGTTGTTTTGAAATAAGACTGCCGTTTGAACACACCCTATGGTGTCATAGCTAATCCTAGCATTATTTTACTTTTCTCTTGGCTGCTGTCCAGGGGGCCAGCTGCTGTAGTGGAATTTTTCTGGTTTCTTCCTATAAATACTGTCTCCTCCATTTTTTCTGACCAAATACTTTCCCCTGCATTGAAAGACAAAAGGGGAGCTGCTCATCCTGTCCACTTTCTTAATCACGTGGTGGAACACAGTATTTTCTAGTCAGGGCTGTAACTATGGTGGGGCAATCAGGACAAAGCCCCAGGCACAGAATTTGAGAAGGTGCCACATGGCCAGCAGCTACAGCCCCCACCTGGCCCCAAAGGCACATTCTTCCAGTCACCAGGCTGGGGCTGCAGGAGTTTAAAATCTCCCACCCTGCTTCTGAGCATGCTCAGATGCATGCTTGGTGGAGGGGGGAGAAGCCCTATGCAGCCAGTGAAGCTTTGGCCTGGGGACCACACCTTGGCCAGGTAAGGGAGCCCTTCTGGCGGCAGGGAGCCGGCTCTGTCCCCAGCCACTGCTGGAAGGTGGTGGAGAGTACCGGCTGCAGCTGGAAGGCACTGGGGCTGGATCCAGCTCCAGCAGTGGCTGGAGATGGATCTGGCTCCCTTCCAGCAGTGGCTGGGGACAGATCAGGCCCCAGGCTGGATCAGGGCTGGGTTCGGGGAAGGTGCATTTGGGGCTGCTTGCCTTGAGCACCAAAACACCTATTTCCAGCACTGTTTCTAGTATTGATGAGTCTTGTGACCCATGGGAGGAAAAGGGCTCAGCATGTTGATCAGTGGAGGAGTGGTACCCAGGGTAGCTGTTCTATATGCAGAGTTACAAAAAGAGTGGACATATGATGTTGTGCCTAGTTTATTGTAACTATACGATATAAAATTAGAAAGTGCCAGGGCTGCAGTTGGTCTACTAGGCAGAATATCCATATACAATTGCTCAACTACTGTTCTGTGTTCAGGAGGAACTGACTATGGGCCATATCTGTTTATTTTAATCACTCAAATGAGTAGGTGAGTAGAATTTGCCACTGCTTCTAATTGTAGTTCTTACTGAAGTAAAATGTCTGCAAATCCAGTTTACTATCCAGTATCCAGTTTCATCAGAATATCCATCACAAAGTAACCAGCGGGGGGTAATAATAATAATACCCATCTTCCTTTTTACCTGTAGAGCTCAAAGTGCTTCCTGAAGGAGGTCAGTATTCAAATCATATCATAGGGCTGGAAGGGACCTCATGAGATCATTGAGTCCAACCCCCTGGGAATTGAACCCAGGACCTTCTGCATGTTAAGCAGAGGTGCTAGCCACTACACTATTTGCAGGGCTTGTTAGTCTCACTTTACATATGGGAAACTGACACACAGACAAGTAAAGTCACTTGCCTGAGGTCAGTCAGCTCACCAGTGGCAAAGCCAGAAATAGAGTCTCAGTCCAATATTCAATGGATACTTCTGTCCACAGTGATTAAAAGGGTTTACTTTGCTGCCAAGCCCTCTTTAGAAATTTCTGTCCTCTTCATAATAATTTTTATTACAATAGCAATCCAAACAGGCTAGGGACCCAGAGTGATAGGCATTGTGCAAATACCCGGAAGAACGTGTTTCCTACCTTGAAGAACTACAGTCTAAGAAAAGAAGTGAAGAAGTTGGGAGGAGAGAGATACAATTTATATATTCAAAATTTAAAAAAAAATATTACTGGTAAGGAACCCCACCTGCTCCATAGTTCTGCCAGTGCACCTCAATTCTGATAGCTGGGCCCTTTTGCTACTCAAGACCTAGGCGCACACAAACTCTGCCAATGCACTGACTCTGAAAAGGATTTGGCAAGGTCCTGGTGAGTAATCCTCTGAACATGCACTCCCAGCATGATGCAGTGGCCAGAGAAGCTAATGCAGTCCTAGGAGGCATAAACAGGGAACTCTGGAGTAGGAATTGAGAGGCTACTTGACCTCCATGTTTGGCGCTTGCAGGATCACTGCAGTAGAACTGTGTCCAGCTCCAATGCCCACAGTTCAAGCAGAATGTGGGTAAACTAGAGCGCGTTCAGAGAAAAGCCATGAGAATGACTGAGTGTGCCTTACAGATACAAGGGCTATGTCTACACTACAGGGCTCAGGTAAGGACCCAGTGAAGGGAAGGCTCAGGTAAGCTCCCTTAGTGAGGCCCAATTAGTTTGTTGACTTCAGCCAGGGGACACATGTAAAGTCGGCTTAAAAAAGTCGACTTTAAATGGGTCTCTTGGCCTAAGTCAACTTTATGGAGTCGACTTAAATGGCTCTGTTGCACTAAGTCAACTTTATTAAGTCGACTTTAATGGGCACATTGTGTTAAGTCAACTTAATAAAGTCGACAACCCTTAAAGTCAACTTTAAGGGCAGGAGTTATTAAGTCGACTTAAGCAAGTGCTGAAGTCAACTTAATGAACTCGAAAAGTGGCCAGGGAGTTTCTTAAGTCAACTTAAGCCTGCTTAGGTTGTCTTAAGCCTCCAATGTAGACATAGCCAAGGAGTATACACATAGCAAAAAATCTAAATGATCTCCATAGTAGCAAGTCTGAGTACTCTGGTCAACTGACTCAGGCTTGCAGGGACTTGAACTGTGGAGCTGAAAATAGCAGCGCTGAGGTTCAAACTCTGAAATCCAGCAAGGCACATGGGTTCCAGAGCCAGGTGTCTGACCCAAGCTCAGACATCTATGCTGCTATTTTAACCCTCACAACTCAAGCCTGAGTCAGTTGACTGAGGTGCTAAGACTTGCTGCCAAGGGATTTTTTGGTGTATAGAGATACAGACTCAGAAAGCTCAATCTATCTGTCTTAATAAAGAGGATGTTATGGGGTGACTTGATACAGCCCATCCATCTCTATATGGGGAACAAATGGGGCTCCTCAGTCTAGCAGAGGTGTAACACAATCCAGTGACTGGAAGTTGAAGCTAAACGAATTTAGATTTGCAATAAGGTGTGAATTTTTAAGAGAGGGTTACGACCATTGGAACAATTTGCCCAGAGTCATGATGGATTCTCCATTGTTGACTGTTTTTTAAATCAAGCTTGAGTGTTTTTCTAAAAGATCTGCTTTAGCCATTATTTTCTTGGAAGGTCTGTGGCCTGTGCTATACAGGAGGTCAGACTACATGATCATAATAGTCCCATATTGCTTTGGCATCTATGAATCTGTGAAAACTGGCCAACATCACCTCTGCTGTTTCTGCCCTGTACCCCTACACAGATCTTGTAATGCATTTTAGTCCTGACTGGCAGTGTCCCAGCTATTTCTGGCCTGGACTCCCACACAACTTCACCAGGGCCTCCCAGTTCTGTGGGGCAGCAGCCTGGTTATCCTAATAATGGGCCTTTTCTGAGAAGGATGCCAGTTGAATTGAATACTCTCATATCATATTGCTGGGGTTCTCAACTCCCTGGGGTGTTGCAACATGCTTGAGAACCCTCCCACCTGTGTGTGACACAGAATTCTTCCTCAGCTGCAGAAGTGCCCCCCCACCACCACCACCAAAAGCGCCCCTGGCACCGCACGAGGATTCAGTGACAGTGCTGAACTCCCCCCCTACAATCTGAAGCCCTTTTACCAAGGCTACCCAGCACCACAGGCAGATTTGCCAGCAGCAGGTCCTGGCGGCTACATGTGGTCCCAGCGGACACAATCTGTTGCCGGAACAACTTTGCCTCCAGAAACATTGCTTTGGTGGTGGTGGTTTCTTTCAGCAGCGGGTTGCCACTCAACCGCTGTGCCGCAACACAGCATTTGAGAACCTCTGTTATAGAGTGGTTTTGTCATAAACATGGACAAATATATATTAAGGATGAGAATAACCTACTCAGATGAAAACAAATTAAGTTCACTTGTAAACCAAGTTAGAGTCAAATTTTAGCAGTGTGTTCAGATGTGGCTTAGGTCATACCTCTGAATCTTCTGGTTTTTTACATCTAGCAGTTGAAATAAACAGACCCAGCATATTGTCTATCCTGAAGGGCAGTGGGATTTGGTTACAGAAGGCAAGTCAGGAATTTTGAGCTCAGTACTTCATAGTCTGCCTTTGCAGTTACTGAACAAAGTGTCAGCACAAGATATGAATAAAGCAACTTGATTTAGAAACATGTTTCCAGGGAAACATTAGTTGCCTTGGAAGTTAAACATGGGACATGAAATTTTATGTGGCTCTTGGGACAAATGTAAGTTTGAAGATTTTCTTTCCTTTTCTTGGAAAGAACATTCTTCTTGGGTTTTAGTTTGATTTTGGTTTTTCTGTAAATATCGATGCAAATAAACAAATGTGGGGCACCACTGAGAAAAGGGCTTACAGTATTTGGAATTCAGAGTCCTTGTCTGTTTATACAGGTTTGGAAGACAGCTGTCTGATTCATTTGTTATCTTTCTTCATACAGTATGAGGGCGCAGACTCCTGGGTTCTGTCCCTAGGTCTGTCCTCAGTTTGTTGTGTGACCATAACTAAATCTGTTAACTTCTCTGTACCTCATTTTACTCCTCTGTAAAATGACTAAAGTGATATTTACCTTCTTGAGTTGATGAGCAATTCATTAATTTATGTAAAGTGTTTTGAGACTTTTATCTTAAAGATCTTATGAGAAAGCAGTTTTATTATGTGGGGCCCAAAGTTTTCCCTTTGATTTAATTTCTGATGAAATTCAAAGGCAAATTTTGCCCATTATACAGTTGATATGAATACCGCACAGTATGAACTCACCCACAGAATCTTTGTTTGTATTTGAGGAAGCAGAGATGATGGTCTTTAACAGCAAACGTTTGTTAAAATTACCATTATTGTGCATTTGAAAGGAGTACTATAATTAGCCAGTCAATTGTAATTTTTTTATTCATAAGCTCTAGGTTCTTCTCTTTAGTCACTGACAAGAAAAAGACATGTCAATCCCATTAAAAACACTTATATAAGGGTGTTGGATTGCATTGTTTGCATGGAAAGAAGTGGTTTTCAAGTGGTATTAATGCCACAATTTGCTAGACTTTACACTATGCAAATATGTTGACAGTTACTGAAAGAAGCAAAAATAAATGGAACAGTGGCTCTCCTATTGAAACAAGTAGGCTCAGTGGACCCATGTCTATTAAAGCCCACACCCCTAAGCTCTCCACTTTTAGAACATCAGTTCTAGTAGGAGGAGGGAGCGAAGGTCTGTGTTTGGGTTGTTTGAATTAAATTACATTTTTAAACACATTGGAAACCTTTTACACGTTACTGGTTTAATGTGGTGGTCTTTGTGCCCAGGTTTTTGGGGTTTTTTTAAATGTATTTGTTGAACTTGATTAAAAATAATCTCATAACCATGCAAAACCATCCTTTAACCATTGCAGTTAGAGGTATCAAAATTGCTTAGTTACTGTAATCCTGTCTGCAAAAGAAACTGATTTTGGGCCATATCTGTTTGCTTTAACCACTCAGGTGAGTAAAGTGAGCAGAATTTGGTCCTGCCTCCAATTGTGGTTCCTACCGAAAGAAAATGTCTGCGCTTTTGCATGTGGGTGCACTCTCTCTCTCTCTCTCTCTCTCTCTCTCTGGGTCTAGCTCCCCTGCTGCTGGACACAATCTGGGATATCAGTGGAAGCTGAGGGTGCTTAGCATCTTACAGTCTCACAGCATCAAATTCTGATGATGGGGATTTTCTGGTAGGCTTTTGCCACATTATATAGCATGGATAAAAAATATCTGGCCTCTGTATGTTTCTCTTGGTAAATGATTGCATTATTTTTTTATTGGTTCAGAGCTTACTAAGTGAGAGTCACTGACCTGCAGTATACCCGGTATAGCAAGAATCCCTTTCTCAGGGCTTAGCCTCCAGTTTGATAATTCCTACTTACATTGTACTGTACCCACTGCTCAGCATTGGAGTGTGTGTGCAAGGAGATTACTGGTTTTGTGTTGCTGACCCTTTAAAAACAAACAAATGAGTGAAACCAGGGTCTTGTGGCTAAGCACAGCTGTAGGCATTGGTGTGATTTGAATGGTAGTAAAGCACCATGGGGTGAAGTTATTTTCAATCAAATTAGGCTTTACCTTACTAATTCAGTGAAACTGGCAAGGCAGTTTTCAGTAAACTCATCACTTTATTAAATGGGAGTCAAAACCAAAGTAAATCAACTTAAAAAAGAAAAAAAAGGAGTTAAAAATAATGTGACTGTGCAGCTGTAAGAAATAAATGGAAGGAAATAGTGCATATTTTCAAAGCTGTTATTACAGCTAAATTGCAATAATTTTTATTAATGGAGAAATAAACTAAACAAAGAAAAACACTACTGATATGTATAAATGTAAGATGGTTCACATTTTTCCCAAGTTGCACAATCACGTAGGGGAACAAAATTACCACCCAGTTTCTGTGATAATCTGCTTTCAAATATTTACTCTTGTGAAAGGGAAGAATGGTCTGTTTTTAGAGTTAACTTCTAACAATTTTTTCTGTCTAATATTTAAACTCTATCTATTACTTGTCATACATACAAGGAGAAAGGGTATTGCAACCATTTACTGGTAAAGCACAGTGGAGTGGAAGGACAGTAAAAATTGTATGTCATTAGCTCTTTTAAAAGATTTTAGAGGAACCTTGAGTTCCTTCCTCATGATTTTACTAGGTCAAGTCCTTCTAATTGTTTCTCCTCAGAGTATAGAGAGATGTTACCTTAATGTGGAGAAGTAGTGATGATTACTGCAGACGCAAGATCCAGTACATCACAGAAATGGCCTTTCTGTGGCTTACAGCCTTATGTCTACCAATTTTGCTGTCTGTAGAGTTGTCACTGCAAAGTCTGAGTGCTGTCTGGGTGTTTGTTGGATGTTATCTCAAAATATGCAACCAGGGGAATGAATTATACCCCTGTTAAAGATGGGAAAAGAAGCACAGGGAAACCATGTGACTTGCATGAGGTCACCCAGGGAATTAATATCACAGCTATTAATCAAGTCCAGATCTATTAATCAAACCCAGTCCAGTGGCTTAACCACAAGTCCATTCCTCTTCTTCTATAATTAAAGGTACGTTCTAGGGAAAACGTAAGAGACAAAAAAAAAAAAGTGTTTTAGTTCTGTGTTTGTGCAGTACCTTGCACAATGGAATCCTGGGCTAGGGCGCTTAGGTCAATGAAAATACAATTAATAATAATTCCAGAATAAGAGCATCCACACATGGAGTTAATTTGGAATAGTTAATCTGCTTTACATTTGTACCCTACCTAATGCTGGATCAACTCTCAAGACAAACCCTGAGGTTTTATTTCAAAGCAAAAAAAGTTGACATTCTGATGACGATAACATTGAAAACATTAACCCAGTGTAAATTGATGCTGTGTTGAGTCAGCTGTAGACCAGTGTTCCCTCTAATTTTTTGTAGGCTGTGTATGCAAAAAATTTCTTTTGTGCAAATTTTTGGAACTGGTGTCCAAATTTGTGTGCATTCCAGTGAGTGTGGTCAAACTTGCAAGTGCAACAAAGCAAGTGTGTATGATGCAAATATATTAGCTTTATTTTGATTTGGTGATGGAAATGATTTCTTAATTTACAAAACCTTATTTGAAACATGCTACTTGAAACAGCTTTCTTGAAGTAGCATAAAAATATTCGCACTGTTGAATTTTTTTTGTGGGTGCTTTATTTTGTTGTGTGTGTGGGTTTCACAACCCATGTGTGTGCGCACACACGCACAGCTTAGAGGGAACATAGCTGTAGACTGTGACATTCTGATGCTCTGCTTGTCTGCTCCAGACATGGTCTGAAACAACTGCTGTGAAACATGCACCTCCCCATATCCATCTAAGTGGGGCATTAGCTGAGAAAGTTGGAAGATGATGTATTTGTTCATACATTGGTGCTGAACAGTTTAACGGAAAGATCCAAAAAATGGGCTGTTATACAATCCCTTTTTAAAATCACTCCAAGTTGCACTATCTTCAACATGAAGCTTTCAGAAAACATGAGGTGGGTCCCTCAAAATCATGTGATTGGATTAAACATCATATGATTTTAAAATCCTCATAGTTTGGCTTTCTGGTTTTTGAGCTTATTATGGTGCATTGGCACCACGGTTTCAAGCTCTTCTCTTCAATCATGGACTAGAAACTTAACTTTAAAGAACCAGCCAACACCTGACCTCCCTCACATGCACAAAGGAGAACTGAAATCCTCATGGAATTACATGATACTGGGAACTGGGTCTTTAAGAAAAACACAAAATATTATGAGATTTACGATACAATCCTGGAAGTTGGCAGCACTACAAGCTGCTACAATCTTTAGTTTACATCTAGTGTAATGTAATTTTCCATTCTCAGTCCAGTAGGTACAGAATACTGAATATGGGACATTAGAGCTTTGATCAGTGCCTTGCTAAAGGTCACCATGCTTTATTCCTTAGAGTTTTCATTAGCCCAGCTGTTCAAAGTCTCTGAGTGCTTAATCATTTTCTGGTGGTGAGGGGAAGGGTTGAACTGAGCTAAGCAAGGGAGACGCGATATAAAAAGTCACTTGCTCGATGAACTCAAGCTCTGTGAACAGAGGAAGCTGACAGAAGAGTTTCAGAGGGAGTGAGAGAGAGTTCCTTTCCTGGTTCTGCAGTGGATGTGATAACAGGATGGCCAGTGGTGGAACAGTGCTGGTGACCTGCAATGGATGTTCCATGTTTTCTTTTCTACATGAGGACAAAAGAGATTTCCTGTGCTTGAAAAGCAAATTAGTGGTTGTGCTGGAGGAAAAGATTTTTGGATTGGAGGGCAAATTTTGGTAAAAAGCAGCAGAGGACTTTTAAGACAACCAGATTTAGGAAATACCGGTATCCCAAGTTCAAGGAAGAATGGAGCTGGGCACAAGGGACCTGGAGAGAGAGAGACAGAAGGCCTGGCAGTTCATAACCACCAGCAGTGAGAGGTCATGGCACCATTCTGCATGGATGAAGACAGATGAGGATAGGCAGACTGTGCCCTCTGGAAAGAAGAGAAGCAGGAGGAATTCCATGCAGCAAGGTGTTTCAAATCAGTACCAGATCTTCAGCATAGGCACTCTGGATGAGACCTCTCAAGATCCAGCAGGTCCAAGGGAATGGAGAGATGTACAGGGCACTCATATGGCTGGCAATTTCATCTAACTTTTAAGAAAATCAAGCTTACCTGCAAAGAGTTCTCCAATCATCCAAGGAAGTCAGATGGTCCTTGTGGGAGAGTCAGTACTCAGAAGAACTAAAAGAATGTTCTGCAAGGAAAAAGTGGATAGCAGGACAATGTACTGCCTTCTTGGAGCTAAAACTCAGTATATCACTCTTCAGATTGGATAAGCTTTTGAAGTCTACAGGCAAGAACACATTGGCAATGGTTCATATCAGCACTAATGACACTGTGTTGTGGCATGTCTCACAGATGCTAGATTACTTCATAGAACTCAGAATCATGCTGAAAAAGAATAATGTTCAAGTAATCTTCTCTGAGATCTTTCTTCTTCCATGACCAAAGGAAGACAGAATACAAAAAATTCTGGAAATGAGCCAGTGTCTAGATAAGTGGTGAAGGATGGAGGGCTTTGGTTTTGTGGAACATTGTTCCACTTCTACAGAGAGAGAGAGAGAACTGCATGGTTTAAATGGCCTCTACCTCAGTAGAAAAGGGACCAATTTCCCAGTGGACAGACTGGCTAGACTGTTCAGGAGGGGGCTAAACTAATAGCAAAAGGGGAAGGTAAAAGGGGGATGATATGAGCAGTCATTTAGCACAAAATCAAGCTATTGAGAACAAAATGAATAAAAAACACAAGAAATGTGAAGACAATAATTTTTTGAATTGCCTGAATGCTAATTTAAAGGAGCATGATTAAACAAGAGGGACTGGAATTGCTCATTTATGAGCCTAAATTTGATCTAGTTGATATTACTGAAACCTAATAGAAGGATGGACTACTAAAATCAATCATTATAACCTGTTTAGGAAGGTTTGAGTGGGTGAAAGGGAAGAAGAGTGTCATTAGATGTTTCTGAATCACTGATAATTTGCAAGAAAATAATCTTGAATGCTTATGGGTCAATGCCCAGCAAATAAAGCACAAGATGGCATACTAATTGGTTTTTACTACCAACCACCAAATCATACTATGTAACACGATGACCAGCTCCTTACACACCAAACTTAGGGAACTCAAGAGCCAACAAGTTGATTGTTAAACTTTCGTGTGCCGCACCAAGGCATATAGCCATATGCTTTTCCCTACTCCAAAATTACTAAGTTTAAAATTCATTGCACATTTTAATTTTCTCGCAAAGAGAGGGCACATATTGATCCTACTAATGTCAGCGTCTAATAATTACATAAGGTTACCATGACAACTAGGCCTACAGTAAAAATGCTGCTGCTTCCCTGCCATCCCTTACCATGCCGCGCTTCGCCCCCTGTCCATGACCATGCTGTCAATTCACCATGGTTTCTGACCATGCCACGCTTCACCCCACCATCCCTGACCATGATGCCACTTCCCCACTGTCTCTGACCATGCTGCATTTCTCTCCGCTGTCCCCAACCATGCCATTGCTTCCTCACCGTCTCCAACCATGCTGCGCTTCTCCCCACTGTCCCTGACCACACCACTGCTTCTCTACTGTCTTCAACCATGCCGCACTTCTCCTCACTGTCCCTGACCATGCCGCTGCTTCCCCAGGATCTCCAACTATGCTGCACTTCTCCCCACTGTCCCTGACCACTGCTTCCCCACTGTCTCTGACCATGCCATGCTTCTCTCCACTGTCCCTGACCATGCCACCGCTTCCCCACCATCTCTGACCATGCTGCACTTCTCACCATCCCAGACCATGCAGTGCTTCTCCCCACCATCCCCGACTATGCTGCTGCTTCCCCACTGTCTCTGACCATGCTGCGCTTCACCCTGCTGTCCCCGACCATGACACTGCTTTCCCATCATCTCTGACCATGCTGCGCTTCTCTCTGCCATGCTTTTCTGTGAGCCACACTTTTTCTTGCAAGAGCTGCATGCGGCTCGTGAACGGCAGTTTGGCCACGGCTGGTATAGGGAGAAAAATAGGGTATAATCATGGAGGACTTCAGTTTGACTGCCATATGCTGGAGTCCTTGTGCTGCTCCTTGGAATTTCTAACCATTATAGATGGCAATTTCCTAACAGACAAAGTATTGCAGCAAACATGAGGGAATTCTGTATTAGAACTTGCCCTAACAGATAGAGGAACTGATCACAGAAATAAAAGTTACTGGTAACTCTGGTACAAGTGATCATGACTTGATCCCTTTTATAATGTGGAAGGACAATGAAGTCCAGAAAAGCCATACATTCTTATATGACAGGCATGGCCAAACTGCGGCTCAGGAGCCACATGTGGCTCTTGAATGACAAGGTGTGGCTCACAGAAGAATGTCAGCAAATCAATTTAGGAGATAAAAGTATATGGCTATATACCTCAGTGTGTCTCTTGAAGGTTTAATAATCAACTTGTGTGGCTCTTGAGTTCCATAAGTTTGGCCACTGCTGTTATAATATATATATATGTATGCACACATTCATGCACACACTAGGTGCTTTAAAACAGTCAGTTTCACAAACCTGAAAACAGAAAAATTTGAAAGATAATTGGGAATAATTTAAGACTACCCTGCTAGTTGTCCAAAAGACCACAGTCCCATGACTGAAAAAAACAACTGTGCTAGATAAAAAAGAAATCTGATTTAGAGGAGGAAATGAAGGCAGGTGTAAAAAATAAATGGAAGAAAGAAGAAGTTGTGACTAATGAATTTAAATCAGAAGTTAGGAATTTTAGCAAATTGATAAAGGAACCCAACAGACACAAAATGAAATCTATATATCTATCTATGCATTAAGTACAATAAGACGTTTTAAAGTATGTTAGAAACATAAATAATCCTGATGGTGATATTGGTCTGGTAGTATATAGAAATGGTAGAATTATCAATAATAATGCAGAAAAGCCAGATATGCCCAATGAATATTTCAGTCCTATATTGGAAGGGGAGGGATGACAAAGATGAAATCTCATCAGGTGATTATGATGACAGTGCTTTTTCCATTCCAGTAGTATCTCAAGAGGATGATGTTAAACAGAAGCAGTTGAAGTTAGACATTTTTAAATCAGCAGGTCCATGTAACTTGCATCTGTAAATTTTTAAGAGACTGAGGAAGTCATCAAAACATTATTGTTGATTTTTCAATAAGTCTTGAGTCACTGGAACAGTTCTAGAAGACTGGAAGAAAGATAATGTTTTGCCAATTATCAAAAAGGGGAAAAGGAATGACCAGGGTTATTATAGAGCTGTCAGCTTAATGTTAATCCCGGGCAAGATAATGAAGCAGTTGATACAGGACTCAATTAATAAAGAGCAAAAGAGGGCAATGTAATTAATATAAATTAATGTGTGTTTATTGAAAATAGTTTGACAGGCCCTAACATGATCTAACTCAGTAATTTTTTTATAAGATTAAAACTATGTTTGATAAAAATGATAATGTTGATATAACATATTTAGCCTTCTGTAAGTTTTTTGATTTATACAACACATGGTCAAAAAGCTACAATGTTATAAAATTAAAATGACACATCAAATAGATTAAAAACTGGTTAACTAATAGGTCTCAAAATGTTATTGTAAATGGGGAGTTGTCATAAAGTGGGGTCCCATAAGGACCAATTTTTGGTCCTCCCCTATTTAACATTTTTATCAATGACCTGGAAGAAAACATAATATCACTGATAAAGTTTTCAGATGGCCCAAAAATTGTGGGACTTGAAAACAGTTAAGAGGGCAGATATTGACATGAGTGATCTAGATCTCTTTGTAAAGTCGGAATGAGCAACAATATATGTTTTAATGTGGCTAAATGTACATGTATCCACATCTGGGAACAAAGAATGTAGGCCATATTTACAGGGTGGAGGACCCTATCCTGGGAAGTAGTGACTCCAGAAAAGATCTGGGAATTGAGATGTATAATCAGCTGAACATGAGCTTCCAATGTGACTATTACACTTCCCTGCATTTATCTTCATTCAGTTCTGTAAGTTCTACCTCTTCAAAGTGTCTGACAAAGTGGGATATTCTCTCATGAAAGGTCATGCGATAAATAAATCTGTTAGTCTTTAAGTGCCACAAGACTCCTTGCTTTTTTTGCTTTGCTAGACTAACATGACTGCCCCTTTGTACCAATGGGACTATGTGTCCAAAGAGCCAATGTGATTCTGGGATGCATAAACAGGAATCTTGAATCTTAGAGAAGTTTTTTAATATATCTTTATTTGGCAGTGATGGAGCAGCTGCTAGAATACTGTGTCCAGTTGGTGTGTACAATTCAAGAAGGATGCTGATAATTTGGAGAGGATTCAGAGAGGAGCCACAAGAACGATTAAAGGATTAGGAAACAGACCTTATAATGATAGGTTCAATCTGTTTAGTTTAAAAAAGAGAAGGTTCAGGGGTGATTTGATGTCTGTAAAATAGAATAGAATAGAATCGAATCATAGGGTTGGAAGGGACCTCGTAGGTACCTGTATGGTGAACAAATACTTAATAATGGGTTCTTCAGTCTAACAGAGTAAGATATAACACAATCTAATGGCTAGAAGTTGAAACTAGACAAATTAAGACTGGAAATAAGGCATAACATTTTAACAGTGAGTGTAATTAACCACTGGAACAATTTATCAAGAGTTGTGGTGGATTCTCTATCACTGACAATTTTTAAATCAAAATGGAATATTTTTCTGAGAGAGCTGCTCCAGGAATTATTTTGAGTAAGGTCTATGGACTGTCAAATACAGAAGGTGAGACTAGATGATCACAATGATCCCTTCTAGCCTTAGAATTAGGCATCTATGACATACATCATGACACAATGCAATGTAACAGCAACACAATACCCATGCTATTTGGGTTACTCATTGCCATGTTTAACTTAGTAACAAACCCCTCTGCTTTAACTGAAATAAAATTTTTCTGAACGTCCATGGACTGCGTCACAGATTTTTAAGTACAGCTTATTGCTGAGTCCCTGAACTTGAGCTGTGTTGACTCTGACAGATCAGTAAGTTATCCCAGAATAATAGTCAGGATTACTTCCAGAGGGGTAGTTATGTTAGTCCATATATAGGAAAAACAATGAAAGTCCTGTGGCACCTTAAAGACTAACAAATTTCTTTGGGCATAAGCTATCATCGGCTGCAATCCACTTAGTCAGATGCATGAAGCAAAAACTACAGTTGGGAGGTGGGGCAGGGTAGGTGCTAGCAGTCAATTCAGTTAGGGTAGATGAGGCACATTCACAATAGCTGATTAGAAGGTGAGACTATGTGAACAGGGACAATTACTTTTGGTAATGAGATAACCAAGTCCCAATTCAGAGCCAGTCTGATTGTGTCAAGTTTGTATATGAGTTCCAGATCTGCAGTTTCACGCTGAAGAATATTTTTGAAGTTCTTTTGTTGAAGTATGGCAACTTTCAAGTCTGCTACATAGCATCCTGGGAGACTGAAGTACTCTCCTACTGGTATATGTATGTTATCATTTTGATATCTGATTTGTGTCCATTTATTCTTTTGTGCAGGGACAGTGTGGTTTGCCAATGTACATGGCAGAGGGGCATTGCTGGCACATGATGGCATATATCACATTAGTAGATGTGCAGGTGAATGAGCTCCTGAGGGTGTGGCTGGTGTGGTTAAGATCAGTGATGGTGTCAGTGGAGTTGTTGTGTAGGCAGAGTTGGCAACGGGGTATGTTGCAGTGGTAGGTTCCAGGGTTAGTGTTCTTGTTGTATGGTGGTGTGTGTTGGCTGGTGAGTATTTGCCTCAGACTGGGGAAGCTGTCTGTAAGCAAGGATTGGCCTGCCTCCCAAGGCTTGAGGAAGAGAGGGATCATCTTCGAGGTTAGGTTGTAGATCCTTAACCATGTGTTATAGAGATTTTAGCCTGGGGCTATGGATGATGGCTAGTGGTGTTCTGTTGTTTTCTTTGTTGGGTCTGTCCTGTAGTAGGTGACTTCTGGGTACCTGTCTGACTCTGTCTATCTCAGTGGTTCCCAACCTTTTTCAGGCTGGGGACCCCTTTTTAAGAAAAAAAATCTTTGCGGCCCCACTGGCTGATTATGTAATCTGTCCTGCACCACTGGGACAGCCAGTGAGCAGCACTGCCACCACCATTGCCTGCGCCACTGGGGAGCCAAGCCGCAGCAGCTATGGCCCCCTGCCCTCGCCCCTGCCAGGGAGCTGCCATGGCCCCATCCCTCTGCCAGGATTGGCTTGGTTGGGAACGACTGGTCTATCTGTTTCTCCACATCCCCAGGTGCACACAGTAGTTTTAAGAATGTTCAGTAGAGATCCTGTAGGTGTTTGCCTCTGTCTGAGGGATCGGAACAAATGTGGTTGTGTCTAGGACTTATGCCTGTAGAAATTTATTAGTCTTTAAGGTACCACAGGACTTTCATTGTTTTAGTCACGATTACTGATTCTCGGTTCCATGTCTGTCCACTAGATAATGCTTCTTTTTCCTATTGTATGCAGCTTTTCCTATAGCTTCCACCCTTGGACACTGGGCAGTTTTGTATTAGGAAAGTATATTGAATTATTATTTACAATATTCCCTTTATTTACTTTAGGTAATACTGTGAAAAATACTGTGAAAAATGAAGTCATGTTATTTAAGGAAACTGGTAGCTTTTTAAAAGATGACCAGCAGGTCTCATGAGATTTTTGCTTGTACATTAATACCTCTGATGATGAGCTGCTGCTATAGGTAAGCATGTGTTGGTGATTTCAGTGGTGCTGTACAGCAGGGGTTCTCAACCACTGTGTTGGGACACATTACGGTGTCACCACACAGTGGGAAGTGCGTCCTGCAGGGCCATGGAGATGACTGGATTCAGCCCAGGGGAGACAGGCTGGTGTGTCCTGTAGGGTTGCGATACACTGGCAAGTATGTCACAACCCGCAAAAGTTTGAGAACCACTGCTGTAGAGTACAGTTTCATAAGTTTTAAAATAGTACTTGCGGTTGTTTTTGATTCTTTTGGCCTGCCCTATCTCTCATTTTAAATCAGACTGTAGCTCTTCCAGTAATGATCTATGACCCATTATTTCATATCACATGTGTAACTCATGATGGGCAAACCATTTGCTTGTTCTTTAAAGCGGCAGGATTTTGTGCCAGTTAATATTAATCTCAGTAAATCTCTCAAGCATTTATTTTAGAGTTGCATGTACTTTTACATGTTTTTAATGTTAATTTCTCCTCATGTTCTTTCTCCTCCCACTTAACTGTTTAGTGGTAGTGACAAAGACCATTAAACTCAATTTAAGAGGCAGGAGAAGACATGGAAACCACTGTGATCATGTGGCACAGCTGTCATGAAGTGTAGTCATAGCTCTGAAGTCTCTTCCTTAATTTTTTTGACCTAACACATTATTGGTGGCAGCTCCAAGTTGGGGGCTTTGGCAATTAATAAATGTAGACAGCCAGCTTTTAATGCTAGTTCTAAAGTACTGTACATACTTAATTTGGTTTTGCTTTGCTTACTGCTTTCTTTTATGTACATTTCCTCTCTTGGCAGTGTGGTTCAAAGCTGTACCATAAATCTTTTATTTGCCTTATTATATCAGTTGGGGGATTCTGTTTGCCTTCTTTTCTACTGTTTACTGTTGGGAAGAATTTCAAAGGAGTAGCTATGTTAGTCTAGTTCAGCAAAACAAACAAGGAGTCCTGTCGCACTTTTAAAGACTAACAAATTTATTTAGGTAAATAAATTTGTTAGTCTTTAAAAGTGCCACAAGACTCCTTGTTTGTTTTATAGGGAAGAATAGTACCGTAGCTTCTTCTACAGGCTCAGAAAACTAATTCCATATCACTCCCATTCTGTGAAAACTTGTTTATACCTGACTTATTATATGGTCAAAAAACAAACTGCAGTTTCCTGAGCACAGGATTCCTACACACAAAAGGCAAACAACTAGTTATATTTTTTGCCTCTTTGCCAATCATCCCTTAGGTCTTACCACTGAGTCTTGATGCTACCATTCTAGGCAAAAGAGATCAAACAAATTCTTCTTTTAAATCTGGTGGGTTTTATATGAACACCAGAAATTCACATTAGAAAGCTGTCATGTAGTTTTACTTATTTAACCATATCAAATAGATGCTGACCACACATATACTCTCTCATTATTGAACTAGTTATTATAAGGTGTATTCACATATAAAATGCATTTAGTCACAATATTTTCGTAAGTTTTGCTAAGACAAGAGCTGAGGCAAATGTAAGGACGTGGTAACTCTCAACTGTCTTTTAATGTGAAGGGAAATGTCACTGATTTTTTTTATCAGCAGTTCTTTTTTCCTTCTTAGATTTTTATTAAGGGCTGGGAATTCAAAGCCCAGCAGTGTTATGCTTGATTGAGAGAGCAGAGTTTCTTTTAAACACTTCATTTAAACCATGCCACCTCAATATTCAGATTTTTGTTTCTTTGTTTCCTTTTATTCAGATAGACTCTCTGATTTTTCTGCTTTGTCTCTAGTTTGATTTTAACTGGGCTGCCCCTGAGTCCCTTTTCAGAGAGCTGATTCACAGTATTCAGGAAAGGATCTTATTTCATTTTCAGAATTTAGAGTGTGTCTGCAACCTTGATCAACATAAAGATAGTCTCTCCCTTCTCTTCACGAGATGGTATTATCATATATATTTTTTCAGAGTTCATAACGTGGTCCAAACTTTGCAGAACAAATTAAAGTCAAGTCCTCCCCGCCCTGAAGAGTTTACAATCTAGATTTAATGCTTATTGAAACAAAGGAGGGCAAACAAAACGAGGTGAAGGGATGACACAGAACTGGGTTCCACCCGATAAGTTCACACAGTGTTGTTTTTGTAATCCTTTTCAACTCAGGATATTGAAAGTGAGGTTAGGTGAGCTTTGAGTGAAGAGTAGGTGGTGCTTTGCTGTTCAGGCGTTGGTACATGTCTGTGTGCAAGCAGCTATAGAAGTGTGAACAGGAGAGAAAGTGAATCAAAGTGAAGATATTGCCCCATTGGGATATAGAATGGAAGTGTTAGTCTAAGGTGGATCCGGTGCCATTGTTTTTACTATCCGAAGTTGGGGTAATAGGTTTCTCTGTGTTGAATGTACATCATAGGCCTGATTGGACATTCATAAATACTGACATAATTCCAATGGCTTCAGTTGAATTACTTCTGATCTACCCTGGAGAAAGTGAGAGGGAAAATCAGGCCCATGTTTTCAAATAGGTAGAAAAGGTTCAGAAGGACACTGGGATAGAAATGTTCACCTTTGTCCTCCAAAGTAGCATGCAGTTTTATTTCACGGAAGCAGGTGAGAAGGAGATGATTGATCCTCAGACATATTGAAGACTAAAAAAAAAAAAAATGTTGAGCAAAGTGGTCTGGGAATCTGATTCATTCTTCAACATCAGACAGAAATGTCTGATTGTTGATTTGCAAATTCAGCCCTAACCAAAAACTGACCTCTCTCTTAAAAAACATAAGACACTGCATGGATCATCTAATGAAAATCTAATGCTGTGTGAGACCGTTATCCGACAGTAATACCAGGCTGAGTGCTAAGAATTTTTGCATTAAGGTTTTAACTCTGCAACTTCCTGTGAGACAAAAGACCCTAAATTTTTCAATGCCTATGGAGGTTTAATAAGTAGTCCAGTCAGTGGGTCATTTTCAACAAACAATTTAACAACTTCATCTGAAAGTTCAGTTGCACTATTTTAGAGTAGGTAACTTGAGACTGGTTTCTACATTTTTATGCTGTAGGTAGTTTCCTTTATAGACTCATAGTTTTAAGGCTTTAATATTTCATGTAGTCCAAATCACATCAAGCTGAAATTTGGTACCTAACAAAGTTTCTAACCCAGATGTATTTCAAAAAGAAAGGTGATATTAATACTTTAAGCTGTTTTGACTTCTAAAGCACGAAACTGCATATATACTAATTTTCAGAAATTCAGAAGCCTATAAAATGAATTTTGTGGGCAGTTTGGATAAAACTCTTGCCTTGTTCTTTGGCACAGCTACTTAAAATTGAATTCGTGCATACAGTGTATATGGAGCCACTGTTCATGTCAGTGGGAGCACAATGCATGAAAGGCAGGCAAAATATTAGATCTGGATTCCACCAAGCAAATTTGAGAGGAGAATTTTTCCTATATACTATCACATGAGTTAGATGTATACAGCAGTTTTAAAATAAACAAGGAATCCTGTGGCACTTTTAAAGACTAACAAATTTATTTATCAGATGAGCTTTCGCAGGAGAAAATCCCACTTCATCAGATGCTATTTTCACCCATGAAAGCTCATGTGATAAATAAATTTTGTTAGTCTTTGAAAGTGTCACAGGACCCCTTGTTTGTTTTGCTAAAATTTTTCTAATAATAAACATACATATAATGGCTATGTCAACACTAGCAAATTAGTCCGGATTAAGGAAGTTTAATATGGATTAATTTGGTCCCTGTCTACACTAGGCTTTGCGTAGTTCAGACTAAAAAAATTTTAGTTAGTTTGAACTTAGTGCTTAGAACTAGCTAGTTCAAACGGTTAGTTCGGATTTAGCGCTTAGTTGGAACTTAGTTCAAACTAGCACAATGTAGTTAGCGTAGTTCGAACTAAATAAGCTTGAACTAAGCAGTTAGTTCAAACTAACCATGTTTTTTAGTTCAAACTAGCCACACTTTTTTAGTTTGAACTAAAGAGTTAGTTCAAACTAAAGAAAGTGCAGCTAGTTTGAATTTAAAAGTTAGTTCAAACTAAAAAGATGCGGTTAGTTTGAACTAACTGGGCACTGCTTAGTTTGGACTAAGCAAATCTGAACTAAGCTTTCTAATGTAGACATAGCCAATACGTCAGATCCATTTCCTACATCCTCTAGGCTGTAGCCAGGGTTGGATTAAGGCGGGGGCTTTATGGGTTGCAGCCCCTAGCCCTGGCCTAAAGGGAGGTCCCGTGGCCCCCCAAAAATCCAGCTCAGCTGGCCTGAGTGACAAGCTGCTGCCACTTGCATTTAGCCTGCCTGCCCAGCCCTTGGGCTGGCTGGTCCGCTCAACAGCCAGCACAGGAGTGGGGCAGGAGTGCTGCAGCCTTTGGCCCACCCCCTCTGGCCTACAACAGCAGCTGGCATGTGGGCCACCCTTTGCCACCTTGCAACGCTGGCTTGTGGGCCACCCATGGCAGCGCTGGCTGGGATCCCACCAACCCCCTCCACAGTGCCAGCTGAGGCCCTGGAGCTCCTGACCCCCCCCTTGCAGGGTGCGGGGCAACAGGGAGGCCCCACAAGGGTCGGCAGCACTGCCCCAGACCTTGATTCAGCCCTGGCTGTAGCTATCAGCCAGTGAGGAAGTCCCAAGTGGCAACTTCACAGCTTTTCTGAGGACTTTCCTTCCCTTTCCCTTGCTCAGTTATTAAATACCCTTTGCACCCAAGTGTGCATACAGAGGTGTGGTATTAGAGTACAGCATTTTTATTTGCTTGGGCACATCTCCCACTGAGGTCTGTCTATAGAAGTCTTGCCTGAGAAAGAACTCAAAATTTGGTTCTCTGAAAACAGCAGTTACTGCCTCATGGGGTCGAAGTCTCACATCTTGAATTTCTGTTTCTTTAACAAAGTTAAGGCTCAGCTTGACTCCTGAAACTCAGATATTAAACCAAAACCAGAATGCTATAGCTTTGCTACCTTCTCACATTATGTCCCTATATTCAGCCCTCACAGCAGGCTTTTTTTCCTTACAGCATTAGGCACTTGATTTGTGTATAGTGCAGGCTGGCCATATGGTGTGTGTAATTATTCTTTTATAATGCTGTTATTGCTCTCTAGTTGCCCAGTAAACCCAGGACAATTTCAGTAAACTGCATACATCAGGGCAGAAACCTTAGATTTAACTGATTTTTCTGCACCTTTACACAATGATGGGTGTAAAGATAAAAGGTTCCATTTGGTTTATGGAAACTGTATAAAGTTTACAGAGTCTCTACAACCCTCACAAATGGAGAAGGCTCATAGAAAGAGGAGACTACAGCAAATTTGGAAGGCCCACAAAACTAGAGAATTAAAAACATTTAAGAAACATGTCAGTACTACCTGCATGGAACTTTCTCCCATTAATTCTACAGATCAGCATATGGACAGCATTAGCTGTTGCATGCTTTTCCCAATCCAATTACTGTTATGCTGCAGCACCAGAATATCACAAAGGTGATTAAATGTGTCTCTGTCAGGGTCACTGTTCTTCATCATAGCAGTTCTGTGTCCAGGGATAATTCTCTATAGAAATTTTGTCCTCAATTTTCATAAGGTTGAGTGCCAAAGCATGAGCATGACTGTTGAACTATGTATGTAAATCCTTTGATGTGCAAATTCAATTTTTGTGTGCGCACACCTGCATGTATATGTGCAACCCAGACTTGTGTGTGTTGCAGGATTCATTCAACTAAATGAGGTATATGCCATACTGCACAGGTACCTGTTCAAAACAGTCAGCCTGCAGAATATCTTTTTTATTTACTTTAGGAATAGGGAAGCATAAACAGATTGGGATAAAATAGAAACTGACCTAAATGAAACTTCTGAGTGAGAAAATGTTAACTTCCCTTCTCCCAGCTCTCTCCACCTCCAGCTTTTCTATGCTCCTGGATTACTTGGTTTCAGCTGGAGCAGAAATTCCAGAATACTGTTATAATAGTATTTGCTGCCTAACTAGAACTAGAAAACACTGATTTTAGTCTCCTGAGATCTCTAGCTCTTTTCTAAATGTCTATGTTCCTCGCTATATATGACAGATAGCACATGTCCTCTGTAGACTCATTTGTATGACCACATATAACAGTTCTGATACTTTCCTGTCTGTCAGAAAGGGAAAGGCCCTAAAATTATGTGCCATGGTCCATAGTTTATTTTATCTTGAGACCTGCAGGTAATAAATGACACTTTTTATTGATACTCTAAAGCTGTAATGTGATCTTGCAGTTTGACATGGAAGGAGCTGTTTAAAAACTGTGCCCATGCTTTCTGAAGTATTTTGAGGGGAAAAAGCCAATAGCAATAATTAGTTTGGTGTTTTTGTGCTTTCTAAAACACTGAGGCTATGTCTACACATACATGCTTATTTTGATTTAAGTTAAATCGAAATAAGCTAATTCAAAATAAAATCCTTAATTCCTTAAACATTAATTTCACTTAAATCGAATTAAGGAAAAACACCAAATCGAAATAGCAAGTCTGGACACAGGACTTGCTATTTCGATTCAGGAGAGGTGCAGCATGGGAGGTGTGGCAACATGGCCTCCTGGCAAGGCCATGTTGCCACCCAATCCCCTGCCTGGCACTCACCTGGAGAGCCAGGCAGGGGAAAAAGCCCCCAGGGCAGGGATCCCCCTGCCCTTCACCCCTGCTGCTGGTGGGGCAGCAGTGGAGGGACTGTGGCCTCCCCCCACAGCTGCCTAGGGGGACTGGTCCCCCAGCCGGCTGGCCCCATAAGGGGGCCTTGCCGGCTGCCACCTCAGCAGCGGGACCTGGAGCCAGCTGGCCCCACAAAGGGGGTTGCCAGCAGGTGGGGGGACGGCAGGGGGACGGCAGGTCCGCAGCCGGATTCCCTTGCTGCCCTGGCTTGCCAGAAGCTGGGGGGGGGGGGGTGGCGGGTGTGGAGTCAGCTTCCCCTGCTGCCCCAGTTTGCCAGCAGCTGGGGGGCCACAGGTCCTGCAGCTGGCTTCCCCCACTGCTCTGCCAGCAAGCTGGGATGGGGGGGAAGCCGGCTGTGGACCCGCCACCCCCCCTGGCTGCTGGCAAGCCGGGGCATGCTGCACCTGCTGCCCCACGAGCAGCCGTGGAGCCCCAGCAGCAAAGCAAGCTGGCTCCACACCCGTCCACCTCCCGCTAGCTGCCGGCACCCCGGCAAGTGGGGGGAGCTGGCTCCTGGACCCCAGTCCCTCTGAGCTCCCCTGCACCTCCCCTCCCTACCTGGCCAGGGTGCTGAGGGGGGGGTGTGACTTCCTCCCAGGGTGCCATGCACCCTGGGAAGAAGGTCACCTGTTATATTGATATGTTTGGCATATTGATGTAACAGAGCCAGATGGGGTTATTTCAAAACCACAGTTTTGAAATAACCCTCATTTTGATACCAAACCAGGTTTTATTGTATCGAAATGATTTTCCTTATTTTGAAATAAGGGAGCTTCTTATTTCAAAATAAGGAAACGTCATCTGGACATAAGAATTTTTAAATCGAAATAACAAGTGTTATTTCGATTTAAAAGGTGCGTGTGGACATGTCCTTAAGGGTAATGAATTTCTTTTATGTAGTTGTATATAAGATTACATTTTACAGAAATAAGGTTATTTAAAAGGTTTGAGTGACTGGCACGGACAGATATAATTCACACTGAAGGCGCTATTCCTCTACATTAAAATAACCAAAACAGTTGTATGTGTCATTAGAAGTCGCTTGGCCCTTGAACTAAAATGATCAAAAAACACAATATTAAAATATGATTTATGGAAACTACTGCTTAGCTTATTTTCTTACCGCTGAAGAATCACAAAATAATTTAAACATATTAGTTATGTGCTCTTCAAGTAAATAGAAATATGGCCTGTAACTAGTTAAATGAGGTATTTTTATTAGCAAGTTGTCAATTTCCCTTAATTTAAATGAAAGCTGAGAACCACTTGAAAATTACCATATGCCTGAAATGAAAATATTGTCTCTTTAATCTCTTTCAGTTAAATGAAATGTAGGTATTACTTTGTAAGAATAAATAGAAATGAAGCAGAAGAATGACCTTTTTTTTTATGTTGTCCACTTAGTTCAATATAGAAACATACTACCTGCTAAGTCATTTTATGTTGTGTTGTAAGCTCCTTATGTGGCAAGGATTGTGTCTTTGTAAACACTTGTACAGTATATAGCATAATGGGACCCTCGTCCTGATTGGAGTCCATCGGTGTGATCACAATATGAATAATTAATTTTTTCAGGGAAAATGGCATTTTGATGCAAAATACAATAGCTCAGAGGTTGGGAAGACAAGATTCTCATCTAATGACATGAATCAAGATGTGAAGATTTCCTTAAAAGGTGTATAAATCAAGCATTTTATAATGGGACTCATACTACACCCTATCGTGGTGACCATTATTGTCTCACTGTTCCTTTTACTCCCTTGTCTCATTTTATGATTAAATTGAAAGCTCCTGGGGGCAAGGCTCATCTTCATGCTCTGTGTTTCTACGCTGCCTAGCACAGTGGGGTCCTGATCTATGGCTCAGACTCCTGGGTATTACTATTAATAATAGCAATTTTGGGCCAAATGCACGACTGATGTAAATTTGGATAACTCAGCTGAAGTTAGTGATGCTGTGCTGATTCACACCAGCTAAATATTTGGTATTTTATCTTTATTCCAGTTAAATTTAACCACTAAGATTTGCTTTTATCTTTATGGAAGTAGATTTAATTCATATTGTTAATTTAGGTTTTTAAATATCTAAAGCTAATAAAAATCCAGTCTACATAGTCTTCTATTATTTAGAAATGGAAAACATTTGTTAGATAATCAAGAACATCTCTCAGTGAATGCAGGATTTAGTATCCCAGTAGAGTTTATATCAAATAATAAACTCATACAACAGTTGATCTTAGCCAAAAACTTGTCACTACAGCATCGTTAAGAGGGTAAAGACTTCATTCTAATTCCTTCTTTAACCAAAACAAGAAAATCACTGTTCATAGCAGCTGCATGTATTTTTATTTTTGAGATTAATCTAGCTCATAACTGAGGTAGCAATGGCTAGTTTTTCACTTAACCCCTGCATGGAAGCTTAAAATGGAGAGAAACTGTGAAAGTCCCGGCTTGGAACCATGCCCACAATTCTCTCTTGTCACTCATATGAAGTGTCTGGCCAGTCCATGTTCACTGTACCCCTTTTAGTTTGACATTGAACTTCAAGCAACAGCAACATCTCATCACTGCAATAACAGAGAATATATCATAATAGAGCATAGTGTCTTTCATCCGCATCTTTAAATGTAGTTATCCTTTACCCTTTTTATTGATAGGGAAGGAGGCAGAGAGAGGTTGTTAGCACTTTTTTTTCTTTTGCCAAATTGTGCGTGTAAGTGCTTGGGGGAATATGCCACCCTGAGCGTGTGAGAATCCTGCATGTTGGTCTGTGTGAGTAGAACAGATCTGCAAATAGTGTAGTGACTAGCACCTCTGCTTAACATGCAGAAGGTCCTGGGTTCAATTCCCAGGGGGTTGGACTTGATGATCTCATGAGGTCCCTTCCAGCCCTATGATTTGATTGAAAAAACTTTGCTTGTGCAGTGCCTAGTTAAATTAAATTGAGCTCTGTGCATACACAATAGTTTGTCTTTATGAATCAGCTGCTAGAATCTGTGGTTTTGTATCCATATGCTTAAAAATGCAGGTATAAGTGGCTTGCTCTGGATCACATGCAGAGTCCACAGAATTCACGGTGAGCAGCAAGGGGGTAGTTTTCCCACATGTGTGCTTAACAGTCTCAGATAGCTACATAGTCAGGGCAACTGGCCCCTCATGCCACTGCAATGACACTTTTTAGTGTACTACATCCTTACTCACTGTCCTGGGTGTAATCCACTGGCCACACAGCTTTTTTATTGTATGGGATTGATTTATTTTTTAATGTATTAGAAACATATGATTTTTTCTTCTTCTGAAAAGTAAATCACTTACTTTCTTATTTCTAGTGGAGAGGGAAAATGTGCAGAAGAGGACCTTCACCAGGTGGATAAATCTTCATTTGGAAAAGGTAAGGCCAACAAATACTTTTGTCCATTTGTTTAAAAAAACAAAAACAAAGAAACAAGCAAACAAAAAAAAAAAAACCCCACTGTTCACACATCTTCCAAAAATACCTCCTCCATGCCAAAATACATGGACACATCTATCTGCTGGAAATGTAGTTTCTTCATTACCCATGTGTATTTCTTGATTCATGTGCCTTCTGGTATTTATAGATACCATTACTGTAAAGAGTTCTAGGATACAGTGTGTCTTAATAAAATAAAAGCCTGGTGCTATTACATTCCTTTTACTGCCCTGGCTCCTCAGGTTGTACTATGCTGGAGCCTTAAAATGAATGATTCTTTAGAAAAGACAATGGTCATAAACAAAAGAAACAAGCTCCTACAAGAAATCAGTCCATGCTGAAGTTACACCTCTGTGTAGGGAAAAGTGGAAGCTGGCCGTATATCGATACATAAGTACAACACAATGAAAAGGTGTTTTTAAAAAATCAAATTAAACTCTCAGGAAATTCAGGATTATTCTCGTTTTAAAAGAAAATAAATAGTGAAGTTGAAATGTTTCTTTATTTTGTGGGGAAGGTTGAGAGCATGTTCCTATGTATGTGAAAGGGCTTTTCTGTAGCTTTGATTTTCAGAGGCTGGATGAGTTTGTTACATGTTTATGATTATTGTTAGCGTTAGGGCACATAGAGATTCCTGTGTTGGAGATTTTATTGTCTTTTTAAAGCTAAAGAAATAATAGAGAAATAAGTGTATGTGGCTTGGTTACTGTGGGCTTCACAGTGGGAAATACATAACAGGATTTTGACAGTGGGATCTAAACATCAGACTTAATGTAATATGTGCTCCTTGGAACATGGCACAGTCATTCATCTCAGGTTGATAATTTAAGTTCTTTCTGTTTTCCTATTTGTGATTTGGTAAGATGAGTCCTTAAAAATAAGGGTTTTTTCTACCCTAAGTAAGTTCCAGAGGGGTAGCTATGTTAGTCCACATATAGCAAAAACAACAAAAATCCTGTGGCACCATTGGTTATATCTACACTAGCAAATTAGTTCAAATTAAGGACCCTTAATTCAAATCAATTTTCTCCCTGTCTACACAAGACTTTGCCTCGTTCAAACTAAAAAGCTTAGCTCGACCTAGTTAGTTTGAAAGGTAAGTTCAAACTAACTGCTTAGTTCTAACTTATTTTGAACTTTAGTTCAAACTACCATGATGTAGTCATGCTAGTTTGAACTAAATAAGTTGGAACTAGTGGTTAGTTTGAACTAACCACATATTTTTTAGTTCAAACTAACTTGTAGTTTGAACTAGCAGTGCTTTTTTAGTTCAAACTAGAAAGTTAGTTCAAACTAAAAAAAGTGCATCTAGTTCTAACTAAACAGTTAGTTTGAACGAAAAAACACGGTTAGTTTGAACTAACTTCAAACTTCTTAGTTTAGACTATGCAATTCTGAACTAAGCAGATGGATGTAGACATAGCCTTAAAGACTAACAAATTTCTTTGGGCATAAGCTTTCATGGGTTGCCAATGTTCCCTCTAAGGGGCCAACGCAGCTGAGCAACATATGTTGCTCAGCTGCGTAGCCCCCCCCGATGCGGGCCCGATCCTGCCCCCTGCCCCGTGGCCCAATCCTGGCCCCCCGAAGCTCCGCCACCTGCTTGGCCTCCTGGCAGCGGGGCGGAGCAGCCAGCCCAGCCTATCTCCAGCAGGCGATACCTCCCTGGGGAGGGTTGCAGAGGAGGCAAGTGCTGAGCTCTGGCATGAGGGGCTGGGGCCCTGGAGCAGCCTCCTCCCAAAGAGTTTGGGCCGCTTTACCCCCCCCCCCCCAGCCTGAATGGGCTGGATCCATGGCCTCGGGGGGCCAGGGGTGAAGCCACCCAAACTCTTTGAGAGCAGGCCACTCTGGGGCCCTGACCCCGCACGCCGGAGCTCAGTGCCAGCCCCGTCCACACCCCTGGGAAGGCGAGTCTGCCTAGGGGTAGGCTAGGCTGGCTGCTTTGCCCCTCTGTGGTGAGGCCGGGCGGACAGATGTGTGGAGCAGCCTCTGACCCTGACAACCGCCCCCCCCAGGAGTTGGAAGGGGGGTGGTTAGGGCCCCCTTACCTGGCTGCGGGAGCAGCGCACTCTGGTCCCCCACCACTCCTCTGGCCGGAGGAGCTCTCACTGAGCCTGCGCAGAAAGTCTGCGCAGGCTCAGTGAGAGCTTACTCTGAGTGGGAGCTTTAAAAACTCCCAGGTCAGAGTTGCTCCCCAGGCAGGGACTGCAGCTGCCTGCTGTGCGTGGCCAGCAGCGTTCCCTGTGCCAGGCAGCGCCTGGGGCTGTGTGGCCGTGTGGCTGCGCAGCTTAGAGGGAACATTGGTTGCAACCCACTTTGTCGGATGCATCTGACGAAGTGGGTTACAGCCCATGAAAGCTCATGCCTGAAGAAACTTCTTAGCCTTCAAGGTGCCACAGGATTTTTGTTGTTTCTACTGTGTGTAGATATTAAAGACCTTGTGGGTTTTTTCATAATTAGCAGTTTTTCTCACTCTCCTCTATATCTGCACACACATGCGCATGCACGCACACTCTCTCTCTCTCTCTCTCTCTCTCTCTCTCTCTCTCTTTGCTTTGGATCTGATTCTGCAACTCCTACTTACATTGAATAGTACTTTCTTACTTGTGCCATTTAGGCTATGTTCACACCTAAATGCTTATTTTGAAATAAGTTAATTGCAGCCAGAGCCAGAAAAGCAGGCAGGGGAGCCACTGCGACAGGGGGCACACGGGCTGGGGAGCCGCAGTCCCCCCTGGCTGCCGGCTTGCAGCCGGAGCCAGGAAAGCAGCTCGAACCGCCACCCTCCTGCGCCCCCCTCTCCGCCTCCCCTCAGCACCCTGGCCAGGGTGTTCATCAGCTCCCTGGCCAGGGTGCTGAGGGGGGGAGGTGGGATTTCCTCCCAGGGTGCCACGCACCCTGGGAGGAAGGTCATTCTGTTATATCGACATGTATGATATGTATGACATATTGATATAACAGAGCCAGGCAGGGTTATTTCAAAACTAGAGTTTCAAAATAACCCTCATTTCGATACAAAACTAGGTTTTATTGTATCAAAATGATTTTCCTCATTTCGAAATAAGGGAGCTCCTTATTTCAAAATAAGGAAACGTCATCTGGACGTGACATTTTTTAAATTGAAACAACAGTCGTTGTTTCGATTTAAAAGCAACGTGTGGACACAGCCTTAGAGTGAGAGTACTTTCATGAGGAAATGCTACACAGGCCCAGGCTACACACTGATGGCGGCAAATTCACTGTGTCAGGTTGATCTTTCCAGATCAATTGAGTGGGTCGATGAAGACCTGCTCATTCCATCAGGAAGATGACCTGGTAAATCTGCCTCCTGAAAAAGAGCAGCGCTGAGTCAAAAGGAGGGCATTTCCCTTCAACTCAGTGCAGTAGAGCTGCTGTGGTAAGTGGGCATTAGGCAGTTAAAAGGGGATAAAGAAGTTATTTTGTATAGCTTGTGTATCTCTCTTCGACTGCTGCCAAAAGCCATAGTAAGTGTAGATCAGTCTTCAGAGTGGGAAGGCAGCAGAAAAGGAGTTTATTATGACTGATTTGACAACTATGTGCAGTACAAGACACATAACTAAGTCCTTGCCGTGAAAGGTCTGCTGTCTGAGGGGCTAATCCTACTCCTTTTGAGAATCAATGGCCAAGGTTCAGGAAGTGCAGGACTGTGCTATATTTTTGTGCAGATTTGGGCTATGTGCCAGAGTGCTCGATGGAGGTGGCTGCAGTGCTAGGTAGGCATATGATTTGTCAAGAGTTTTCAGGTAAAAGTCTCTGAATATTTTCCTGCTTAAGAGTTTGCAGTGTCTGTTATCGAAGGTATTAAAGGGCTTTCTTAAATCTCACTGAAAATACAAACTGGGTTAGCAGTGACATGTTTTTCATGAGATCTTTTGGAACAATCCACACTATAAAGAGAGACCATGTAATTCTTTTGTGAATTAGACCCTTGGAGTTTAAAATAACTACAGTTTGAAAGTTGTCAGAAATTCTTCCTGAGCATCTGGCTTCTGCAAAAGTTCTTTAAGTTAAAAAAAAGAATTACCGTATACTATCATGTATAAGCCGAGAATTTTGTGCCTGAAAATTGGCTTCAAAACAGGCTCTCGGCTTGTACTCGAGAGAATACGGAAGACAGCCCCAGCCAGCAGTTTCCCTGACCGTGCAGCAGGCCGGAGCCCCAGTGTTGCTGGGCAGCCATCTTGGGCAGTCGGCCGGGGCCGGGGCCGGAGGAAGGAAGGGACCCCGGCATCTGGAGTGGCCAAGTAAGGGGGCCTGGGGAGGGGTCGGCCTGGACATTGATTCAGGGAGGCCAGGGAAGTGGCGGCAGAGACCAGGGGTTGGGGAGGGAGTTGGGGAAAGTGATGGGATGGCCGGGAGGGTTTGGGGGAGAGTTCAGGGAGACCAGGGAAGGGGTGGCAGGGCTCGGGCATTTGGGGGGGGGGGTCAGGGAGTCCAGGGAAAGCGGCAGGAGGACCGGGGATTTGGTGGGGGGGCCTGGCAAGCTGGGAAGAGGGGGTTGGAGGGTGACGAGGAAAGGGGTGGAAAGGGTGTTGGGGAACAAGGGAGCAACAGCAGGGCACTGAGAAGGGAATAGGGGGGCAGCAGTGAAGAACCAGGGGGCAGCAAGAGGAGCGGGGGGCAGCAGTGGGGATGGGCAGAGCAGGGGGGCAGCAGGTAGCAGTGAGGGAAGGGCGGAGTAGGGGGTAGCAGTGAGGAGGTGGCAGTAGGAGGAGCAGAGAGCAGCAGTGAGAAAGGGGCAGAGCAGGGGGCAGCAGTGAGGGAAGGTCAGAGCAGGGGGCAGCAGGAGGAGCAGGAAACTGAGAAGTGAGCAGGGGGGTAGCAGTAAGGAAAGGGCAGAGCAGGGGGCAGCAGGGGTGACAGCAGTGAGGAAAGGGCAGAGCAGGTGGGAGCAAGGAGGCAACAGTGAGGAAGGGGTGGAGCAAGGGGCAACAGTGAGGTAAATGAGAAGTGAGGAGGGGGCAGCAGGGGTGACAGCAGTGAGGAAAGGGCAGAGCAGGTGGGAGCAAGGGGGCAACAGTGAAGAAAGGGCAGCGCAGGGGGCAGCAGCAGGAAACAGAGAAGTGAGCAGGGGTGTAGCAGTGAGGAAAGGGCATAGCAGGGGGCAGCCGGGGTGACGGAAGTGAGGAAAGGGCAGAGCAGGAGGGCAGGAGTGAGGAATGGACAGCAGGTGGGGCAAGGGAAAAGCAGCAGCAGAGATTTTGGGGTAGGGAAGCTGTCAGAAACTCCAGAGGAAGCCAACAGCAGTGGGTGGGGGTTTAGGGGCCAAGGCCAAAAGGGGACCTCGGCTTATACCTGGGTCACCAATTTTAGCTTCTTTTTTGGGCTCAGAATTGGGGGGTCGGCTTGTGCCTGGATCGGCTTATACCCGAGTATATATGGTAGATCATTAAAAGGCTGTGGAATGCTCTTAGTTCTGCCATATCAAGCAAATGGACTCTAAGGAACATTATGGGCACATGGAGTGTTTTGTCTGGACTATTTACAATGTTTTTCTCCCCATCTACAACAAAGCAAAATGCTCTTTGACAACAGTGAATGTCTGTTGTTGATGATGCTAGGTGTGATGAAATTGTTAAAGTAAACCTATTGAACTGAAAGAGAGCATTGCCAGATTTTCTGAAACTAGGGCTACCACTGAAAGATGGGTATTTTGTTGTTTTGCCTTCCTCGATTAGAAAAACCTCTTTCAAGTAAGTGTCTTTTGTGACTTGGTGTGTCCTGATTCTGCACAGTGCAAGTTCGTAGATTTTAAGGTCAGAAGGAGCCATTATGGGCATCTTGTCTGACCTCCTGCACATTGCAGGTCACAGAACCTTACCTAAACACTCCTGTAATGGACCCCTAATCTCTGGCTGAGTTACTGAAGTCTTTAAAACATGGTTAAAAGATTTCAAGTTACAGAGAATCCACCATTTCTACTAGTTTAAATCTGGAAGTGATCCAGGGTGTAGAGGAAGGTAAGAAACCTGCAGGGTCTCTGCCCATCTTAACAAAGGGAAAATACCTTCCTGATCCCAAATACAGTGATCAGTTAGACCTTGAGCACGTGGGCAAGACCCTCCAGCCAGACACTTGGAAAAGACTTCTCTGTAGTACTCAGCTGGTGTTCTATCATGGCCATTGGAAATATTTGCTGATAGCAGTCCCAGATCAGTGTCATTGTAGGCAGTCTAATCATACCATTCCCTCCATAAGTTTATCAAGTTCAGTCCTGAAGTCAGTTAGATTTTTTGGTTTTTTCCTCCACTGCTCCCCTGCTCCACTATGGGCCTGGTCCTGAGAGAAGCTTGTTACTCACAGCCCCATGAACTATGGTGGAAGAGTTGTGGATGGTCAGCAGATGACAGGTTTAAGTCCTTCTTGTCTTGGAAGTTATGAAAGAAGTTTTTGGTTCAAAGTAGGCTATTGCTCTGGAAACTAATATCATTCCCAGACTGCAGGGTAGTATTAAATAGTATTTTTTGGCTGCATGGGAAGAAGACTATTCACAAACAGGCCCAGTTCCAAACTGTCAGAAGCTGTGCTTAATCAAACTGTAGTTTGCAGTCCAACTAAAGAAATAAAGCCGGGACTCTTTAGGGATGGATGAGAAAGTGACACCCAAACTGAGAGTAATTTCTGCACCTGAGACTAGGGTTACCAGGTACCAAACCACGGAAAGGAGGACAGGGAAGTATGAAAAGGAGGACATTGGAGGACACATGGAGAAAATGTAGTATTAATGGAATATTCTTTGGTTTTTAGAGGGCCCTGGAACACTTCCTCCTAAAAATAAGGTATTCCATGGCATTCCAGCATACTTTAACCCCTATAAGTAAAAAGCCAGAAAAAATCAAGTATTTTAAAATGCCTGCCAGAGGGAGGACATGAAGGTGAAAAGGAGGACATGTCCTCCTTTTGCCTGACATCTGGTAACCCTAGCTGAGACTGTCTCCTGAGGAGTGAGTGGATTTGGCTGTGTGCCTTAGAGCACACACATCATCTTCTAACACCTCTGTGGGTGGAGGGACTGGTTCCCTTTGGAGGACTTTTCAGGAAAAGGAGGGCTGCTACATATGAAGTTGCCATGCCATATTAAGTAAATTAAAAATCCTTAGAAATATAATGGCACCAAAGGAAACTATACTGTGTAAGCAACCCAATACCATCACTGGCCTGTTCTGTAATCTTCCTGATCTCAGGGTAAAGCAGTAGTAACAGCAGTGACGTTTCCTGGAGTGATCCTGGTATAGATCAGAATCTGGCCCATGGCCTATCCAGTACTTACACTGGGTTGAGCCCAGAAGTCCATATGGGTAGAATCAAGTCTCTCTTACAGTGGTGGAAATCTGAAGTAACTCTGTTAACTCCAACATCCTGATAAGATAAGACCAGAACCTGGCCCTCAGTTTTAGCTTAGTCCTTACTTGGGAAAAACTTCCCCGGAAGCTAATAAGAATTTTGGATGAGAAGTGGAAGAAGAACTTCAGAGCATAGCCCACAGGAGACAGTAGTCTCCTAGTGCAGCAATGAAATAATAATAAAATAATAATAATAATAATAATAATAATAGGGTCCATGTTTTGTAAAATGCCACTTATTTTCTTCAAAAATAATGATGATTTACAGATGCTGAAAATACTACCCAGCACTGTCCAGGTAACATTGTTTTCTTTCCTTACAGTGCAGTCCTCCTCTAGAAGTGAAAGATTTGTTTGTTGATATTCAAGATGGGAAAATCTTGATGGCTTTGCTGGAGGTACTTTCAGGGCAACATCTGGTATGTATAAAAGGGTAAAAGCCGGTAGGTCAGAGGTAGGCTGCCCCAGCACTCAGGCCGACAGTGGCATGTGAACCCATTCAGAGAGGTGCGTGGCACCCTCTGTGGTGCCACAGAAATGGCTGCTCCTGCCACTGAAAGTCACTCTGGGCAGCTTTTTTCAGGGGCGGTTTGGGCATGGGGGGTCTCCAACATGCCTGGGCCCCAGATATGCCACGGAAAGAAGCTGCCTGAAGCAGTTCTTCTCCATAGTGTGCCGTCGCCAAAAGGAGCCACTCAGGGCAGCTTCTTTCCATGACATGCCTGGGGACCCCTGAAGGGAGCCACTCCCTTCTGTGGCATGCCTGGGAAGCACTCCCTCTCCCCCACTCCATCTGTGGCTGCCGCCAGATTTTCAAGTGGCCACCACATTTTTTTCAGTGGATGGAGCTGCCTGCACTGGCTGAGGGTCAGGGAAGAGGGACTGGCACAGGGGCCAGCAAAGATTGCACACTTCTGCTGTGTATAATATGGAATCGTCCCTATATAGGTCCATGTGTGAACGTATTACATGCCAGAGTCTCCCTCTCACAGCAGAGTGGATGAAAGGGGCACATCAGTGACCTCAGTACAGTTCTCTTACCTGTGAGATGGCCTTCTGTGGTCTAACTTATCCCACTGGCATGTGGTCCTTATGAGACCTGATACTGGTGAGAGACCAGTGTAAACTCTTGTACCTGACAACAGCTGTGTGAGGCTTTCATTAATGCTTGTAGAGTGCCTTGAGATCAGGATCATAAGTCGGCTGAGGCAGCCAAGGCAATGCCCCAGCTGCCAAATTTTAGAGGATGCAAGGGACGGATCTGGCTTCCTGCGGTGGCTGGGAACAGATCCGGCTCCTTACTGCCCCAGCCGCCGCCGAGGAGCCAGATCCGTCTGTGTGCCCTCTAAAATTCAGCAGCTGGGGTTTCTGATGGCACCAGGCTGTTTCCGGTGGCACCTGGGGATGGATCCGGCTCCTCACTGCCCCAGCTGCTGCCACCAGAAGACAATTCGGGATGGATCTGGCTCCCTGCCACCTATTGGCGGCTGTGACTCGGGACAAATCCAGCTCCTCACTGCCCCACTGGCGGCAGGGAGCCAGATCCGTCCCCAGCAGCAGGGAGCTGCAGCTGCTGCCGGAAGACAGTGGGGGATGGATCTGGCCCCGGGCTGGATTGGGGCCAGGTTCAGGTGTGGGGAGGGCACCTTTGGGGTAATTGCCCCAGGCACCAGAAGACCTAGTTCCAGCCTTGCTTGAGATCCTCAACCTGGAGCACCATGGAAGGAACCAATGATTTTTAGCAGAACTATATTTTTAATTTATAAATTATAGTTTTATTTTTAGTAGAGTTCATTAAATCAAATGATCTGTAGCTTAATGCTTGTGATTTATTTTCTGAAGTAGCCATTGGTTTCAGTCCTGATGTCTTGGTTCAGATTAGTTCAATCCCCCTGGTATGTAGAGATTTGTGCTTCCAGATTTTGACCTTACTGGCATTTATTACCTTTGAAAACTGTGTACAAAGTTCCCAGTGCATGGAAAATAGAAACATCTGCTGGAGACATGAGCAATCAATTACAGATGATAATCCTCTGCCCATTTTAACTGTGCGGTAGGTCTTTTAGTTCGTACTTGTTAAGTATTAGATTTGCCCCTTGTACATGGATGTAACCCTGCTTTGTAAGTGAGAGGAGAAATTGGCCTCATGATCCACTCCACTTTACAAGTTTAATTGTGTTGTTGTAATCAGCTGGTGTAACACCCGTCTGATTTTGGTAACAGAAAGCAAGACAGCTGTCTGCACAGTATAGCTTTTGTGCCTCATCAAATTTGTGTGTTCACAACTACCATCCCATCTAACTGTGTATTAATGCAATCTGGGGAAATCTGGGCAGCTCTCCCACACTGCCTCAGCAGGGGATAGAGGCCCTAAGGGTAAGCACATAAAGTGGCTTGAGCAATCTGTGGAGCAATGCATCCTGGGATGTCCTACAGAAAGATAGCCTGGAGGAAAAATAATTGGTCAAACTGGTTTCACTGGCAGGAGTCTGTCCACAGAATTAAAAACAGTGCGCCAAGCTGGAATTACAAGGCCATGGGGCATCTAGCGGCTTGTTTTTATTGCTAAGAAAGGTGTGCTTTTTATCTCGAAGTAACTGATATGCATGAACTATCCTGAGGTAAAAATAAAGTGAAAACCAGACATTTTAGTTTTATCATAAGATAAACATGCCAAAGTTAATATCTTGAGGTGAAAAATCAGGGAATTTTTTTTAGCAGTGAAAACAAACCTTAAGTCTTAGGCATGGGTGAAATACTGTTAGTTGCAATGATTATTAACTAAACCTTGAACTTGTTATGTATGGAAATACCCTGTTAGAACCAGCCATGCCACTTACTAATTATAAACTTGGTTAAAAGATATAGTATAAAGAAAGCCTAAATGATTAACCCACTAAGCTGTCCACTTGTCTTTTTTCATGAATGATTTTTGTCACATGGCTAGTCTCTGAAGTGAAGACAGCTGTGTTCTTTGTTTTATTTTGGTTATTTTACACAGGCACAATGTCTTACATGGCTCTGTGCTTTGTTTGTCGACGTTAACCAAATCACTTAAAAAACCCAGAATGTTCACTGCTAAATCTGCCTTTTAAAGCAATGTGTGTTTCTGTTTTCTAGCTACATGAATACAAGTCCTCAACCCATCGTATTTTTCGGTTGAACAACATAGCTAAAGCACTTAAGTTTTTGGAGGATAGTAATGTAAGTATTTCCAAAACTCAGTCTCAGTTTCTTACTTTCCATAGTATCTGTTGCTAATATAATTTCATTTAGTTTTCTATGCAGTATATCCATAAGAGGAGTGCATTGACTGAAAGAAGTTGTGCCTTGTTTAACGGCAAGGCTGAAATGCCACATAAAAATGCAGAAGAACACTTCTGGAGTCTAAAAAACCAGGATTATGTTTTTACTTTATAATGTAAAAGTTCAACAGGATTAAAGGATCAGAAGACCAATATTAAAAGAAAATAACTAGAAATGCAAGTAATCTTTACTGCATTGATTCTTCAGTTACTTTGAAAGTAATTGATTTCTTTCTTTTGTTCATTGATGAAAAGTCTTTTTAAGTACCAGAAGTTCTGCATTTCTCCGTGAAATTGCAACAACAGCAGACGATCATGAGTCTGAGGCAGGAGAAAATTTAATCTGGAAAAATTAAATAATAAATTTGTACCTTTTGCAATTGAAACAGTGTAAAAGCCTACTTTCTTCTCATGCCACTTTTTCACTAGTGTAATGTCATTGATTTAAGTGGAGTTACTTATTTACACCACTGTAAGTGAGAGAAGAATTGGGCCCAGTATTTTAAAATTAATTAATTCATATTGATTTCTTTCACTGGAATTTTATTTAGCTCTGATATTTTGGATTTTTTAAAAAATAAGCTCTGCTGTTTTTATGATACAGTGTGGCAGAGAGATAGCAAAAGTGATGGTGTAAGCATCCACATCCCAAATGGCACCTTACCTGTCATGACTCCTTTATACAGTATACTCTAATGTTCTAAAAAAGCAAATTACCACTAGAACAATGACACTTGCCCTAAAGTATCTCACTGCAAGATCAAGGGATTGCAGCATTCTCATCATGCTGCAGACCTTTCTTTCTCTAACACAGCTAAATCAACAGTTCCTCAAATGCCACACCTATTGGCCAGCTCCACCTCTGTACCAGCTCTCTAACACAGCTACAGCTGCAAACTTTATGTTGATAAACCAGCTGCTGCTCAGCAGTTTATCAGGGACCTGACTTCTCTTGCTGTTCCTGTTTCCCTACCTTCCCAGATACTGTGTTTCTTCTGCCTGTCTCTCTTGTTTCACTCCACTGTTGCCCAAGAACAGTTTGCTTAGACCTCCCACTCCTGAATCTTGGGCCAAATTTTGCTGTTATGTAGGCTGGTGTAATCTCAGTGATTTGAAAAGATATACTGTACTCCAGACTGAGAACTGTGTAACTGAGATCAGGCTCTGTATAATTAAAAACCACACATTAGAAACATGTGCTATACATTTAATTAAAAAAAACAAAAAACAAAAAACAAACAAACGAACCAAAAAAAAAAAAAAAACCAAACAAACCAGAAATCGTCTTGTCATACCGTCTCCCTTATTACTCTCTTTCTTTGACTATAGGAAGAGTAGTAGGCATGAAAAGGCCAAGAGGAACTTAATATGGGGTTTTGTGGCCTCCTATTAAGTGGTGGAACTCGGAGGGTTACCCCATTGTTAAAGAAAAGCACTTCTGACAATCACTGTATGCTAGAAGAGTGAGATAATAGAAAGAAACCTGTACAACACGTTTCTTAAAAGCAAATAGAGTTTTATTTAAATAATAAATACAGTGCCATAATTCTTCTGTGTTTAGTGTACATTACAGACGACAGAATGTGACTAGGTTAAGAAAGAGCTAAGGTCAAGTTATGTTGTCCGACTCCTTAAGGCAAAGTCCTATTGTGTTTAGTGGGATTTGTTATCCTTGAGTATTTTGGCTTAGTAAGAATTGCTGGATTTGCAGACCATCTCCTCCGCTTCTGTGTATGGAGAGGATATGGGCTGTGGGAGAAAACACTACTTCTCCAGTATACTCCAGTATACTGCCATTAACCTCCTGGCAGCTCCTCTGTGAGCACCATGAAAGGTTAACCCTTTGCAGGTACAGAGGGGGCTAGCTGAGACGATGACCAATCCCCCTCCAGCTATGTAGTAAATACACAAGACAGCACATAATGGCTGACAACATTATCTTGCTTCCTTTCTTCTCTGTGCTCTGAAACAGTTCCAGATGGAAAGATTGGGAGTAAAATCCAGCTAGGGAGTCCTCAGCAGTACTGATCCAGCAAGCTATAAAGTCTTGATTTGGGGATTTCCAAAGGGATAGCTGTGTTAGTCTAGTCCAGCAAAAAAAAAAAAACAAGGAGTCGTGTGGCATTTTAAGACTAACAGATTTATTTTTCGCATGAGCTTTCGTGGGAGAAAATCGCACTTCATCAGATGCTTTGAGGATGGGCGAGCTTACAGAATGGAATGCAGATAAATGCAAGCGGGTGTAAAACATAGGATCAGGTCATACAGTAACAGCAAATCAGAGCAGTTGTTAGGTTCAAACCATGGGAAGCCTCAAGTCAAATTACCTTTTGTAATGGGAAAAGAACCCATAGTCTCGATTTGATTTGATTTGATTTGATTTGATTTGATTTGATTTGATTTGGGGATGTAGGCAAATCACTTTCTGCGGACCTTCTAAGATTTGTGGGTTCAGGGGACAAACCTCCACCTTATTCCATAGAATGTGAGGGGAAACCATCAGGCAGAAACTATGTCCAAATGCACTGGTGTTCCAGTCCTCTGTGGAGGAAAACCCAGCATAAAGGGGATGATCTGGTCCTAAAATAAGTATATTGCCTCACATCTCTGATTTTGAAACACTGAGAGAATTGTGGGGACTTTTATAAAACTGTGCCTCTTGGGCTTCAGTTTCAGACTTTCACATTTTCTGATGCTCCCCCCTACCCCCCCCCATGTAAGACACAAACCCAGTGAACACCCAATGGTGGACTGAAAACACTTCTCTTCCCAAGTTGCTGCACCCACTAAATTCTACATATGCTGCTGTCATCACATTCTGCTTTTACTCTGTTGCTAAGGGCTGTTCTGTGTCATAGTCCGTAACCCTCTTCCGGAATCTGAAGGCAGAGGAGAGTGGGTGGAGCTTTCCTTAGGCACAATCAGACTTTTAACCAAGGAGAGCCAATTTGACAGTCAAATCTATGTTGATTGTTTCCATAAGAGCATAGGGGGGATAAAACCTTACAAACGAATGTCATCTGTACAGGGATGGGTTGACAAAGGTAAGCAGCAGTGACAGATTACAACTGATACTGGAAGCAGTCTAACAATAAACTCCTTTTAGAAGCTCCCACCATGGACATACTGGCATAAAAAGAAAAATGCAGTAATCCTAAACAGCTGTCCCAAACCATCTATTTTGTGACTTGTAAGAAAATCTGAATCTCAAGGTATGACAGTGAGAGGTATCATCTTCCTGGGATTGCAGACTATTCTGCAAACCTCAGGTTAAAGTGCTATTTAATATATTTCAGTTTAAACCAATCTAGGAGTGAAAGGGGGTGATGAAAGTGCTGGCAAAATGCCTTGGCTCTGTGGAGCTAGAGGTTTATTTATTAAACCACAAATGAGGTGGAACCTGTCACAGTCTGCAGTTCCATGGAGTCAGGATAGTGGGGCAAAGTATTGTTCAGTGATTCATATGAATGATATTTCTGAGTGATAGATACAGACTGTCTGTTGGGCTTTAACTCAGTCTGAGAGTTATTCACAATATTGACAACTTCCTTGCTTCCTGCTCTGCTACTTAACAACAATTCAGCATTGTCTAAGTGAATAATATCCTGATGTTATCATATGAAAAGAAACTACAATTTGTGAACTTTGGTATCTGCTAGGATTAAGCAAACCCAGCTGTTTTTCTCATTAATCTTGTTGGAGATCAGTGATAAACACTTTAAGGAGCCATAAGGTAAAAAGTGTGGGGAAGGGAGATGTATGTTAAAAAGAAAAGTGAAGTCTCAGGAGGCGTTTTTTCCTTTGCACAGAAGTTGATTTCAGATCACATTGCTCTCCCCTCAATTTTATGCTGTATTTAATATGAACGGTCTGAATTTTGCAGTGTGTTCTTATTCCTCACAATAAGTGTAGAAAGTGTTATGGGGTATACAGACCTTTGACGGCTTATAAGTGGAACCTTTCTGAGCCAGCACAAGCCTGTTCTGAGAAATAGGGGAGAAATACCAAAAGGAGAGGAAAGGAGATGCTGGCATGGATGGGGTTGAAGTAGTCTCAAGGAAGTGGTTGTGGGTTTACACCTGATCATTTGACCCTCAGTATAAGGACTGAGACTGGAAACTCCATGAGCACTGTGGGTTAGAACTCACCTATCTCCTAAATGGTAAGAGACATGGCTGGCTTATGGTAGGATCAATGTCTCCTAATGTCTCCTCTCTCTCTCTGTCTCTGAGATCAGGAGAGCAGCAGGGTAAAGCTGAGATCTGTAGTTCCTCACAGCAGTTATATTTATAATCCTAATTCTTGATCAGGCTTGCTGGGAAATACGGAGTGTATTAAGAACAGCATGCTCCATACAGATGACAGAAATCTGGCAATCCAGGTGGCCTTCAAAGAAAAGAGTAGGCCAGTAAATATATAGTCCTTATGGTGTCTAACCTTTATAAAAATTTTCTTTGCAACAGCTTTGGGACAGATAACTCTGGAGAACAGTGATTTTCAAACTTTTTTCCTCAGAAAAAAAGCTGGGGGCACCTTGACCCAGTACCTGAGGGTCTATGACCCGATACTGGGTCCAGACCCTAAGTTTGAAAACCAGTGGTCTAGAACAGCTCTGGAGTGTGAACAGTTTTTGATGCCTTTATGAGCTAGTTTAAAAAAGAAAGTTACCTAGTCAAAGCTAATTTTTTGTTAGCACATTCCAGTTATGAGTCTTTGGGAGGGGGATGGAAGCATGGATAGCATGTATAGAAGGGTTTTCTAAGTGTCATACAGTCTGGATTTGAGCTGATGCATGTATATTTAAACTGTATTTCTTATGTACTGTAGTGCATATATACATATCTTCTTAAATTTATAACCTGCTTTTCTGTAGGTAAAACTGGTTAGCATTGATGCAGCAGAAATAGCAGATGGAAACTCTTCTTTGGTACTTGGACTGATATGGAATATAATCCTGTTTTTTCAGGTAAAACAATTTATATGATGTAATCATAAGATAACTACTTCAGTTAAATCATTGCGTTCCAGCAAAACACTGACCTATATCCTTCAAGAACAGAACTAAAAGCACAGGGAATTGATTCTTCTCTAACCTAATTCAGCTGTATACCTGGTGTCTTGATTACAGACTAGATGGGGATCACCTCTAGTGGTGGACTACAAGTCTAGAAGCCCACCTTCATCTTCCAAGATGCACCATGGTCTCTCCCTGTGGCTGAGAGTTATGGGATGTGCTGCAGCAGCTCAACTATAGAGGGGAACTGGTGCACCACAGAAGATGTAGCCTAACCAGGGAGCAGCAGGTTGAAGGTCCCAGATCAGGGGTGTCAAAGATATGTCCTGTGGGCGGGGTACGGCCCATGAGCCTCTTCCATGCAGCTTACAACTGTGCTCCACAAGACTACACTCACTCCCTAACAGAGCGAGACAATGTGGTATCACAGTATCACAGAGCACAGTCTTGCATACTCAGGGCTCTGTGATGCCACAAGAGTGTACAGGTTTTGCAGTATCACTGTATTGCCGAGTATGTGAGACTTTACTCCTCTAGACCATACTCTGTCTCTAACACAAACACACACACACAACGATCCATGATGCCATGACAGCATAGGCCCTAGTATTGTGATTTAATGTATGTATGGCCCACTTGAAGTACATTTAAGTCAAATCTGGCCCACCATAGCAAATGAGTTTAACACTCCTGTCTTAGAACTACAAGTACTGTGAAGCAACACAGTCGCTAAGGGTTTGTCTACACTACAGGTACATATCCCATCACTGTAGGAACTGAATGACAAGAGTCAACATAAGCATTCTTCCAGCAACCTAGCTGTGCCTACACCAAGGGTTAGATCGACATAGCTAAAGTAATCAGCACTGTGATTCATGCCCCTGAGTGACACAGCTAGGTCAATATAAAATTTCAGTGTAGAACAGGCCTGAGATAGATGGCAAGGCTAATGTTGACTTGCAATGAAACACTTTGTTCTTCCTGAGTGATTGTCCCTATGTGTAGTGTACTTCAGGTAGCACATGTGCTCCTTGCACCCATGTCTGGCAGTTTTCCCTAGCAGCATCCAGCTCATCCACACATGCACTGCCACTTTCCTCCTACTCTACACTGCAGGGACTAATGGGACTCCTGCACTGCTGACATCTTAGTTTCTTCTCAACTCTTGTGGTCTAAGATGGATCTTCATTGTTCCCCTTGATGGCAAGGGAGTATGCCAAAATCTCTGGCTTTAAAAGCTGCTATTTGTGCCACAAGTCCTTTCTGACCACAGACTACCACAATACTTCTCTCTACTGCCGGAGGAAGTGCACGGCCCATCCAGGCGTAGCATCTCCAGGTTGTTCCCAAGTAGAACTAAACTTTGAAGGTTCTTTCTGGAGATGGGAACAACTTTTTGACCAAAGAGATCCCTTGTACATTATCCTGACAAATGTAGGAGTGGCCCCCTTCTTCAGTCTTGGGCAGTTCTGAGACCTCTACCCCTCGTCTGGCTCAGAGAGACTCTAGAGAACAGAGCCAGGACGGACCAGGCGAAGGGAAACACAAGTGCTTCCCCTCCAACAAGAGAGAAGGTTCATGCTTCGGAGTGACACTTTCTGGTCCTGGGAAGGACCAGACTGGGGCTTCTTTGAAGGGGAGGACTGTTGCACCTTTCAGTACTAGGACAGGTACTTGGGAACCGGAGTCTACATTTTTCGTGCTACTAGTGCCATCTACCTTGGTGACTTGGGTTATGAAATGACAGCATTGACTTCAGCTTGTTTCTTGTGTGCTATATAGCTTGTGGTGTTCCTGGAACTGGAATTGCCTCAGTTATCCACAGCCCAGTGTCCGGTACTGGGATTTCAGCTGCTACCGATATCCCTGCACTGATATCTTCATAACCAACATTGTGTAGTAGTTAAACCAGACTATCACCTGATATCATCAATTATGAGCTGCTTCCAATACCCAGAATTCCTCCACCACACCTGAACTCTGAATCTTTGAAGTTGGAAAAGGACTATGGCTGATGCCCATCTTCAGAATGTGCCTTGAAGCGTTCCTTGGAGGATCAGGCTCAGATTTGGGGGATTAGGCATATCTTGACTCTTTAGCATATCTCATCTCTCAATTGAGGTTTAGGGAAGGATTTGCCACCCTCATCTAGCAATGCTTCATCTGACGGCATGGTATTCAGATGGATGTTGGAGTTAGAAGAGGCCCATTTGGCTGATGTCCAGGCAATGCTGAGCAGTAGTATCAAGGACTCTACCAGAAAATAATATGAAGCAAAGTAGAAAAGATTCACGTTTTGGTATGACCAATGAGGAATTTCCCCTTTACAGGCTCAGAGTTTGAATTTATTGGATTATCTCCTGTCTTTAAAATCTGTGGTGTCATCTATTAGTCCGCTTAAGACAGTGGTTTTCAAACCATAGGTCAGGACCCAGTACTGGGTCACAGATCCTCAGGTACTGGGTTGCCTTGTCACCTGCTGCTGCTGTCAAAAGATGGTAATGAATTGCTCAAAGATGTAACTGTTGGGTTGTAGGCCTAAATGATTCCTCTTCAACTGGGTCCCAAGAAAAAAGTTTGAAAACCACTCCTTCAAGATACACCTGCCAATCATCAGCATCTTTTATCCAACAGCAGATATCTATTCTGTTTTTTCTCACCCTATCATTTTCTGCTTCTTAAAGAATATGATTAGAGCCTTCCCTCTGGTGGTTAAAACTGTACCAGTCTGGGACTTGACCTTTGTTTTATTAACCCTGACTAAATTACTATTCAAGTGTCTATACTACTGCTGCCTTGCTACATCTCTCTACAGAGGTAGCATTTTCAGTTGCTATCACATTGACTAGAAGATTTAGGGAATGTGGGACACTCCCGGCAGAACCCTCTCCCCATACAGTTTTATTTCAGGATGAGGTATCCATGAGACTGCATCCAAAGTTCATTCTAAAAGTAGTGTCAGACTTTTACCTTAACCAAAATATCGACCAACTGATGTTCTACCCTACACCTCACTGTAGCAAGGAAGAGGTGGTGTGGGACTTAGTAGGTGTGCCTTTTACTTGAAAAAGACAAAATCCTTTAAAAAGTTTCCTAGGCTCTTTGTATCATTTGTGGAGCAAAGGAAAAGAGGGGCCATTTTGTCTCTGAAGGTGTCAAAATGGATCTCAGGATGCATCCTACTCTGCTATGAGATGAACAACGTCCCTCTTGAAGTCAGTGCGAGAGCAAATTTGACAAGAGCTCAGGCAACATGAATACTTTGCCTTAGAGATGTCCCTGCTCCTGACATCTATAGAGCAGCTTTTTGGAGTTCCACTCATACCTTCCCTAGATAATATGTACTGGTTCAAGCAGCTGTTTCTGATACTTCTTTGGGAAGGGGTGTTCAATATTCAGTCTGCTGTGTTATAGGACTCCCAAGTATACCCTCTCGGAAGAGATACTCCTTAGGCACAACACATGAGTACAATCACTTGAAACAGAATTGGTTAGTCAGCTTGTAGCAACCTTAGTTCTTTGCCATATGCAGTAAACTACCCACCCTCTTTCCCCACTGCTTGTTCACCACCTATCTGGAACTGATGGTAGAGAGGGAACTAAGATGGCGGTGGTCCGGCAACCCCTTTTATCTCCTTAGTGCAAATATGGGGGAGTGAGGATGCATACATGGTGCTGGGGCACTGCTGGCACAGAGCACAGGGGGCATGGACCCCAAGTGTCCCAGTCAGTTCCTGAGCCCCTGCACCTGGCAGGGAGGAGCTTAGATAGGCTTCTGCTCTGCAGCACATATGTGCTGCAGAGCAGGAGAAGAGGAGGGAAATTTAAATTGCCCTCCTCTCAGGTAGGTGGTGGCAGGGCCAGCACTGTATGCCCCAAATCTTCTTCTGCGACAGCGACATCCCTGCATGGTGCAGGTGGACACTGCTGTAGAAAAATCTTTGGCCGTATGTACATGGAGCACATGTGCAATCTAAAGTTCACTACACATAGAGATGACACATCTTGAAGAACTCAAGTTGATTATTATAAAATAAACTTCTCTGGTTACTGTATCATTTAGATTTTTTTCACAGAAAATTCTGCCAGAATTTATCTCTTCCAACAGAAGTCAGTGAAAACCCATCTTCCCATGGGACAATTTTTTAGTTGTCCACCAGACCTTTAAGCTAATATCTATATTATTCTTGTCAGACCTGAAGAAGAAGAGCTCCAGGTAAGCTCAAAAGTTAGTCTCTGAGGCCAGTGAAAGTTAGTCAAATAAAAGATATTATCTCAACTAGCATGTTGCTCTAATACCCTGGGACAGACATGGCTACAAACATTGTATCCTTGCCCATCAGTCTTTGACATCTGTGTTGAGACTGCCAAAAAGGGTGCTGCTAGTTAGGTCTGTTCTAGTATATGTAGCTCTTACTGAATTCTTTAAGGAACAGACCTATAATTAGACTGTTAACTGAATTTTAAGACCTTTTATTCTAAACAACCAAGAGTGTGATTTTTCCTGAAAGCAGGATTTATGGATGACTGAATGTCTATACCAAATTAAAGTGCCACATGTTTACCTTTTTCAATACAGATTAAAGAACTGACAGGCAACCTCAATAGGAACTCCTCCTCTTCCAGCCTGTCATCTGGGCCCAGCGGGGCTGACTCAGACACATCTCACCCAAGCACTCCTAACATAGAGAGAAGCATGTCTGTTACAGTGAAGGATCAGCGAAAAGCAATCAGAGACCTTTTAACTTGGGTTCAAAGGAAAACAAGAAAGTAAGCTAACCTCCTTTTGGTAGCTTTGAAGAGTCTCCATTTTACCAGCTGCAAATGGGTTTGTTTCTGAGGTTGAAACGAATTTCCCTCTGCAGGCCATGGGAGGAATCTAAGGCTTAGTCTACACTGCATGGCTAAGTCAATGGGAGAATGCAATCTGTGTGTTGCAGAATGCATACCTCCCATCAACTTAGTTACTGTCACTTACCAGGGTGTCTTTATTTGGCTGCATGAACTCAAAGTGCTCTACTGTCAATGCAGCATTACTGCACTTGTAGGGGTGGAGATACTAAGTTGATTGAAGAGTGCTTCCAGGATCCGTTTAGTGGGTCTATGCTGGCTGCTCAATTGATCTTGCTGCTTCAATCCATGGGGATTGACTCAGCATTTTCAGTGTAGACAAGCCCTCAGATGACAACACATACTGTAGAATCTTCCTTATTTTAATGTGTTCAAGCTTTAGAGTGAGACAAGTTTGTATTTTTAATATTATAGGTGAGATCTTCAGCTGGTTTAAATTGGCTGATTTAAATCAACTGAGGATCAGGCCCTAAGTCTTCATTATTTCATGATATTGCATGTTATATGTTAACCGCCATCAGCATACTTAGGAGTGTGCAAGACACAGATACTGTAAAGACTCATCCTCTCTCTTGAGGTGCTTGCAATTTTTTGACTGTCTTTTGTGCAGATCAAAACATTAGATATGAATGAAGGATTTGAATCTGGTAAGAATTAAAACTGAAAGATTTTGACTAATTGTTAATGTTGTTTTCCCTTTTGGGACTATTTTTCCTTTTGGGACTGCTCTATTCACTTTAAAAAAGCAGACCCATCTCTTCTAAGAACTACCATTTCATGTGTAATGCAAAAATGGTGGGCTTCAACAGAAACAGTGGATTGAAAACTCTCTTAATAGTGAAATATGGATCTTAATCTGCCTTTTGTATCTGAAGATACTCTCTGATAAAACCAGGTTATGAGTTAAAATGAAACATTACCGACAAGTTCTAGTGGGTCAGCCATGTTAGTCTAGTTTATTAAAACAAAGGGTTCTGTGGCACTTAAAAGACTAACAAATTTATTTATTATATGAGCTTTTGTGGGAGAAAATCTTCGAAGCATCTGACAAAGTGGGATTTTCTTCCATGAAAGCTCATGTAATAAATAAACTAGTTAGTCTTTAAGTGCCACAGGACTCCTTGTTTGTATTACTGACAAGCACACTGTCAAATAGTTTAGGCCAAAAATGTTTGTTAGTGTAAAATTGGTATAGTGCAGAGGTCATTTCTGGATTTTAGCTACATTCACACTCAATTAAAAAGAAATGATAAAGAAAATGTGAGAGTTTATATAGAGCATATTGAATTATACATCAAAATTCACTTATCCAGATTAATTTCTTAGGAACTGACATGTACAAATCTTTGCTGCACCCAAGAGAACACTTGGGCCCACATTGCAAGTGCAAAATTATAAGGTCACTTCTAAAATCTACTCCACTGGACCGCATCCATCCCTGGTGAAACTCCAGTGAAGTCAGTGGAGCTGAACCAGTTTGACCCATTGTTTCATGATGAACTCGTGCCAATCCAGACAGCAGAAGAAGAGCAAGTTAATGTAGAAATCCTGTTTCTGAACTGTGATGCTGATAACTATGGGGCACCAATCAAGAAATGGTAACCAAAGCAATGAAAGGCAATCCTGATTTAATATCGCTCAAAAGTACAGTTTGGAAGGAAATAAATGGTTGGGAAATGAATTAATTATAGCTCTTATAGTAAGAAACAGCAAAGTACAACAATAATGAAAACTTGTGTATCCTTTTGAACCATGAAACTTTCTGTTTATGGTATTTCATTGTAATTCGTGTAAAAACTCAAAAGCTGTCAGATACCTACACTGGAGATTTTTTTTTCATCCTGCATGGCATAGATTTCTATATATAAGGCCACATGTACACAAAACATGACTCATTTATGGTAGATTTTAACAGGGTATATGCTGGCCCTTTCCCCATATTATGGCATTAAAACACTATAGCAAAGGAAAATTAGTAATTACTCAGACTTACGGTTTTGTAAATGTTCAGTATGGTTGCTAAGTACTTTGGGGTTTTATTTTTGTTAATTGCTTCCTACAAGCATGTTGTTCTCAGTTGGTAGCCCAACTGTTCGCTTAACTTACAATGAATCATCCTAATATATGGAACTGTTTCCTACGGTCCTAAAGCTAAGAAACTCTCTCACAGAATGACTACAACTGAATAATTTGACTTATAATTTTGCAAAAAGGTGATGCTGCTGGGTGGGGGGAAGGAGAAATGGTTGTTTTTAATATAGATTTCTACAGCATAATTTGTACTTTTTAAAATTTAGGTATGGTGTTGCAGTTCAAGATTTTGCCAGCAGTTGGCGGAGTGGCATTGCTTTCTTAGCTATAATAAAAGCAATAGATTCCAGCTTGGTAGACATGAAGCGGGCTTTGGAGAAATCAGCTCGGGAAAACTTAGAGGATGCTTTCAGCATAGCACAAGATATTCTTGGTGTTCCTAGACTTCTGGAGCCAGAAGGTAACACACTCACAGCAGCCTTCCTTGGTGCATCTGTCTAATAATTAAAAACTTATGACTGTTTATTTTTATTACAATAGTTCCCACAGGCTTCAGTTGCTCCCAGGTCCCCATTGTGCTGGGTACTATCCAAAAGGAATCCTTGTCCCAAAGTACTTACAATCTAAAAAGACAAAATGAGCAAAGGGTGAGATAAAGAGCCCCAGCAAATGAGCAAAAATAATCAGGTTGATGCTAGGTACATGTCTTGCTAGCACCAGTCATTTATTTTCTCTGTTTCTTTTTTTTATTATTCTCCTTGTTTATTTTAAATCTCCTTTTTCCCCTCTTGTCTATTTTGAACTGTCTCAAATTTAATTTTAAATTTTTCTTGCCTTCTTTTTTTTTCCTACTTGAGTAAATTAAACAGCCTGTAATATCTGTCCCTTTCCTCTCTGCTTCAAGCCTAAATGGAGATTGGGCTTCAATCCTATAATTGATGGCATGGGGGCAGATTGCTGCATTTGCACACAGCTTTATTTAGAGGCATGGAATATCCCTGGCTTTCCCACTGGAAACAAATCACTGCCTGACATTTAGAAAAACTACTTCCTTGTGAAAGAGCAGCATTGACATGCTACAGTGGAAATATCATTAGGAGGATGCCCCTGATCAAGGACTTGTTTGAGATTGGAGAGGAGAAGGATAGTGAGGTGGAGGAGACTGAAGGATCCTCTGGGTTCCATCAGAGATGAAGAAGATTCTGCCTTCTCTTTTCAAAAATAAATTCTTCATTTTTTCATAAGAGTGTATTTACCTTCTATTATAAAATTAGGATATACTTTTGCAGGCTCATTTCTGTGCAAGTACTCTTTAAGTATTTCAGAGCCTAGTGGTTTGTGTTTTTTCTCCATAGATATAATGGTTGAGTCACCTGATGAACACTCAATCATGACGTATGTGGCACAATTTCTGGAGCATTTCCCAGAGGTAGAAGGGGTATGTTTTTCTTTTAGAGAGTAGCATTTTCGTAATTTACCATAGCATTCTTGATGACGTCAGATATGTATTCTCATTTTTACCTTCAGAATCATTACAAACATTTTATTTTAAGTGGTTTTAAAGCCATATAATATTTCAATGATTCCTGTTCTGTTTGTCTGATCCAATACTCTAGGTTCTAATTTAGAGTCATTAAACTGCTTTCGAGAAAATAAGAATCAGTCCAAACATTCAACCCAAAGCTGTTCTACAAATGTTAGGATCAGTTCAAATAAGTACTTACCCCACTCTTCTCTCACTTCTGAATTCTAACAGATTTCATCCTTGTGCTAAAATCCACCCCAAGATTTCAGATAAATTGGCAGACTTTGGTGGACTGGCTTGACTTCAAGTCTCATGAGCTCAGACTGGCAATGTTTTTCAACAGACTGACATAGTACCAGATTCACGACTACAGAGGCAAAATCCTGGCCCTCCTGAAGTCAATGGAAGACTTTCAAGCGACTTAAATGGGGCCAGGATTTCACTCCAGGGCTTAGCTTTGATAAGAGGCCAGTTTGGGCTTTATGAGAAGAACCGGTAGATAAGGAGACCTCCTATGAGGGGTGGAGAAGGAGTTCTAATGGCGAAGTTTGTTGCGGGACAGTGGAAGGAAGATTGAAGGCTAGGACAAGTTCCAAAGGGATGACTGTGTTAGTCTAGTTCAGCAAGGAGTCCTGCGGCACTTTTAAAGATTTAAAGAAGATCTTTAAAGTGTCTGATGAAGTGGGAATTTCTCCCATGAAAGTTCATTTGATAAATAAATTTTGCTAGTCTTTAAAAGTTCCACAGGACTCCTTGCTTGTTTTGCTGACGGATGGGAGACATTCATAGAGCTGAAAAGAATGAAAGCAAAGGAGGAACTGGGGAGACCACACTTAGATCTGTGTAAGCAGACATATATTTCAGGGCTCATCTGAAACTCAGACCTCTTGAGATTGGCTGTCAGTATTTTAAATTACACATTTTAATTATAAAAAGGAAATTCCAGGGGTGCCTGTTCCCCATGAGAAGCAGGATAATAGTGTTCTTGTTCTTCCTCAAGTAGCATGCAGATAAAAACACAGTTATTTTCAAGTTAATCTGCTACTAGTTTTCTCCATATATATGTTTAATACAGTCTCCAGATGCATGGTTTGTGTCACTTGTGTTTTTATTAATTTTAGGGTTTATTAATTGTATTTTACAAATGAGAGAAAGTTTGACTTTCTTCCTACTTTTCAGATAAACTGCTCAACTCAAACTGTGAATAAAAAAGTCAGCCTAACAGATCAATAGGATCTACAGTAGGTTCAGTGGACTCTTGATTTTATTTTACTCCAGTTTTAATATTTAAATTAGATAGACGCTGAATGGAGAGATTAATTGAATTAATGATGGAGATCTGGGATCTCCTGATTTCTAATCTGTCTGTGCCAGTAACTTGCTGTGTTGCCTTGTGCGGTTAATCTCTTTAATTCAGTTTCCTGACTTACGAAATGGGGCACTCATTACCTATTAGTTCACAGGATGATATATGGGTTGATTAATTACCTTTTCTATAGCAATTTGAAAATGTAAAGTGATATGTAGATTATGTTTAATATTATATCATCCTTTCCAGGAAGATTTTTCAGATATTGATAAGGAATTCCCAGTGGAAGCCACATATGTCCATATCAAAGATGCACCTTCAGAACAAGAGCGCAAGATCTTGATTTTGAATGAAAATGGAGAACATGTGTATACTGTTAATCATGAAAAGAGCCACCCTCCTCCTCCAAAGGTTCGTGTCCATGATATGCCGGAGAAACTCCAGGCAGAAATTGCACATGAAGAACTTAATGACAAATTGAATCAGCCATTATCAGATTGTTCACAGGGAGTCTCAGAAGAGTCACTGGTTTTGTTGTCTGGAGAGGAACTTCAGAGGCCTAACTCTTTGCAGATTACAGGATCTGTCAGTTTTGAATCCAGTTCCTCCTGGGAAGTTCTTAGTGATAAACTCATTCAGAATGAAGGAGACCAAGGAAGTATACATAGTGAGCCACTGGAACAGAATTACAACTTTTCAGCAACAGTTTTGGCTGATCAGAAACATTCTGTTGACACAGTTGATCCAGAATCATCTTCTAAAGAAGAATTTTCTATAAAAACATCCACTGACTGCAACAATGAAATTAAAGACACACGATTATCCCAAACTTCAGAGTCACATAAAAATGAACCAACAAATTTAGAGGAAGACACTGAACTCCTAACCTCAGCTTTTCTAGAGGAAAATGCTTCCAAAGATGAGGATATGAGTAAATATGTTTCACAGCTACTAGATGAAGAAATATCTAAGAAACTTGCAGAACATCCAGAACAATCACCTAGTTTTCAAACAACACAAGATACCAATTGTGCATCCAAGGATTCTGATCTCAAAGGTCAAATGGAAATGTCTGTGTCCCACAAATCTGAAAATTCAACCCCACCAGTTACAAAAATTCCTGAGAATCTTGATATTTATAGTGAAGATGGGTCTTCAGGTAAAATGTCACCAAATTCTTCAAAAGTTTCTGTAATTCCCCATGATCTTTTCTACTACCCACATTACAATGTTCCCATATCAGCAGTTTTGGAAGCTTTTGCTAAACCTAGTCCTGACTCTTTCATTTCGCAAAACAGCAGAATCTGCGATGAGTTATCAATGAATTATTTGCTTGAGGAGGAGCCGTTTGTACTAAACAGTGACAGAGGCATTCTGGAGCCAGACCTACAAGCCAATCTGAGTGTCTCTCCATCAGAGATGGATGCAGAAGACATGGAAGAGGAAACAGCAGACCATGACAGTGCCATTAAAGTCTCCTCTGAAAAAGTACAGGCTGCCCTAATAAGAAAAAATGTGGAATTTGAGGAAGATGGCACTAAATCTACAAACTCTCAAGATTCTACAGATCCAGAAAATCCTGAGGTACTTGTCTCGATTTTTTACATTTCAGCCATCTACTTGCTTATGTAAGGTGGCCACTGTAAGACCTTTGGATGACCACATTAAATATAACAAACAAGGAGTCCTGTAGTGCTTCAAGAACTAACACATTTATTTGGGCATAAGCATTTATGGGTTAGAACCTAATTTGAGGAAGTCGGTTCTAACCCACAAAAGCTTATACTCACATAAATGTGTTAGTCTTTAAGGTGCCAGAGGACTCCTTGTTTGTTTTGCTGAAACAGACTAATATGGCAACCCCCTGGAACTTGTATTAAATTTGTCTGTTCTTCCAAAACATTGTTAACCACTGCCCTCTGCTGGATGGAATGTCCGACTGCCTCACGTGTAATCATGGTCTCTCAACAACTGCAGACGATAGAACACACATCCTAGTGCTACTACCCAAATGAGAATTTTCCATGGATTACCACTAGCATTTAAAATCATTTCTAATGCTTCTGTGTAGCTGATATTTGTGATTATATGGCCGTATAAACTCTGCATCATGAAGCTGGCTCCTATGTACAGCTGTTGCTGTTAAGGGTAAAGTGATATCCAGTCTAACTCACTATGAAGACACTCTTATTCTGGAGTCTTCTTTCAGTTGAGTTTAAACCCCCTCCAAAATGACATGAGGTGAACTGAAAAAGAGCATTTTCATTCTGGAATAAGAATGTTCACTTGGGAAGTTATACTGGTATATCACTTTAAATTCACATGTTGCCTTATACTGCTGTGTTTGTCTTCTATGTGTAGACAAACTCTCTTATTTCAAGTGTGTATTTGCAGAACTGGGACCTGAGAGGCTCACCACAATATTATAGGTTATCTGAACTAAAATAACCACAGAGAACAGGCTGTTTGCTTTTATCAAGGATGCGTTAGAAAAATCTGAAGTGATCTTTTCCAGGGGTCATGTTGTGCCATGATCCCTTATACAAAATTCCACTTTGAAAGAAACAAGGAGTTTTATTTAAGAACTAATGACATGATGTACCCCGGTGTGCCCAATTCAACATTTAAGCAACAAGATGCATTTTTTTTTTACAGTACAGTGTAATCTTTATGCATTAAATGGAAGTTATTACTGTGGAGAATAGGAGCAGACTAGATATTAGACATCTGAAAGGTGCTTTATAACAAAGCTGTATTATTTTTGTCACTGTGTAATGGAAAAATCTCTTAAACAGGTGGTGGTAGACCAGTTGGAGGATACATTGTCAGCAGTGTTGATACCTGAAATAAGCAGTAAAAGGAAGGAAAAAAGGAAGAATGTAATCCACATAGAAAACTTTCAGACTTCAGAAACTGGGACAACAGAGCTATCTGATAAACAAAAAGAAGAAATCACTGATTATCAGGATTTTTCCAGGTACTTCCAATTAGTTAACTATTTCGAGTCTTTAAGATGCCTAATGTGAATTTTTTTCAATAGAATATTTCTGAACAAATCTCATTAGTTAGTATATGTTACTCCAACTGATCTTGTCTATAGTACAATCATAAACATATGGGGGAAAACAATGACAATGTGACTGTCGTAAATCAAATTGTGTTATAACATAGTTGTCTACGCATGCAAAGCCAAACAGAGTCATAAACTTGTTTAACACACAAGTGTTCTGTAACGGTAGTGGAAACAAACTCACTGACACTTTGTCCAATGAACTACTTTAATGGTTCATGTCCTGTATTATTTCTATACACACAGGACTGAAACATTAAGCTAACTCATACTCCTTTTTCTTTTGAATATTATTTTAGTTGCAAGGGAAAGTATTTGAACAAAAATGAATTTGTGCTTAATTTACTGAAGATTTTAGTCAAAGCTACAACAAAATCAATACAAATCATTTCCAGAATCCCATTAATTCAGTTTCTCCAGGTTTTCTACACATAAACCACCATTCTAATACCTGTCATGATAAAATAAGTTCAACAAAAGGAAACAGCACAAATGATAACAGTTTATAGGATATATTTTCACTTCAGTCTAATGGGATTTGTGCACCTTCAGCACCTATCAAGATATTGCTTTTCAGAAATAATTCAACCCTGGCTGTTGCTAGTTTTTCATATCAGGAACAGATTTTCCAAAGCAGCCTCTGAAATTGCACCTGAATATTCTGTATGCATAAAAGTATGGATTTGAATGAATATGTGAAGTGTTGCATATCCTGAAGATGATGTATATGGAATTGCAGAGCCGTTTGAGGCCAAAGCCCCTATGAGAATTTGGCTCTGTGAATTTCAAGTTTATTTTAATTTGCTTTTCAGACTTAGCTACAGCGATTCCAGTGTTTACCTGCGAAAACAGATTTCTCATCCCACTGAAAAGGTTAGTATGTGTCCTCCATTCACTACTTCTAGTTACATTATATAATCACAGGCCTCATAAGTGCTAGAATACTAATTTTAAAATGCAATTATATATGATTGTGAACAACAGCCAGATATAAACCTGTTGATTAAATGAAACTCATAGATTTTCTAATTTAGGCACCAAAACATTAGGAATAAATAAAAACTTTAAGGGAAGACACAAAACAACTTCTACTCAAAACTTGTATAGTTAAGGATATCCACAAATGATTATCTAATCATGCAGTTATACACAATATGATTTGGAGACTACATTGTAATTTCAGTATTTCTGTAGCAGTCAGTCACTCTTTACTTTGGCTGCCGTTTTTTGCATAGTGAGTTTTCTTTAGTTGTGCAGTGACACTTTCTGCTTTCAGTAAATAGTCAGAAGCGTGATGTATGTATGCTCTGTATTTCTGTACAGTATCCTTCAGATACCTCATTTATGGCTCAATCCACAAAAATTGGTGAGCATTTCACAAGTACTTAACAAGATTGAGTTTATTTTCTTGAAACATGCAGTGGCTCTTGCATACTAATGACTCAGTTGTACTCTACTGAAATGAATAGCACAACAAAACCTAGTGGCAGATGTGGTTTCTGTTGTTTCCTTAAACCATAGTAAGCACTTCACTGGGTTAGGTCCTAAGCTGATGTGTGTGGCATGGAAAGGCAACAGGTGGTGGTGCAGCCACATTCCATCTTCTCCAGCTGGAACTGTGTCTCTTGCAAACACAAGGTGAAATTGTGGCTTCTCTGAATTTTGCCACTGATTTCAGTGGAGCCAGAATTTCATGCACACATCTCCATAAAGCCCAACTACTCCAGATGTATGCCAACTATGAATAGAAGATCCTGGAAGCAGCAATATCTCTCCCTTGTCATGTTCACTACCTTTGATATCAGACAGAGGAGTTGGATGCAAAGGGGAATGTATTGAGAAACCAGGTATCATTTGGTTGGAGCAAAATTTAGAAAGGTTTTTGTACGTAACTTATGGTCAGCTGCTGTTTTTGTCATTGTCTTTGTTTGAGGCATTTAACTCTTTTCGTTGTTTTTTTGTTTAACAATATGTAATTTTAGGAACACATTAGCCAAAACAAACAGAAGAACACAGATATAGATGAAAGCACAAATCTGTTAATTATCAGGTGAGTAGAGTCTTTTTCTTGGAATTCAGGATTTCCAGAATTTTGTACAAGTGTTCTAAAGTGAGATTCTTAATAATCGGCAGGGGCTGAGGCTAACATATACTTTAGAAAATTATAGGCACTAGCATAGAATAGGAGTCAGCGCAGCTCTCCACAAGTGTAGGGAAAAAAAACTCTGTGTAGATTTATAGTGTATACATGGGGCCGGATTATTGGAGGGGCTTCAGGGGCTTAAACCATAGGCCCTGGTCAAAAGGGGGACACTGGGCTCCAGCCCCTAAAACTTCTCTGATAATTCAGCCCCCTCCCCCTCCCCCACTCAATGATGATAGGGCAGGAGCGTTCTAAGGGGCTGGTCAAGAATTTGAAAGTGGAAGGTAATTTAGGTGGAAGCGATCATGAAATGATAGAGTTCATGATTCTTAGAAATGTTAGGAGAGAGAATATGAAAACAAAAACAGTGGATTTTAGTAAGGCAAACTTTAGCACACTCAGGGAGTTGATGGGAAGGATATCATGGGAAAAATGTGTAAGAGGAAAAACATCTAAAGACAGTTGGCGGTTTTTCAGAGAGACATTATTAAGAGCACAAGAGCTAACCATTCCACTGTGTAGGAAGGATAAGAAATATGGAAAGAGATCACTGTGGCTTAAACCAGGAGGCCTTCAGTAATTTAAAATTAAAAAGAGAGAGTCCTACAAAAAGTGGAAACTAGGTCAAATTACAAACAAAGACTATAAACAAATAACACAGTTGTGTAGAGGAGAAATCCAAAAGGCCGAGGCACAGAGATCAAACTAGCTGAAGGCATAAAGAGTAACAAAAAGACATCATTCAAATACATCAGAAACAAGAGGAAAACCAAGGACATTGTAGGACCCTTACCCAACAAAGAGGGTAAATCAATACATGAAGATGTGGAAATGGCAGAGGAACTAAATAATTTCTTTGTTTCAGTCTTCACTGAGAAGATTGGTGGAGATTGGGTGTCTGATGTAGAGGAGGGCAATAGGAATGAGATACGGTCAGAAGGTAAAATAGGGAAAGAAGAAGTTAAAAATTACTTGGACTAGTTAGATATCTTCAAGTTATTGGGGCCTGATGATATGCGCCCTAGAGTACTCAAGGAACTGACTCAGGAGATATCTGAGCCATTAGCTATTTTCTTTGAAAAATCATGGAAGACAGGTGAGGTCCTGGAGGGCTGGAGAAGGGCAAATATACTGCCCATCTACACAAAAAGGATATAAGAGCAACCCAGGGAATTATAGACCAGTCAGTTTAACCTCTGTACCGGGAAAATTAATGGAACAGATAATTAAGGAGTTGATTTGCAAACATCTAGAAGAACACAAGGTGCTTAAAGCTAGTCAACATGGATTTATCAAAATCAAATCATGTCAAACCAACTTGATAGCTTTCTATGATGTGGTAATGAGCCTTGTGGATAGAGGGGAAGCGGTAGATGTGGTGTATCTAGACTTTAGTAAGGCATTTGATATGGTCTCACATCACATTCTTATTAATAAACCAGGGAGGTACAAACCAGATGGAGCTACTATAAAATGGGTGAAAACCTGGTTGGATGACTGCTCCCAGAGAGTAGTTATCAATGGTTCACATCCAGACTGGAAGGATGTAATGAGCAGGGTGTCACAGGGATCTGTCCTTGGGTCCGATTTTATTCAACATTTTTATCAATGACTTAGATGATGGCATGGAGAGCAAACTTATAAAGTCTGCAGATGATACCAAGCTGCAAGGGGTTGTGAGTGGATCACAATTCAAAATGATTTGGACAAACTGGTGAAATGATCTGAGGTAAATAGAATGAAATTCAATAAAGATAAGTGCCAAATAGTCCCCTTAGGGTTAAACAACCCATTGCACACATACAAAATGGGCAAAAACTGCCTGGGAAGGAGTATTGCAGAAAGGGATCTGGGTGTAACAGTGGATCACAAGCTAACTATGAGTCAGCAGTGTAATGCTCTTGCGAAGAAAGCAAACACCATTCTGGGTTGTATTAACTGGAGTATTGTGAGTAAAACACAAGAAGTGATTCTTACACTCTACTCTCCACTGGTTAGGCCTCATCTTGAGTACTGTGGCCAGTTTTGGGCACCTGATTTCAAAAAGGATGTGAGAAACTGGAGAGGGTCCAGAGAAGGGCAACAAAAATGATTAGAGGTCTGAAACATTTGACCTGTGAGGGAAGATTGAAAGAGCTGGGTTTGTTTAGTCCAGAAAAAAAGAGACTGAGAGGGGGTATGATAACAGTTTTCAAATACCTAGAAGGCTGTTTTGAGGAAGAAGGAGAATTATTATTCTCCTTAATCACAGATGATAGGACAAGAAGTAATGGGCTTAAATTACAGCAAGGGAGGTTCAGCCTAAACATCAGGAAAAAATTCCTAACTGTCAGAGTGATTAAAAACTGGAATAAGTTGTCTTGGCAGGTTGTTGACTCTCCTACGTTGGAGGTCTGTAAGAGCAGGTTAGAGAAACACCTGTAAGGGATGGTTTAATGGGGGTACTTGGTCCTGCCATGAGTGCGGGGAACTGAACTCGATGACCTGTCATGGTCTCTTCAATATATATGCTTCTAAAAACATGACCCATACTAAATGTATGTAAATATGACATTTATTAGAAATCAATTCAGCTGAAAAAAAGTGGGTGTGTCGTGGAATTGTTTGTCTCATTGAAGCATGGTGTGTTACAGAAAAGGTTGGGAACCATTACTCCAGAGATCTCTCCTGATTTAATTATGGCACTCTGAAGATGTAAAACTCTACCAAAGTGCCAGCTAGTGGTGGTTTGCATTACAGGAGCCATGAAATTTCCTGGGTTGAATTACAGTTGCAAATTTTGGAATTTCTCTGTTAGTCCATCAGTTCCATTTCCGAATTTTGAGTACTTTGACCAAATAGCACAAGGGAATCCACTCACCCTCACATAAATATTACCAACATATGCTATCAATATATAATTAAATTGTTCCTTTTTAAACATTTCCAAAAGGATAGCCGTGTTAGTCTAATCCAGCAAAAAAAACAAGGAGTCGTGTGGCACTTCAAGACTAACATGCAAAAAATAAATCTGTTAATCTTAAAGTGCCACGTGACTTCTTTTTAAAAAACCCATGGAGGCAAAAACTTCCAAGTACTTAAGCATTTGAGTTCCTTTTCAGGGAGCATTTTTAGAAGTGACTAGTGATTTGTGGGTGCCCGCCTTACGAAACTTGAAAGCGACCTGATTTTTTAAAAAGTTCTGTGTCCCCCCCCTTCACTGCCCTGCAAAAATCAAGCCCCTCTATGACGTTTCAAGTAGGACACCCAAAATCACTAAGTTTCTGAAAACCTTAGCTTTGTTTTCAGTTAAAAATCCAAATTTAACATTTCTCAGTATTCAGAGGTGTTTACAGTTAAAAACAAAGGGACAAAGCCTCAACTGATGTAAAGTGGCATAATTCCAATGACTTCAGTGGGAGCTGCACTGATCAATGATAGCTAAGAAATCCACTGCAGTTGTCAGAGGCTTAAAACAATTGCACGTGTTGACTCCTAAGGAACAATACTGCACAACCTCTTTGTGCGCCCCACAATTCTTACTGCTCCTTTCTATCTGGCTGGACTGAAAGGCTACATCTACATCAGAAAGCTTAGTTTGGACTTCCTTAGTCTGAACTAAGCAGTTCATGGTTCGTTCTAACTTACCACAGGTTAGTTTGGACTATCCGTGGCTTTTTAGTTCGAACTAGCTGCACTGACTATTTTGAACTAAAAAGTTAGTTCAAACTAAAAAGAGCAGCTAGTTTGAACTAAACAGTTAGTTTGAACTAGAAAGCATGGTTAGTTCGAACTAATTGCTTAGTTTGAACTTTTTAAGTTCAAACTTAGGTGTCTACATTGCACTAGTTCAAACTAAAGTTTGAACTAAGTGCTAAGTTCGAACTAACCTTTAAACTAAGCAATTTCTTAGTTCGAACTAGGCAAAGCCTAGTGTAGACACGGACTAACATTAGTCTGGACTAAGCTTGCTTAGTCCAGGCTAATTTGCCATTGTAGACATAGTATAAGAGGTTAATTGAACTACTGGCTCATTATAGTTCTACCTGTCTTTCAGTCAGCCACATCAGTCAATCCACTGCATATTTAGTGTTTTCTCCCTTCCCCAACCCAACCTTTCTCTTCTCCATTTTTTCAGGAAAAAGAAAGACTTAGAGGCTCCAGATAATGCCATTCTACCTTCTGAACCTCCATGTGTAGAGCAACCTGAGCTTTTTTACTTCATTGTTTTCCTCTGGGTGTTAGTCTACTGCTTGTTGCTCCTTCCGCATCTTGTTAGCAAAAAACTTTAATCTGTGTGAGTGTGGGAATAATAAAAGACAGTGGTTTGATTTTGTGTGTGTGTATGCATATAAATCAATTCCTTCAAGAGAAGCACAAACAAACATAGGGCCTGATTTTTAACTGATACGAAGATTAGTCTTGTCTTCATTACCGTTGTGCTGTTTATAATGTTGTAGCACATTTTATATTGTGTCATAGTGTATATAAATATATATGAAAGAAATTGGGATGATATACACAATTTTTGTATATTTGTGCCTTGCTTTATAAAATGTTAAATAAAACTGATAATTTTTAGTTCAGACACAGATGATTTAGAGCTCTACTCTTCAAAAATTATTCTTCAAAACTGGTTCTTCTGGCTGTGCTTTTTTATGCTAGGGCCATATAGCCGTGAAAGAAGGATAATATTTGGTTTCCATGTCAAAGCTTTGTCATCCACACGAGCAGGGCTTGAAATAAGGTTTTCTTTGTATTTCCAATTGAAAGGCATTGTTAGACATTCCACAGGGGTAGCGATGTTACTCTAGTTCAGCAAAATAAACAAGGAGTCCTGTGGCACTTTTAAAGGCTAACAAGTTTATTTATCACACGAGCTTTTGTGGGAGAAAATCCTACTTCGTCAGACGCTTTGAAGGTGGGGAACTTATAGAATAGGAGAAAACAATATGCAGGGAAGTGTAAGTCATAGGATCAAGTCAATGCAGTAATTTAGATTCAAACACTGGGGAACAGCATATGGAGGAAGATGAGGTCAAATCACCTTCAGTAATGAAAAAAATCCTAAGTCCTTATTTAGATGATATGCTAATAGCTGTGCTCAAACAAATGAATAACAAACTAAGGTTTCAAAGAGAAACTGCAGAATGGGAATTCATATACAAATTTGACATTGTTCTTTCAGGGCTAAATAAGTACTTTGGACTTTTTTTTTTCAATACAGGTGATTTGTCCTCATCTTCTTTTATATGCTGATCCCCAGGGTTTGACTCTAAACTACTGCACTGATTTACTGTAACAGTCTGGCCTGATGCTATGACTTACACTTCCCTGCATATATTTTCCTCCCACATTGTTAGAAGAAGTTCAGTCTTCCTCTATCAATTATTCCTCCATCATGTGTTTTTTGGTTTTAGTTGAAAGGACTCTTTTAAACCCATGGGAACACATGCTGATCTCAGTTCCACCAGAAATTTCATTGACTTCAGTGAAATTGTAGTAGAATTACATCAGTGTAACTGAGATCAGAATTTGGCCTATATTACTACAGTGTCTTGGCAGAGAAATTTAACAATAACTTAAAATGCTACCAAAACAAGACACTCAGTTGCAGTGGTTTTCAAACCATGGGTCGGGACCTGGTACTGGGTTGCAGACCCTCAGGTACTGGGTTGTGGTGCCTCCTGCTGCAGCCATCAAAAAACTGGAATGCATTGCTCAAAGATGTAATTTTTGGGTCACGGGCATAAATGATTTGTTTCAATTGGGTCAGAAGGAAAAAAATTTGAAAACCACTGCTGAATTGCATACATTTCTCCCCCTGGGGATAGGATGAAAGAACAAACAGTACATGACAGATGTGCATTCCTGGAAGGCACTCAGAAACTGGAAATAAGCAATGTGTAAGAATGTGTATATACAACAGAAAATTTTGCCCAAGTATGGAACAAAGGTGAAGGAGAAGCTAATGCATTTCCATTGGTAAACTTCAAGAAGGCATTATTCTGAGCCTGGATACAAGTGAAGTGATGATTATGAAATTTGTCTGTTTTGCAAGATTTCCTTGGAATTCAGATTTATTGCTGTCCTGTCATCTTTCAGTGTTGTGCCATCTATATTAAATATGATGTGGCAAATTGGCTGTGAAAAAGAAAGATCAAGGTAGCTGTGTAACAGAAGAGATTTAAAGGAAGGAAAGGAGAGTCTGATATAGAGACTCTGTCAGTAGTATATAAAAAGAAGGCATGTCAGTATTTCCTGAGGTATCTGCTATCACAGAGGCCACCTTCTAAAATATCTTTTGAATGAGCATCTCCCAAAAATAAATGATTTGTCATTCACTCCAAAGCAGATTTTTGCAGAAGGAAATCATCAGATTTGCTCTCTTTTTTCTTCTGCTGATTTATCTACTCTCTTGTCCTTTGCCATTCATTCCCTGGATCAGCTGCATCTGTGGATTGGCCTTATCAGGTCATAGAGAGACTCTGCCTTTGAAGATGCTAAAAATAATAAGAAACTGAATTTTTCATCTGCTGAGGGGGACATACAACTCAAAAAACTTGCAAGGAATGAGATGGGGGGGGGGAGAAATGACTACAGTAGAAATAAATCCAGAAAAATGTTGTCAACTTATATTTCTTCTGCTCTCTATAAATCTCGAGTTCATATGAAGGGATTCTTGTAGCCAGAGAAATAGCAAAAATCCTGGCTTGCATTTGGTCTTACTGTTTTGATCAAAAACTGAGCACTGAAAGGAGGAGGTGAAAGTGTGATGATATCAGTGACTTTTTTTCTATCTTATTCTGCACTTTTAGCCAGAATTGGAATCACGTATGATCTTGGGGTCACTCAGCTGGCAAAGGCAATAACTTCTACCATATTTCTGGTGTAGTCAGCTGCCACCAGAAGTGCATTTTGACTTCATGATGCCCTCATGAGCACATGCAGTGTTGCTGGTTCAATGAACATCCATATGTCAGATCAAAAAGTGCCTCATTAAAAAAAATTGTTTCATGGGCTTGCACTCAACTTTGTTAGAATAAAAAGTGTTTATAATAGAGGTTGTATGTCTGAGATTCCCTGTCAGCATGCTATTTTAATGCTCATCTTAAATAAAAGTTCTTAGGAGATGGAAAACATATATGTAGCTGAATGTTAAGCAATTGATTTGCATATATTCCAAAGCCATAGAAGATTCACCACCTGCTGAGCATTTCCTTAGTTGGCTACTGCAGTAAATTCTGGTATAGGATCTTGTTATTACCTCCTTCACTAGCACCTCATCTTGGAGTTGAGTTAGGATTAAAGGATAATACTGCATCAGATGATAGTTTACATGCTTGGAGTAAAATCCTGGCCCCTTTCTATCAATGAGAATATTGTCAATGATGTCACTGAAGCCAGGATTCACCCTTGGACTCTTTCCATTCATCAGTTATAAAAATCTTAAAGTCCTTTGCCAACACTTGACAATAGTAGAGATGAGCTCAAGTCATAAACTTCAGAATCAGATTTGCACTTGAGGGGAAAAAGGTCCAAGATTGGGATTCAACCCTATCTGTAGAAGAGAGAGGACAGAATTAAGAAAAGTCCCTGCATAACTTGCACTTTTCTGGAGGAACCTGGGGTGATCAAGTGTCATGCATTTGTTTATAAAAACCAGACACTGAACTGAGTATACTTTTTGTTGACATACAATTGGACAAGAATAGATTTTTTTATATTGTGACATTTACTTTATGTAAACTGTCACTGAAGTCCAATAGGTTATTTAGTCACTAGTGGCTGAAAATCTGTGCTGTTTAACAGTTATGGCAGCGGGGCCAAGTAATTCATCCTCTGTGCGATTTGCTTTTACAACTAATCAAATTGTTGTATACGAGTTAGCTGTAGTGAAAGGGCAGTGATTGGTTGACCTACCTATGATATCACAATGGACTAGGACTCTTGGCATGGCATACATACATGCCTTACTGTAGCTCTACCATGCATGGATATAGTTTATGAAGACAATATGGCTGAGTACTTAAAAGTTGGACTGTAAGAGACAGCAAATCCCAATGATGGTTGAACCTGGCAATATTCTGAACAAGAGAGACTCTAAGCCATGCTTACAGCTGTTTCCATCACATCACAGTGATTCAGACATTTTAGATTTCAGAGTGACAATCAGGAATCTTCTTTTATAGATAAATATCTTGTTTCGGTCTAGTGCCTTTTCTCCCACAGGATCCCTTTGCAAAATATAATATGAGAATCACTGCACCATTTCTGAAGTGCAGCCAACTCTGAGGTAGAGCGTGGCAACTGTTTAACATACATGTCAATACTATGCAGTAATTTTGGGGGCAAAACCCCTTCACTTCTCTGTATCATCTGGTTTACACTTCAGGGAGACTTCTGTTCATGACAGTTTTGAACAGATTATTTTATCATGCTTTTTCTGGTTCTTGCAAGACTCAAGCTTCAAGGAAAATCATTTGGAACTTGAATATAATCTCCCTTTCCTGAAAGATTCAGAAAGCTGGCATTGTTACAACAAAGAAACCAAACATCCCTTTCAAAAAAGCTGTTTTCATGTGGAGGAACTCATTCAATATTTCAAGGAAATAAGCAAAGTCATCCATAAAGATCATCATGATATCTCAGAAACTATAACACAGCTTGATGCCAATAGTGTCTGTGAGAGCCTTCCAAAAAGATCTCTTTGCCAGAAAACACATGACCACAAGGACAGCTATATTATTTTCCATTCCATCCCACTGATTAGTATCTACTCAAGCAACAGATCATGCAGATTAAACCTCATGTAGTCTGCAGCTGTTGTCCTAAACATCATGCAGTTAATAACAGATCATGCAGATTAAAAATAATGCTATCAAATCTATCCCATGAAGAGAGGTGTGGGGTGGTTGTGTCCTTTTGAGGTAAAAGGCTGAATATAGAACTAGATGGACGCATGAAATGATGTATTGAACTGTTTTCATTGCTAGAAAATTGATCTTGCCTCATTATTTGGCTGTTGAATACCGACTGAGGGGAAGGCACAAAGGGTGATGCTCACTGATGTGGTTAACCTTTGATAAACTCCTTAAAAAGCTCCTTATCTGAGCTATCAGTCCTCACCCTCAAAGGTAATCTGTACAATTCTTTCAAAAGATAACTTTGCTAGATACTAAAAATCATGGTCTCAAAAAAGACACTGGATTTATGGCTTGTAACAACCTGTAAGCACTAACTCTCCCTTGTCCTAAAACTATAGGGGTGCTAATGGGACATTTCACTTTCAGTAGTCCCCTACATGCTAACTACTTCTGCAAAACTATCTGTTCAATCTTTTATTTAACTTTGGCACTCTTAGTATCTTTCCCGGACTTATGGAAGCACTCTATGTAACTCAAAAACTTCTCTCTCACCAACAGGAGTTGGTCCAATAAAAGATACTACGTCATGTCACCCACTTGGTCTCTCCTTAAGGAACACTCAGTCTCTTGGAATACTCAGCATTGCACACAAATGGCATGTGTGTCTCATTAACTACGATGATGTGCATTAAGGGCTCAATCTTGCACCTATTCAAGTCCATGAAAGACTCCCATTGCTTTCAAAAGTGCAGAATCAAGGCCTTAATTCCACATGCAGGGTACTGAAAATGTACCAAGCATCCTACTTGCTGTAGTTGGACTTTGTGTATAGTGTTATGTTGCAGACAGTGTTCCCTCTGATTTTGCATAGACTGTGTTGCAAAAAATTTCTTTGTGTGCACTAATATTAGCACTGTTGAATTTTTTCTGTGTGTGCTTTATTTTGTTGTGTACATGGGTTTCATGACCTATGTGTGCGTGCACATGCCCACAGCTTAGAGGGAACAGTGGTTGCAGACTGCAGCGGGGGGGAGGGGGCTTGATTCTGAAGTCTTTACTCAGGAAAAACTCCCATTTAATCTAGTGAGTTAAGTATCGGGTAAGTTAAGTTTGTACTGAAGGACTAGATTGGTATAGCTGATGTTTTAAGAGCTAGTAGACAATGTCAGCAGCCAGAGGTATGTATCTTGGCAGAAACTGGACATTTTCAGTGCTGTTACTAGCTGTGTAACAAACATTGATCAAGTTATTGAGGCGAGATTTGTTAATCTGAATGTATAAAGTTAGGCACAGAAATCCATCTTTAGGCACCTAATTCATCCTTGATTCAGGGAAATATTTAAGCATATGCTTAACTTTAGGCATGTGCTTAGGTGCCCTTCCTAATAAGGATGCTTTCCTGAATTGACTTTGTCTCCTAAGTGTCTAAATCTCCTTTTGAAAATAAGATTTAGGTTCCTAAATCAATGAGGCATTGTGACTAAGCACAGAATCTAAATATCTAAACCTAAATACTTTTACCTTTAATAATCTGAGTCTACCAAAAAGAGTCTGATTTTTAAGGACGAAATTTCATATAAATTGTCTGGCAAACTTCCTCCATTTTCAGCTGCAAAATTAGGCAGCCATATAACCAAACTGAAAATTAATACAGCCCTTGCCAAATGGTTAATAATGGTCAGCACAGTGGGTGTGAAGTATACAAGTTTCACTTGTGTAGCCTTAAAAGGTACAATCCCATTTTAAATATCAGTATTTTTGATGAATTGAGCTCTAAAACTTGTTTTAGTGGAATTTCTACAATGTAATAAAAGTATCTACAGAATGTTATTGAAAGTTTGAAAGCTCAGCTAAGAAAAAAATTGAAGATGAAATATTATTTTGTATCACAGTGATTTATCTATATTTGAAAGTTGTAAAAACATTTTGAGTATCTGTATAATTGTATGAATGTTGTAAATCATGAAAATTAACATTGAATAAGTAATGCAATGTAATACATAATTTACAGACATGACAAAATAACTGTAAATATGAGTCAGATGAGTCACTGAAAATATGGTGAATGATCATGTAAAATTGTGTATAATTGTGTATAATACAGCTTTTAAAATAGACCATTACAGCTTTTGCTTTATGGTGAAACTTGTAGTTAAGGTTGCAGAACAGGTTAAGTGATGACTGACTTGTCTTCACCGCATCCTTAGCTTTCCAAAAACATCATCTTCAAGGCTGAATTTTTCCATCCATTGCTCAAGATACTACCATCATCTAAAGAAACGCAAATCCAGAATAACACTATTGATGACAACTTATTTTACACAGATGTTAACAAGTGTACAGGTGCAGGAATCCACGTGCCCTCATACACTTGCAGGATCAGGACCTTAGAGAGATAGAAGATCAGAACCTTACAATGATTTTAAATCAACTTAAGTGCATATGCAAAAAGGCAGTCGCCTATGAACACCTTTCATCTTAAGAGCCGGTTCACTTAATAGAAGAAAAATAGGGAGATTCAATGCAAAAAAATGAGCAAACGCAATGTTAAGGTTGCACAGTTAACAGGGGTTTCTAAAAACCCACAAAATGCAAGGGTGACATTCATATGGTGCTGAGGCTACTTTGCTCACTTTCTAGTCCTCATTTTTTAAGGGCTCTGTTATGAGATAGGTCTCTGATCTGAGTGTTACCCCAGTGTTTCTCAACCTTCAGTGGACTGGGGAATACCTAAAGATATCTATTACTTTATGCAGAACACCTGAAGAAAAAGCTGGTAACAGCGGTAGGAGATTTAAAATGCCCCAGTCATGGTCGCAGCAAAGCTTCCAGGTGTGCATTAACATCTGCTGCCATGTGCCTGGAAGCTTTGCTGTGGCTGGGGCATTAAATTGTTCCTCCCCCGTCCCCTCTCATTCCCCCCCCCCATGGGGAGGGTTCAGGATGGGTCATGACACACCTGCACTATGTCTGAGGAGCCCCAGTGCTCCACAGACCACCAGTTAAGAAACACTGATCTACACTACAAATGCTGCATGGCAGTACTGCAGCTGCACCTTTGAAGCACAGGAATGTATTCACTTCCTATATCATCAGAGGGGGTTTTCCATCCACATACTTAGTCCATTTCTCTGGGAGGCAATAGCTGTGGAGGTTAGCTCAACCTAACCGTAGTGCTCAGGACGTGAAATGTTTCACAGTTCTGAGTGGCAAAGCTAAGTTTGTCCAATATTTACGTGTTGACCAAACCCGAATTAGGGGGAGCACATAACTTATGGAGCAGCTCAGGAGGGAGATTGTGATTAAAAGAGTACCAGTCTCCCTCTTTGTTTTCCTCTTCTCCAGGGAGGGAGTTAACAATGACAGATTTATGCTCACCGCAGTTATGCCACCAGGTGCATTGGTGAACAGGGCGTAGTTCCACGTCCCCCATTCTGCCTCTTCATTATTATTTCTTTCTGTTACCAGCGCACCTACAAGGCGTAGGCTGGGACCAGGACTCCATTGTACTAGGCTCTCTACAAACACAAAGCTAAAAAGGCAGTCCCTCTAACATCATAATTCTCCATCTGCAGGGCAGAGGAAGTATCTTGATATAGAATATCTTCCATGGTGCACCCCATTATGATGCTGCTGTGCTGTGCTACAATCTGGCCATGTGTAGTTTTTTATTGCATATATTTATGTGCATGGGACCAGGTTAGCATTGCTGTAGGAACTTTACATTTTCCATTTCCTGTGTTACTTATTTACTTTGCAACCGTAATATTGCAGTAAAAAATTTTTTTTTTTTCATATAGCAATAGTGTGCACCAGTGATAATGGTACTCTGTTGACATCCAATTTTTAAGTCCTACAATCCACGCTTGTGTATGAATAGGAGCTGCAATATTTTTTTTGTTTTGTTTTTGAACAGAGAACAATACTGCCAAAACTATATGGAGAAAGGGTGGACCTTTAGGTACTAACTTAACATTTGTAGGCCAGTATATTCAGAATGAGGAAACCTTGCATAATCCATTTATATCATTTATTTAAACAGAAGAAGACAATATATTTATGTCACTTATTTAAAGAGAAGAAGACAATATGGTGTGGGAGAGAAATGGAATCCTCCTCCTTATTTTTAGGAAATTTGGACGATTCCTTTACTCTCAAGAACTAAAGCCACATTCATATCCTGAGTGACAATCAAAGCATTATTCTTTCATGGTAAACACTGACAGAAACACAGTCCTTCCCCTTCTGTGGAGTTTCTGCTGCCCCCTTTCCAGGCAATGGCTATTGCTGGCAAAAGAAGATGAGAATTACAATTTATTTTCAGCCTTCGAAGGAAACACTATGCTTGTGTGAGCAATAACTATCTCTGCTTAAAGGACATGAAATCACCTCTGACGTGGTGGTTACTATACTCCTATATGAGAAGGAAATAAGATGGCACTAAAAGGATTTGTGGTTTTACGGCTGGAGAATGGGAAATAGATTTGCCTCATGAGAATACAAAAATATGCAAATTCAGCAAGGACCAGATTCTGATAACCTTCCTCAGGTTGTACAATTCCTCTCCACAAGTAGTCCCATTAGCATCAATGGAACTTCTTGTAAACTCTTTGGAGCAGGGCCCATCTCATTGTTTCGTGTTTTGTACAGAGCCTAACACAATGGGATCCTGGTCTATGCCTGGGAGTTTTTGGTACTGTGGCAAAAAAACAATGTCTGGGTAGGTACCCTCAATCGAATTAAGTGTAGACCAGAGAATCTCATTACAGTAACTAAATGCTGCCCATCCTTAGAAATAAGTGAGCCAGTCTCTCATTTTTTGAAAAAGAAACAAGGAATAATGCATTACCTTTGTTTAGTCAAACCCTTCTGTTTTAAATTATGATCAAGAATCAGTCCATCTTTTGTGATCTCATTATAAGTGACTAAATGGGCCATAACATAATTGGTATTTCAGGTATGCTAACCCTTTCAGCTATGTTACTCTGACCTGTAAAATTCAGATAAAGTTGTTCAACTTACTTTTGTTTCTGTTTTCCAGTTTTAATTTTAATATGTACAAGCTGCTGAAGGAATTAGGGGTACTTTTGTGCCAGAGTAAACATCTATCAGCAAACAAATGAATGTATGTATATTTTTAATTTGCATTCTCTTTCTTTGGCTAATTATCAAGGAGGCTGGTTATTTAAATGAGTGTTTGCTGCCTCATCATCAAACCAACTCTGTAAGTTCTTCACATATATGGACCGGATCATACCATGCTGGAGATTCTCATAAATAAATTATCCAGTGTGTACGTGTCAAGAAGTCTTAACTAAACCTCTAATAACAATGCTTATTTGCTGCTCTATGGAACAGTATAACTGTGCCAAATTCTTTAATTTGGTTACACAAATGCACCCCATTGATCTGATTGTTAGACCCCACACACTTGTTTCAGGGAGATAACTATAGGCAGAACTTGGCCATATTTGTTCTATAAACTCAATTGCATTTTACTGAATAGCAAGGAGAATTTGAAAATATAACTGGAATTAAGAAGGAAGGATATAGTTGAAAGATAGTCAAGCTGATTTGCAAATATTTCTGAATACCTTCCTGATCAGCACCATACGCTGAATGTTTGCAATTATTGTTCAAAGCTGATTTTTGCTAAAGAACTATTCAGAGAAATAAAATGTGTTGTGTATTGTTGATACAAATAACAAAAAGAGGATGCTTTTGGAAACTGTTACTCTGTAATAAGAGTAGGATGCAATAGCGAATAGTTTAAAATTTTACTTGATAAAACCTCCAATTTTTAAATAAACTGATGGAATTTCTGTACATATCTGTTGTCTGCATATTTTCCCATGCTGAGAAATTCTCTTGCCACATACACTCTTCCATGAGAAACTAATTCTGCTTCCAATAATACGTTCTTTTCATGCTAAGACACTATATTTGCTTGTTGCAAAGAAATCTTAAGAAACAGCTTGACAAGCAGAAAACACGCAGAGCGATTGTTAGAAAACAGGAACCTAAATTTCTTTCCCAATCACTTTTAAAAATGAGTAAATTTTGAGTTTAGGAAGATGAAGGTTTACTAGCACATAGAATCAGGTATACCATGAGCCAACCTCATGTAAACTTCCAAAACAATTTTGTTGAATCATGTGTTTCCAGAGATGGATAAATATCAGCTTCAGAGTAAGACTTATCTATCTTCTTTTTACTTATGATTTAGTCTCATGGACTACGTCTACACTAGCAATTTAATTGGAATTAAGGAGGCTTACTTAGCACTAAATTAGCCCATGGCCACACTAACCTTTCCTTAGAACTAAGGAATGCTTAGTTTGAACTAGTAAGTACCAATGGTTAGTTCAAACTAAGTACAGCAAAGACTTGAACTAACCTTAGTTTGAACTTACTAAGTTCAAACTAACAACATAGACTAGTTTGAACTAGCAGTTATTTCGAACTAGTCCATGTCGTTAGTTCAAACTAAGAAGTTCACGGTTAGTTCAAACTAACCTTGAACTTCTTAGTTCGAAGTCACAAGTTCGAACTCACTTTTGCTGATGTAGACATAGCCATAGACTTCAAGGTCAGAATGGACCATCATAATTATTTCGTCCAACCTGCTGTACACTGCAGGCCACAGAATCTCACCCACCAACTTCTGTAGTAGACCCATAACTTATGACTGAGTTGCTGAAGTCCCTAAAGACTTCAAGTTGCAAAGAATCCACCCCCAACTCGTCCATGTCCCCTGCTGCAAAGGAAGGCAACTGTCCCTCCCAGGGTCTCTGCTCATCTGCCCTAGGCAAAAATCAATTCTCAGCCCCAAATAACAGGTCAGCTAAACCCTGAGCAGGTGGGCAAAATTCACAAGCAGACCTCTATGCCTTTGAACAGCTGGCTCCATAAGTAACTAGCTGATGCCTTGACCCATTTTACGGTGTTCCCCAGTCACTTCTCCTGAAGAACATCAGCAATCAGGAAGCAGTAGAAGCACAATGAAACACAGACAACAAAGGTCTTGATCTCTGTCCCAAGGAGCTTGCAATCTAAATTGGATAAATTTAGACATGCATATGAACAGAAGGAGGCTGGTGTGAGAGGGGACAACTGTCAGTTTTCCTTCAATAAATGTGTGATAGACTACGTTAGAGAAGAAAGTTTAATGGGCTAGTTATCTTAGGTACTTTAAATAGGTCCCTTTACTGTAGACTCAGCACTCTTTAATGCATTTATCCTCCACACTACCCCAATGAAGTAGGGAAGTGCCTAACCACTGGACTATCCTCTTTTACGTCAGGTAGTATGTACCTCTGAGGATTTGCCCTAATACTGCTCTCAGTGATGTGAAATGCAGAACTACCACTGACTTCAGCAGTGCAGGATTTGGTCCCTAGATATAACAAATAGAGAGACCAATGGAACTCAATACACAGATTATTTTTCCCTGCCTCAATAGACATACTACCTTTGAACACAACGTGAGAGTTGATCAAAGTGAAATATATAGCTCCATCTGTTGTAAATACTCTGAATTCAATATGTTTGTATTAACGTTTTATGGCTGTTCTGTGCACTTGTGGAATTTACTTTGCCATGTGTACATTTAATAAGAAAATGATAATCTAGCTACATTATTTGTCTGTCAGCCATCACTATTTACTGCAGGTAAACATGTTACTTTGCAGAGTAATAATTCTTCTATACCCCTCATCTCAAATGTATTACAATTGCTATTTAATAAAATTCCCTAATTCCACCAGGAGATATGTTTTTAATGTTTTATTTTTATTTTTTATGTTTTATTTTTTTATAGATGGCTAAAATGAGGCAAGAGATTAAATGACTTGCCCATGGTTGTACCAAGAAGCCGCAACAAAGCTGAGAGTAGAATCCCAGGGCCGAATCCTCAGGTGGTAGAACGTGCCAGACTCCTTTGACTGGCAGTTTACACCCGCTGAGAATCTGGCCTCTAGAATTCTGGGTAAAAGTTCTTTGGTTTAATTGTTGGAGCATAAATCCTTTTCTTTGTATTTTAATACTGTACTAAAGTGAACTGCATTTTCCTCAAAACTGATGTATTTTTTAAGTCTTACCATGTAAATCAGATTGCTTTGTTAATAAATTTAATAGACTTAGAGGGAGGGGAATGAGCATAGTGATGATTTATGAGGTTTTTTTAGTTGTGATCCAGGTCACTTCCCAAAGCTGTCAGCACAAACTTCACTTTTTACTCTAGCTGTTTTATCTCAAGAGATGTTATGTTTTGATTTGGGGATAAAAGCACTTTTTTGATTAATCATAAAAAACCTATAGAGCGCATATTAAAAAATTGCTTCCTAGGAAGAACTGTGTGCTTACCTTTCCATTTGCAAATATTGTACTGTGTGACAATCATGGACACAAATAAATATTATATTTGATATGCAAGAGCAAGAGTGTCTAAATCCTGTTGATTGTGTTTTCTTTCCTGATAGAATGAGCTTACAAGTTTTTGATCAACAAATACAGAAAAGTCTATATCACCAAAGAATATGGTATGTTTAAGGGAGAAAAAGATTAATTAAATAATAAGAATTTTTTTAGAGTTTTAGCCAGTTGGGACAAGTGTGATTCAGCAGATACCATTACATGATTTCAATCAAAATAACAACATGAGATCCCAGATTTGCTTCTACCTCTGTTGAGACAAAGTGATATGTTTTATAACTGCCAGCATGTGAGCTTAGCCAGGGATCTGTAAAGTCAAGCTGGACTTTCCTTTCAAAAACAAACTATATTGATTCTGAATAGACACAAGGGGCACGTCCACACGTAGGTTTTAAATTGAAATAACACTGGTTATTTCGATTTAAAAAGTCAGGTCCACATGACATTTTCTTATTTCGAAATAAGTAGCTCCCTTTTTCCGAAATAAGGAAAATCATTTTGATATACTAAATCCTAGTGTTACATCAAAATGAGGGTTATTTTGAAATTGTCATTTTGAAATAACCCTGTGTGGCTGTGTTATATTGATATGACCCACACATCAATATAACACTTTGACACAAATCCCAGGGTGCATCGCACCCTGGGAGGAACCCCCCCCCCCAGCACCCTGCCCAGGGAGTGGATCTGCACCCTAGTCAGGGAGGGAGGAGGCGTGCAGGGGAGGTGCAGAGGTGTGCCCTGAATCCCCATTGCTCAGGGATCATGGGCACTCCGCTTCCCCCACCACTCCCCTGAGGGCTCCCTGTCTCTGCCACTCCAGGAAGTGGCAGGAGAAACCAGAGCACCCCCAATCCTTGGCCCTGAAACTCAGGGAAGCGGCGTCAGAAGCTGGGGCACCCCCGATCCTTGCCCGCATCGCTCTGGGAGGCAGCAGAGGAAGCCGGGGGCCCCAATCCCTTCCCTGCCAGCAGGGAAGAGGGATGCTGCCATCCCTGCCCTGGGGGCATTTTTTCTCCTGCCATTGGCTCTGGAGAGCCAGTGGCAAGAGATTGGGTGGCAACATGGTTCTGCCAGGGGGCCATGTTGCCACACCTCCCATGTGGCCCTTCTCCTAAATCAAACTAGCAAGTCCTGTATATGGACCTGCTAGTTCGATTTGGGGTTTTTTGTGTGGATCTGTTAAATCGATTTAACTGAAATCGATTTAACAAGTTTTATTTTGCTTTGGTTAAATCAATTTACGTTAAATCAATTTCACCACCTAGGTGTTGACATAGCCAAGGAACAGATCCATTGATTGAGGATGGGCCATTTTGAAAGGGAAAATCATGATTTCAAGGCATATGGAAAATTGCCAAAGAAATTAGGAAAATGAACATTTCATTTGCACTTAAGATGCTCTGACTGCATGCCCACTAGCTGGCAGAGTACACATTCAGAGGTGTTAGGCAGCTAGCTCAAGCTACCATCCACTCCACTATGGTCACCCAGCTATTTCTGGCACATTAGGCAAACTGGAGCTAGCGTATGTCGGTCACCCATGCTGGGAAGAGGTTGACCAGATGTTCCAATTTTATAGGGACGGTCCCAACATTCAGGGCTTTACAGGCGTCTGTTACACTCCACCCCCTTTGCTGATGTTTTCACAATTGTTGGCTGGTGACCAGAGCTGGCAAGCACCCTGTGAGCACCTCTGTAGACACACACCCGTTACGGCATGACTGTGACTCTGCCTCCTTCCTGCGTCATCAGCTTTGAACACTTGCAAGTTGAAGTGACTTAACCTTCCAGTTATGTCACATAACCTTTTTACATCCCCAGACTACAACATAAGCAGAGAGAAACAAATCCTCTCTCGTGATGGATTCAGTCCTCGCCATCCAGGACTCTGCGCCATACCAAGAAAACCAATGCTTCTGCCCTGCCACAGCTCATGCCAGCCAAACCTGTCATTGTCATTGAAACCGGGCAGTTGTTCCATCTGAGGCCTACCTTGCCTCAAGGACACTCTGATAGCACTCACATGTTCCTCCAGCCCTCTCTCCTGCAGCAAAAATTTGCTCCCCATCCTCGTTAGCCACCAATAGAGCTGGGGGCTGATCTTTTTGCTTCTCCTTTGAAGCCTGGCCCCTGCTTCAGTTGTCATGGGAGTGATTGGGCTCCAGCAGCCCATTAAACCTGACTTGTGAGTTTTGTGGAGCCTGTCACTGACACATTATTCTCATTTACAGGTGGGTGGCATGAGCATAGACCACAAAAAATCAGGACTAATAAGATTTTCAAAGGTGCTAGATGCCCAAATCTAACTGAAACTGAAACTGGCTTCCTTTGAATGTCCTGGTTTAGGTTTCAGACTGGACTTTGGGTATTGTTTTGCCACCCAAATAAATGCATCTCTATTTTTGCATCAATGGTAAATTTGAGGTACAAGTAACAGTAACTAGTGATAAATATGTGTGCTTGTAATTTATTGCAGCTGCAAAAAATGCTAGTGTGAAATTGCAAATTAGAAAAATAGCTAGGTTGCTGTCCAGCTGAAAATTAGATCCTAAGTGACTTGACCAAAGATTCACTGTAAGTACAGTAAGAGAGCTGAGAACAGGAACAAAGTCTTCTGCTGCCCCACAATTTGCTTTAACCATGATGCAATGCTCCCTCTGAAGTAATTATTATCCTGTTGCAAAGCATGTTGATTTATCTGTATGTAGAGTAGTAACAAAACAGCACTGTAGCTGGTATCAATAGCAGAGAACAATAGAGGTCAGCATTGACTTACAGTAAAAAAATCACTTCAGGATCCATTTTAGGACATGGAGCAGATGCACGGAGCCAAACAGCACACGGTCTATTTTCTCCTGGCATGATATCAAAATTCAATAGCAGGAACAAAGCCAAGTACTGGAGCAAACTGAGTAAAATCATTTTAAAAGTTGTAATTTTGAGTATTTTTGGCACAAACATAAGGGATTTTTACCTCGCACAGAAAAACAAAACAAAAAACAAACAAACAAAAAAATTAAATAGTATGAAATTTGAAATGGAAAAAAAAATCTCTTTGCCTTACAATCTTCAGTATGTGGAATAAAACACTTCTAATAGCCAGGATAGGGGCAAGTCATAATTTAGTATAATACCATATTTTTTGGAGATTTTTAATTAGTTGGTAATTTCTACTCCTCTTTCTCAATTCCATCACCTATTTGAATAACAATAAATAATAAAATAGTAATTAAAATAATAAAAATAAAATAATAAATAGAGGTCACAGGATATTCAGGCAGTTGAAATGCCCTGTATATTGTATTTGTTTAGTGTTCTGTAGTTCACAGACTAGTTTACATAGCCTCTTGTTAAAATGTTTGTGAAGAAATTATCTGAATTTGCAGTCTGGGTATAAAAAATTTAAATATTTTTTATTTACAAAAGCAGGTGACCTAAAATAGCCAGTGACTGCAAAGCAGACAAACAATCAGAATGCTAAAAGAGGATAGAATAATAAAATACAGTTGAGAGTGATCCTTACAGGATCATCACATCAGATGTTTCTGTGACTGACTGAGGAAGCAATGGTGCAGAAATAAAAATAATTGCTCACAATTCACTCTTTGAATCCTTGGCCCAGAGCTTCAAAGGTATTTACATTTGAGAAGCAAGGCCATTGTGCTTATTTCCCACAAATAAGCTTTCAGCTTAGAACTCTGATTTCCCCAGCTTGTCCTTTAGTTGAACCTCCCCAACCAGAAACAAATTGTTTCTTTAATGGTCGCCTATAGAAGGACTTTTAAGGATTATTTTATACTATATTTTATTTTAGAAATGACTAAGGATGCCAATTTCCTCCAGTTCTCCAGACATGAAGAAATAGACCCATGCGTTCTGACAACTCTGACAGCATAGGGCTGAACAGCTGTTCTTGTTTCCTAGGTTCTATCAAAGGATATAATTATTCTTTCAACCATGAAAAGCAGAAGGATGCCCCTCACAGGCACTAAAAATATCTAGTCATTTTGTACTGTTTAATAAATGGGACACTGTGCTCAACTTCAGTTAGGATTTCACAAGTGAAGAAATACTTTGCAATTCTACAGCACCTTTCACATCAGGTTCTCACAGTGCCCCAGTTACAGAGAACTGTTATACCCATTTTGTAGCTGGAGACACTGCGACCTGCAAAGAATAAATTGTGCAAAGTCACAATAAATCCCAGGGACAGTTGGGATGGAGCAAATTAATCTGGATTCCCAAGGAGATAGCTATTCCCAACCTTTCTGCTTCCTTATATCTTTACTGGGCAGCAAGGAGCTGTTTTAGCCTCTGGCAGAAATTAAACTGTCTCAGGGCTGCTGTAACTTGCACCAACTGGAAAACCCTCCTGGCACAGCTCTGCTGATCCTGGATCACCAAAGTATAGTATCTGAGCCTTCCACTATGCCAAGGAGGGCGCCAGGAGTACTATAGAATCAGCTATATGTCTTCATGCTAACCAAGAATTCCTGTATACAAGAACAGCTGTGTATCCACCTGGCTGTCAAATCTCTAAATATTTGGCACTGCTGGTGCAGAGGTGATGGAGCAGAGCCCTCAGGATCTGTCCACCATGCCCATGTGCTATTAATAGACCACATTCTACCCCACGTAGCTATGGCTCTCTTCACATAATTACACATTTACATGACCCATGTCACTATGGCATCTGTGCACCACATGATTTTAAAAAGGAAATGATAATTCTCTTTCTCCCTGCCCAGCCTCTAGGAGAAATAGTCTGATTACTTAAAGGGTTTTTGTTTATGAACGCATAAGTGGGCTTGTGAAGAACCCATGGAGGAAAAAATAAGGAGGAAAAGCAGAAGTGACGCTGGTCCAGGAAAAGACCCAGCCCCTGGGCCCTGCCCCCTGGTCCTGATTTGGAGCCTGCGCCTGATCCAGTCCTGGGGCTTCGGGCAGGGTTCAGATCGGGCTCCTGCCACTATCAGCCGACCACTGCAGGTGGTCTGGCCAGGGAAGACAGCTGCCATCCTGGGCAGTCCAGCCCCAGACCCCCAGCACTCACAGCACTGGTATTGGGATTCAGGGCACAAGACCCCTGTGCCCAGCACCAGCAACGCCACTGAGGAAAAGGGTGAGTATTGCACTTAATTCTTGAAATGGGGAAGGGAAAGTTGATTTTTATTGCTTATGGTAATAGCTTCCACAGTTAGAGCCCTACAGATCTATGGGTAGCCACACTCTCCGCAGATCCATTATTGCTGATTGCAGCTCAGATGCAGAATCTATTCTTATTTGCCCAGGATGCATTAGTTGCTGATGCCTCTGCTGCAGCTGCAGAGAGCAATGAACAATATTAAACAGCACAGCCAGGGGTGTCGCTGGTGCTGGGCGTATGTAGGGGGCGGGGCCTGGCCGGTGCCCCGGGTCCTTTCCTGGAGCAGCGGCACTCCTGAGCACAGCAGGGAACAAAGGAAGTGCTCCAGCCAATCCCAGCTTAGCTCTGCATACGGTCTGTCAGCCAATCAGAGACAGTCACTCACAGGATCTCAGATTACTGGCTAGTCCTGCCTCTGTCTCCAGGATCCCCAGCAGCCAGTACCCAGACTCCACCAATTAGCTGGTGATGGGCAGCTACTTCCCCACCCCTTCCCGCGCTGCTGACCACCCAATCAGATGACTGGCAACTGCCACTGAATAGGTGAGTGATCTCAGCAGCTCCAGCTTCCCTAGTCCAGGTAGAATAAAAGTTGTTGAGATCAGGGCCAGGGGAGGTTCTGAACTGCACAGAGCCACCGGCAAGTCTTCCCCTGCACCCTTCCCCCAGCCTCAGCTCAGCAAAGCTGTGGCAGCCAGCTAGATGCTGCCCATAGTCAGAGCAGGACCTCCTGCGAGGCAGGGTGGAGAGGATGTCATTGGACATAAAACCTGGCTTGCAGATCCTGGATTGGATACAAGCTGTCATTGAGCGGATGCGGACTGGAGGTGGATCTGCATTTATGTACCCATGCAGGGTTCCATCTATAGTCTAAAACTAAGTCCAGCTGTTGTGCTAGTTGGCTATGTCCACAAATTGATTTTAAAGCAAAACAACCACCGTTGTTTCACTTTAAAAAAAGTTATGTCCACATATTTCCTTGTTTCAAAATGACAAGCCCTGTCATATCAAAACAAGGAACTTTAATTTGAAACACTAAAACCTAGTAGGAAAACGAAATAACCCTTGATTCGGAAGGGTTGTTTCAAAATAATGCCATTCAGTCATGTTATTTCAAAACAGCATTGTTTCGAATCAAAGGTTTTACCTTCCTCCCACGGTGCATGGCACCCTGGAAGGAAGGCCTCCCCCACCTCCCCATCAGCACCCTGGCCAGGGAGAGAGGAGGGGTGCAGGGGGGACTGCAGGGTGTGGAGGGGGCTGAGCTCTGGGGGCACCCCACTACCCCTGCTGCTGGCCGAGTGGAAGGGGCAGAGCTTGTGCGGCACCCTGGTTCCCCTGCCGCTGGCTAGGTGGCAGGGGCTGAGCTCTGGGGATGCCCCAAAGCCCCAGCCACTGACCGGGCAGCAGGGGCTGAGCTCTCCAAGCACCTAGAAGCCTCTGCCCCTTCCCAGCAGCAGGAGTACCAGGGCACCCCGCGAGCTCTGCAGTGTGCTGCCCGGCTAGCAGCAAGGGCTTTGGGGTGCCCTGTGAACTCTGCCACTGCCACCCAGCCAGTGACGGGAGCTTTGGGGCACCCCAAGAACTCTGCCCCTGCTGCTGGGGGGCGCCCTAAAAGCTCAGCCCCTGCCACCCAGCCAACGGCAGGGGTAGCGGGGTGCCCTGACTTCTGGCCCCTGCCCGGCTGCCAGGGAAGTAGCAGGGAGGAGAGGCGCCCCCCCATCTCTGTCCTGGGGGCTTTCTTCCTCTGCCACTGGCTCTGCAGAGCCAGTGGCAGGGGATTGGTTGGCAACATGGCCCTGCTGGGGGCCATGTTGCCACACCTCCCATGTCCCCCTCTCGACTCGAAATAGCAAGTGCTGTGTCCAGACTTGCTACTTTGACTTGGTATTTTTGCTTAAATCAATTCAAGTTGAATTGATTTAATGGTTTTTATTTCGAATTAGCTTAAATTGATTTAAGCGTCTACGTGTGTACATAGCCGTTCTGTCTTCCATGCTCAAAAGCTTTCACCTAAGTGGTCAACATTTGAGTGTAAATGTAGCTCTAGGCTTGTCTGCACTACAAATGTCTTGCAAGCATCGCTATCCTGGTATAGTTAGGCCAGCAAAACTCCCTACTAGAGATGTAACGTATTGATTATCATGCTGGCATAATTAAACCACCTCCCCAGACCACATACGTTCTTTTGCCAATGTAACCCACATGCCTAAAGGCTATCTCATTAAGACACCTATTGTGAGTGGGTTGCTGTTGCTGGGAAGACTTAGCTGCCCAGAGCCAGGACTATCTGGAATAGGGTGGGGTAGCATTGTGCATGCTCCACAAGATCTTCTCTTGGTCAGATGCCCTGAGAGCAGCAGCAGTCAGGGCAGTTGCATGAGAAGAACCCATGTGCTCAGTGTACAACTGGGAGAAGCTGAGCTAGGAGTGGACAGCAGGATGTTTTCTCCCTACTCTGGAGCGTATTGCAGCAGAGTTTCCGCATATGTGTATGTGACTGTGCTGGTTGATCAGTGAGTGAGCTGAGTGGACGCTGGTTCCAGCAGAGTCATCTTCCTGGATTTCAACTCATATTGCTGCAACCAAAGAAGAAGGAACTGCTTCTTTCAACTAAAGCCTTTGCATTTGGTATACAGAGACTAAAACTGAGATATGGGTGAATCCTGCCTAAACTTTGGGAATTCTTGGGTTTCTTTCTCACAGTGTTTCTGTGGGGACTGTTCTGTTTAACCTCATTTTGTTTTCTTGTTTATGTGCTGTGGAGGAGAAAGCTGTGAAGTGGTGAATGTGGATTTACTAAATAGCCACAATATGTTATAAATATATAGTAGTTATGTTTTTTATTATAAGATTTATTAAGTTAGTAGTCAATAAAATTTGTTACTTTTCTTCTTACTAGTATTTTGATGAGGGGAGAGTAACTCTGAAGAACCTTTGCTCTGAGTCCTTTTAAAGACAGTGTCCTAGGCAGAGCCAGCGCAACACAGTAAGCCCGGTAAGCCTTGCAGGGGGGGTGCCAGAATTTGAGGGGCACCAAAATGGGGACTGTGCTGTGATGCTGCACTGACAACGTCACTCGTCTGTGCCAGCATCTGTTGCGTGCAGGAGGGTGCCAGAAACCCTAGTGCCATTCCTGATCCTGGGTCTCCAGTTACTTCTCCAGAGGAATTGGGGTTTATTTCTTTTAAGGCACTGGCCAATTAAATTAATTCTAATTCACCCCAAATGTTACACCAATTTAATTATATCAAGATTAGGGCTGTTACTGGCACAGCTATGTTAGCTGGAATGCAGGATTTTTTTCACCCTCTTGGCCAACAAAGCTTTGCCACCACAACTTAGTAGTGCAAACCAGGCCTCTCATAATGGTGGAAGAGGTGATCCTTCAGGTAGATAGGGCCAATTCCAAGGACAGCTTTAAATATTAGGACACAAACTTTGAACTGAATTATATGTTCAGTGGAGAACCTTTAACACCCCCATAACTATTTCTTCTTTCTCCCTGAAATGCCTCCTAAAAGCTTTCCTTTGCTGCGATGTGATGCCTACAAAAAAAAAAAAAAAATGACAACGGTGAGGCTGCTGGTGTGCTGAGACCACTGCTTGCCATGCAGACAAATAGGCTATGTCTACACATAGAAGGTTAGTTCGAATTAACTGAATTTGAACTAATTAATTTGAACTAATAATTATTAGTTCGCATTAAGTAAATTCGAATTAACACAGCCACACTAGAAACCCTAATTCGAACTAGCATCTCCATGCACAGGGCAAGTTCAAATCAGGCAGGGGGCGCTACTGCATAGGGAAGAATCAAGCTGTGGTTAATTCGAACCGACAGTTAAGTTTGTATTAACACAGCTACATTCGGTTAATTCAAACTAATGAGTTCAAATTAACCATCAATTTGAACTTAAGGGAGGTTTTATAGATTCGAACTAGGCCTTCCTTAGTTCAAACTAATGAAAGCAAGCTTGGACATGCACTAATTTAGTCTAAATTAAGCCTCCTTAATTCGAACTAAATTGTAAGTGTAGACATACCCATACTGTTTTATTGTTTGTTTGTATTCTCCCATCTGTTTGCATTTGTTGTCTTAGACTGTAAGCTCTTTGGGGCAGAGATTTTTTTTGTTTGATGTTCGTATAGCTGCTAGCACAAGGGGGTCTTGGGCCCTGATTTGGATTCCTAGGTGCTATTTATGACGCTGGCAGACAAGGTGCCAGCTCATGCTAAGGCTCTCAAACCCCACAGAACTATGATAAACACTGCTGTCAAACAGTCTGGTTCACTTGCATGTTAGCATGGCTAAAATAGACATTAAAGGTTTATAAGAACGTGTTTAGACTTAAGGAAATACTTGCAGGATGCTGCATATATTGATCTTACTCATAACACCCGTATCCCATGGCATACTGTTTGTAATGTAAACCTGTCACTCTAAGGCTATGTCTACACTTAGAAGGTTAGTTTGAATTAACTGAATTCAAACTAATTAATTTGAACTAATAATTATAAGTTTGAATTAAGTTAATTTGAATTATCACAGCCACCCTAGAAACATTAATTCGAACTAACATGTCCATACACAGGACTTGCTAGTTTGAATCAGGTAGGGGGCACTATTGCATACGGAAAATCAAGCTGTGGTTAATTTAGACTACAGTTAGTAATAGTTACAGTCAGTACAGTTACTAACGAGTTCGACTTAACCATCACTTCGAACTTAAGGGAGGTTTTATAGATTCAAACTAGGTTTTCCTTAGTTCAAACTGATGGAATTCCTTAGTTCTAACTAATGGAAGCTAGTGAGGACATGCACTAATTTAGTTCCAATTAAGCCTCCCTAATTCAAACTAAATTGTAAGTGTAGACACACCCTAACTGTGTAACTCACTGAACAGTAAAGGAGCATTAAATAATGTGAAATGCTGGTCCTTCATACAAGAAGGTCCATTGAAATCAAACCAGCCAGTGTGAAAGATCAAAGGACACAGACTTTGTTGATTGCATCCCCTCACCTCCCACCAATAATGAGGAGATACATGCTAACACTTACTTCATCAGTTTAAACCCAGGAAGAGGGGAAAAAAAAAAAATCCCTGACCAGACAGAAGTGTATCATTACTCTACTAGGAATGGGAGATATTTCTAAGCACAGGCCAAGAATCCCTTTGCTGGTTGGTTTGATTTAGCTCTAGAGTCCAGCAGACATAGCAAGCTTGTATATCGCAGCAACTGCTATTATCTTTTGAAAGCTAAGACTGCACACATTTGTGTGTGTATATTTATCTGCATGGGGAAAGGGACACCTCAACACCCTGCAGATCCCAGCCAGTATAATTTGTGACAGCCATATGCTGAGGGCCAGCTCAGGCTCAGGATCAGAGCGTGGAAAGCTAATCTTCCTCCTAGACTCAACTGTGGATTTTTTGGCTGTAGGCAAGGATATAAATCTATGAGATGCAGTAAGCAAGCTTGGAAGTCATGAATGTATGACAGACAGTGGCCAAGTCTCTGCCTAATAGACCGAGCTTCACTCTTCTAGTCATTCAGAAAGAAGTGGGCTTTTGTATTGCCAGGGATTGAATACTGAATATTTAAGGATCCATAGGGTATAGTAAGCATTCACACTAGAATGCTTTAGTGTATCAGCCTGTTTCAAAGTGCTTGATAGTTCGCTAGGCACACCTCATCTCAGACAAACATTAAAGGTGCTTTCTCTGCAAGGTCCATGAGGGTCTGTAGCATCATATGTCTCAACTAGCTTTAACTATTTTAATTAATAATAGAGTAGTCCCCAGATTGGCTGCTTGGTGGCTAGCCCAGAGAAAGCTAGGGCTTCCAAGGCTGAGTTCTTGGGGTGGACCCCCTTTGTCCTTTACTTCTCTTGTAGTACTTGGGTACCTAACATTTCTCAGAGGCAGAGTTCACTTCTGCAGGCTGCTTCATTGGGGTCCCCTTCACGCTCCTGTTCTGCACCAATGCAGCAGCTTCTACACGGCACCTGCTTAAGTAGTTTTCAACAAGAGAATCAACTCTCAGGCAGCTCTTTGAGCTGCCTTGTGCACCAGATCTCCTGGTGCAACACCTTTGAATGCCACATTGCTCCCAAGTCCCCAGGACACTCTTGGTGGGTGCTCACCAACCCTCCTGGGCAACTGTCCTTTCAACTAGCTCAATATCCTTTATTCCTTCCACCAATTTCTCATTGTGCAACAGATTCATCACACTGCTGACCCATTTTATCTGAGGACAGATGCCCTCAATAGTGGGGGAAGTTATAAAAGATACAAGTTTGTCAAAGTTCTTATTTTAGCTACTAGCATTGCCTTTGTCTTGCCTAGGTTTAGCTTTAACCAGCTGCTCTTCCTCCAGGTTCTAATGCTAGCTAGACCATGAGAAAAATTGGAAATGATGCTGTTTATATTTGATATAAAGAAATAGAATTGGCTGTCTTTTGCATCCAGCTGGTATTATAGCTCATTTTTTCTCAATGGCTTCATACAAATGTTGAATGTAATCTAGGACTGAGCATTTTGGGATTCAGCAGATGAGGGCTTCTAGAGGCAGAGAAACAGTTATTCCTCTGGGATTGATCTGAGAGGTATTTCAGAACACCCCAGCAGCTTATTGGGGGGATGAGCATAGGAGTATTTGGCAATATGTCACAAAGGTCAAGGAAGGTGACTATGGATATATTGTGTGGAGAGCGAGAGGTATTTTACTGTGGCAATAGACTCAAGTGCAGACATCTGCAGGATCAGGGCCTTGGACTGCATACAGTTGTCAGAGCAGAGACCATTTTTTCCCCCCTTGTTTGCACAGTGCCTAGCTAGCACAATGAAGCTTCTCTGCTAAGTGTAGCCTATAGGTGCTATTGTAATATGTTACAAATCGAACCCATTAAGTTATATACATTGTTAACTCATGAATACCCAGGTATTCATGAGCTGATGTATATAATTCAATGTTTTGAGTTGTTAACATACTACAATAGCTCACACAATAAATACATTTAGTAGTCTTTAAGTGCCACCGGACTCCTTGTTTGTTTTATTCCCTTTGTCTTTTCTTTCTCTCCCCAACTTCCCTCCTATTATTTGTCATACTTGCTGTATCTGGTTTTAAATCAAATTGTTTGAGGCAGGGACATATCATCAAATATGTTTGTATGTGGCATGGAGTACCATGGGCCTGATTGTGACCGGGCCTTTGAGTGTGACAATACAAATGCATTTAGTTTCATTCCTTTCTGTAAGTTCACCCATCTTCGAAGCATCTGAGGAAGTGGGATCTTCTCCCACGAAAGCTCATGCAAAAAATAAATCTGTTAGTCTTAAAGTGCCACACAACTCCTTGTTGTTTTTTCACTGGACTAGACTAACACAGCTATCCCTTTGGAAACTGTAATTATTCTGAATGCTTCCTGTGTTATCAAATGTCACATCAGGCACAAATCAGGCTTAGCCACTTCTGTCTATCCTGGGTCACTCTTTGCATGTCTTTTGCCTTGTCAGGTCCCATGTTTTCCCTCTTTGAGTATGCTGAAAGCAGGAATTCTTTAAGCCAGCGCCTTCTGCATGATCCTCCAGCTAGCTGCTCCATCGCATGCCAGCCGTGGCCATCGCTCTGGTTTCATTCTTTACATACCTCAAATATTTTCTTTTTTGGATCTATTTAGAGATAAGGAGCTGCTGATCTCTTTGAAGAACCTCAGCCTTTGTTATAAATAAAAAATTCATGCCATGTCATAGTTGTTTAAGGCACTGGCTTTCAAAGGCATTTCACTGTCTCTCAGCAGCTTTGGTAGATTTCCACCATCCCCATTCCAGGGAGTCAAAAGGAACATTTGCACCACAGATTTCTTTCACCTTTCCTTTTTAAGAATCTTATTTCAGCTGAACTGCAAAGGAGCAGCTGCGTTAGTCTCATTCAGCAAAAGCAGCAAAGCCTCTGACAAAGTGGGATACTCTCCCACGAAAGCTCATGCAAGCAATAAATCGGTTAGTCTTTACGTGCCACAGGACTCCTTGCCTCTTTAAGCTAGAAGTTGCCACTGGCACCGAGCCATTACAGCTTTCTGCACATGCCCGTTGATTTGCATGCTGCTGCCAAGGCGTGGAAGTAGATAACAGGCCAGGGGAGGCTGCCCCATGACTGCAGGAAAAAGACACCGCGGGTCACACGCGGCTCCCCGGCCCGGGCAGTGACATGGGAGGCCGCAGCTGCACGCCGGCCCATGCAGGGAGCGGGGGGCAGAGGCGCGCGCGCGCAGCCTGGAGCCGCTCTGGGAGCTGAGCGGGTCGGCGCGCACGTGAGTCGCTGCCACACGCCAGCCTCGCCTTCGCCATGCGTTCGCTGTCTCCCGCCACCTCATTGGCGGCCCGCTACCCTTTGACCTTTCCCCCCGCGGGTCGCTCCAATCGCCTCGTTCCTCTCATGGGCCGGGCAGGCGGAGGGGGACGGCGAGCGGCGGGGGACGGCATTCTCAGAGCGCGCGTACGCCGCCTGCGTCGGGCGGTTCTATTGTTGTGGGCGGCGGGCTCGGGGCGGTGCTCCGTTTGCGTAGGGCCGCCGCCGGCCTGGCAGGGGGAGAGGCCGGAGGCTGTCCCGGGCCCAGGTGAATGGAGGCGCCTGACAGCTGGCGGCGGCGCGGGAGCGGCGCGATGAGGCGCGGCCTGTAGCGCGGAGGCGGCTCCGGGGCGGCAGGTAGGAGGCGGCGGCGGCGGCGGCGCTGGGCCCGGCCGCCAGCACCGGGGCAGTTTCCGGCATGTGCGCGGCTCCTCTCCCGTCCCAGCCTCCCTCGTCGGCCCGCAGCGAAAAGCCTCCGGCCGGGCCGCGGCCTGGGCCCAGCCCTTCGCCCCGGCTTTGTCTCCCCTCCCCAGGGCCCTGGGCCGGCCGCGCTTGGAGCTGCTCGGGGGCCTGCAGCCCAGCCGCCTCCCCAGCTGGTGGAGGGGCCTCGCCCGGGGGGTGAGACAGGCGGGGGAGTTCCAAGGATGCTCCTGAGGAGTTGTGACAAACTCTCTTACTTCTTCTCCTGCTTCGTCTCCCCCTAGCTGAAAGGAGAAGAGGCCCCACAGGCTGTAATTCAGCGTTCCCTCTCGTTTGTCACAGGCTGTGGGCGCCAAAAAATTATTTCGTCTAAATTTTCAGAACCAGGGTTTAAATTCGTGCACGCTCCAGAGAGTGTGGTCAGACTTGTGAGTACAACGAAGCACGTCTGTATGAGGCAAATCGTATCTCAGTTTTGTATTTTGACAAATGGAAATGGTTTTATAAATTACAGAACCTTACTTGAAACCGCCTTCTTCGAGCGGCATCAGAATGTTAGCACTGTTGGGTTTTTGTGTGTGTTTTGGAAATGATTTTATAAATTACAAAAAACTTATTTGAAACATGCCACTTGAAACCACCTTCTTCAAGGGGCATAAAAATATTAGCACTGTTGAATTTTTTTGGGCATGCTTTTTGTGCACCTTCGAAATGATTTGATAAATTACAAAACCTTATTTGAAACATGCCACTTAAAACCGCTTTCTTAAAGCAGCATAAAAATATTAGCACTGTTGAATTTTTTTGTGGATGCTTTTTGTGCGCTTTAGAAATGATTTTATAAACTACAAAACCTTATTTGAAACATGCCACTTAAAACCACTTTCTAAAATTGGCATAAAAATATTAGCACAGCTGAATTTTTTGTGCACGCTTTATTTTGTTGTGTGCACGGGGTTCATGACCTGTGTGCGTGTGCACACACACACAGCTTAGAGGGAACATAGGCTGTAAATATACTGAGATGATAAGATCTGTCTCCAAAACTTGTCTGTAAAATGGTACAGGGTCCAAGTGGGGCCATGGTAGCGTTTAGGTGCCGTAGTCTCTCATCTTACGGAAAGCCCTAAAATAGAAAACAGAAATAAGAAAGATGGGTTATGGCAGTAGTGTTCAAACTTTTTGCCTGAAGACCCAGTTGACAAAAATGATTTATGCCTGGGAGCCAACAACTTCATCTTTAAGCAGTGCAGTCCAGCCTTTTGGCAGAGGTAGGGTTACCACATACCAAAGCATGGAAAGGAGGACAGGGAAGTACTAAAAGGAGGATATTGGAGGACACATGGAGAAAATGTAGTATTAACTTAATATTCTTCTGTGTTTAGGAGGAACTGTGTTTTAGGGAGCTCTGGAATGTTTCCCTCTAAAAATAGGATTTTCTGGGGCATTCCAACATACTTTAACTCCTGTAAGTAAAAAGCCAGACAGAATCATGTATTTTTAAACTGCCAGCTGGATGGAGGACATGAAGGTAAAGAGGAGGACATGTCCTCCTTCTGCCTGACATCTGGTAACCCTAAGCAGAGGCAGCAGGAGGCACCGTGACCCCGGTACCTGAGAGTCTGCAACCAAGTACTGGGTCCCAACCCATAGTTTGAGTTATGGCATTGATATAACCTAAAATAGACTCAAGCACTTTGCGTGCTGAGTTACTTACAGTGGTGGCAGGACTTCTTTGGTAGAAGATATCTCTTTAGTTAGGTTAACTTTGATTGCTAAACGCTTATTGAGGGAATCGTTTGCACCAAGTACTATCAGTTGTGGGTATTCATTTTTTTTAATATCAAATGTTTGTTTAAGCCAAGTAGTGATACTCCACTAACATCAATGAGATCCTGCAAATTTAGTTTATAAAGTTGGATATCTCCCTGACTGCAAATGTGCAAAAACATTGCCCCATATTTTTAGTTATCCAATTAGTATATGTTTAGCAATGTTCAGTTTCCCTCTCCTGAACAGTTGTACAGTTTCTTGCCTTTCGCCTTAGAGTGCCAGCTTATTGGGACAATGAGCACATCTTTGGTATTAGTGAAGAGCTACTTACTAAAGCAGAATTATGCACCTGTAATACATCTAATAACTTGGGTCTTTTTTGGTATAGGCACACATGGGAGTTAAGTGTATCTTAAATTTTTCTGAAAATCATCTCTGATGAGAAGGACTTTCCATGCTGGATCACATCTTGTGGAGCCACATATTATTGTACTTCATGAAAATTCTACTGTTTAGTCTTAGGCTTCTTACCCAGTAAATAGTGTTGACTTTTCTTCTGTTCCTTCACTTCTAGTTCATGTACTAGAGTGGTAGCCATGTTGGTCTGTGCAGCAAAAAGAACAAGAGTCCTGTGGCATCTTAAAGACCAACAAGTTTCTTCAGGCATTAGCTTTCTTGGGCATCTGACAAAGTGGGTTGTAGCCCATGAAAGCCTATGCCCAAAGAAACTTGTTAGTCTTTAAGGTGCTGCGGGGCTCTAATTTTTGCTGGTTTATGTAGATAATAGTGCTCAAAGCTATTCGATTGTTCTGGTCAGAGTGTCCCCAGTCAAATACTCTGTAGTCTAGGAAAAGTCCAGTGACGATGCATTTGAGGTGCTGAGCCTAGAGCCCAAAAGTTTTATTTCTGCTCACTTCATAGTCTTTATTATTAACAAGTTCTTATTTTGTTCTAGGGGTCTATAAAATATTCCTTGTCCATTTATAGATAGCTAACTTGAGGTCAGTTCTGGCAGAGATGGGAAGAGAAGACAAGTATTACTATTCATCTATTTTGGCTTTCATTGTGTATATCAAATCTGTGTCCCTGTGCCTCACTAAATGACTTGCTAACCAAGGGAGAAAGTAAATCAGGAATGTCTCTATTTTTCTTCATATACGAACAGTTGGACAAGTGGTGAAACAGAGATGGCAAATTTACATGATAAATAGAAGTACTTTTTCCACACAATATGTGATTACCCTGTGGATATAACTGCAGGGTATAATTTAGAATAAAACCTTTAAAAAAATTAAAAAAAGGAGTCGTATCATAAATATGAAGAATATGAGCAACAGTTTTGGGTGGGATATAAATCCTCCTGCTTCAGGGTATAGTCTAATTTTAACTATTGGGAATTAGGAAGAAAGAAGTTTCATCTCATAGCTACCTATTGTATTTCAGGGGGGGTGTGTGTGTGTGTGTGTGTGTGTGTGTGTGTGGTTTTGTTACACATCTTCATATGAAGCATTTGGTGCTGGCCATACTCGGTGGTAGAATACTGGAATAGATAGACCGCTGGTCTGGTCATGTATGACAATGCCCTTGGTTTGCTCCCAGAGCCGGAGGTTCATGATCTCCAAAAGTATGCCATCTATGAAATAGAGTTTGAAAGGGTTAGCATATGTGGGAGTGGGAAAGTTAGATTTGCTGTCCTTTAGATTCTAATAAAATTTCATAAACCTTGTAACTCCATTAGGGGGCTCATAACAAACTAGATGACTTGTGGCAGAATTACTGCTTTAGCTGAAATGACAGAGGTTTGTGGTGGGAGTCTGAAGACCTAGAATTCAAATGTCCATTGTGAGAGAAACTTATGGATGGACATGCTGAAATTTCTTGTGTGTTAGTTTACCTGGTGTAAAATGGGATTTTTTTGTTTTGTTTTGTTTTGTTCTTAATCATTTATAGAGCAACATCCTAGAGAAAGCTAATGTTCTGCAGTTTGGTCAGTAGTTGCACATTTTGGGTTTGAAGGGTTAGCGGTATGCCCAGGATCATCTCTTGCCGTTTCTTTTTACTACAGGCTGCATCAACTAAGTCAAACTGATCTGATTTCATAAGGGTATGTCTATACTACAAAATTATGCTGACATACAGCCACCATGGTAATCAAAATGCATTTGCATAACTAAACTATACTCCTTTTATTGGCGGTGTGCATTCTCACCAGCAGCGCTTGCGCTGATTTTACCGTCAGTGTGAAGGAATTGTGGGATGGCTTTTGAAAGGCGGCAGCATTCCATGTAAGCAACGCAGTGTCTATTCTGACACTACATTGACTTAAGCACTGTGCCTGTCACATAGGTGAAGTTAAGGCAGCATGGTGGAAGAGTTACGTCAATGGAAGCAACATCTGAGTAGCCACTTAAAGGTTTATTTGGTATAAACTACCTTGAATTAATGTAACTCAGTAGTGTAGACCCAGGCTAAGTTTAATATTGCTGATGTTCATGGGTTAGAGGAACAGTAACATTATAAATGTCATAAGGCCACTTTCACCGATGCATCTGCTTACATGCAGGAAGAGCAGGGATGACAAACTTGCTTTCTTCTAACTTGTGCTGAGTCAGTGTGTGATGTTGACCAATTCACTTAACTTGTTTCTCATATGTAATATGAGTTTACTTCACAGTGCAGGGAGAGAGAAATGTTGTTAAGGCTAAAACAAATCAGGAGTCCTGTGGCACTGAAAAACTAACATTTATTGCATGAGCCTTCACTGGAGAATGAAAGCTTATGAAATAATTAAATTTGTTAGTCGTCTTCAGTGACACAGGACTCCTTGTTTTTTACTGAACTAGACTAACAGCTACCCTTTTGGAAATTAAGACTGTGACTATAATGTATTCTCTCTCTCTTTTTTTTAGTCTAAACTCTATTATAAACTTTTTTGGGGCTTTGGTTTGGCTTGAGAGAACTACAATGTTTTCTTAAGAGTTAGTATTCCCTAGTAATTAATAGATATTTTGTAAATTAAGTTCAGTGTCCTAAGAGTGTAGTGGTTAGGGGGTTGACTTGGAACAATACCTGACTCTCACCAAACTGCTATGTAACTTTGGGCAAGTTACTTTGCATCTGTACCTGTTTTCCCTTTTCTTCTGTATATCCTTTCAATTTATACTGTGATCTCTTTGGAGCAGAGATTATCTCTTATAGTGTAATTGTACATTGTCTAGCATGATGATGCCTGTAGACGTGTAATACAAATTAGTAACAATCCATCTTAATAAAACATGATACATTGCAATTTTCTCAGGCAATAAGTTCTTTAAACTTGGTAGAATGAAATTTATGTATGAATTGAAATGAAAAGTATGACCAAGGATAGTTAGTGGGTTTATTTTATAAATTATAGGGATGCTAAGAATTGTAGTAGGCCCCCTAGCTTTTTTTTATTTGAGACTCTCCATCATGTTGGTCCACATCTAGATCACTACGTTTATTTTTTAAAACAGTTTAAAAAAATGGTGTTACGGATTGTTGAATTTGAATGCCCTTTCTAATGAGTTAAATTGAATAAGAGGTTTGGCAAATCTCTGATGTATGTATCAGAAATAAGATTTTGTGGAAAAAGAATTTGGAAAAGAGACTTTATGTATTTATTAATCAAAGACATCTTTAGTTGTTCTTATGCTGTCTACCATCACTGTTGTCTGGATAATCTCCAAGATCTTAGACAGTAGTGTTGTCTGTGTCGCATACATGAATGAGAGAGACCCATATGAAGGTTCTCTATACAGAATTTTTTTAAAAATTACTTGTATCCTTTTTATTGCTTTATACTTTGTAAAGAAGACCTGAGAAGATTTTTTCTTTAAAAAAAAAAATAAAGGTAGTAAAAGAATCTGGTTTACTAATATTGGTCTTCCGACTGTTGCTGGAGCACTTAATGATTCCTTCAGAGCAAATGTATTGTTACCTCTCTTACTCATTAATTCAGAGGGTCTCAAACACATGGTCCACAGACCACATGTGGCCCTTAAAGCTATTTCCTGTGACCTGCAATGATACTGTTGTTGCCAATATTTGCAGTATTGTTGCATGAAAAGGTTTCAGTGGTGCGGCCCTTGGGCTAACGTACTAGTCCCTGTGAGGCCCTGTATTAGTCCTCATGTGGCCCTTATGCCAATTTGAATTTAAGACCTCTCCCTTAATTGAAGTGGCAGGGGGATATAATCTGTTTCACGGCTTCTTTTCTTCAGAATGTTTATTGTTGACTGGAGTTATAAAATGATTTTTAACAAACTATTTTAAGTCTTTCTAAGAATCTTTCTCTGTCAGCTGCTCATCTTTTAGTCTCAAGTCATATATGCTATGATATAATTAGTTCTCCAGCTTCACCAGCAGCTTCTAGATTGGCCAGCTGAAATTTTCTATTTAAGACAGAAGTATCTTTTAGATTTTACAAATGATAGAGAAGCATTTACATTTTAGTTGATGTAGATCCTGCTAAATAGTGAGGGGTCAAAGTCAACTTACACTTGGAAAATTAAAATTACCACATGCTATTAATATATTGTAAATTTAAATCAGTTCTGCTCACAAGTCTGAGGTCAAGATATTTTAAAACCTGGGTTTGTTTTGAATAGATAAATAGATTTTATCAGTTAGAACTGAAAGAAATCGGGGGAGCTGTCAGAAGATGCAGTTTAGTGGAATTTCTCTTGTGTTCAAGAAGTGTGCCTAGATGAACATTTAATCAGGAATGTTGGGGCTCTCTGGAAAAGAGGTTGAGCTGTGACAGGTGACGATTTGGAAGAGCAGGGGCAGGTTTGTTTTTTGTGTGTGAAGATTATAGGTACTCGAGGCCCGCACTTTACCTTGAAGTAGTTAATTGAAAAGAAGTGGGAGGATGCCAAAAAGGTTTGAGCTCCATGGGTCTTGGAAAGACATTTGATCAAGTCCCAAGAGACAGTAATTTTTCTCTGTGGCTTACTTAACATAGTTAGTGCTTTAATTGTACGGGAGCTGAGATGTGAAACCTGCATCTTGATTGATAGTGAGTACTCTGGCAAAACTACAGTCAGGATTGCATTTTACTTACGTAGAATAGAAGGGGAGTTCCAGTAAGGCAAGTCATGGTTTCAGTAATTTGGTTTACAGACAGCCTACTTGGCTTTATCTCCATGGATAAGGGCCTACAAGGAATTATTAGATGGTATTTTTTGTATGTTGTGGCTGGGCCGAGGAGCAGGTGTGTTTTTCTGGCAGGGCTTCAAGTAATATGCCTGTAACTATTTTAAAAATGAAAGCTGATTGCCAAGAATATTTATAATTTTTAAAAGCTTCCATCAGTCCATTCTGTCGCTGCTGCCCACCACTGCTTGATCTTCTCTCCTACTACACTCAGTCATTTTCTCCCTGAGTGGTCAACAAGGGGCTTGCTTCGAGAGCTGTATATTTACTACCATTAGAGTAAGACAATTGGTGCAGACAGCAGGAACGAAGAAGAGTTAGTGTATGTTTCTGAGCAGCAGTCAAAATCCTGTTATCTAAACCTTTTTCTAAAAGCTTCATTTATGCTAAATAACGTCATGTTCCCTGATAGGTAAAATCCCTTGCTCCTTTAATTCTGTATCCTACTCTTATTCTTTTTTCTCTCTCTTTTGTAAAAGATGATTCTTGAATAGGATAGCCTGTTGCAGTCATTTTGAGCTTTTTATGTCACAACAACTGTCTGGGTAAAGCCTTGACTTGGACTAAAGTAGCAGTGTTCTGAAGACTTTTTGTCTAATATGACATCTGGGAAGAAGAAACTAGGCTGAACAAATCCATAAGTTTGGATGTCTAATGGAAGATTTCTGCAGCTTCATAAGCTAGTAGCTAGGCAGTATAAAACCTAATAACAGAGGTTAAATTTGGACAGAAGGTAAACATCACACCTGTGGTTGTCTCTTACATAACTTTTGGTTACTCAGAGTAAGTCTGGAAAGGAATAAGAACTGAGCAGGGTGAGCAAAAATCAGGGTCTAAAAACGTGTGCGATTACGTACGTGTTTCTAGTTATTTACACTTTCCTCTTCAGACTCTACTGGTACTATTTTGTACTTTTTTTCCTAGTTTTCTAATTATTTCAGATTTTACCTGCATCTTTCCTAAGAAGTTTCATGTTTAACATGTTCCAAAGGGGCAGCCATGTTAGTCTAGTAAAGCAAAAAAAGCGAGGAGTTCTGTGGCACTTAAAGACTAACAGATTTATTTATTGCATGAGCTTTTGTTGGAGAAAAATCCCACTTCGTCAGATGCTTTGAAGAGAGGAACTTACAGAATGGGATGAAAATAAATGCAAGCTCTGATTTGCCATAATAGCGTGACCTGATCCCATGTCTTATGCTCTCTTGCATTTATTTTCATCCCATTCTGTAAGTTCACCCTTCTCAAAGAATCTGATGAAGTGGGATTTTCTCCCACGAAAGCTCATGTGGTAAATAAATCTGTTAGTCATTAACTCCATGTTTAACATGATTACCTGTGGAAAGACTGGGGTCTTACTGATTTCCTTACCATGAGAACAACACAAAATTGATAGGCAAATAGCCTGCACTGTTTACCAATAGCACGGATCTATTGATAAGATGCATTGAATTTGCAAATCAAGAAACTGAATACTGAACAACTTCAACTTGCCTTTTTTCCTCTCAGGTTTAATTGGACTTGTGCTCCAAAATCATTTAAGTGCTTTTGACAGTGTCGGGCTTAGGTGTCTGTGCAGGGCTTTAGAACCTGTCTTTGTTTTTGTTTGAAAATTTTGGCTTGTTTACAGAAAAGTTTACAACGTTATTGGTGTAATGAAAGTAAATAACTCTTCACAGTGAATGCTGAAGCAGTTTTTTTTGAAGTGACAAGGCTTTTGTGCCAATGAGAAATTTTTAATAAAAATATGGGTTCAGTGCCTGATGTGTATAGTGTTTGTGGTATGCTGAACTTTTAGACGAGTAGTTCCCTTGAAGTCAAACTAACTAACTATGTGAGTTAAGCTGTGTACTTGCTTAAGTGTTTGAAGGTCGGGGTCTTAATTTTCATACCCCCCAACAGTTTTGTGAAACTCAAGTAAGAAATGCTACTAGTAGTGGCATTAAACACCTGTCTTCTACCCGCACAGTGAAAACATGACATTTATAATTTAGTTCCACTTGAAATAGTGATTAAATTATCTTGATCATTTGTTCCACCCAGGAATAGAAAAGGCTTTGTCATTTTGTGTCGTGCTTGCTAAACAGTTCTCTCCATGTTTGCCTGACGTTCCTGACCTCTATCACACCACTGGGCGTTGAAGCAGTATTAAAATTTTGGAGCATGGCACTAAAATTCTTTGGGGCCTACCTAACATCTTTTCCCCTTCTTACCAGCATGAATACCCTTCTATAAAAGAACTGAAGGGGGAGTATTTTGGGCCACCACCAGCCTCTTCAGATTAAGAACTCTGCAGATGGATAAGAATTTGGTTGCTTATACTAATATCTCTTAATGATTATAAATATTTACATTTTTGGGATAGTTCTCCAATTAGGTGGGCTCCTAGAGGTGGTAGATCTTCATTTGTCAGCATTTTGCTCACTTCTGATAAGTTTTAGAGTCTCTTTCTAGTTATATAACCCTAGAATCAAGATTATCTAACAATATTATGTGGTCATGAGCTCATAGTTAAGGATCCATCTAAGAAGATATTTTAAATCTTAAAGCAAGTCCTTAAAATATGTGTTCCCCAAACTTAGAGGCTATGCCTACAATGGAGGCTTAAGTTGACTTAAGCAACTCTCTGGCCACATTTGGAGTTCATTAAGTTAAATTAAGCACTTGCTTAGATCGACTTAATAACTCGTTCCCGTTAAGTCAACTTTATTAAGTCAACTTAACACAATGTGCCCTTAATAAAGTTGACTCAGTGCAACAGAACCATTTAAGTTGACTTTATAAAGTTGACATAAGCTAGAGGACCCACCTATAAAGTCAGCTTAAACAAATGAAGCCCTACTAAGTTGATTTACCTGAGCCCTGTGGTGTAGGCAGGCATAGCCAGAGTGAATGAGTACTCCAGGACATTAAAAGAAAAGAACATAAATTAAATACAGTAACCTAAGTGTTGTGTATCTTCCTTCTTTATCCAATTTTCCCCCTCCTTCCTTGTGTGATCAATTTTATCCACCTATATACCTGAGATTTAAGACTTGACTTCTTGGAGTAAGGGGTGAGCTCCAGTGAAGGCCAGAGTAATATCATGATGAGATAGCCAGACCATATGCCCCTTGAAATAACAGTGAACAAAGTGTGGACCTTTTAACTTTAACTTGAAAAATTAATCATCTTTAACTCCAAGCTAACCACTACAAAAATAATTATATGTGAAATTTTAAGCAAACCAGCAAGGTGAGGTAGATTGAGATACAGCAGAACCTAAAAAGATATGAGGAGGCCTGTGGCACTTTTAAAGACTGAAATTTACCACAAGAGCTTACATGGGAGGAAATTACACTTAGTGTTCAAGTAGGATCTTCCTCCATGAAAGCTTATCTGGTAAATAAGTTTGTTGGTCTTTAAAAGTGCCACAGGACTCTAGTTTGTTTTGCTGAACTAGATGAACACAGCTACTCCACTGCAACTTAGTCAAGATATAAACACCAGAGTTATGAACCGACTAAAAAAGCAAGCAAATACTGTGCTGTGCCTCTACTGCATCTTAAAGGTTGGTATGCAGAACAGAAGTAGCCTGGGATCAGCACTGATTCCGATAAGCCAAGGGCACTGTTTTACACTTCTCCTATGCTACCCTGTTGGGCTGGGGAAGCTGTTTTCACTGCCACCCTATGTCAGGACGGGGACAGGTTTGCAAGTTTGGTCCTGGAACCCAGGGAAGAAACTACCACTGGCCACAGAGAGCTAATGAGCTGCTATTGTCTCAGCCAAAACCTGGCCCAGAGCTGGAGTGGGAGCCTTCTCTGGCCTCCTGCTTGCATGCTGTGCTCTGGAGATCCACAGCCTGGACACCAGCGCAGCCCAGGCTTTGCCAGTGGTTGCATGTCTAGAGCCTGCCACCATCTCTGATAGGTCAAGAGCCAGGAGAGGTGAGATGCTGGCAGCCAGCTGGCACCAGCCCTCTGCTACCTGCTGCCTCTGGAGGCTGGTCAGCAGTGTGCAAAGCAGAGTGATCCTTAGGGAGAGGTGTCTGAGGGCTGGGGCTTGCAGTGCCAAAGGCATGGAGCAGACCCCCACAGTTCAACCCAAAGGCAATAAACAGGAATAGGGTGGGGAGCTGGTTGCAAACCACAGTGTTGCCTGGTGCCACCTTTGCAGAGATCTCTCCCAGCCTTATCTTCCAGACACTGACTGGAGAGTATTGTACCATAATGTTTTATTCAGAGTTACAAACATTTCAAAGCTGTGAACAACCTCTGTTTCCAGGGTATCTGTATCTTTGAGGGTCTACTGTAAATAAGTCAAAATTACAGATCTGGATAACTTTTTAATGACTTAGAATAAAAACAGGTCTTCTCCCCCATCCTCAGCCTCCAATATTGCAGAAATATTTTTGCGTTCATAGTAAAAGTGGAAAATTTTAAGTAGTGCAAAATTTACAAGCTCTGAAGAGAGCCTAAAAATCAAGTTTTCGTAATGAAAGTTGGTTGCATCTTTAACTAAGGAGAGGCTTTGACAGAGCCTCCCAGGAATCATGCTGTGGTCCTCTTTTCTCTTTGAGGATCAGGACCCTGCTATGGTGAAGTCTGCCCCAGTCCACTTGGATCTCCATGCTCCTGCCCTCTTCTCGGCCCAGCCAGACAGGACAAAAGAGCGTGGGAAGGGTTTGCCAGCCTTGAGCTTTCCTCACACCCATGAAGTCAACTTCATCTGGCCCCCAAAGGGTTTAGCGTTCCTGCTCTGTCAGGGATTCCCCCTGTGGGAGACCCCTTCTGGGCTCCCTGGGAATCCCTCCATGCCCCAATGGGCTATACACCATGACTCTGCAGTCAGAGCAATTACTAGCCAGTATGGAAGTCAGAAGGCTTGATTAGTTCACAGGTTCACAAGGTGGAAGAGCTTGTCTAGTTAACTTGTTATTAGTTATAGCTGTGATTATTCTGGGGCATTCTCCCCACCATGCCCCTTCTGGGGGACTGATCTCTTTCCCCCCAGCCACCCTCAGACCAGAGCTACAGCCCCTCCCATTCCTTTTGTCTCCTTCCCAGGCTAAGTGGCCACCCCTCTGATCTTTATTTGTCCAACCTGTACAATTGGTAAGGGTACAAACTTTTCAGTAACTTGGCATACATCAATGAGAATTCTATGGCACACCCATTTTTTTTCGGCTGAATTGGTTGTTCATAAACATCACATTTGCTATGGTTATGGTCTTACCAGAGAGGTTTGCAACATAGTGCATGCAACGAACTAAAAAAGGATAATTCATTAATGTTTCAAATCCTCCAGGAAAAAGTACACATCATCTCAGTTTTGCCCTTTGGCCACCTATATTTAGAATCATAGGTTTGGAAGCGACCTCATGAGGTCATCTAGTCCAAACCCCTGCCGAAAAAGCAGGACCACTCCCACTAAATTATTCCAGCTGGGGTTTTGTTCAGCTGGGCCTTAAACATCTCCAAAGACGGAGATTCCACTACTTCCCTAGGTAGCTCATTCCAGTGCTTCACCACTCATCCAGTAAGAAAGTTTTTCCTAATATCTAGCCTTGACCTCCCCAGCTGTAACTTGAAACCATTGCTCCTTGTTCTGTCCTCTGTTACTACGGAGAACAGCTGAGCTCTGTTGTCCTTGGAGCATGCCTTCAAGTAGTTGAAGGTTGCTATCAAATCCCCCCTCAGTCTTCTTATCTGCAGGCTAAATAAGCCTAGTTCCTTCAGTCTTTCTTAATAGGGCTTGTGCTCCAGCCCCTTGATCATTTTTGTTGCCCTTTGCTGGATTCTTTCTAATTATTCCATATCTTTTTAGTAATGGGGAGCCCAAAACTGGACACAGTATTCCAGATGCGGCCTCACCAGTGCCGAATAGAGGGGAATGATCACATCCCTCAGTCTGCTGGCAACACCTTTTCTGATGAAGCCCAGTATGCCATTGGCCTTTTTGGCAGCAAGAGCACACTGCTGACTCATAGCCAGCTTTCCATTCACCATGACCCCCAGGTCCTTTTCTATGGTGCTGCTACTTAGCTAATCACTCCCCAGCCTGTAGCAGTGCATGGGGTTTTTCTGTCCCAAGTGCAGGACTTTGTGCTTGTTCTTGTTGAACCTCATGAGATTTCTATTGGCCCACTGCTCCAGTTTGTCTAGGTCTCCATGAATCCTGTCCCTGCCCTCCAGCATGTCTACTGTTCCCCCCAGCTCGATGTCATTTGCAAACTTGTTGAGTGTACAATCTACCCCATCATCCAGATCATTAATGAAAATGTTGAACAGAACCGGCCCCAGGACCGACCCCTGGGGCATACCACTCATTACTGGTTGCGAACTAGACATGGAGCCATTGATTCCTACATGCCGAAACTGTTGATACAGCCAGTTCTCTATCCACCTTACAGTCCACACATCCAACTCATACTTCCTTAACTTGCCGACGAGAATGCTGTGGGAAACCGTATCAAAAGCCTTGTTAAAGTTGAGGCTCTTCCTGCATCCGCAAATCCAGTCATCTCATCATAGAAGGCGATGAGGTTGATCAGGCATGATTTACCCTTGGTGAATCCATGCTGACTGTTCCTGATCACTCTATTTTCCTCCAAGTGTTTCAGGATGAATTCTTTGAGAAGCTGCTCCATGATTTTTCCAGGGATTGAGGTGAGGCTGACAGGTCTGTAATTCCCTGGATCTCCCCCATTCGCCACTAGTTTTCAAAGATAATGGCCAGCGGTACTGCTCAGCACCCTCAGATGCAGTTTGTCCCGCCCCATGGATTTGTGCACAACCAGCTTCTTTAAGTAGTCCCTAACCTGACCTTCCGTCAACAAGGGCCTCTCTTCTCTCCATTTAGCTTCTAAACTGTGAACATTCTACAGACTGATACCTTGCTTTTAGTTTGATGATTGATTTTTTTTCACAAGTTTTGTGAGTTATAATTTTGGTTTGATAGAATATTCTTCAAAAGGAAACAATGTTTGTTTTACATTGATTTTAATTACCTTTGTATGTAATTTAAGAGCACACTTGGACAGTTCTCTCAGCCCTCTGGTTGTAAACCACAGCAACGTTCTCATGGCACGCTGGTCAAAAACCACTGCTCTAGTGACTTCTGCAATGATGACGTACCCTGGTCCTATCACTGATATATATGAGTAATGTATGTGGGGAAACTGAAGCACAAACATAGCACTCAGAGAAAATTACAATCATTGTAATACATGGAAAGGAGGTTAATGGGTTACTAGTGATAACACAAGTGAACTACACAGGAACCTTTTACCAGAATTTCCCCGCAAACCATATTTGAGTTTCTTTCAATGTTGGTAATTAAAATTGTTATTGGGGTTAAAACTTGCATGGCTTGTGTGTATTGCAGTTTGTATTTACAGACTCAATATCAGCTGTAGTGGCAGTTATGATATTATTGGAGCTAGGTTCACAAGCAAGTTTCACAATTCTGTTGAACACCTTTGAGGGAACAGGTTGGGGCAGTGTGGGAAGCTGGCGGCAGGGTGGGGGGGGTAAGGAAAGGGTTGGGGCAGCTCAGGAACCTGGCAGCAGGGTGGGGAGACTATGGAAGGGTTTGGGGCAGCATGGGAACCTCAGCTTATGTACAGGTCTGGAGGTTTTTTGGGCTTCTGGCCTTAATAGCTGGGGGGGGGGGAGGGCTTATATGTCGATCAGCTTATAGGTGAGTATATACGTAATGACCTTTTTCTGTGCTTATTCCAGTTTGAATTCATTTTAAACCAGACCAGAACTTCACACAGTATTCCAGATGAGGTGTCATTAGCGCATAGTATAATGGGAATAATGCTTTCCTATCTCGATGTGAAGTAACATTCTTGATTCGTCATCCTGTGTTTGCGTCAGCCTTTGTCACAGCAGCATCATATCGGTTGTTTGTTTTTCTTATGATTGACCCATATGCTCAGATGTTGCTCCTTTGTAGCTTCCAACTGATATGTCACTAGTTTATAGCAAAAATTCTTGTTGTTAGTCCCCAAGTGTGCAGTCTTGGATTACTAAATTTCATCCTGTTTCTATTATTTCAGTTTTCAAGATTGTCCATATCTTGAATGATATTCTGGTCCTCCTCCTGTATTGGCAGTACCTCCCAACTTTTATCTTTAAATTTATTTATTGACCAAGGTCATTAATGTAAATATTAAATAGATTGGTCCCAAAATTCATCCTTGAGTTGCTCCTGTGGTGATTTGCCTTCAGCCTCAGTATTCACCTTTCAGTTTAACCCTTTAGCCAGTTCTTTACCCACTTTTGGAATCTCCATCTTCTCTAATTTAACTCATTTCCCCTGTGCAACTGTATCAGAAGGTTTAATGAAATCCAGGGAGCTTAGATTTACTGTTTCCTTTGTCTACAAGCTCACAGTCTTTTCAAAGAAGAGTTAAAGCATTTTGTAGAGCCATGTTGCATTTTATTCTAATTGCCATTTACCTCTGTCGTTAACTGGTCTCTCTGCATTGTTCTAAACTCTTGCATACAGTGGAGGTCAAACTAACAGGCCTATAGTTTCTCAGATCACCTTTTTTTCTTTCTTAAATGTAGATACTATATTGGCTGTTTTCCAGTCATATAATATGACCCCTGATTTTAGAGATTAATGAATAATTCTTGGTATAGTGCTTGCAATTTAATGTGCTAGTTCCTTTATTATTCTTGGATGGAGATTGTCTGGGGGCCCCTGTTTGGTCCTGTTAAACTATTTGAGTTTGGCTTCCACTTCAAATATGGTGATGGTTTCTAATGTCATATTCTTGTTTCCATTAGTCTCCCTGCTACTGCCCCTATTCATCATATCCTGTATTAAAAAACTGAGGCAAACCCAATGAAAGTCTTGTGGCACCTTAAAAACCAGGGGTCTCAAACACGCGAATCCCCGCATGCGGCCCCTAACACAGGCAGGAATTCAGGGGGGTTGTACCCCTAGCCGGCTTTTTAGGGGCCCCACCGCTGGGGGCTAGCAGGCGAGCCACAGCTGCCTGACTCCAGGGGTCCTGCCCCAGTACTTCTGGCAGTGCTTCTGGCTGCATGTCCCCCGCCCCTGTGGGGCCTCTGCACAGGCCGTCCCACTGCTGAGCAGCCAGCAGGAGCTGGAGCCTGCTGCTGCCTGTGAGCGGGGGGGGGAATAGGCAGAGCCCTGCAGGGATGTTTCTTGGGGGTCAGGGCTGTAGGGAACCCTCTCCTCTCCCTCTTCCAGCCTCTTGTACGAGGCTCAGAGCCAGAGATTGTCCCTGCGAGCTGTGAGCAGTCTCCGACTGGCAGCTCAGAAACTGCCTCCGCCACTTGTAAAAAGTGGCACGGACCATCTCTGGCTCCCGAGCCTCTTGGAAGAGGCTGGAAGAGAGAGAGGGTTCCTGCTGCTTCTTACAAGCAGCAAGAGTCATCTCCGAGCCACACTTGGAGACCGTTCCTGCCACTTGTAAGAACTGGCATGGACACTCTTTCATTTTTTTCTTTCCTTTTTTTCTTTTCCTTCCCTCTCTTCCCTTTCTCTCCATTTTTTAAAAAAACTTAAAAAAAATTTTTAACATAAAAGCTTTCTAATAATTAGAATTAATGAATTTTTAATTAAAATTATTTACAATCATTTTAAATTCAATTAATTTTTAACTTAATTTTAATTAAACAAATTGATGATTCTGCTGTATGAAGAGGTTTCGGTAATGTGGCCCTCAGGCTAATATCCTAGTCCTCATGCAGCCCTTGTGGTGATCTGAGTTTGAGACCCCTGTTATAGACTAACAGATTTCTTTGGGTATAACCTTTCATGGGCTCCAGCCCACTTAATTTAGGTGCTGGCCCATATTTGGATTTTAATTTCCATCCAATTCTCAATGCTTGGTGGTCCCATTTCTTCTGTTATTCCTCTTTTTATTTATATGGTTAAAGAACCTTTTACTATTGGTTTTAATTTTCTTTGCAAGGTTCAGCTCTGCTTGGTTATTGGCAGTTGTCAGTCTTTCCATATGCTTTCTGACCTCCAAGAAGTTTCCTTGCTGATCCAACCTTCTTTTTTTATAGACTTTCTTCTTTCTTTTATTAACATGCTTGAGATGTTTGTTCATTCAATTCTGTAACTTTTTCCTACAGATGTTTTTCCCTTGCTTGGGATGCAGGCTTCAGGTTGTTTCTGCAACTTTGACTTAAAATAATCCCAAGCTTCCTCCATATTCAGTTCCTTGAATTATTCTGTCCAATCCAGTTCCCTAACCAAGTCCTTTAAATCTTTTAAGGTTTTACTTTTTTAAAATCATGGACCCTATTTGCATACCTATGTGTTTCTTTGTATTCAGTTAAAATTAACTCATGATCACCCAGACAAAGGTGGTCCTCTGTAACCAATTCTTCTGTGAGTTCTTCATTGCCTACCAATACTAAATCTAAAATGGCAGCACCTGTGTTGGTAGGGAAAGAAGTCAATCTGTTACCATTATTAGTAGCATTTTCCACCAATCTGTACCTGGGAATTTAATGTCTCCCATGATATCACAATTAGTATTTATTTAAAAGTGGGGAAGAGGTCTATGTCCATATCACATCCTCAGCAGACCTAGACCCTAGCCCAGTGGAGCCTATTACCTTTTTTCCCCCAAATTTGACCCAAGCAGATTGTTTTACCCAACCCATCACAAATTTCATCAGTCTACCTTGCTTATACAATGCTGCTTCCCCAGCTTTGCCTTTGTTTTTCTTTACTGAACTGCAAATACCTTTTGCAAAGGGATAGATAATTAGAGTATCACAGTGCTTGAGAAAAATCAAGGCATCCGGTTGCCATGGGGCCTGGAGTTTTTATTGTGATGACTAACTTTGCCGCGGTACTGCAGGAATGGAGTGGTCTGTGGTCTGTGGTCTCTGATGCCTAAAAATAATTGCACTGGCACATTGAACAGCACTTGGTGGATTTAGTGGCATTTCAGTGCTGCCACTGCTGTAGTTTTGTGGTGGCAGAGGGTGTCCCAGGTAGTACTTAGTTTTAAAGCTGGTAGCAGCTGGGTAACAATTTTGTTGAGCCCTGCAGTATCCTAATGGCATCATATAAATACATAGTTCCAAAGAGGCAGCCGTGTTAGTCTAGTAAAGCAAAAAAAAGCAAGGAGTCTTGTGGCACTTAAAGACTAACAGATTTATTTATCACATGAGCTTTCATGGAAGAGTATCCCACTTCGTCAGACACTTTGAAGAGGGAGAACTTATAGAATTGGATGAAAATAAATGCGGGGGAGTCTAAGACAGGGGATCAGGTCATTCTGCAACAGCAAATCAGAGCATTTGTAAGGATTCAAACTTTAGGAAACAGCATACAGAGGGAGGATTAAGTCAGATTACCTGTTATAATGTGAAAAGAATCCATAGCCATGATTCAGCCCTGCTTTCACACAATTTAATTTGCATATTAATTTGATTTGGTCTGTTTTACTTTTAAGTCTTGATGTTCCAATGATTTTCTTGATGAACATAGTGTGCTCACACCTTAAATACTATGTGCAGGTCTGATCACCCCATTCGTAAATAGGTATATTGAGTTGGAGAAGGCAAAGAGAAGGTCAATAAAAATTGTTAGAATTAGGGAACAGTTTCCATACAAGAAGAGATTGAAAAGGCTGGGACTGTTGATCTTGGAAAAGAGCAGACTATGAGATAGAGGTCCATAAAATCATGAATTTGTGTGGAAAGTGAATTAGGAAGTGGTGTTTACTCCTCAGAACACAAGAGCAAGGGGTCACCCAATGAAATTGGTAGGCAGCAAGGAAATTTAAAACAAAAATAAGGAAGTTCTTCCTAAATTCACAGTCTACAGAACCTGTAGAAGTCGCTGTCAAGGGATGTTATGAAGACCAAAGTATGTAATTTGATCAAAACAGTTACATACATTCATTGAGGATGGGTCCATGAATAGCTATCAGCCATCGCTGTCAGGGATGGAACCCCATACTCTGGGTGTCCCTCGTCTTCTAGCTGTCAGAGGCTGGGACTGACCAAGGGATGGATTAATTGATAATTTCTCTGTTCTTTTCATTCCCCTTGAGGTATTTAACATTGCCCACTATCAGAAAACAAGATACTGGGATAAATGAACCATTGGTGGGACTCACTGTGGCCGTACTTATGTTCTCCCCTGAACAACTTGGATTCTGAATGTTAAAAAAGGAAAAGTAGTAGAGATATCCACAAAAAATGTGATGCTGAAGTGTCTTTTTTGTACTGTCATTCTATACAAGTATGCTGTCCTTTTGATTCTGTTTGGGCACAAAAGAAAACTGGTGAAGCTTAGAGGTGCCTGTCTCCATCAGGAAATCTCTCTCACTTTTGTTAATGTCTCTGGAGACTTACTGACTAGAGACCCAGAAGCAGTTAGTTGCTACCATATACTCCATTTCTTCAGCTGGTGGTTGTGCAGTTTTTGCCTGAGAGCCTTTCTACAGTTACCACAGGAAATCCAGACATAGGCATATGATCTTAGGGCATTTGGCTGTGAAACTAGCCTGACTGAAAGGAATGACAACAAGGAAGCAAGAGATGATCCTTTCCTATCTTCATAGTTTCAATTTCTGCACTCATCCTGTTAGCATTTGCGGATAGCCAGGGAGATGCAATCCACTGCTGTTCATTTGCTTTTACTGACTTCTGTGTTGTCTCCAGGACAATTGCAGCGAGTCCAGGCACTGAATTATCTTTTTGCTTGCAACTCAACTCAGCACAGCTGAGGTGCATTGTAGAGACTACAAAACAAAGATGACTGGAAGGGGGAGATCAAGTTCAAGTGCTGCTGCTGCAGTAAAAACTGAAGTTCTAGAATTAGCTTCTGTCATTTCAGTTCCAGATTTTACTAGATAATAGTCTACATCTGGTGCTCACTCTTTGCCCCAGTGTACTGAAATGAATGTATCTTTGCCCAATGTATCTGAAATAAAAACTACCTACAAAATGGTTAATACTAATTTAGTGGTAAGTAGTTTGTATTAGTAGAGCCCTGCATGGATACAAAAATGTGGATCTGCGTCCGATCTGCATCTGCTCAGTGATGGTATCTGGTCTGCTATCCACACGCCATGTTTTATCTACGTCTGTAACCACATCTGCAACTGAGCTTGGGCTCACAGTCAACATTTTAGCCTTTTGATTGGCTCATTCTCCACATGGGTCCTGCTCACTCTTTCCTTTTCTTGGTTGCGGTTTGCACACTGTGCTGTCAATCAAATTTCCTTGGCCACCAGTGAAGTCTCTGATTGACAGCATGGCATGCAAACTGCAAGCAAGAAAAGGAAGAAGTTGGCAAGGAAATTGTGGGAAATGAGCCAATCAAAGGCCAGGATATTGACTGACTGACAGTGAGCAATGACTTTCCAAGCCCCAGCCTGCTGTAACTGAGACACTGACTGGCAGACCAGAGCTGCTTACCCACATCATAGCAGCAACTACAGCAGTGGATTGCACCCTGGGCAGATAAAAAGCGAATCTGCATCCACGGGTCAATCCGCAGCAATGAGTCTGCCGTTATCCGCATCTATGGACGAGGATATTCGTAGAACACTTGTTCCACAGTTTTTAATCTTTAGAATTATACGTGGTGAGAAGCCAGGGTTTGACAAGTGAAGTTTTCTGCAGACTCCCTCTTGTGTTAGCAAAATCAGACTATTTTTCCTTGCAGTTAAAATGAAGCAGCACAAATGTTGTATTGGATGTGGAGGTGGTATATCCACAGATCTGTTAAGACTGTATGAAAGGTCACTGAACCGTTGACATTAATGCTCTGCAAAACTTCTCACCCCCACACTCAAAATATATTTGAAGGTGTGACCTTCTAATGCAGTGCTTTCTTTGGGACTTCTGAAAAAGGAGAGATCGGAGTTGGTTCTTTTCTCAATGCAGATGCAGCCTGTCTCCAGAATCATGAGTTTCTCATGAGCTGTACTTGCTGTTCATCATATTTCATTTGATTAAAAAAAAATCAACAGGAATTTAAAATATTTATACAAACTATTACTGTTCCTTGTACTAGGAGCACACTTAGGTTCGGTCTTGCAGCGTACTAAGTACTATCACTCCACAGAAGTCAGCGTGGCTTGAGAGTGCTTAATATGTTACAAGATTAAGCCTTGCATTACATGGTGGAAGTCTATTGATGAAGCAGATGTGAAACTAACTCTGGTTTGAAAAATATTAGCAAGAAGTAAAATTTCATGATACCTGCACACACTTATTTGGTCCAACTCCTGCATTGGATCATTGCTTATCTTTAGAAAAAATAGCTTTTTGGTAGGAGTGAGAACAAAGTATGCCCCTGCTGCCTTGTTTGCTGAACCAACTGTTATGCCCTTTCTAATCTGTTCTGTTTTTCTCTTTTAATTTTCCCCTTGGTAAATAAGCTTCCTGGTATTTTTTTTCTAAAGATGATAGGAGGAAAAAAATTTGTGGTGTGAGTCTGAAAATTTCCCTAAGTAACAGCAAGTTTTGTGCTTATTAGCATCAGGACGACAGCCCTTTTCAGGTCTCACTCCTCTTCCACTTTTTCCATCTCATGGACTGCTAAAGGAATTTTCTGTTTTTGTAATAGAGCATAGCTACTGAGATAGATTAACTCCCTGAGCACCAGATGTTTTCTCGCATGCTTTCTCTGGCAGCCAGAGGCCTGTGGTGCTTTTTGAATTGCTTCAGAATGGACTGGGGATGAAGTGAGAAGGATCAGCAGGTTGGCACTGGCACCTGAACATTAGTCTTCCCCTTCTTTATAGGATCACCATTTTACTTCCAGTGGTGTGTCCTCTTTGCTGACAACCTCCTTGGGATCACATGGGGGCAACTTCAGAACTGTCTTAATATTCATGCTCTGCCTGCATCATACTGCAAAGATACAGTCAAATTCAGGTACTGGGGGGCAAAAACACCTTCATGGCGTGCCACGCAAATACCCACCGTAATAAGGTGCTGTCTTCAGAGCTGGGTGCTTGTCTATCAGCTGCCATTCTCTGACTACCCAGCTCTGAAGGCAGCAAAACAGAAGTAAGGGCGGCATGGTATTGTGGGAGAGGGGGCAGAGCAGGCTTTTTGGGTGAGTGATGTGCTCAGAGACGCTGTGGTCACTTCCTGGCTCTACCACAGCCAATCAAAGACCCCTTTAGCCCCCAGCCTCTGGGCCTTGAGCTAAGGAGGGGAGGGAAGGGGAGGAGCTGGGGGTGCCCTGGTGAGGAGCTACTGTAATTTACCAGTGTCGATCTGCTAGTCCCAGCCAGGATGGGGAAAGATGGGAATTCCTCTTCCCCTGCTGGGGCCACTCCTGGGGCTGGGTCAGGCCCACCTCTGGGACCTTCCCCTGCTGTTAGGGGCTCTGTGGTTGCTGATTGGGAGTCCAACTCTGGCAGCAGCAGTACAGAAGTACAATATTGCAATCCCCCACAGTAGCCTTGTCTTTCCCTCCCCTCCATTTCAGGTCGCAACCCTCAGTTTGAGAAATTCTGGTCTCCTGTGTGAAATCATTTAGTATAGGATAAAATTACGCAGAAGACCTGATGCCATGGTCTGTGATGCATTTTTCATGGCTGTGAATATGGTAGAGTTCGAGTAATTGACAACAGAATTTTAGGCCTACTCTTTTTAATAAATTGGTATTTTATTTTACTGTTTGTATTTGTTTACAAAATATGTCTGTCATATTTATAGTTGTAATAATAGCATTTAGTCATAGAATAAATTTTTTATTTTGGTTAATACAATGCAGTGTCTTGGTTTTGTTGTGTGGTGCTTTGTTTTTAAAAGAATAATTTCAATAAGTTCACCCATCTTTGAAGCATCTGATGAAGTGGGATTTTCTCCCACAAAAGCTCATCCAAAAAATAAATATGTTAGTCTTAAAGTGCCACATGACTCCTTGTTCTTTTTCTTTTTTTTGCTGGACTAGACTAACACAGCTATCCATTTGGAAATTTAAATGCTGCTTACCTTACTCAGGAAAAAGTTTATATGCTGCTTTGTTACTGTTGACTGCCAATCAATCGGAGTTGTTAAACTGCCCTTCTGTTCATTCTGAATGCTTTGTTTGGTACTGGATGGGACAAATGGAGGTGTTTTTCACCCCAGAGATTCTTCATGACGTCTTTGGCAGTATTAGTAATGGCTTGATAGCTGTTGACATAAGTACAGATCCTGCAATTGTACCTATACCCAGGAAAAATAATGACGCAAATATTACAGAATCAATTAGCAAACATCTCAGAGAAGAGAATAAAGTGTCAAGTCAGTGGTTCCCAACCTTTTCAAGTATGACGACCCCTTTTTAATGTCAGAAAATTTCATGGACCTCCAAATGATGATAGCTGTACTTTTTAGTATTTATTAAGAAAGTACATGATAACAAAAAGCTAATTAAGTCAATAAATCTTTTAAATGAATTTATATTGTATTAATCACAACAGCATCTACATGCATTTTGGGAGATTGGATTCAATGTCCTCTCATGGTTCCTTCCGGATTCTGTGATTTTGTACTGGCATCCCGTTATTCTTGCATGGAGTCCCAACGATTTCAGATCAGTTGTGGAGTTCCAGTAGACAGATTGGGGTCTATTGAGTTAATATTGTGAATTATTTTTAACCATATTTAAAAGATTACCTATAATTATATTAAAAAAAATAGTGGAGGAACGTGTGTGGGAGGAGGGGTTCAGGTTATTTCAAACTATAGAAAACTTTTAAAGTAAGTGACAGATGTGAATTTATGTTGGAAAAATACTGTCCTTACCACAGTTCTGTAGCTTTTTTAATTTTAAAATTCTATTTTGAATTTTCTGTCCATCTTTGAATTATTAACTACAGATGAAAAAAATGTACATTTTTATTCTTTTCATAGCATGACTCTATGAACTGCTTTTTAGATACCCAAAGCTTGTGAATTGCTGTCTGCCTTTCTGATTGGCCTGATGTGTTTTAGCTAAAAGTTTACTGATATATTCTGTTCTATTTGACTGAAGTTTAAGTAATAATTAGCCAAAATGCTTGAAGGATTTTGGCCAAAGTTTTCAAAATGATTATTGCCATCATGTGTTAAATATCTTCTCTCTCTAGTTATGTCCTTTAACAGTGTACTGGGTTTCCCCTTTCTTTCTTTGTATTCTTTTAACATGCTTCCTGCTTACTGTAGATGTGGTGGTCCAGAAGAGATATTTGACTGGAATTTGCAGCACATTGCAGTGAAGAAAGGGTGGCGGTTTGGTTATGTTAGTAACCATTCACTATTGCCATTGTTTGGCAATGCTCTTTGGCAAACTTCTGACTTCTTTGGCCTTCAAAGGAGTTGTCTTTTGCAACAGGTCTTTGTCCAAGGGCTGTACTAAAATTTAGATGCTAATGTGTTGTAAGTTTGCTATTTTTTTACTAGAATTTGACAGAATTTCTGGTATATGGCCACTCTGGGCTGTATATTAGTTTCAGCCTTAAAAGGGCTCATGCTGAAAACAGCAATGTCTGTGATTCATTCAGGCTTTCTATATCAATTAAAATTTCATTTACCTGTTTTTTGTAGTAATGCCGTGTCAAAACAAATTCAGTGAATTTTTCATGAACCAACGATAGTTAGTCCATCTTGATTTTATCTTCTTAATATTCTTGCCTCCTACATTAGTAATCAAAAATGAATTGTATGTAGCGTATGAAGTTAGATACTATGCTGAAGGACTGCAGCACTTTCTTCTGTTCAGATTACTACATCACTGTGCAGATTGCTACATCACTGTCCACCAGAGAAAACTTTGTTCCCCTTGTAGATAGTCATCTTTAACCTTTTGCTTTTTTTTTTTTTTTGCTACATTTGGTTAATCCTACAAAACTTTACTAGCTAGAAAATAATAATTAAAAAAATACTGTGAACATTTGAAATCTCTTTCTTGATACACCATATACTGGTTCAATAAAAATCATTCACATTTTAAGTGAGCGGTTAGATGGTAAATAACAAATTAGACATAACACACTCATTTAAATGTCAGACCTGATCACTGAATATATGCAGTGGTTATCTGTACTTTCTGGGGAAAAGAAAGAAATTTGTCTTGGAGAAAAGGGTCTTTACGTGAGTTGCTTGTGGATTAACATGCTGTCTTGGGATATGAAGTACAAGCACTTCTCATTTTTACACATTAGCATAAAATGTCACCTGGTTTTACATACTGTGCTCTACATTTTCCTTAAGGTAACAGAAAATTCTTTTGTAAAATGAAGCAATTTTGTTTGCATTTATTTTACCATAAAACTAATGTATGCTGTGAGCCTTTTAAAGTATGGTAAATATTAACTTTTAAAGAAACTTCCTTTTGGTAATAATGAAACTCAGTGAAGTTTAAAAAAAAAAAAAGCTGTAAATCCAATTGAACTCAGCTAGCAATTACTTTAGCAAATAAAATAGAAAATACTTAACTATCTCCTGAGCATTTAAGACCAGTCTTTCAGGTACTGTCTATGTCCCCAGCCATGAAAGGATGAATGATAATTAGATTTTGAAGAACCATGTGCTGTTGGAACAGAGCTAAATATTAAAATGCAAAAAAACAGACTACCCCAAGGCATGATTGATTTTTATGAGAGTTCATGTTAAAAGTTCTCTTTTTATATTGCCTTTTAGGTTACCTAGGGTGAAACAAAATTACAGGCTTGGAAACTCTGGAAAAGCTCAGTAGCAGCATTCGAGGTAAAAATGAACACACTGAAGTTATCTTCAGAAATGTCCTGTTTGGTTAACTTTATGAAAACCAATTAGATTAGAAATGCTTATCAAGGTTCATTTAGTATTTTTAACTTTTCACATGCAGTAAATAAATTTGTTAGTGTTTATAAGTGGCACCAGACTCTCTCTTTTGGTTAAATGGTGACAAGGTTCAGTCATGAATACTTACACATTGGATGAGTAAAATGAGTAACTTGTGTTGCTCCTTTTTCTCTAGGAGAATGCATATAGATATGGATCCATGTGTCCATGCTTGTGTTTAAGATGCAAGTGTGTGGAACACCAATTACAGTGTTTGTATTAAACTAAATAGTTTGTTAAACCATGATAGTTGCAGTTATACAAATGACACTTAAATGTATCTATATTTTCAAATGATCTTATATGGTATCTTCCATTTCGTAAAGTGCACCAGCCTGCTAGATATCAATTATCCAAAAAGATATTTAAAATCAATTGAGATATGAATGTATTGGTATATTCAAGAGGCAGTAAAATACTCATTGTTTTTTGTGAGTTAAGTGCATTTGTTAAGGCTTGAATTAAAATTTGCGCATAACATCTTTATTTGAATTTTTTTGCTTTTTAGTTTGTTTAAAACTTAAAAGTGAAATGGAAATAATTTTTCACTTGTGCATGAAAAATTTAACATAATTAAATGGGAACCATTGTGTTTCTCTTCTACTTGTCTTTCTTCTCGACTAATTATGGCTTAGTGGTTTATAGCAGGTGATGAATTTAAAGTACAATTTTTATAGTAGTTTTAAAATGTTCAGGTAAGTTACCAGATTCGTTTTATCTTTTCATTTCTTGCTGAATCTTTTCCTTTTTTAACTTGTTAGTTCTTGAAATGTTTGTTCATTAAAAAAAAAAAATACAAATTCTGAAATGTTTACATCTGATTTCCATTGTTAAGCCTGAATATTGGAGAATATGTTATTGCTTTCAAAACAGAACTTCAACAGAATAGCCTACCTGCTCATGTGTACTTATTTATTGCTCTGGGTAGTTTTGAAAAATGATGTAAAGGACCTTTATGTTGCTATTTTTGACCAAAATATTATTGTCCATTCTCTTACAAATTCCTTGTATTTTAAATTATTTACAGAATTTTAATCTATCCTTTTTAAGTCCACACTGATGTTGCTAATTTTTATTTTGTTTTAGAGCAGAAACTTGCAAATGATGTGATAAATGTACAGGCTGATACCATGTTGTCAAAATGCAGTTCAGAGAACACAAGCACAGAAGTATCAGAAATTAAAACGGTAAGTCTATGCTTTGTATGTACATCAGATTAGGAACTAGCATTTTATTGCATTTCTTTAAATGCCTAACCCATTAAAAGACTACTACAGAGGTTTTTTATGTACACAATCAGAGCTAATATAAAATTATTTGAATAGTCTGTGATTTAATTTTATACCCGTATGTGTGAGTGCATGCACACGCACAATTTTTTAAAAGTAATAGTTTTATTTTTTTCATAGGTGTTGACTTAAGGCAGGTAGCTAACCAAAACAATTATAAATACTTACTTTTAGATTAATGGTAAACTATAAGCCTTTAAAATATTATCAAATGTAAGATAATTAGAAATGTTTCTAATTTATTTTATTGGTGTTTTGGATTTAAACATTTCCGCTGGTGAGAATTCAAACTTCTTAAGCCAATGAATTAAATTTTTAAAGAACGAATATATTCTTTGTAAAAAGGAAGGGGAGGAGAAATCTAGCCATTGTGCTTATCTAAGCTAAAGAAATGCAGGAAGTAATCAGCACAAAATAGGTCAAATTTGATTAAAAAGTACTTTTAATTTTATTAATAAGGGAAAAAATGGAATGAGTTGAGGCCGTATTTGGAATATTGTGTCCAGTTTTGGACTCCCCACTGCAAAAAGGATGTGGACAAATTAGAAAGAGCCGAATGGAGGGCAACAAAAATGATTAGGGGGCTGGGGCACATGACTTATGAGGAGAGGCTGAAGGATCTTGGCTTATTTAGTCTGCAGAAGAGAAGACTTGGGGGTGGGGATTTGGTAACTACCTTCAACTACTTGAAGGGGTGCTCCAAAGAGGAGGGAACTACACTATTCTCAGTGGTGACAGAGGGCAGAACAAGGAACAGTGGGGTTAAGCTGTAGCTGGGGCTGTTTAGGCTGACTGTTAGGAGAAACTTTCTAGGTGGGTGGTGAAACACTGGAATGAGTTTTCTAGGGAGGTGGTGGAATCTCTATTTTTGGAAACTTTAAAGACTCAGTTGGATCAAACCCTGGTTGTGATTATTTAGTGGGAGTAGTCTTGCTTTTAGCAGGGGTTTGGACTATGAACTCACGAAGTTCCTTCCAGCTCTAATATTCTGTGATTCTCTGATTTGTTCTTCTAAAGTGGAAATTCTTCTTTCTGAAACTTAAGAAGACTGTTTTATTATTTTTAAAGCCTTGGGGTACACTAGAAACACTTTCTGGCTTATCAGTTAGAAGTGCGACTTTTTTTTTAATGTAAATTTGTTTATAGCCCTAGTTTATATACAGTTGTGCCAGGATTAAAAGCCCTTTTGCCTGCATAGTTTATTTTACTCTGAGAACTTGTATATGCTGTAATGGCAAAAGCACTCCTGCTGTTGTAAACTGCTTTTGTTGTGGAAGGGTTGTTGGTATAGCTATGTTTTCTGTTATGGACCTGCCCTTAATGTCAGTTCTTATTGTCTTTTCTTATTAGAGGGATCAGAGTTTTAACCCAGAGTGTGAGAGTATTCAAGGGTCCCTAATTTGCTGAGACTAAGATCTAAATCAGTGGGGCCTAACCTTTTTGAGTATTAGGACCCCTAATGTCCAAAAATTTTGTGGACCTAGAAATGATAATAGTGACTGGGGACTGACTGCAGATAGCAGTGCTGCAGGAGGGCAGTGTAGGACCTGGCCCCACTTGCTCCCTAGGACTGGGAACATATCCAGGGTGTGGCTGCTCTTAGCAGGCAAATACAATTAATTTAGAGCACAGGTGTCAAGCTCATTCAATGTGGGGAGCCACACTGGAAGGCTGGACATCTGTCACAGGCCATGTGGCCGTCTTGGCTCCCAAACCCTTTCTGCCTCCATGTTCAGAACAGAATGGGCTCCCCTTTTCTCTCCCCAACCCCTTAGGTTCTCCCACACCTTCCCATTCCCCTGCACTGTGGTTGCTCCTTCTGCACACTTGTCTCCCAGAGCTCTTCCCCCACCTTCCTCTACCTCTTGGGGGCAGGTTAAAAAAAAAAAATAAAATCAGTCTCAGTCACAGGCAGCCAAGTTAGGCTCCAGGCTCGTGCCCTCCGGCCCACTCACTGTCAGTCATTTGGAATGCTAGCCTTTAGTTGGCTCAGTCCCAGCTGGCCTTTGAATGGCTTGTTCCCACATGGGACTCAGCCACCTTTTCCTTTTTTTATTTGTGATTCATGCAATGTGCTGTCAGTCAAATTAGCATGTTGACTGACTGAAGAATTGGGATGGGAGGCAGTGTGGCGACTGTCTGGGACTGGCCTAGCCTCCCGTGACTGAGACTCTGGTTGGTTGGCAGACTACAGCAGAGCTGAACTGGGATTGGCTGGAGCGCTTCCTTTGTTCCTCTGTGCTGTGACTCCGATCATGTGAGTGAGTGAGAAGCCTGCCTAGCTCTGCTGTGCCAGCAGCCTGTCTTTCGAGTTTGCTGCCACACACAGCTTCCAGACCCAGCCCAGGCAGCAGTTCCGTGGGCTGGATCTGGTCCCATGGGCTGTAAGTTGCCATCCCTGAATTAGAGCCCTCTCCAACATGGATTACTGGCTGGCAGCAGCTGGGGCTGGATCGGGCCCAGGCTGCCTGCCACTGGTCATCAGCAGGTGGGGCCTGGTGTATTTGTGACCCCCCCCCTGGGGGGGGGGCCTGGGCCACAGGTTGGGAACCACTGGTCTAAATTATTCAGCAGGTCATTAAGAAGGTCTGTCAGGAACTCGTACAGTACTGTTGAAGGTTGGAGTTACAGAAGAAGCTCTTCAGAGGCAGGTTGGTCAACTAAGAGCCTTGACGAGATCATGGTCTTATTATAATTATTATAGAGGCTTTGCTGAACAACCCAAAGCAGCCTTTTGTTCTCACAGTATGCTTGTTGAGAAAGCAATATTCTGCTTACGTGCTGTATAGAGCAGTGGTTCCTAGCTTTCCAAGTGAAAGCCTCACTATTTAGCAATAGGTAAAACATGCATACACCCTCCTTTCTGCACTGGACATAAACATGTACAACACCTATAAACACTTATAACCATGATGATGACAATAATATTAAATTACATTAATAAATAATAAATCACTCTTGCCTGAGTAGAAAGTTAAACCTTCCCTGGTGCTGTCACTACTGCATGCCTTGAGTGGCCCTACCTCTTCCTGTGCCCTGTGGATGGAGAGTAATGGTGGGCTGGCTGGTATTGCTCCAGGCTCCTGTTGGTGTGGGGCTGCTCTGCTGCGGCCAGGTGCCCAGCACAGCTTTGGGGTTGGGGGGGTAGGTTGCTCCTTTGCTTCAGCCAGCTTCAGAGTGCTGGGCTGTTCCTTTTTCGGATTGGTGGGGGAATGGGACTGCTGCTTTCTGGGGGGGTTGGGGAGGAGCTACTTGCATGGACAGCTGCTCCTGCAATCTGTCTGGAATGGAGCTTGGTGGGGCTAAATGATCTCAATGTATTGACACCTCACAGACCCCCTGTAATCTTTGGCGGACCTGCCCCCAAGATGGTCATATGCCCCAGGTTGGGAACCGTTGGTATAGAGCAGTATAGTGTTTATAAACATGTTGATTTTTTTTAGTTTCCATTTTGCTATGCATTGCCTTAAATTCTAGGTCTTTCTGGCTCCAGAAGGGAATTAGAAATTAGGGTAAGTAACTACACCATATTTCTAGTGAAAGAAATATCGGGGAAGCTTGTTACTAGAAGTGTTTTGAGTATTTCAGCTGCAGTACATTGTCTTTGTACTTTTCTTGGGTTGAAAGAAAATGAACCTGAAATCCCAAACTTTTAAAATAAACTATTGGAAGACAAAACAAAAACCAAGGTTTTGCATTTAGAAAGCTTCAAATGACTGCCAAGGCAGAGAAAAGGAATTTCTTATTACAGAGATTATAGAAATAGGAAGGATGCATTAGATCATCCAGTCCATCTCCCAAGGTTAGCTTCTTTGACATTTGCCTCAGTGTGGTTCTTACGGTTATAGATGAAACTGAGTTTACATAGAACTCTGAAACACAATCCAGAGGTTGTAGTTTTGGAAATACCCAAGAAATCAATTACCGTAGAAGGGAAGAGAGTCCTATTTCACTGAAAGTGGAACTTTTCCCATTCCATCTGGTTATTGTTGAGGTTTCTTTTCCAAGGTTAGAAAGAGTCTTTCATGTAAGATTTCTGCTTCTCAAGTGAAAAGCAAGGTTTGAGCTCCTGAGGTAGTCTGAAATCATAGTGAGACTAAATAGTCACAATACCATTTTAATTTTCAGCTCTTCAGCTCACTAAATATATCTTTAATAAATGAGCTATGTATTTGTAGTGCTGTTTTACAAAGTAGATACAAAAATATATTCTCTTGTTAAATGTTAGTATTGTGAAAGGACCATTATGTGTATGCCCTAAGTTTGGTTAAGAAAGGACAGTTTCTGCCCCAAAGACTATTCACCAGAATAGCAGCAGATTCAAAAGCAAATAAATGCCACTAAAATCTCTCCAAATTGTGCAGGACCTGGCACAGAATGCTTCCAGTGGCTATTTTCCGTTTCATAGTTTAATGTTTCCTTTCATCTGTTGATGCTCAAGTTCCATTACATTTTCTTCCTTGATACCCAGCAGACGGAACATGATATCATTTTAGATCTTTTCTGGGTTTTATTTGAAGGAAAGTGTTTGGCTGATACACATAGCTTATTTTTCTAAAAATAGCATGGTATTTGAGTGCTATAGCAAGAAAGTGCAATTGGGTAGAGAAATTCTAATGCAATTTTGATATATTTGAATGAGTTGCTTTTAAAATTGTTGCCTATCGCGGTAGATTCATTCCTTGAAACACTTTTCCTCAACATCTGAGAGTTATTTAGAATGGAAACCAGAAGATTGTTGATGAAAACAGCATTGAGAATTAACTTCAACATTGCTGAGATTGTTGGATAGAAATTCGTAGCACAAGGTTAGAGAAGGGAAAAGAGTCCAAGAGAGCTGGCCACTTTTTAAAGAAACCTTATTGAAAGCAAAGGAACAAATCATACTGATGTGCAGAAGAAACAGTGTGTATGACAGGTGACCTGCTTGACTTTATAAAGAAATCTTTGATGATATTAAACACAAAAAGGAAGCTTGCAAGAAGTCAAAGCCTGGTCAGATGACTAGGGATGAGTATAAAGATATTGCTTGAGCTTACAATGATGAAATCAGGAAGGCCAAAGCACAATTGGAATTGCAGCTAGCAGGGGACATGAAGGGTAAGAAAAAGGACTTCTACAGGTATGTTAGCAACAAGGTGTCCAGGAAAAGTGTGGGTTGCTTATTTAATGGGGGAGGAAGCTATAGTGACAAATGATATGGAAAAAGCTGAAATACTTAATGCTTTTTTTTTTTTGCCCTTTGTCTTCACAGATAAGGTCACCACCCAGACTACTGCAGTGAGTAGCACAGAATGGGGTGGACATTAGCCTTCAGAGGTGAAAGAGCAGGTTCAGGACTGTTTAAAAAGCTTGGCATGCACAAGTCCATGGGGCTGGTGTCAATGCATCTGAGAGTGCAAGGAGGGGGAGTTGACTGATCTGATTGCAGAGTCATTGGCTTTTATCTTTGAAAACTTGTGGTGACTGGTTAAGCTCCTGGATGATTGGAAACAGGCAACTTATAGTGCCCATCTATAAAGGAAAGAAGGAAGAGCCAGGGACCTACAGAGTAGTCAGCCTCCTCTCAGTTGAGAAGAAAGTGATTGGGAACAGTCAGTGAGAATTTACCAAGGGCAAGTCATGCCTAGCCAACCTGATTCCCTTTTGTGATGAGATGACTGGTTCTGCAGTTGTGATGAAAGCAGTGATTGTGATGTATCTTGATTTTTAGTTAAGTTTTTGATCTGTTCCCCCACAGTATACTTGCTAGGAAGTTAAAGAAGTATGGGTTGGACTAATGAACTTTAAGGTAACTAAGAAATCTGGCTAGATCATTGGGTTCAGTGGGCAGGAATCAATGACTTGATGACTTGTTCTGTAGCAAGTGGAATACCACCAGAAGCTGGTGCTGAGACCAGTTTTGTTAAACATTTTCATTAATAATCTGGATGGTGGAGTGGATCAGTGAGTCCTCAGGCGACACTAAGTTTGTGGGGAGTGGCAGCTATGCTGGAGGGTAAGGATAGGATACAGAATGGCATAGACAAATTGGAGGATTGGGCCAAAAGAAATCTGATGAAGTCCAGCAAGGACAAGTGCAGAGTCTTGCACTTATGACAGAAGAATCTCATATGCTGCTACAGACTGGAGGCCACTTAGCTAGGCAGCAATTCTGCAGAAAAGGAACTGAGGGTTGGGGGGTGGGGGGGGTGGTTTACAGTGGGCAAGAAGCTCGATATGCATTAACAGTGTGACTTTATTGCCAAGAAGGCAATTGGTGTATTGCGCTGCATCACTAGGAGTATTGCCAGCAGATCGAGGGAAGTGATTATTCCTCCCTATTTAGCATTTGTTCATCCCTGATTGGAGTGTTGTGCCCAGTCCCCCCCCCCCCCACGGACTTGAACCTTTTGGAAAGAGTCCAGCAGAGAGTGGGCAACAAAGATGATTAGGGGGCTGGAACACATGACTTAAGAGGCGAGATGGAAAGAACTGGGCTTGTTTAGTCTACAGAAAAGATTATTTGAGGTTGGGAGGGGGGAGGATTTGATAGCAGCCTTTAACTATCTGAAAGGGGGTTCCATGTAGGATGTATCTAATCTGTTCTCAGTGGTGGCAGTTGACAAAACTGGTCTCATATCACATTCTTATCAGTAAACTGGGGAGGTACAAACTAGATGGAGCTACTATAAGATGGGTGAAAAACTGGTTGGACGACCACTCCCGGAGAGTAGTTATCAGTGGTTCACAGTCAGGCTGGAAGGACATAATGAACGGGTTGCCGCAGGGATTTGTCTTGGGTCCAATTTCGATCAACATTTTTGTTAATGAGTTGATGATGGCACAGAGAGCAAACTTATAAAGTTTGCAGATGATCCCAGGCTGGGAGGGGTTGCAAGTGCTTTGAACAATAGGATCACAGTTCAAAATGATTTGGACAAACTGGTGAAATGGTCTGAGATGAATAGAATGAAAATCACTAAAGACAGGTGCCAGATAGCCCACTTAGGATTGAACGACTCATTGCACACATACAAAATGAGCAGTAACTGCCTGGGAAGGAGTATGCAGAAAGGGATCTGAGTGTAATGGTGGATCACGAGCTACATGTGAGTCAGCAGTGTAATGCTGTTGCAAAAAAAGCAAACACCATTCTGGGTTGTATTAACTGGATTATTGTGAGTAAAACACAAGAAGTGATTCTTACACTCTACTTTCTACTGATTAGGCCTCATCTTGAGTACTGTGGCCAGTTTTGGGTGCCTCTTTTCAAAAAGGATGTGAGAAACTGGAGAGGGTCCAGAGAAGGGCAACAAAAATGATTAGAGGTCTGGAACATTTGACCTGTGAGGGAAGATTGAAAGAGCTGGGTTTGTTTAGTCTAGAAAAAAAGGAGACTGAGAGGGGATATGATAACAGTTTTCAAATACCTAGAAGGCTGTTTTGAGGAAGAAGGAGAATTATTATTCTCCTTAATCACAGATGATAGGACAAGAAGTAATGGGCTTAAATTACAGCAAGGGAGGTTCAGCCTAGACATTAGGAAAAAATTCCTAACTGTCAGGGTGATTAAACACTGGAGTAAGTTGTCTTGGCAGGTGGTTGACTCTCCTACGTTGGAGGTTTTTAAGAGCAGGTTAGAGAAACACCTGTCAGGATGGTTTAATGGGGGTGCTTGGTCCTGCCAAGAGTGCAGGGAACTGGACTTAATGGCCTGTTATGGTCCCTTCCAGTTTCTATGATTCTAAGGAGTAGTGGTCTCAAGTTGCTATGGGAGAGGTGTAGGTTGTATATTAAGGAAAAAAAAAAAGGAATTTCACTACAGAGGTGGTGCAGAACTTGAATGGGTTACCTAGTAAGGTAGTGGAATCTCTGTCTTGAAGAGGTTTTTCAGGTGAGTTTTGAAAAAGCCCTGGCTGAGACGATTTGTTTGGGATTGGACTAGATGACCTTCTGGTATCCCTTCCATAGAGTTGTGTGGTTCTATTATTCTATATTTGTTGAAAGAATAGATTACATAAAAACTACTGGGTCTGAAAACATTTATCTTCTGCTGATGAAACAGAAAAATTGTAAAATGTTTCACATACATTAGAGCAACAAAAACTAAGTTTAAAACATTATTAAGTTGCAGAGTGAAAAACTGAAAAGTTAGGAAATGCAGCCTTTAAGATTGCATGTGCAACCTTAATTCATTCCCCTTGTGCTTGCATGGTCACATACTAGCTTTTTTCGCAGGATTCCTGCCTTTATTTAGTTCACACGAGAGGCAGTATTTCCTTAATGAGCACCTACTCAATATTTTTTCTCTTTATTATTCAGTGTGTTGTCCCATGCCTTATTTACTGCATACTAGTCAAATCATGCTTTGAAAACAAAATTATTAATTTTCTGTGATTTTTTTTTTCCTATGATGCTGGCATCCAGTGGCTTCACAAATTTTAGCAAATATATTTTCATAACACTTCTGTGAAGTTAGGGGATGGTGGTATCCCTGTTTTACCCAGAGATTAAGTTCATGTGTTTCTATTAATTTGTGGTGCCTAGTTTGAGATGACAGGAATCTGATTTTTTTTTTTTTCCAGAGACCGTAGCATTATATAACATCTTACATGTTCAGTATGTAACTCCTTCTGTCATCCAAACTTGATTATTTCCTAAACTGAGTGCTAGACTTCGCAATGTTAATATATTTTTAACATGGCTTTTGTGTTTATTTTTATTTATATACACACAAACACAGGCTCATATTTTTGTGTAAGATAGAGTAAAATAGAAACAAACAATAAATAAATGAAGCTAAGTAAAATGTATGCTCACTCACCAGTGAAGTAAAGCCACCTCACATGTAGAATACAGTAATTTTTTAATGATGATGAGGCTAATTACACTGTCTAGTAAATGTTTCCTTTGTAATTTCAGCTGAGTGTTACTGATGTATTAATGTGTGCAGGATACAGGAGGTAACAACTTTTGCTCTTGTAAATTGTACTATGGAATCTGTTTAATGACTGGGCTGATCAGGACCTTGGTTTTACACTTGACCTGAAAGATTTCACTTAAAGCAGCACAGCTTCTCCCCGCAAGACTCAGAAGGATTATAATGTCAATATTGCCGTGGATAAAAGTACCACCTATTGAATCACTACCGCCCTTTTCCACACCTGAGTTTTTTCTTGGAAGTCGCACATTTAAGCATTGACCCAGCAATATTTAGCTTGTATGATCATAGTAAAATTGTAGAGCTGCTGCATTACCAGGGCTAGTAGGTCTAAAATTGGGCCTTTCGCTTTTGTTTTGACACAGCAAATAAACTTGCATGCGCATTGTTCTGCCTCTGTTATGTTCTTGTGAGCCAGCAAATAGTTTACATCAGTGATTCTCAAAATGTGTTGTGACCCCAAATGGGGTTACCCCATAGGTAGATGGGATTGCAGCAATCTTCAGGATGTGGAGAACATTTTGCTCTGCATGCAGTGACCTTGAGTGTATGGTGCGTACAAGGTCATGCTGTACAAAGAGCAACATGGCATCCGCCATGCTGCCTGGGGTCCTGGCAGGAAATACTTAATTAAAATGGGGTCATGATGACAAAAAGTTAGGGATGCCCTGGTTTATACTATGATTCCAGAAATCCCCCTCGCCCTCCCTTCAACTACTTATTTCAGTTTTCTTAGTCACTTTCATTGATTTACAAAGTAATGCAGAACGTAAGGATTAGTAGATATGTTCATGGCCTGCACTGACCTGGCAGGCTGTCTATTTTTGACTTTGTCCAGGTATTGTCTGCTTCCCTTCTTGTTCAGTAAATGCTCTAAGTAGATTCTAAACACAAATATTTAGTTGTTCACCGTTTCCAAGTAAAACCTTGTGCTTTTTCAGGTGCACTGATTATTTTTGTCTTGGTTTCTGGATGTTCTGTTTCAATTTATTAAAGAGCTTTTTTTTTCTTCCCATTGAAATAAAAACTTTGAAGGATATAAACCTTTGATTGTTCTATCGTACATGCTGTGATCTTGTCTGATCTCAAAACTAAGCAAACATGTCCATAGCTTTACCTGGATGTGAAATGTATAAGAAAACCCTGCTGCTTTGGGGAAAAAATGGTGACGATTCAGAAGGAGGCATTTTTACTACAAGACATGGAGTCCTAGATTTCCATGACACTATGCTATTTGAGATGCTGTCTACCTGATGGTTCAATGTCATTGTACAGTATTACTCATGCCATTTCTGTTAGTCATCTTGAATGAGTCAGATTACAAACAAGAGGCTAATAGATAACTCTCCAAAAGAACATTCTGCAAGCCACTACTCTCTGACTCTACTGAGGAATACCACAACTTCACCAGCTACTCAGGAAAGTCCCCAAAGCAGCATAGCAACAAATCTAACCATACACACACCTCTAGAGCCCTGAGCAGGGATATTCTTTCTGTTATCCACGACCCATAAAACCAGAAATCCAGGACACCCCATCATCTCAGGCATTGGCACTCTTACAGTGGGCTTGTCTGGCTCAAGCCCTATGCCAGTGGTTCCCAACCTTTTCAGTAACACAGCACACTTCAATGAGGCAGACATTTCCATGGCACACCCACTCTTTTCAGCTGAACTGATTGCTCATTAACATCACATTTACTTAGATTTACTATGGTTATGTTCTTACCAAAGTGGTTTGCAACAAAGTGCATACAGGAAACTAAAGTAGGATTAAACGCATTAATCTTTCAAATCCACCAGAGAAAAAATTCACGTGTTCTCAGTTTTGCCCTTGGCCACCTGCATCTAGAACAAGGGTCTCAAACTCAAATCACCACGAGGGCCACATGAGGACTAGTAGAGGGCTGCATGAGGATTAGCCTGAGGACTGCACCACTGAAACCTGTCCATACAATGATATTGCAAATATTGGTAATGATTGTGTCATTGCGGGCCACGTGAAATAGCTTTAGGGGCCACGGGTCGTGTGTTTGAGATCCTTGATTTAGAATCATCACATTTTAGAATTGAAAGACCGATACCTCACTTCTAATTTGATTAATTTACACAAGTTTTATGAGTTGTGATTTTGGTTGGATAGAATGTTGTTTAAGATGAAACAATGTTTATTTTACATTGATTTTCATGGTACGCTTAGACACTTCTCATGGCCCAGCAGTATGCTGTGGCACTCCAGTTGAAAACCACTGTACTATGCTACAGCACTCCGAGCTGTCTTAAAGACACCACTCACTTCTTGTGAAAAGTTCAGTCCATTGGTGATCTTCCAGAAAACATCATCCTGGTCACTATGGGTAAAGAAGCTATACTGACATCCTAACCAAAGACATTATGGGCCATCATGAACAGTATCTCAGGTGATGTCACGGCACACCTAAAGGCTGAACTTTGTGCCTTCGTACGTCGCTACAATTGTTTCAGATTTGGAGATGATTTATATGTTCAAGTCAGTGGTACTGCTGTGGGTACCTGCATCGTGCCACAATATGCCAACATTTTTATGGTTGAGTTAGAACAGCACTTATTCAGCTCTCATCCCCAAGTGCCACTCCTCTACTTATGATGCTTGGACATCTTCATCGTTGGGACACACGGAAAGTAGGCCTTTGAGGAATTCCAAGGAGATTTCAACAATTTCCACCCCCTGTCAACATCAGCTTGGACCACTCCACATAGGAGATCCACTTCCTGGACACTACAGTACGAATTAATGAAAGACACATAAATACCACCCTATGTCAGACGCCTACTGATCACTGTACTTACCTATGTCCCTCCAGCTTTCATCCCAGATACAATATAACCCATTGTCTGCAGCAGTGGTTCCCAACCGGTGTGCTGTGGCAACCTCTTTGATGTACTGCCAGCGGCAGCACGACATAGCCCTGACCATGGTCCGGGGGTCACTAGTGGTGTCAGGATCCAGCCTTGGCCAGGGGACTGCCAACAGCGGCAGGGTCTGGGAGCTGTGAGCGACTGCATGGCATGGTGTGCTGTGGCAGATCAAAGGATTGGGAACCACTGGTCTACAGTCAACTACTAAGATATTTTGCTCTGATCCCTCAGACAGAGATGAACACTTTCAGGATCTCTGTCAAGCATTCTTAAAACTACAGTACCACCTGGGAAAGTGAAGAAGCAGATTGACAGAGCAAGACGGGTATCCAGAAATCAACTAACAGGTTTTACAGGACAAGTGAAGAAGGAAAACAGCTGAATGCCACTGGTCATCACCTACAGCCCCCAAGTCAAACCCTTCCAGCATGTTACCTCAAGGATCTACAGCCTGTCCTGCAAGATGATCCCTCAGTTTCTCAAGCCTTGGGTGGTAGACCTCTCTTTGCTTACAGACCACACCCCAAGTTTAAGCAAATATTCATCAGAAATTACCAGGGTTGCCAGCTCTTCAGGTTTGAGCCAGAGACTAGGGGTTTTACTTTCTTATCTCTGGGCTATGGGTTGATTATTCAAATCTCTGGGTGATTGAAGCACACCACTAAGCACAAATGAACATTTTGTTTAATAGAATTTTGATCAGGAGATCACCTCAGCGCCATGCCCAATCAACTGTCAGTTGTCGTCCTGTTGCAGTAGTGTCAGCCAGCACAAAGAATAACAGCTAGTGTCAGCATAACCCTGGACTTGGCTAGTTGGAGAGTCTCTTTGAAATCAGTTAATTAAGATTCAACAGTATAATATTCAGTGCACCTTCTTCACAAAATCCAGTTTGTTTATTTGGTAAGAACCTATACAAGTAAACTAGCTTTTTGAATGTTTGAGAATTATCCTTTTCACTGCATGTTCCTTGCTTTTAAAATTAGTTATTGTTCTAGACGTGCATTTTTGTATACACTAACTTGTTTAAATGATACGGTATAGTATTATGTTCTTAACATTTAAAAGGTATCTGATTTTTGTTCATTTTCATGTTTTTGTTATGTAGCAAACTAATACATGTAAATAAAATTAAAAAAAAATTCAAATATGTTTGAGTGATTTTTTTTTTTTTTTTTTTTTTAAATCTCCGGGTTAGTATTCAGCTCATGGCAGCAACCCTGATTAGTACTCCATCTGCTTCTTGTGTATGCCAAATGTGTTATTTCACTAAAATAGTAGGAATGGCTTGAGGCACTTTTTTACTGCAAGTATTACATCCTCTTGTAGTCATGGGAAAGACATCTGCATTGTTCTTTACTTACTATGCCATGTTGCAGTCCTTTTTCATGTATAGAGGAAGAGTATATATAATTAAAGGGTTTGGGGGGCTTGAAGACCCCAACTGGTAGCTTTGTGGTGACAAGCAGGAAACTTCCCATGCAATTTTTGCAGGAGACCAAAACCATCAAATTTTGCTAATGTAAACTTTCAAGTTTTTAGCTGTATGGTTGTGAAGATATCCTTTCAAACAGAAACCAAACTTTGTTTGCTGCATTTGAGTCGTCATTTTCCCATGTCTTAGGGCCAGGTAACATTAGTTCTGCTATTGGCTATAGTTTTGCTGAACACAGTGAAATTAACAAGCTATGTCATTGCTACTATTCAGAACCATTTTGGCAACAGCAAAGCTGCTAGGAATCATCAATTTGATGCTGTTGCTGCACACTCATGCAGCTATTGCTTCTTTGGAAAACATTGCCCGAGGAAATAGCTTGGTTTATGGGGAGGACCAAAAAAGTAAAGAGTGAAGTGAAGGGATATGCTCCTCTTCACAACAGCTCAGAAGATCTGTGCAGAGGGGATCACTGAAAACTCCTGCCTTCCGCCACCGAAGCATATGGAGCTTCAAGTTTACTCTGGGCCCAAAAGGAAGTATGGAGTCCTCCGTCATGGCTTCTGGACCCAGGTAGAAACCTCAGTGTCTGTTCACTTTTCGGCAGGTGGCTTTGCAATGGAATCTAAGCTTCTAACCGGATTATTGGACCTGTACTTCTCTGTTTGGGTCTGTTCTCCCTCATCTTTCACGTACATTGCTGCCTTCATAAGTCTTCATTATTCATTGTCACCTCTTCAGAATTACTTTGCCACACTGTTTTATACTGTAGTAGCAATATACAATTAAACAAGCAATTTTGATTTTGTGTATGTGTGAGGCAGGAATTTTCATAGCTGAGTCCAGCTCCCACTGAAAGTCCAACTGTCTTAGCTCCTTTGAAGAACCTAATCTAAGGCTACAGATATGCTACAACTGGAGGTGTAATTTGTAGCTTGTGTAGATGTATCCACACTTAGCTTTAATCAAGCTATCTTGCTAAAAATAGCAGTGAGTAGACAGTGGTGCAGGCTTCAGTGTGTATATATGGGGTGGGGGAAGAGCATGTGAGCTTTTACAGAACTCATCACCCTGTTTTATATGAAAGCTACCATGGGCATATATACACAAGCTGCAAATTATGCCCACTGTTACAGCATAGATACAGATTGTACGTGTACTGATGATTTCCAAAGGACAGGTTGTGTTAAACATTTAGAAGTCCTCAGAGAGTGTCTGATGGAGTAGAATATCTTTGTAAATACAACTGAAATGATTGATATGATTTATACTGAAACATGCTGCTTATGTGATATGAAAGGTTTATAGAAGTATATGTAGTTTATGCTGATACATATTTGTAGCTATACAGTGTGGGTACAGAAGATGGCTTCAGAGTTCGTGTTACTTTAGGAAGACTCTTAAAACCTCTCTGCAGCAGAGGCAAAAAAAGAGCAATAAAAGAAAAATCAAAAGTAGTTCAAGGGGGCTGTGAATTTTTTTTAAAGTATTTTGGTCACCTGAGAAACTGCTGAGAGGAGAACCCCTGTGACAGTCAAATTTCATAATATTAGCCTACTGTCTCAATCATTAGGCCAGTGCTTCGTGCTTGTTTGAAGTGGGGCTACTCCTGTATGTATTCACTAAGCATTGTGATACAGTCAAATGAATGATCCTGTTAAGCTGTGGAATCATTTTCTGTTTTGTACAAGATGGTGAAACAGGACTGTTACATATTTTAATCCTTTGCTACATGTTTTTAGGTCCTCAAATGCACACTTAATCCTAAAATGTTTTCTACTGTTTCTCGCATCTCTCAGAAAATCAGTATTAAAATTTTATCTACTACGCCATTACAAAATAAAAAATATGGCTTTGATATCTGTGTCTGTCTGTAAAATTAATAACTGTCTTGATGTAGAAAACGTCATACCATTGTACCCAATGAATTTCTGGTTTCCCTAGTCTGACCCATATTCTGCATTCTTCTTTCTTCTGGGGAATACTTAAAGGGAAAAATGTGTCATTCTTTTACTAGAAAAATTCCGATGAGGAAATAGACCCATTTATGACTGCTCTTTGTAGAATTTGAGAGAGAAGGTGGGTGAGGCATTGCTGGTGCTGGGCTTACGGGGCTTGGGCCCTGAGTCCCAGTGCCCAAGTCCTTGGTCTGCCACCGGGCAACCTGCAGTGGCAGCGTGCGAGCCCCGGGTCCCAGCGCACCGAACCCAGGATCTTTTCCTGGGCCAGTGGTGCTTCTGGGTGAGGCTATATGGTTTTTTTTGTTTGTTTTGTTTTTTTTTTTTTAATTGGATCAACCTTCCTGAATTTTATCACTTTATTTTATTTTATTTTTTGCTTAAAGTGGAAATAGTACAAGTGTGTTACTTCTCATATCACACACTTGAGCATATTTCTGGGCCTTGTAAACAGACAGCGTATAAACAGAATAAAAGTAAATTCAAGAGTGTGAACTTGATGTTACCCTGGATTGCCTCTTAAAAATGCAGGTTCTTTGAGATTCTGTGACACTGGTTATTAATATGCCATCTTTAATTAAAATTTGAGAGGAAAATATCTATTTATTTAAACCTCTGTTCACCTCTTACTGTTACTGTTTGTTCTGTTGGTATAAGTAAACAAAAAAGTCAGAACATAAAATAAATAAAATGTGTTCCCAGATAAACTCTAATCCAAAAATCCCTCTTTTGTTTCGTGCTGTTATAATAATCCATTATTTTAATGCCCTTTTTTTTTTTTTTTTTTATAGTAAGCTGTGCTGGAACAAAAATGCAATGAAAGAAACACTGGATGAATGAATGAAAAGGCCTGCTTTGCAATCCCTCAGCATGGCAGGACTGCAGCTCATGACCCCTGCTTCCTCACCAATGGGTCCTTTTTTTGGACTGCCATGGCAACAAGAAGCAATTCATGATAACATTTATACGCCAAGAAAATATCAGGTGCTAATGATGATAATTCTCTTTTTCAGTGAAAATGAAATCTGTTTACTAGAAATTATCCTCATGACGCTGGTTTTCTTGTTTTATGTGCATTTGTCATAAGAGCTTTCAATTGCAGTACTCACTCTACTTTCTAATACTTGCAGCAATGATTGTGGTACCACACCTCTTGCTAATTTGAAATTGAGGGCATAATTTTCCTGTACCCAGTCACTATTTTGTATATTGGCCAGAAGGTGTGGCTATGGACTATTGTCAAGCTCATTTATTTGAGAGCTGCTTGGATGACCTAAAATGCTAATCATGAAGCTATCAGAATAAAAATTGTTTTAAATTGGTGTGACTTTTAAATCTGATTCCGTGATAGGGTGAATTGTAAACATTTTTCAACATGTAGAAGCCATACAAGTATAAATGTTTAACCCATGTTGATCCACTGATGTAACTCCTCGTCCTTGTCTAGTGGCTACACCATGTTAAGACTTCTGCTGCCTTTGAGCTAATGGACCTGGTCTTTTTGCTCAACAGGTGGGGCTCATATTTTTAGGTCCAGAAGTAAGCTGCAGGAATTAGTGATTACCTCTAACTAGTAACAGTTTTACATGTAATAAAGATGGCTTTAATCAGATATTTACAAGACTGGCAAAGTGAGGTACTATGTAAGCCAGGCTGTGTTTTGAAAACTAGAGCTGTTAACTTGTTTCCATGTTTTGAGTGAAACCTGAGGTTGTGCTTTGTGGTATACATTTCTAGTCCTGTAAAGCCAGTGGCAATTGTGGGGAACTATTACCTTCAAAAATACTTTTTGGTGCATTCACAGTTCAGGCAGGTATGACTTCTGTGGACTGTTTTTTTTTTGTTTGTTTGTAATTACTCCACCAGTGCACATAGTGACTTCTATAATTTGCAAATCTAGGTTGAACTGCTTGAAGCAGCTTTGGATCATAATACGATAGTCTGTTTAAACACTGGCTCAGGGAAGACTTTTATTGCAGTACTACTCACTAAAGAGCTGTCTTATCAGATCAGGGGAGACTTCAGCAAAAATGGAAAGAGAACTGTTTTCTTGGTCAATTCAGGTAAGGAAAAATGTTGTATTTGGAGGTTTATTTTTTGATTTGGTTTGACATCTTTTAACAGGAATAATCCTTAATAAAATTGACCATTTTTGTTTCTTACATTCTGCATAAAATTGCTGGACAGAAGTATGTTTGTTCAATCAGGCATAGTTTTCATATAGGTTTTGAAGGCTTCTTTTTGTTGTTTACCCTTGTGATGAGAAACTTTGGTTTTTTATGTTGTTCTGCTAGTTCCCAAGACAAGTCCAAGAAGTGACAGAGGGCCCATTTACTTTGAGATATTGCTTAATTTATAATTTATTTTGGTTTTGGAGGATGTGAAGAACATGAAATGTTATACTGTGAGCCACTATACTTCACTGTATGATTCTTATTTTTTTCTCTTATAATTGTGTATATCTGATTTAGTTGGTTTGTATATTTATAGCTTTTAAAGGTGTTGTTTTATAAAACTAGTATACAATGGCATATACTCTTAAGACTAAAATATTTTAAACATTCTTTACCATTTTGTAATTTAAAACTGAAACCTTTATTTTTAAAGCAAATCAGGTTGCTCAGCAAGTGTCAGCTGTCAGAACTCATTCAGATTTGAAGGTTGGGGAGTATTCAAGTTTAGAAATAACTGAATCATGGACAAAGGAGAAGTGGAATCAAGAATTTGCTAAACATGAGGTAAAATATGTAATATGAACTTCCATGAAATGAAAAGTTTTTACGTGCAATGTGTTGGAGAAAGTAAAGGGTTAATATAGAAGCAATGAGCAGAAGTGTCCAGATGTTGGCTCAAGGCCTAACAAAGTGATCCAACAGTGGGCCTGAACTGATGGTACTGACAAGAGACAGGTTGTGAAAGTTTAAGTTCACTAAAATTGGCAAGAAACAAGCTGAAATTTTAATAATAAGAATGAAAAATGGAAAAGTACCTGAAAGATGGGAGGTATTGGGTTGGTCTAATGCCAAAGAATAATGCTGAAGAGATAGGGAGGTATTAAACAAGTAACCCATACAAAGGTAAGGTTTTAGTCAAACCATGACACCTTGATGGAAGGAGATGTCTGATGATGTACGGACCTATCAAATTGTTGGGTGGCATCAAAAAAGAGGTGCATGGACCAATCAAGGTAAATTTGGATCTTGAAGGGGGCGGAGTCATTAAGTCTGAGAAAGGTATAAGAAAAGGAGCTCTGGATCCCAAACCTCATGCAGCAGAAGGGCATGAAGGTGACTCCTGCTGTCAGTTGAGCTGTTCCATTGCATTGAGAGCACCAATGCTGCCAGCAAATCTGTTAATATAGATTGTTTGCCATAGTGCTACATTGCAATAAAGCCTAGGATGGCACCTTTGTTTCTATAAAGATCTCTGGTCGTGTTGGTTTCCTTGATTGTGTAGTCTGTTTACCTCTTGCACACAGGGTATCTCTAGGCTATACGTTGCTGGGGTAACTGAGTTCTCACTAGAGATTCAAGCCAAAGGTAACCCAAAGCATTAACCAAATGAACACCTCAGCTTAGGATCACCAGGCTAAATGAGTTTGTGCTTAAGATCCAAGCCAGGCTCTAGATCAGGGGCTAACTGAGTTCCTACTTAAAGATCTGAGCCTGGGGTAATTGTGAGGGAGCATGCCTTCAGAGATTCACGCTTGCAGCCAAGCTGATATCAGTGCTGGACACAGAACAACATGATAGGAGCACATCTTGCCTGCCGTGCCAGATCAAACTCTGCTTGGCGTACCACACAATAGATCTTGGGAAGAAACTTCGTTTTTACCCAAACCTAATGCTATGTTTTGAATAAGTCCTTTTCCTGCTCAGTGCAAAGTTCAGCCTACTTGATGTGTTTAGATGCAGTGATAGCGACATAATATTCCTGAGAGAATACTTGCTGTGTATTTTGAGAATTTGGGCTTTCAGTCATCCTTTGTTTAGTCACTCTACCATCCAGGGCTCTGATGATGATGGTGCAGAAGATGTTTTGAACTTTCCCCAATGTGCTTTAAGGCCTTTTAAATGATACTTCTTCCTCAACTACTTTTATATAATGTTCTGCATACCGATACATCAGAAACAGTCACAGGAGTGAAGTGTCTGCTAGCAACATGTACACTTTTTTAAAAAAAAATCACCATAATAGAGGCTCAATCTGTATGTGTGGCACCCTCCCCCCCCCATCTTAAAAACAAGTTGAGGACCAAAAAAGTCAACATGTCTAAACAATGTTAAAGAGGGAGTTGGAGATGCAAAGAAATCCTTTTAAAACTGGAAATCACATTTTATTAAGAAAAATAGGAGGACGAGCTCTAGCAAATCACTTGTAAAGTGATAAATAGCAAGCTGAAAAAGACTAGAAGAGCAACTAGCAAAGACACAAGCTTGCAGCAAAAATGATCTTAAGTGCACAAGGAGGAGGAAGACTGTCAAACAATGTGGCTGCTGGGATGACTGAGGTGCTAAAGGAGCTTCCTGGGAGGACGAGATAGTCGTGGAAAAACTAAATGAATTCTTTGCATTGGTCTTCACTGCAGAGGATGAAAGGAAGACTAGCATACTTCAGCTATTCCTTTTAGGTGATACTCCTGAGAAACTAAGTCACCAGAGCAGATGCTCTCCACAACAGAATTTGAAGGAACTCAAATATGAATTATTAGAATTACTAACTGTGCTGTGTAACTGACCAGTTAAATCCTGTGTGCCAGATTAATGGCAGATAGCTAACATGATACCGATCTTAAAAACGGCTTGAGAAGTAATCATGGTGATTACAGGCTGGTAAGTCTATCTTCAGTACCAGGCAAATTGATTAAACCTACAGTAACTGACTTATCAAATACACAAATTGTCAGGATATTGGGAAAAGAGACAATGTGGCTTTTGTAAAAGGAGATGTTGCCTCATCAGTCTGTTAGAATTCTCTGAGGATGCCAACACACTAGTGGACAAGGGTGATCCAATTAGTATAGTATACTTGCACTTTCAGAAAGCCTTTGGCAGAGTCCCTCACCAAAGACCCTTAAGCAAAATGAGCATGGAATAAGGGAGAAGGTCCTTTTCATTAATTAATAACTGGTTAAAAGATAGGAAACAGTAGGAATAAACTGTCCATTTTCACAGTGGAGAGAGGTTAATTAAGGACCCTAAGGATCTGTACTGGCACTAGTACTGTTCAACATATTCATAAATGATCTGGAAGAACAGATACATAGCAAAGTGGCAAAGTTTTCAGATAATATAAAATTATTCAGGATATTTAAGCCCGAAACTGACTGAAGCAGTACAAAGGGATCTCAGTAACCTGAATGACAGGGCAAGAAAACAACTGAAGAAATTTATTGTAATGTGCAGAGTACACACATTCAAACCCAAGTAAACATTCAAAATGAGGAGCTGTAAATTAGCTGTGAACTTCTGGGTCTCTCAAGTGCTCTCATGGTTATTTCTCTGAAAACGTGCACTATGTGCAGTGGCAGTTAAAAAAGCTAATGGAAAAATGTTGCACAATAAGTCATTGTGTTAAATAAATGCAGTTTAGTTATTGCACAATTGTGTATCTACACAGCTATTCTTTTGGTGTTGGAGTGTGACCATACTAGGACCACTTCTAAAGGCAAAAGAGGCTGTGCAGGGGAGATGAGAGGTCAACCTCTCAGCTCCCTGCAGAGGGAGCTGCAGGGAGTCAACAGCCTGTGGTGGGGGAGGTCCCTGCTGCCACCCTCACGCTTGCTTGGGATCCAGGCATTGTGCCTTGGGCCCCCAGCATTCTCACAGCTGCCAGGGTTCCCAGGTCCCCAGTGGCTCTGCAGCCACAGCTGCTGGGGTTCCCGGGTCCCTGGTAGCTGGACAGGTGGATCCCAGAAACCCAGTGCCTGTGGCTATCCTGTTGCTGGGGACCTGGAAACACTGGTGGCTGTGGCTGCAGCGCTGCCGAGGTCCTGGGAACCCTGGCTGCTGCAGAGCTGCTGAGGGTCCAGGAACCCCAGTGGCTGTGGTTGCAGAGCCACTGGGAACCCTGGCAGCATCAGTCTCCAGGGCAGCCCCAGTGTCAGTTTCACTGCTCTGATAGAACAGTGAAATTGACATGGAGTTACTAGTGAATTTCCCTGCCCTGTTAGAACAGTGAAATGGACAAGTATGACAGCTCCTTGTCCCAGAGTGGCCTTGATTGGCACTCTGGGGCATTTCCAGAGGCTTGTAAATGTGTGCTAAATAGCCTGCTATGAATACACACTCATTATTGCGTATTCACTGTTCCAGACTATCTTACTCCTTTTGCTTACGAGGTTTAATTAATCTGGATTAAGAGGGCATTTAGTGTGCACTAAAGGGCATCTTCATGCAGGTGGTGGATTTATTAATGCACGGTAAGAGTGCTAAGTGCATTTTTATTCTCCATTGTAGACAAGCCCAATGACACTTGTAGTGAAATGATAATAGCATTTATTGCATTTCTCTTTGTATTTTTAGGTTCTGGTTATGACTTGTCATGTTATTTTGAATGTTTTGAAAAAGGAATACTTATCCCTGTCAAACATTAATCTTCTGGTGTTTGATGAGTGCCATCTTGCAATTCAGGACCATCCGTATCGAGAAATTATGAAGGTAGATCATTATATATCTGATTTCAGTATGAGGTTCAGATCATTAACAGATTTATGAAAAGCTTATTGGCTAATTTGCTGGGTGTAAGGATTAGTACATAAAATCATTTTTGTATGTAGTACTCTCAAGAACGAACAATTTGAATTGTTGCTATTGTTTTATGACACACATAATGTAGCAGCTGATTGTGAAGAGTTACAATTCTGAATAGCATTAAAGTATTGACAAAGTCATAACACTTCATTAGATTTGGTGATGTGTAGGTTTTTGATTAGACAAATCATAAATGTACTGTGGAGTTTTTTGATTATATCATTTGTTCTAAGGTATTCATCTCAAATATTGTTACATCCTTAGCATAGTGTTTTCATTTAAAATTACAACTGGGGTAGTAAGAACAATAGCAATTTATTTTATTTCATGTAAATCATGGACTTCTTTCACTTAACAAATTATGTGGAAACAAGAACTTTTTGTGGTAAAACGTCAGACTAGAAGTGAGAAATATATCTAACCTTTTCATGGCAGCTTAAATATAGACTTGTACCTTTTTAAAGGTATTTCATGTTTTAAAAAATAAAATGTTTAAGTATCACTCCTGTTCACTACACAACTTGGGATGAGATGCAATGGAAAGTGTATAGTATATTTTAGGAAATGGAATTTACTGAAGAGTTATTAGAATGAACTCATACCAGTGATGCTGGATGGTGAAACTGGTATATTTACCATGAAGTAAAGCAGAAGTTGGCAACCTTTGCTGGTCCCTGTGCCAGCTCAGCCCCCTGAGCAGCTGCCAGGGATGGGGCATAGGGCAGCAAGAGTCAGGCATGTATGGCTTCTGTCCACCCCTGTGGGGCCTAAGGTGGCAGGAGCCACGTGCATGGCAGCTTCTGTGGTCCACACCTCCCCCAGCAGTGCCCACAGTGGCCTCTGTAGTCCTGGACTCCCAGCGGCAGCAGGAGTTGTATGGATAGTGGCTCCCGTTGCTCCCCCTCCCTAGCTGCCCTGCTGGTGGTGGGGCCAGCAGGAGTCACTGCACGCGTAAGGTTCTTGCAACCTTAAGCCCCACGGGGGGGGGGGGCTGGGCCAGCAGGGGAGAGCTGTTGCAGTGCCGGGAGCCCTGCGTGCTGCTCTGAATGAGTGCATGTGCCATCTCCCTGACATAGAAAATGATTAGGAATTGATATAGTGGTGCAGCTAATGTTGTGTACTTTTAAATTGAATCTTTGAGTAAATGGACTTGCTGCACTTTCAACAAAGCCATGGGCAAAATATTCATTTGAGAGGGTTTTTTTTGTTTTTTTATTTTAAAATAGGCACTGATTTCTAAAGCTTTAAGTTTTCTTTGTTGTGAGAGCAGTTTGGACCCTGTGTCCTAACTGAAGTGAATAAACTAACTCAGAACATCTCCTTCTTGTAGCTGCTTTTTCTTTACCCATTCTTATCCATAGTTCTTTCTCAATTCCTTCCTTAATGAATGATAAGCTTAACAAGGGCACGTGCAGTAGACATTTTTTTACGCTGATATTTTACTTCTATGACATGATGTACTTACTTAAAATAGTCTTTGTGTTAAAAATATTGACAGGGTACACCACACCTGCTTTTATATTCTTCAAATATTTCTATGTACAGTGTGTCTTCACTGACAGACTGATTTATCCGGATTGATTGAGTGGAAGTGAAGACCCACTCAATCAATCCCGATGTCAGTTTAATAAAACCATCTCCGAATAAAGAGTAACTCTGCTTCGATGGGTATGCATTTCACATCGGTAAAGTGTAGTGTAGGTGGCACACAGAACAGACTTTAGGAAGTTGATGCTAGTTACGCAGCCTCCATCGACTGCAACTATATTGGCCTGTAAGTATAGACCAGGCCTTAGTAGAATGTGTAGAAAATTTCTGCCTTTAATATTTTTACTAAAACAATAAAAGTTAAAAAATTGTATATTTAATATATTTCAATTTTCTAATTTAACTTTAGTTGGTAAATAATGCTAGTTCGAAAATATCCCCTATTCTTTATCTGACATCTGTTATCGAAGTACTAATTGGACCTGAGATATCTAGATATCTATCTGTAACACTGCACTGAGGGAGCTGTGGTGGAGGAATTAACTGTCTTATTACTCTGTTGTTCTAGTTTACTTCACAAATCTGTGAGAACTCTCCATCAGGTCCTCGAATCCTGGGATTAACAGCTTCCATCTTAAATGGGAAATGTGATCCTGCAGAGTTAGAGGAGAAGATTCAGAAACTGGAGAAAATCCTAAAGAGCAATGCTGAAACTGCAACTGATTTGGTGGTCTTAGATAGGTACATTTTAAGACATAATTGTTGGTGTTAAATCTGTCTGTCTCTCTTCTCATATCAATAAGAGTGAGGAAAAACACTTTAAATAGCTGTTACACATCCATGAGCATCTAAAAGTATGTTATGTATCCATAAAATTGAACATGTAATGCCACCACTTCATAAAGAAAATGTTTTGAATAGTGAGACCTTTTAAAAGGAGTGAAGAATGTCTAAGAAGACATTTCTGAAAAACATTGCTCCTTAGATTGAGAGCTGTTTGGGGCAATGACTACAATTCATGGTGGTTGACAGTGACTAGCATATTACCGAAGCTATCGTAACCTGTTGGTGGAATTTCACAGCTCCTACAGAACTTAGAGGTCTTGCAGATTTTAAAAAATTAATTTGGTAAGAAAACTGATCAAAAATTCAGAAATACTATGGCAGATGGACTGTCTTCCATATGTTTGTACAGTCTTGAATGTTTTGGGTGCTACCTAAATAAAGATTAGTAGTAATAATAATATGGTTCTCACTTGTTACATAGCAGGAGAAAAATACATATGTTTATCAATTTATTCATCCGTAGTGAGTTAGTACTAATTGCCTCCCTCCCCTTCTGTTTGGGTGATGCAAACATTAATACAAAATAAAAGATGGTATAAATGCTTTATCCCCCAGGATACACTTGGAAAGGGGCCTTTTCTAAACTTAACTGAACTGTTCACTTTCAAGAAGTTGGCTGTCATTCTTTGAATGCTGGTCCATATGTTGCCAAGTTTCAAAGTGGTAGTCATGTTAGTCTAGCTCAGCAAAACAAACAAGGAGTCCTGTGGCACTTAAAGACTAACAGATTTATTAGTTGCATGAGCTTTCATGGGAGAAAATCCTACTCTGTCAGATGCTTGGATTTTCTCCCATGAAAGCTCATGCCACAAATAAATTTGTTAGTCTTTAAGTGCCACAGGACTCCTTGTTTGTTTTGGTCCCTCTGTGTATTTCACACATGGGTACGCGTGTGTGCCAGATGCCTGTGTTCAAATGTTCTTAACAAGCAGTGTCTGTTGGCTTGCATATGAACAGTTGCTCTTCCTGTGGTCCAGACAAAGCGCCTAAGAGGCCATATGGGCCGACATCTCTGTAGTTCCTTATTACCATTATATTGCTTGTGTCAGAATCCTCTGCATCCAAGGATCTCTGCAGATTCTTTCTTGTAATACACTGTAAATCAATATTGTAAATGAGTTTTTATATTGGCACGGTTGGTTTGTATAGTATAGTAGTAGAGCTTGCTTTTCCTTTTGCTGGGGAGCCCCTCCCCTTAGTCTGGGCCTATGCCCAGAGAACTGGAATTCATGGCCTCACTCCTTCTGTATGAGTGATATCCACCAGCATTGCCTCTCTTGTTCAGATGAGACTCCTCTCTCTGTAAAGTACAGCATCTGTTGCTTGTTTTCTCCTGCACATGCATGAAGGCTGTAAACTTTGGTTAAAGAAACACCTTATGGAGATGATGAGACTTTACTCTGATTTGGGCCAGGGAAACCCCTGTCATCAGTCCCAGCTGATAAGGCACATCCCCAACCACAAGCTTGGGAATGGAGCTTAGAGCTGCTAAGCCCAAGGGCTCATCATCCAGGTCTTTACATGAGAGCAAAGGACACTCATGGGTGTGAAGACAGATCCCTGTCCAGGTCTGTTCCTAAGCAACAAGATCTGTGTCCGGCCCCATGCAAGTCAGGCAAGCCTTCAAATGCAGATATTAAGGGATTAGCACTTCTTATAACCGTCTCCCCTTAATAGGCACATAAATCATGAAAGAAAAAGCCAACCGTTCCATTGGTGGCTGTTTCTCCTAAACATAAAGACCAGAATCTGCCAACTCCATACAAGAGTGCTGAATCAGAAGGTTAAGCAGTACCACCCTGTCCTTTGAGGGACCAGCCAAAACAATGTCTGAGGACACAGTGACACTATCGATTGTGATTGGTGGAATGCTCCAGACATTGAGCTGTGAACGCTTTTGTCTAATGAAAGGATTTTGTCTTTCCGTTATCCTCAGTCCCCTCTCCTCTTGGATATTATCGTCCTGTGAGGGATTTTGCCACATGTGAGGGTAAAACTACTTCAGTACCACAGGAGCCATCTTCATTTCAGCCCTCCAGCAGGAGTGTTCAGTGTCTGGTACTGTAAACCCCACCAGTGGAACAGGAGCAGGTCTTTGACTTCGGTATCCTCACACCTAAAAGAACTGAGTGATACTATTTGTCCTGGGTAAAGTTAATGAGTTGAGTTTCTTTTCATCCCTCTTGTGCCTGTCTTGCTATTGGTGCTGGCACCTGTGAAGAGAACACACTCACAGCATCCTAAGATGACTCTGTCTGAACAGGACTCTGAAGTTGGATCTTTTGGGAAGAAGGCTGTTCTCTTCTATGAGTCTGCAATTCTGTATCATTATCTGTTAGGCTATGTTACTGTAAGATGATTTTGATTTCTACTTTAAACTGGCAGACTCTAAGGACAAACTTCCTCCCTTGAGGACATAGCACAGTCTTTAATCAATGAAGACAGCTTAGTGGCAGTAACATTCCTGCAAGCTGCGCTGGATACAGCTGATGTGACAGCTAGAGGGCTATCCATTGGTATAGGTAGGTAGTGTAGATTTGCCTTCAAAGTTCTCCAGGGAGAGACAGAACATCATAGATAGAGCCCTGCGCGGATACAAAAATGTGAAACTGCGTCCGATCCGCATCTGCTCAGTGATAACATTAATCCGATCCGAAATCCACGTGCCAGGATTTAGCTGCATCTGTAACCGCAGCTGCAACTGAGCTTGGGCTCACACACAACTATTCAGCCTTTGATTGGTTCATTCCCCACATGGGACCCACCCACCTTTTCCTTTTTTGTTTGTGGTTCGCATGCTGTGCTATCAATCAGATTTCTTTGCCCACCTATGAAATCTCTGACAGCGATGGCTTGCCAACTGGAAGCAGGAAAAGGAAGAAGTGGGCAGGGGAATGAGCCAATCGAAGGCCAGCAGTGTCTCTCCAAGTCCCACCTGGAGACCCTGATTGGCTGGCAGATCACAATCTAGGATTGGCCAGAGTGCTTCCTGGTTCTGCTGACACAGACATTGCAGCAGTTTCAGCAATGGATCACAGTGTGATAAGATAACAATAGAAGCTGCATCCGTGAGTCGATCCGCAGCAATGGGTCTGTGGTTATCCGCACCTGCAGATGTGGATACCCGCGGATTTGCAGGGCTCTAATCATAGATGGCTCACTATTCAGTCTTGTTTAATGAGAAAAGTGGCGAGTCCCTACACTTGTTGAAAGACTCTGAACCAACCCTCTGCACCCTGGGAATTTACACCTTGGTACTGAGGAGACAATACTGCAGACAGGTGTAAGACTACCCCATCCACAAACTTTCTACAACCAGCGTCCAGTCAGTACAGCAAGTGGGAGAGGGTTTAGAAGAGTCTGAAAATCGAGTTCTTTACCATGACACACTCTATCCATTCTGCAGAGGGCTACTTTTGACTCCTCTGGGAGAACCTCCTGTTGTTGTTAATGCCAATCACTTCTAGCTCCCATGTATTTGGAGGCCAGCTCTCACCATTTGCCCATAATTGGGGTGCTCTCACTTAGGCATAGCCTATGAGGCCCACCCACCTTAGCCCCCAGCAGTGGTGTGAGCTTCACTGCCATGGCCACAGGCCAACCAGAGGCTGCAAGCAGGGCCCAGTGGCTGTGAGCGGGGCAGAGACACTGGCACCAGCGCCTCTGCTCCACTTGCAGCCTCTGGCTGGCACCTGGCCTTGCAGCTGTAAAGTTTGCACTGCTACTGGCCCAGTTTGGTGGCTCTTCCCATCCTTGGGGGGAGGGAAGAGGAGAGGAAGAGGCACTTGCAGGGGAGCTCGGTCAGAAAACGGGCTGGCTACACCCCTGCTCTCACAACAGACTTCTAGATTCTAGAAATTATCCACCATGGTTATTCCATCAAATTTCTCTCCATTTCTTCCCACAAACCTGCTTCCTCTTCAGGGAGCACTTACACAAGCAAACACTTCTTCGGGAGGTAGATTCTCTTCATGAACAAGTAAATTCCACTACCATCCCTACCAAGACAAACATTTTTGGGGTGGCAGTTCAATTTTAGCAAGAGTCCTCCCTCCTGACAGAAGGAGTTTGATCAGTGAGCTATTTGATATTGGAAGTTACTCACAGACCAAAGGCTATGGTGAAAGTATGTCTGTCTCTACTAGACCCCATGGCTGCATATATTTTGGCACCATTCAGCTTCATCTGTGCTGACTGTCTTTCTCTCTCTGATCTATTTAATCACCAGACAAGCATCCCATCAACACCAGAGTGACTGTTCCCACCAGGGGCATCATCTCTCTTACCTGGTAGTTGAGTCCCAAACCACTGAAAGTGGCAGTTCACATCAACAGTCCTACCTCTGGTGCAGTCATCAGAACAGATGGACCCATTCTGGCTTGATGTACTCAGCTGTGCACATATTAATAACTGGACTCTATACTTGAACCTTTCAGGAGGCCATACTGCACATCAGAATGCTAGAAAAGAGAGCAGTCTGCGCCATCCATATGTTAATTCCATATGCAAGTTGTCAGAGAACATTGCAATCTCTTTTTTTGTAACAAGTGTGATGGAGCAAGATCCTTTCCCTTCTGCCTGGCTTTCCAGGCTTTGGAATTGTTGCATCAGAAACCACATCACTATTCAAGCCACATATTTTCCATCTGTTCAGAATTCGTCAGCAAACAACCTACGTAGGCACTTTTTTGCAGACCATGTGTGGGGCAAATGATTAGGGGGTTAGGGCTTATGGCTTATGAAGAGAGACTGAAGGAACTACGCTTATTTAGCCTGCAAAAGAGAGGACTGAGGGGGGATTTGATAGCAACCTTCAAGTACTTGAAATGTTGCTCCAGAGAAGAGGGAGCTAAGCTGTTGTTAGTAGTAACAGAGGACAGAACAAGGAGCAGTGGTTTCAAGGTTGTAGTCAAGGTTGGATATTAGGAAAAACTTTCTCTGTAGGAGCATAGTGAAGTGTTGGAATGGGTTACCTAGGGAGGTGGTGAAATCTCCATCTTTGGAAACATTTATTTAAGGCCCAGTTAGATAAAACCCTGGCTGGGAAGATTAAGTGGGAATGGTCCTGCTTTTTAGAAGGGGTTGGACTAGAAGACCTCATGAGGTCCCTTCCAACTCTGTGATTCTGTGACTCACTATGTCATTTTCAAAAGGGATAGCTGTGTTAGTCTAGTCCAGTAAAAAAATAACAAGGAGTTGTGTGGCACTTTAAGACTAACAGATTTACTTTTTGCATGAGCTTTCGTGGGAGAAGATCCCACTTCCTCAGATGCTTTGAAGATGGGTGAACTTACAGAAAGGAATGAAACTAAATGCAAGGGGGTGGAGACTGGGTTCTTTTCCCATTACAAAGGGTAATTTGACTTCAGGCTTCCCATGGTTTGAGCCTGTAAACTGCTCTGATTTGCTGTTACTTTATGACCTGATCCTATGTTTTACACCCCCTTGCATTTAGTTTCATTCCTTTCTGTAAGTTCACCCATCTTCAAAGCATCTGAGGAAGTGGGATCTTCTCCCACGAAAGCTCATGCCAAAAATAAATCTATTAGTCTTAAAGTGCCACACAATTCCTTGTTGTTTTTTCACTATGTCATGCCAGTGAGGGACATAAGCAGATCCACGGGACAGTGGTGATCTCAGCTGCCATAATGGCCGACTTGGCACCAGTCTCTATGACCCCACCAGCACTGGCTAGAGGGGAAAGAGCTGACAGAATGTGCAGCCCTAGCCTGGCGCTGGGATCTGCACGAGCAGCTCCAGAGAAGACCACAGCAGTGAAACTGACTAGGGGTGGCAGAGGGCAGATTCTAGTGAAGCTGAACGTGGCATCGAAGCATTTTCAGTCCACGGCGCTGAAGCAAAACAGTTCACAGCAGCCCAATGCACTGAGCCAGGGACAATGAGCCGTCCTAAGCCATGGTCACCTACAAAAAAGCAAAAACAAAATTCACAGCACTGTGACCGGGAAGAGCAGAGGCAACCTGTTGTACCTGTCTCCTGCTCTGACTAATGATGCTTCCTTGAATTCTCAGAACAGGAGATCTGTGCTGACTTTTCCACTGTGTCTTCAGACGAGGGTGGGATAGACAACTACCCTGTCAATTATGAATACCCATCTTGATATCAATATCCTGCAAGGGGACAGTTTGATTTCCTGGGGGTATAGCTTTGGGGGGACCCAGTTATGCATGACCCCTCTCCCTTGGTGTACAGTGCAGGGCAATAGCAGGCCTTGGCAGGGCTGTGACACTTGGTCTCAAGGTTCAGATGCCTCTTCGATCCTTCAGGGTCCAGCGTCAACAACAATCAAGGCCACATCAAGAGTTACCGCAATGGGCTGCCAGACAGACCAGCCATCTGAGACTCAAGATCACTATCAGAAATCAGATCAGGAGGAGTCTGATTCCACCAAGAGCCTCCCAGCCTCACCAGAGTCGATTGAACCAACGACATCAAGAGCATCAGGGGATGATATGAAGTAATTTCAGGACCTCTTTAGAAAGGAAGCAGAGGCAATGGACGTCCTGCTACAGGGAACTGATGTCCATCAATATAAACAGTATGAAATACTGCAGTCCTCCACGTCTAATAGGACTGCTTTACCAATGAATAAAGGGATCATGGATCCTGCTAACTCTGTGGCAGACACCAGCTACAATCGCACTGTCAGAGAAGGCCTAAAAAGTATTTTATCATGCAAAAGAACAATGAGTTCTTATTTACCCATCCTTAGCCTAGCTCTTTGGTGATAGAAGTGGCTAACCAGAGTACAAAGCAGAACCAATTTAGAGCTACTCCTCACTACAAGGAGGATAAGAAGTTAGATTTGCTGGATAAGAAGGTGTACACTTCAGCCACACTGCAATGGCGAATCACCAATTATGCTGCAATGCTTTCAAATTACAACCATAACTACACAAAGTTAGCCGACTTTATCGATGATGTACCTGACGATAAGAAACAGCAGTTTTCAGCATTGATTAGAGAAGTCCGTCTGGTGGCCAGAAGGGCACTACAAGTTGCTTTAGATTGTGCAGGTACTGTCAGGACAACAGCTACTGCAGTTGTCATGCGGCGGGCATGTCGGCTTCATTCGTCTGGCCTCCCAAAATAGCTCCAAGCCATGATGAGAGGATCTGCCATTTGATAGAGTAAAATTATTTGCTAAGAAGATGAATGAAACGATGCACATGATGGACCCTTGTGCCACCCTGTGTACACTGGGGATCTATCCACCTGCATAGAGAAGAGGAAGCTTTAGGTTCCAACCATACAACCCCAGGTATATTCAGTGGCAGAACAACAGGAAATGCGACAGTGCTTGGAATAGGTCAAGACAACAGCAGCTACGTTGGAGGCAGCCACACCAACAGTCATCTAATTCACTGATGGCACCTCCGAAGGAGCAATTTTTAAGTATTGGTCTAGGGTTTGCAAGACACCCCCCCCCCCCCCAACGCACTTCAGGAGGGTACACTCTTGTTGACCCACAGGCTACCCCCATTTCTATCCAGATAGAAAGACATCACGTCGGACAAATGGGTATTAGATATAATCAGCTGTGGATATATGATCCCTTTCACAGTGAAACCCTTTTTCCAATTCCTCTCCCTGTCCCTCTTCAGGGTCCAGTCTCTCAAACAATTACTGTGAGGGGAAGTGGACAAGCTCCTATCAATTGGAGTGATGGAGGCGGTCCAAGAGAATTTCAGGGGAAAAGGGTTTTACTTGCATTATTTCCTTAATCAGAAAAAGATGGGAGGGTGGAGACCAATACTTGATCAGCGGAGGTTGAACAAGTATTTTGGGGTCCAAAAATTCAGGATGATGACTCTATGATTCTTCCTGCACTTGACCTAGGGGGCTGGCTGGCTTCCCTTGACCTTCTAGATGCTTATTTTTATATCCCAATACATCTGTCACACAGGAAGTTCCTGCGACTTACAATAAGCAACAGACATTATCAGTACAGAGTCCTATCCTTCAGGTTGTGCACGGCCCCAAGGGTATTTGCAAAGGTATTAGCAATGGTGACTGCATATTTATGCATGTTAGGGGTGACAGTCTTCCTCTACTTGAACAATTGCCTCATAAAGGCAGCCACTTTCTAGAGTGCATGACAGGTGGTAGAAATTACACAGAGTATTCCACTCACTTGGTCTGTTGATAAATTACAAAAAGTAGACCATATGCCCAACACAAGACATCCACTTCATAGGGGCACACATAGATAGGGTCACAGCCAGATCATATTTACCAAAAGAGAGATACGACAACATCCAGAGCCTCATATGTACCCTTCGTATAAGCCCAACACTTCCAGTGCATACATGCCTCCAGCTACTGGCACGTATGACCGCGACTACTTGCGCAGTACAGAACGCAAGGCTGTGTATGAGTCCTTTACAGATGTGGTTGGCAACAGTCTACAAACCAAGTAAACATACAATAAATTATGTTATCGGTTCTGATCAGTATAAAGAATGCTCTCGGCTGGCGGACTCATCCAAACAATCTTCTTGCTGGAGTGCCTTTTACTCCACAGGCCCCAACTGCCCTGCTTACCACAGATGGCTCACTGGTGTGATGGGGTGCTCACCTGCAGGGTTCCACAGCCCAGGGCAGATAGTCACGGCAGGCGAGAACACTACACATCAATCTTCTGGAACCCTGAGCAGTTAGCAATGCATGCTGCCACTTCCTACCTCAAATGAAAGGAAAAAACAGTAAAGATACCAATGGACAACACAGCATGTGCGTATTACATCAACCGACAGGAACTGCTATATGTGGAACCGATCAGGCTCTGGAAGTGGTGCCTCTCCCACAGTGTCCAGTTGTCCCCATCTTCAAAGCATCTGATGAAGTGGGATCTTCTCCCACGAAAGCTCATGCGAAAAATAAATGTTAGTCTTAAAGTGCCACATGACTCCTTGGTTTTTTGTGTCCCCCCCTCCCCCCATTGGCTACTTACCTGGCAACCAAAATGTCACCACTGATGATCTAAGCAGAAAGTTCACCAACAACCACAAGTGGGAACTCCACAGTAACATTCTTTAGATTTTCCAGTGCTGGGGGGTTTCATGCTATAGATCTGTTCACAATGCCTGCAGACAGAAAATGCCAGAAATTTTGTCCAGAGCAGGAAGAGGCAGAGCCTCTTTGGGGGACATATTCTTCACCACTTGAAACCAGTCATTTGCTCCAATTCACATGATCCAGAGAGCCTTTTAAGCTCTGTACGAGATCAAAACAGGATGGAGCCAGACTCATAATGATAGCATTGGCATGGCAGAGACAAACCTGGTTTACTTAGCTAATGAAGATGTCCATAGACCACCGATTACTCTTCCCGCAATACCATATCTCCTGTCACAGAACATAGGTCTAGTGTTACACCCCCCGTTGGACAGACCCTACCTCACAGCGTGGCTCCTGAATGTTTCAGTGAACTAGAGAAAAAGTGCAGAGCCAGTTAAGCAGATCCTTTGAAATAGCAGGAAACGTGCAACTGGGAAAACCTACCTTCAGAAATGGCACAGATTTGCCAAATTGTGTCATCAGAGAAGCCTGGACCCCAGGTATCATGCCTATCCCACATATATTGGACTGTCTGTTCTCATTGAAGCAATTAGGAGTGTCCATAAATACAATTAAGGTACATCTGGTTGCTGTATCTACCTTCCATGAGCTTCTCCAGGGTAAGACACCCTTCACACATTCTGTGGTAAAGAGATTTCTTACCGGATTGCAGAATCTCTATCCAGAAATGAGGCCCCCCACAACACCATGGGACCTCACCTTAGTTCTTAGAATGATTATAAAACCTCCATTCGAGCTATTGGCCATGTGTTTGTTTCTGCATATGTGTAAGAAGGTTGTCTTCTTAACAGCAATAACATCAGCGAGATGTGTGTCTAAGCTTGCAGCACTCATGGCGTACCCACCACATACAATCTTCTACAAGGACAAGGTCTCCCTGAGGTCACATCCGAAATTTCTCCCTAAGGTTTCTTCGTCCTTTCACATGAACCAAACTATTCACTTTCCTAGCTTCTAGCTTAAACGACACAACGACCTTAATCATGCCACTCTGCACACGTTAGATGTAAAATGAGCATTGGCGTTCTACATAGACAGGAGGAAGCTGTTCAGGAAATCACCTAAGCTCTTTGTGTCTATTGCTGAGCAATCAAAAGGGAGGGCAATATCCAAACAATATTGATTTCAAATCGATTTCATCCTGCATATACGTCTCTTACAAACTGTCCAGCACAGATCCGCTGGGACATACAAGGACACGTTCCACAAGATAATAGCAACATCAGCATTCCTAGCTAATGTCCTAATCTCGGACATATGTAAGGCAGCAACATGGGCATCAGTAGATACGTTTGTGAAACATTATGCACCCAAAAGACAACAGCATGTAATACGGCTGTGGGTCAGTTAGTGCTGAGAATGGCTCCAGGGTTAACTCCAAAGAACCCCACACCAACTAGGGGAACAGCTTGTTAGCCGCCCAGAGTGGAGCACCGTGGGGACACCACTCAAAGAAACAACTGAAGGTTACTTACCTTTTGTGCAGTAGTCAAGCTTCTTTGAGATGTGTGCCCCCATGCTGCTCCACTACCTACCCTACTCCCCTCTACTTCAGAGTTTGCATACAATTTGCTGTTGCTCAATGGTAGAAAAGGAACTGAGGGCCTGGGGCCACATGCGTGTCCCTCTGGGGCGTTAGAACAGTCACGCGCTGTTGGGGATGTGCATGTGGTCCCAGAGGCTCTGCTAGAAAATCTCCGATCTGGGATGCGGGGAGTGCCAACGCACCCAGAGTGGAGCAGCATGGGGACACTCATCTCGAAGAACCTTGGCTACTGCACAGTGGTGAGTAACCTTTGGTTAAACAATCTGTTGAAAGTTTTTGATGGTTTTGTGACACCCCCTCCCCCGATCTCCATTCCTGAAGCCTGACTTACCATGCTTTGCCAGGTGACCACTCACTCCTGAATCAGTCCACAACAACCTCATGTGTGTAATCAGTCCCAGGAAGTGGATGTGCACCCTCTGGCCACTCAGGTGATGGTCCCCAAGTGAGCACCACCAGCCCCAGATACCACACTGGGAACATCTGACCTGCAGAGATTGGGACCCTTCCCCAGGCACCATAGACTCATGTTCATCTGTTTAACATACAAATTGATAGGCCCAGCCACACTCATTCACATCCTCTTAAAATTCACACAGCTTTAGGTAAAACAAACGCTAGTTTATTGATTGGGTTATGATTTTAAGTGAGTGTATAACAAATCAATTCACAGCCATTTAATAAAGGAGTCAGGAGTTGCCACAAGTAAATAAAAGGTATGAAACACTTGCTAATCTACTAACAATATTCCATGGTTACTTTTTAGTCTGTTCTCCTCATTTTACCCACAAGACTGACTTGACTGATGGCATTCAGCCAGCCTAGGCCCTCCTGGTTATGTGGCTAGGCCCACTCTCTTGCAGTTGCTCCTAAGACAGTGTTTCTCTGGCAAAAGCCAACAGCTTGTCCCTTCTTCAAAGTGTCTGTATTTGTTTTCCAGTCCCCCCTTGAACCCTCCCTCTCTGTTCTGCTGTGTGATTTCCTTTGTCCCACCTGAGCTAGGCATTGCCTTTGTCATTCAATACTCCAGGCTCAGAGAGGTCATCCTGAGAGTCTGAGCTGCCTAACGTGCTTCACATCAATACACGTTCATGGTGCTGTGGGAAACATGATACCATAACAATGTGGTAGAACATTCAAAAGGGAGCCTTGCATGGCATAACTGGCATCAAATCATACAGTGCAAAAATGAGCAGAAATATTACACATCATGAGGTCATCCAGTACAACCTTCTGCTAAAGGCAGGAGCATGCTCATTAAATCATCTCAGCCAGGGTATTGTCTAATTGGACCTCAAATATCTCCAAAGATGGAGATTCCACCGACTCCCTAGGTGACCCATTCCAATGCTTCAGCACTCTCTCAGTGAGAGAGTTTTTCCTGGTATCCATCCTTGACCTCCACAGCTACAAATTGAAACCATTGCTTCTTGTTCTGTTCTCTGTTACTACTGAGAACAGCGTAGCTCCTTCTTCTCTGGAGCATCCCTTCAAGTTCCTGAAGGTTGCTATCAAATCCCTCCTCAGTCTTCTCTTCTGCAGGCTAAATAAGCCTTGTTCCTTCAGTCTCTTCTCATAAGTCACATGCCCCAGCCCCCTAATCATTTTTGTTGCCCTCCGCTGTACTCTTTCTAATTTGCCCACACCTTTTTTCTGTAGTGGGGAGCCCAAAACTGGACACAGTGTTCCAGGTGCAGCCTCACCAGTGCTGAATAGAGGGGAATAATCACATCCTTCAATCTGATGTACTGATGCAGCCCAGTATGCCATTAGCTGTTTTGGCTGCAAGAGTACGCTGTTGGCTCATATCCAGCTTCCCATCCAGCATAACCCCCAAGGTCCTTTTCTACAGTACTGCTGCTTAGCTGATTGGTACCCAGCTTGTAGCAGTGCATAAGGTTTTTCTGTCTGAAGTGCAGGACTTTGCACTTGTCCTTGTTGAAATGCTTGAGGGTTTTTTTGGCTCCCTGCTCCAATTTGTCTAAGTCTCCCTGAATCCTGTCCTTGCCCTCCAGCATGCCCGCCATTCCCCCAGCTGGATGTTGTCTGCAAATTTGCTGAACATGCAATCTGTCCCATCATCAAGATTGTTAATGAAGATGTTGAACAGAACAGGCCCCAGGACCAACCCCTGGGACACCTCACTCGTTACTTTTTGCCAATTGAAAATTGAGCCATTCCTACTCACTGAGCCTGTTTGATCCAACCTGTTTTCTGTCCATCTTATGGTCTGCTCATCCAAACTGTCCATCCTTAACTTTCTGACAAGAATGCTGTGGGAAACTGTATCAGAATCCTTGCTAAAGTTGAAGTATGTCATGTCAACAGCTATTCCTTTAGCATTTGTACCAGGAAGTTGTCTTCAGCAGTCTCCCAAAGCTTCATGGATTGCCTGTGCACTGCTGTATTGCTCTCCCAGGAGGTGTCAGGATAATTGAAATCCCCCATGAGGACCAGGGCCTGTGATCTGGAAGCTTCTGCTAGTTGTCCATAAAACGCCTCATCCATCTCCTCTTTCTGGTCTGGTTGTCTGTAGCAGACACCCACCACGACATTCCCATCTAAACTTAACCCACATACTTTCATCTGGCTTGTTTCCATTTTTATAGTGGATCTCTGAGCCATCGCAGAGCTCTTTTACATGTAGCGCTACACATCCACCTCTTCTTCACCCCTTGTCCTTCCTGAACAATTTATATCCATCCATGGCAGTGCTCCAGTCATACAACCCATCCTACCACATCTCTTTTATTCCAATTACATCATAGTTCCTTGTCTGTGCTAGTACTACCAATTCTTCCTCCTTGTTTCCCAGGCTGCTCACATTTGTGTACAGGCACCTAAAATATCAGGCAAATTGCCCTACTTTCTTCTGTCAGTTATCTCCCTTGCTGCATCTTCCTCCTTGCATTTTTTTTTTCCAGTGTCCTTGTTCCCCACTCACCCCGGGTATTAAAGCTTCATTAGGGCACTTAAGACAATGATTTGATTCTCCTGCCACCCCGTTCTGATTAATCTTTCTATTATCCCTGCCATTACAGTCCCTGCACCCCCCAAGTTCCATGCCTTCACCCATGTCTACCTCATTGTGACTTAATCTGTGGGCTTTGGTCGCCTTCACCCTTCAAACCTAGTTTAAAGCCCTCCTCGCTAGGTTAGCCAGTTGAGGAATGGGAAGAGTGTATTTGGACATCAACAGGTGGAGACTTTCTGTGCCAAGCATGCCTTCTTCCTGGAACAGTATTCCATGGTCAAGGAAGCTAAAACTCTTCTGACAACACCATCTTTGCAGCCAGGCATTCATCTCCAGGATGCATCTGTCTCTGCTCAGGTTCCTACCCTTGACTAGAAGGATCAAGGAGAGTACCACTTGTGCACCAGACTCCTTGACCTGTGCTCCTAGACCCCTGTAGTCACCTTTGATCTGCTGAGGATCACCTTTCATGGTATCATTGGTTCCCACATAGATGAGTAGCATGGAGTAGTAGTCAGAGGGGTGGATGATTCTTGACAATCCATCCGTAACGTCTTGGATGCTGACCCCTGGCAGGCAGCATGCTTCCCGAAACGCCTTGTCAGGGCGACAGATGAGTGCTTCTGTCCCCCTCAGAAGTGAGTCCTCAACCACCACAACCCTACGTTTCCTCCTGGGCGTGGTAGATGTGATCGTCCCAGCCTTTGGGGGTGCATAGCTTCTCCTCTTGTGCCTCATCCCTCATCTCTTGTGCTGCATAACATTTCTCCACCACAGCAGAGGGTGCAATGGGAGCAGGGGTGGAGCACTGTGAGCTGCTAGAAGTAACCAGCTTCCAGTGTCCTCCCTGTGCCAGAGCATCTTCTCGTTCTCCAGTGGTGTGGCAGCAGTCCTTTGCATCTGGATAGATTCTTCAGCCTTGGATGTCTCCTCATGGATGCTATCAAGAATTTTCTCCAGAGCATGGATACTCCTGAGCCTCGAAACCTCCTCCTCTGACTCTCCCACCTGCCTCCTGAGAGATTCCACCAGAAGACACCTGTCACACTGAATGATCTACCCAGCCTGATTGTCTGTGAGAGGGAAATGCAGGCCACAGTCCCTGCAAGTCCACACCAGGATCTGGGTAGAAATATCCATGGTCAGAATATCTGTCTGGCTGCAGGCACAGGAGAAGGAGACAGAAGGGGTGCTGGCACAAGCAGTGCGACTCCTCTTCATCATAGCCTATTGCATATCACCTGACAGTCATACACTTGGATTTTCAGAAAATTTTAAGATCTCACAGCAAAGGCTCTTTAGTAAGTCGTCAGATAAAAGAGCTGTGTCTTTCTTTGACCAGTAACTGGTTAAAAGATAGGAAATAAAATGTTGCAATAAGTGACAAGATTTCACTATGGAGAGAATGATAAGTAATAGCCTCTTCCAAGGAAGTCTATTGGAGCCAGTGGTTCTCAGCATGCTTGGATGATCTGGAAGAGGTGGTGAATAGGAAGGTGGCAAAATTTGCAGATGATACAAAATTATTCAAGATAGTTATGTCCAAAGCTGACTGTAAAGAGTTACAAATGGATTTCGTTAAACTGAGTGACAGAGCAAGAAAATGAAATTCAGTTTTGATAACTGCAAAGTAATGCACATAGGAAAACATAATCCCAGTTAAACATACAAAATGATGGGTTGTAAATTAGCTGTTAACACTCAAAAAAAAGAAAAAAATCTTGAAGTCATCCTAGACAGTTCTCTGAAAACATCTGTTCAGTGTGCAGCGGCAGTCAAAGCTATAAATGTTAGGCATCGTTAGGAAAGAGAAAATAAGTCAGAAAGCCTAATGGCACCATATTAAACCATGATGCTCCCATATCTTGAATACTGCATACACGTTTGGTTACCCTGTCTCAAAAAAGACAGAATTGGAAAAGGTGAAGAGAAGTGTCGAAAAAAATATTTAACAGTTTCCCTGTGAGGTGAGATTAAAAAAGATCAGGACTGTTCAGCTTAAAAAAGAGGCAAATAAGGGGGATTACGGCAGAGGGCTATAAAATTATAAATGGTGTGGAGAAAACGAATAAGGAAGTTCTACACAATTTTCAAGTAACACAAGAACCAGGGGTCAGGCGATGAAGTCATTGGTACCATGTTTAAAACAAGCATAAGAAAGTACTACTTCATACAGCCCATAGTCAGCTTGTGCAGCTCATTCCTAAGGGTTGTTGTTGAAGGCCTAAAGTGTAAGCAAGCTCAAAAAGAATTGGGTAAGTTCACAGAGGATGAGTCTATTAGTAGCTGTTACTCAAGATGATCAGGGACACAACCCCATGCTTTGTGTTTCCCTAAGCCTCTGATTGCTGGAACCTGGCATTATCTGATGGGATGCATCACTCTAGGCCTCGAGAAAACTGGCAGGCAGCTAGGTGCCCAGCTTCAAAGCAAGGCACCTGCCCTGCTGCCAACAAGTACCCTGCTTCTGAATCCACCTAGTAAAGGTGCCTGCGGTTTTATTCTGCTTCATTTCCCCAGCAGAGCTAAGTGCCAGGCTGCAAATTCTGACTGCCATGGCAACCTGGCACCTGGGATTTGCCGAGGCCTGCATCACTCAATAGATGCCCTGTTCTGTTCATTTCTTGTCAAGTATATGGTACTGGCCAGTGTAGGAAGACAAGATAGTGAGCTGGCTGGACCATTAGCCTGATGCAGTATGGCCATTTTTATATTCGTATGTTCTTTATAGTAGGAAGGAGTCAAGTAGCAACTGCTAACTAGCAAAATAGAGATGCTTCTGTACCTGGGCTCAGCTCAGGCGTTCTTCTGCATACTTTGTGGATATTTAGGTCATTTTAGATTATCTTCTCTTACTGAAGAACTTGTATGTCTCCATTAACTCACTGTGAGTCCATCTCACAGCAGTCAGTGTTTTATTTCTTCCTGTGAATGGAAGTTCCATTTTTACTCACCCAACAATAGTCAGATTGGTAAAGGAGTCCATTAGTGGTCCAGCTCTGCCTCAATGGGACCTTATTTTCCTGTCAGCACTCACCAGATTACCACTCTGTGTTCTCGTATTTCTGGGAAAGTAGCATTTTTAGTTATTACTTCAATCAGAAGAGTGAGCAAGATGGGAGAAACGCTTATGGCAGACCCACCATACACAGTTTTTCACAAGGAGAAGTTCTCTGTTCACCTTTTATCTAAATTCCTCTTTAATGTCTGAATTTTTCATATTAGCCAGTCAATCCACTTATCACAACCTCGTGCTTCTGTTGAAGAGCACCAGCTTCATTCCTGGATTTGAGACATTACCTTGCATTCTATCTGCAAAGTAGATAGAAACCAATTCTCTCAAACCAATGAGAGAATCACTAGGACTGTTTCTCTATATAGCAGAAAGGTTGCAAGGAAAAGCAGTGTTTTCTCAGAAAATCTCCAGTTGGATTTCTGGTTGCATCACCACATGCCGCAAGGTATATCCCTCACCTGGAGGGAGTGAGGGAATGCTTCACAAGGGCGCAAGCTGCTTCCACTGCGTTTTTATAGGAAGTACTGGTACTGAATGTATACACAGCAGCTATCTAGAGTTCTGTTCACAAAACATTGCTTGCTTGTTCAGGCCTTGGCTTCAGAGGCAGCAGTGGGGACTGTAGATCTTCAAGCATCTTTACCATCTGCTCTCTCAAACCCCCTCTCCAGTTTGAATACTGCTTGTTAGTCACTCACAGGTGGAATATACATAGGAACCAACACTCGAAGAAGAAATGGAGGTTACTTAACCTGCAACTGAAAATTGTTCAAGATGTGTGGTGTCCAGCTATAGCCTATAGTGAACTGCATCCACACCCATCCCTTGCACTCCTCCACGCTTTGGATCTCATTGGCTTTACAAATAGGAGAAAATGGAGAAACGTTGACCCTCACTGCCTCTTGAGTCCTCAGTCTGGAGCATGAGGGAAGGAGTTGTGCATGTACAGGACAATAGGCACTGTGTGTGGAGAATGTTGACTCAGCCTTGTTGCAGTCGTGTGTACCCGTGTGTGGAATACAGGTAGGTGGACCAGACATCTTGAATAGCTTCCAGCTCCAGGTAAATAACCTCCATTCCCTACTTGGCTCTGACACTCATTCCTGAAAAGTTCAAATGTATGTGTTTGGCTCTGACGTAGTGTATGAATTATACTTGTGTAGTCTTTTTGAGAGATGCTAACTCTTAAGACATTAAATAATAAGTATGCTATTATTGATGTACTGTATGCTATCATAACCTATGCATTCATTTTTCTGTTTCTCTGCTTATTGCGAGTTTTTTTTAAAAAATAAAACCAAATTCACAACATATGGTTGTCCTTAGTGCTTAATATAGTGTAAGCAGTTGAAAACAATTCTTCAGTAGCTGTGTTTGACTGGATCTTTTGTTTCTCTCAATGAAGATATACTTCTCAGCCATGTGAAATTGTGGTAGATTGTGGACCATATACTGACAAAAGCGGGCTGTATGAAAGATTGTTAAAAGAGTTGGATGAAGCACTTAACTTTCTGAATGACTGCAACGTATCTGTACATTCAAAAGAGAGGGACTCTACATTAATTTCTAAACAGGTAAGGACGTTATGTCAGATAAAACACATTTTTCTCATTGCTTGTTCCTTGTTTTTCCTGTTCATTGCAGAAACGTTTATATTAGTTCAGTGAATCTAGATGTTTCAACAAAATTAGTCTTAACTTCCTGTGACCTGATTATGAAATTTTCTTTGGAACTATAGCTGAAATCTTGCTTTTCTTCAAATCAATAGCAAAACTCCCACTGGTGTGAATGGGGCCATGTTTTCATCTTATACCACTGCTGCTTTAGAATTTTGTCAAGATTTGTGGCTCCTATATATTTTCTTCATTATTTTGCATAATTACTTTATTGCTTATATGTTGAATAATTAAACAAACAAAAGAAGGAAATAGTGCTTCATTAAGTTTTCTGCAAATTATCCCCCCAGTAGGTGTCACAAAATGAAATTCCATAAACCCTTAGATACTCTGCTTCAGGCTTTTCTTGTTCTTTCAGCTAAACATTCCTTGAGTCTCTTTAGACCCAGGAGCATTGCCTACCTTATCTGTCAAATATGGTATACACAAGGGAATGCAGAGTTACAGAGGAATTGGCAAGAGTGTTCCCAGTACCTCTGAGCAGTTAGGTTTAGAGAGGCATAGAAGAAGCTGCAGAAAGAAGGATAGTGTATTCAAGTGAAGTTTTGTTGACTGACAAAAAAAAAAACTCCGTGCAAAATTTTAACCGTATCACGATGCTTCCATTGTAATATTGCATCAAGATGTGATGGTTCATGAGTCTTGTTTAGTGATATAGCAGCATCACAACACAAATGTCAGGATGTCTTACTATATATGTTTGTGCGGCATTTAACCACCTTTCCAGCAGGTTGAATACTGCTGCCCTAATCCCTATTTAATTGAAATGAAATTAATACTTCCGTTCAAACTGTTATTTTCTCTTTTTAAAATATAGTTTTCATCTCTTTACTTTAATTAAAATGGTTTCCTTTTGATAGGACAGATCTCAAAAGATCTAGTTAAATACATTGAATAATATACATAGAAAAATCGAGAAGCTATCATAATAGTGGTGTTTGTGGAATTTCTTTATAAGAAACAGATAATGATGCAAAAGGGGCTATGGAAGAGATTACTTGGCTTAAAAACCTGTTTCTACATTAGACTTGGAGGATTATATTGTCCACTTACTAGGTCCTTTATCAATTATTTTAATTTTAGCATTGTTATTTTGAAGCAGATTTCCAGTTTACAGTGCAGTCAGAGAACAAAGGGCAGAAATGATAAAATTCAGGGTTCAGTTCCAGTGGTTGGTGTTTCTGATGAAGTGTATTTGTATTTTCTCTTAATATGATGGGGGGGGGCCTTCTAAATAACTGTGGATATCTTTTGAGTGTTCTTTACAAAGAAACCAGTCACTATTGTGTTTATAGCAGGGGTCTCAAACAAGTGGCTTATGGGCCGCAAGCAGCCCCTAAAACTATTTCCTGCGGCCCACAATGACACAATCATTACTGATATTTACAATAGCATTGTATGGAAAGGTTTCAGGAGTGCGGCCCTCAGGCTACCGTACTAATCCTCATGCGACCCTTGTGGTGATTTGAGTTTGAGACCGCTGGTTTACAGTATTATCCCCATATTAGATGTGAAAGCTCATCATAAAATGAGTAATTATTAGGGCATCTTGTTGAACTGGGGTCTGAATTCATTTTTTGTAGATACTGTCAGACTGTCGAGCTGTCTTGGTTGTTTTGGGACCCTGGTGTGCAGATAAGGTAGCTGGAATGATGGTGAGAGAACTACAGAAGTACATCAAACATGAGCAAGAGGAGCTGCACAGGAAATTTTTGTTGTTTACAGACACTTTCCTAAGGAAAATACATGCACTCTGTGAAGAGCACTTCTCGCCTGCCTCACTTGATCTGAAATTTGTAACCCCGAAAGTAATAAAACTGCTCGAAATCTTGCGCAAATACAAACCATATGAGCGGCAGCAGTTTGAAAGTGTCGAGTGGTATAATAATAGGAATCAAGATAATTATGTGTCTTGGAGCGATTCTGAAGATGATGATGAGGATGAAGAAATTGAAGAGAAAGAGAAGTCAGAGACAAATTTCCCTTCACCCTTTACTAATATTTTATGTGGAATTATTTTTGTGGAAAGGAGGTATACAGCAGTCGTCCTAAACAGGTAAATGTTTTAAAAATGAAAATCTTAAAAGAATGTATCAGATTGGGAAAGGAGTATTAGGGTTATCTGGGACACTAAATGTTTTATTTCAGGAAAGCCACTCCATTTTGTTGTTCGAGTCAAACAAGAGACCTAGAACATTTAATCAAGAACCAATGCAAGGTTTGAGTAAAATTTTCAAAAATATATATTACTTTTTTTGAGACTCGGGCTTAGACTCATAAACTATGTAAACACTTCTGAAAATTGACTTGTGAATTTAATCCTGTGACCATATACCAATGTGATTCCAGTTAAGTGGAGCCCAAGCATATAATTGTAAATTTAAAAAGAGATTATATGTGCAATATTGGTATATTTAGTGTTTTCAAACTCTATTCAGGAAAATGTCAATCCCATGTTGCATTCCTAGTCAACCACAAAAATGGTGGCCATTGGCACATCTGCCAAAAAATACTGAAGATGTGTGCAATACTCTAGTACAGTGTTTCCTAATCTGTGGCCCACAGGGCAAAAGTGGCCTGTGATGGCTTTCGAAGTGGCCCACCACTCCTCTGCCACTGGTTGCCTGAAGACCCAGGCAGACTGTAATGTCAGGGGTCTAAAAGACTGGTGCAGGCTCCTTGCTGCAGACCAGGGATAGCAGATGAGCACTTCCCTCTCGCTGTAGCAGGGAGCAGAGTAAAATGCTCCACATGAGCACCTGGGGCTACAGTGCTGTTTCTTGCTGCAACCAGGGAGACAAGACGATCAGTGAGGACTGAGTGGCCTCCCTGCTGAACTCCTTCCGTTTGGTGGCAGTGGGGGGAAATGGGGAGTAGGCTGGTTTTGAAAACTGGTGGCCCTTCAGGGTCATAATATCTATGGCCCTTGAGCCCAAAAGGTGGGGGCAACTGTTCTAGTTGCTTCAGGTATGGGTATCTTATTTTTTTTAACGATGATCTGCTTTAGTGATATATGCCACATTACTAGTAATTGGTGACTGCCCCAAGTAAGTAATGAAGGAGGTACTTCAGAAAATAAAAACTTTTTTTTCTCTGTTTAAACCACAAATATGCTGGAAAAAATACCCCATTACAATTTATTTTATGCATTTGTCACAAATTAGCATTAAAAATTTTTACTTAAGTATAAGTTTAAACAAGATTAAAGAAAGGAAATGGAAAGTTAAGGTGGAATAAGTTTTCACTTCCTAATATGTATCTCCTACTTCTTATCTACAAGCATGCACCATACCATTTCCACAGCTATTGTACCCGACAGAGCTCGCTTCACAGCCTTAGTGCTATCCCATTTTCACCCTTCTGTTCACATCATTCTATCAGATTAATTTTTCCCCAGCATTAATAGTTGGTTCTGTTGGAAGATAATGGTTTTTATGCAAAAGGATGATTACAGGACATGATCTGGGAGCCAAATTAAGAACACAGAACATGTTTTGTATTGTGCAATGGTTTTGATAAAGTGTGTTTATGGCTGAAGTAGAGGTTTTCTGCTGTGGAATAGGGGGTGTAGAAAGTTAGATAGTTCAACCTTTTCATTTCCTCGCTGTTGTGGGTTTGTCAGAAAATGTTTATAAAAAGCCCTGCTGCTTCCAAAAGAAGCCGCCCCCCCCCCCCCCCCCCCGTGGTTTCCTGAGTTGTTTCTAAGGCTTATTAGGGAGGACAACAGATCTATGGAAATGCAAGGATGATAAGGGAATATTCTCCATCAACAGTTGTGCAAGAACTCTTCTCAGCTATATGATAGAATCTGTGTAAAAAATATCTGTGTGTGTGGGGGGGGGTAACTCTTATGTGCAACCAACCCCATCAGTCAAGTGTGCATTCACCAGTCCCTATACAATCAGGTTTACGGGTACCCTCCCTCTCATCATTCTGTCATCACTGTCCTTCACCACTAATCAGTCAATGTGACTTACCTGAGCCTGCTCTTTGCTTTCTTCTCCCAACCTCTCACTCCCATTCCAGTTAGTCTACTTACTATATATCCAGACTCCATTCACCAGTCAGGGTTAGATGTCCTAGCAATCAGGTTTGTGTGCACACCAAACAAATTTTCAGTTAGAAAAATCGAGACTAATTATTAATTTTAACTCTAAATCTGGAACTTGTCTTTAAAAACAAAGATAAAACCACTCCCTGTTGCATTAGGTCTCTTCAGGATCCACTTCTATATCAAGTTATTGTGATTACACACACAGATTGTATATTTATATACACCAATGGGTAGTTGCTTAACTTTCTCATGAAGTTAGTGTTGTACAGAGAATATTTAAGCCTACAAAGCCCATAAAGAAGAAAGGGAAAGGCAAAAGAGACCTACTTAGAAATGAATGTAAAAGAATGCTAAATATGACTAACCATATAATCCATGTTCAGCATCAATAATTGGGGAATTTGATTAATTTCAACTAAATTCAAACATTTAGATTAAATAAGAAAAATACAATTTTATTTTTTAAATCAGAATGCTATACATCATTTTTTTTTGTTTTTGTTTTTCAAATCTTTACAGCAAACTTTTAAATCTTTTTACTTTTGTCATTAATATACAGGACATGAACAGAAAATATACTTTAAATTACATAGCTATTTATCCTTAATATTAACCTAATAATCTTACATTCAGTGCAATTATCCCTAACAGCAAAACAATTTCTGTGTATCTCACCATTTAATATTACTTTGTATAACTTGCAAATAAGCAAGAGGGCCTTGCACTGTTTTGTGGTGTGAATATAGAGTCAATGTTCTTCTTCTGCCTTCTCCCCCCAAAATAGTTGCAGGATATGAGGCCTTACATTTCATGTTCAGGGTGTGCATGTGTGTGCTTTTACATTTTTACAATACAGTGCTCATTCACTGTATTTATCATCACCACAACAGATGAAGGTATAAAATGGTTTTAGTACACAGGTTGGTAACATTTAGAACAGATGTGAAGACTTAGTGATGTTTCTTAAGTTCTCTCCTTTGTAGATTTTGATCAAATGACTAGTGGCGTGGGACTGAGTTTTAGGGTGCCTAACATGAAGTCCCTTGGTCTGTTTAGATTGGGATAAAAACCATTGCTGCCCAAACCTGAATGTCTTGCTGACTTTTAGTTCCAGAGGGGTAGCTGTGTTAGTCTAGTTCAGCAAAACAAACAAGGTGTCCTGTGGCACTTTTAAAGACTCACAAATTTATTTATCATACAAGCTTTCGTGGAGGAGAAATTTGACTTCATCAGATGCTTGAAGAAGCCACTGACTGTGTATCCAGGGGGAACACGTGGGGCTATAGGATGCATGCGGTTTTCCTGATGTAGCCAGTGGGACAGGAGATCAGCTGGTATGCAGCCTCCTTGCTGAATTCTTTCTGTCTGGTTACAGTTGGGGGGAGAGAGTGGCTAGCTGGCAGAGCAGCCAACACCCACCATGCTTGAGGAGGGGGCAGGACTCTCTCAAAATCTGTACCATCTGGTTTGTTTTGCGTTTAGCAGGGCACCCACTGTGGCTTAGCTTTCAGGCTATGTGCTTTAGTGTGTAGTCACTCATCTACGCTAATGCCTTGTTAGTTGGTCATCTGTTAGTTCTTTGTGAGTGTGATATACTGGGAGTAATTGTAGGTGTAAAATAGTAAATGTAAAAATAGGCACAGTAGGGTCAAAATGTTTATTTTAAATATGTAGTGATTTGTGTTCCTCAGTGGTTTATATGTCAATGCATTTTTATGAGGTTTTGATAGAGTGGTGGCCCTTCAGGGTTGTAAAAAAGATGTTTGTGGCCCTGAAGTCAGAAAAGCTGGGAACCACTTGTCTAAAATGTCCATTTTTACGCACTCTTTGATAATCTCTACAGAAGTTTTCACCATGAACTTTGTTTTAGAGAGAGAGAAACCAGTAAGGCCATTTGTATATATTTTTGCAAAATACCTGATTTCCAAACTTACATTTTCAATATAGGTCATACAAAGGAAAGATTAACTTTCATTTTCTCAACTATGCTTGATTCCAAAATGTGTATAATATTCTTAGATTGATAAAGGAAGCTGGCAAACAGGATCCAGAGCTGGCTTACATCAGCAGCAATTTTATAACGGGACATGGCATTGGAAAGAATCAGCCTCGTAATAAACAGATGGAAGTGGAATTCAGAAAACAAGAAGAGGTAACTTAAGTGAAAAGAATTGTACAATATTCTATGCAGAATTATTTCATTTGCAGAGGAAATCTGTGTATCGTAACTCCTGGAAGCTTAGGAAATATTTTGACTTGATGGATCTGCATCCTTGCTTGTTGTGCAGTTGCTTTAAAAAAAAAAAAAAGGTTTGCAAAAATTGGGTTGACAGATTACATAACTGGACAGAACTTAAAATGGTCTGTATAACCAGTTTCTTGTCACGTCATCAACCATTTAATTCTCCTGTAGTGGGTTCGGAATGGTACGTTACTGGTTCACATAAAATCAGATGGCTTGAAATTTCCTAGTTGCTATTTAGAATATTAAGCTCTTTTATAATAACAGTAAATTGCTGTTTATTGAAAGTTGAGATTCACATTGCTTTTACTATAGAATAATAGTTCATGGTCTTTAATTTCATGTTGGGACCTTTAAAAAAAAAATTAGCTTTTAACTGTATTATGTATTTGAACTTCCTAGTTAAGACATTTTATATCCTGAATCCCAGTAATAGCCATGCTCAATAAATAAATAAGTAAATCACCTACCTTATTGCAGGCCTGACATGCTTTGATATCATTAGCTTATAAAATTAAAAGAAACAAAATTTAACATGCTTAAAAATACAAACATAGCTTCCAATTTGATATAAAATCTATGAAAATGGAATACACTAGCATCTGAAATCTGTAATTGATTATCTGGGCCGGATGACTAAGTTTACAGTACAAGGTTTGTTATAATGTATTAATGACCAGGTTCTTTTTAACAGTAAATGTGTGGAGTCTTTTGGCTTTTTGCATGATAGGCAGTGGAGGAGCATTCATTCCTGAAAAGACATATTATTGTCTTGTATTTTTTAAGGCTGTTGTTCCATGGTGATGTAGTATAACAGGTATTGAGTCTGTTAATGATTTCGCAGCAAACTCATTTTAAAAAGCCAATGATTATTTTTAGCAAGTTACCAAAACAAAAGTTGGAGAGCCCCAAAATTAGAAAGTGTATTTAGAAATGTTTTGCCTTCAGCTAAATATTTAGAAAGAAACCTTGTATCTCTTATTCAGAATACTTCCAATTTAAAAATAGTTGAAAAATTCTTTTCTTCATCCTATCTCACAACTGAATCTTTCTCGCAAACTTGGTTTAGTAGCCTTAAACCATATGAACTGCAACAAGTAGCCTATTGTAGGTTTTTCTGTTGTTTTATTTTGTGGGGGAAGAAGGCTGTTTCTTCCACACATGATAATAGGCTATAAATTCTTAAGTTCTTTCCTTATAGGTGAACCTGATATTTACCTCCTTTTAATTCCTTTTCTGGAACTTTACATTTAAACAGTTAAATTTGTTTTTAGCAGAAATATCAACTGTGGAAATTCATTTGCAAAAGTGATGCATGCTGATTGGTTATTCCCAAATTGTTGATTTCAGAAACACTTCTTTGAACAGAACATTTCTCGAACATAGCCAAAATATGTCCAGTATTGTAAATAATCAAGTTTCCCCTACTCCCATGATTAGAAATTCCCAAATCTTTCTAGATTCCCTGATAATTTGAGATTTAATTCCTAGGATGCCAACCTGCCTTTTTTTAATGAAATAATGTTGCTCTAAGAGTCTCTGAAAAGGCTTTTCTATTGTTTATTTTGATTGAACACTAAGAATGCATTTCTAGAAATCTGATTCCATTCTTTAAGGATTTTTATTTTTACATTGAATTACTTTTAAAGAATTTTGTAATGCTAACAATTGTGTACCACATGGATTTCTTAGATGTTTCTTTTCTTGATTACCTTTATAGGTACTTAGAAAATTTCGAGCACATGAGACCAACTTACTTATTGCTACTAGTATTGTAGAAGAGGGTGTTGACATACCAAAATGCAATTTGGTGGTTCGTTTTGATTTACCCACAGAGTACCGCTCCTATGTGCAGTCCAAAGGAAGAGCCAGGGCACCAATCTCAAATTACATCATGTTAGCAGACACAGACAAAATTAAAAGTTTTGAAGAGGATCTTAAAACATACAAAGCAATTGAGAAAGTAGGTATCCAAAGGAAAATGCTTCTTGTTTAGTATCATATTTAAAAAAAAAAAAAAGTTTCTCATCACAGTTTGTTCTTAAAATGTTAAGATCCTCAGAAACAAATGTTCTAAGTCTGTCGAAACTAATGAAACTGAAGCCGAACCCATCGTAGATGATGATGATATCTTTCCACCCTACGTGTTGAGGCCAGATGATAGCAGTCCAAGAGTTACCATTAACACTGCCATTGGGCACATCAATCGGTACGAAGCAAGTTCACTTTTCTCTTTTCACTTTGACATTGTCAGGTACTGAAACGTTCCATTATCTCTCAGAATGGGACAGTTAGGGTGTGGCACTACAAGCTTCCCCATATGCTCTACTGTTATGCTTCAGCTCTATTCTCAGTGAGTGTAGGTCCGTTTTCAGATCCATTCAGTTCTGGTGGCTGGTATTAGTGATGTGGGCTGGCTGTCTACTGAGAACAGTACTGAGCTATGAACTTAAAAAACATGACTGATGTGTACTCCCTGTGCTAATGCATTGCTGAAAAGTGCTGAGTTACTACAGTCATATGTGCCTGTAGAAAAAACCTATAGAAAATAGAGCCCACCAACTTATTTAGTAAAATCTTATCATTCACCATCAAATGAGTAGGGACGTAGGTGCGTCTGAAAGGGCCAGATTTAAAGAGATGTGTTAGTTGAGAGAAGCCACACAAAATTCTCCACTCACATTTTTGATAATTTGTGATGTGCTGTGTTTGTTAAAAAGAGTATTGGATGTCTACATTAAATCTTTCTGCTGTATTGTAAATTAGTGTTGGGACATTCAAGCAATGGGACTAAAAATTTCCATACTTCCTGCATCAGTAATGTGAGATTCCCTGTGAACTGTACATAGGTTCCTGCTTTTAGGTTTAGAATAAGCTTTTTAAAATCCATTGTCAAATTAGGTACTGCGCAAGATTACCAAGTGATCCATTTACTCATCTGGCTCCTAAGTGCAAAACCCGAGAACTACCTGACAATACGTTTTACTCAACTCTCTACCTGCCAATTAACTCACCTCTTCGAGCCTCAATTGTTGTAAGTATTTTGCATAGAGAGGGATGTAAATGAACTATGTATGTATATGTATTCACACATGAATAAATCTTCATTAGCTTTTTCCTTTTGCTGTAACAGATTCTGCCTGCGTTCTTGCAGACCATTTCTACTTCGTTTGTTTGTAGTCTGTTTTGTCAGCATCTTCCTTTCATTGAACATCACAAAGACTTTTGCTGCTTTCCCCAGAGCCCCATGTTTGTACATACTTGCTTATTTGAATTGTGGGCTGTACTACAGAGTTCTGAGCTGCTATTTCCTCAGGTTCAAAAACTAACAGTGGAGTTCCATTGAAGAAAAACAAAACAAGAATGTATTTGAAGGAGGTGGTGTTTGACAGACTGGCAACCATACCTACATCAGTGTTCCCTCTAAGAGCGCCCGATCCTGGCGGCGCCCCCCCCCTGCAGGCCCGCTGTCCTGGGAACCCCCCCAGCCTGCCCAGCCCCTCCCCGCAATCCTACCCTGCATGGCCCTCCCACAGCTCCTGGGGCCAGAGAAGCACTAATGGAGCATGCTCAGACATTCTGGGCATGCTCTGTTAGAGCTTCTCTGGGCATGAGTTTTAATAACTCCCTGCCCTGCAATAGCTCTGAACAGGGCCTCTGGCTGCTGGCCCTGCGCGGCCGGCAGTCTTCCCTGCGCAGGGGGCTGTGCCGGGCTGTGCGGCTGCGCAGCTTAGAGGGAACATTGACCTACATATATGAATTTTAAAATATAAAGAATAATTTTGTATTTCTGAACTCTGCATAGACAATGTAAAAGTTGATAGTGTTTTAAAAAGCTCTTCATGATGAGTTTTAATGTCTCTTCTGTCAAAGTTTACAAAACCATTATAACATTTAAATATATTGTTAAACCATGTACTGCTAAGTGTAGACTTAAAATATTTTGTAAAATATTTCTAGGGTCCTCCAATGAGTTGTGCAAGACTGGCTGAGAGGGTGGTAGCTCTTATTTGCTGTGAAAAACTGCACAAAATTGGTAAGAGTCTTTGAAAACAAACATCTCTTTGGTTAAGGGAAAAAATCTTTATATTGAGACATTAGGAAAGTTGTAGGTGAAACCTTCTGTCATATATAACATAGTGGTAGAGTTCATGGTTTAATCCCATTGTGCAATGTTCCATGAAGTGATTATATAATGAAATAATTTAACATGCATCTGTGTAAAGTTGTAGAGTTAAGGTTGTCAAGAGAATTTCATCATTTCTGTGGTTCTAAAATAGTAAATTCAATTTCAAGTTGCAGTAACATAGCTTTTGACATGGAATATGCTTTTTATATAGGAGAACATTTCAATATAAGCTAGCAAATCACATTTCACGTGTAATTTGAAAGCTATATTTTTCAGCCATGAGATAACCAAAGAATATAATTTTCAAAAAGTTAACTAATTACAAAAGCCCTTGCATACAGTCCAAAATCCAGTGTTTTAAGAGCCAGCTCTCTCATAGTTAAATATAAAGTACTTATGAAGACTTTTTAGTTCTTCAAATAATGGTCCCTGAGTGTGTTCCATATCTGAGTATGCATTTGTACCACATAGCTGAATCCAGAACTTGCAGTGGTGTCCCTTGATCTGCTTCTAACCCCTGGCAATAAGCACTGGGGATGTTGAAATGCCAGTGGTGACCCTGGGGGATCCTGCATACCCTTTGCTCCTCTGGCTAATGAAGCTATACACTGGGCACCTGGACACTGATAAGGAGTGTTCCAGTCATTGACTCAGCAAGTACAGAATGGTGGTAGAGTGTGCGTTTGGGTGTTTGGTGGTGGGTGGGGGAGAAGCATGTTTGCTAAGTTTGACATATGTGAGAAAAACATACTGATGCTTATAAGTGCGTGCTGTGTGCTCCATAATTTGTGTGAAGCATATGGGGAAAAGCTCCCTTAGGGCTTGACTGCCAAGGCTGAAAGGCTGGCTGCCAATTTTGAGATGGCAAATGTGCCTGTTACAATGCAAGCTCACCATGGAGCCCTGCATATCTGAGAAGCATTGAAAGCACAGTTTTGCAACAAGCAGCAATGACGTTTGTGTCTGCTGCCTTTGTGCGCTGCCTTCTCATCCTCCACACCACACTTCCCCTTCTTTTGCTGCTAACAACATTATAGCACAGCACCAAATACATGCATTTTGAAAACAGGTTTTGGCTTATTTTCTTCACGCTTTTCCTGGGGGAGGGAATGGGGGTGGAACAGAACAGAACAGTACATCTCTTAAAGGACACATTCCATGCCCACAATGGTGTTAAGGCAACTACATACTGGACCTTGCCCAGCCTGTGCATGGGGCTTGTGACCACACATTTAGGTGCTGGCTGTAGGGGGAGCTTGCCAAATGCTGCTCTGACTGGAGTTCGACTGGACACCACAGCATGTTGGATTGATCCCACATGATACCCAGCATCTCTTACTGTATTTCATCATCCTGGTCCTGTGCAGCTCTTCTGTTCTCCACGTCCAACATCAGTTTCTTGGACAATGAGACCTTCGATGCTCTGAGCTTTGTTTTGGCTGCTGTGGATGTGTGCATGAACTCAGTAAACATGTCATCCATAGATATTTTTTTTTCCCTTCCTAATCTGGCTAAGGCGCTCCGCAAGAGTTGAGTGTCCCATGGTCGATGAGTGCACTGGAACAAGCAAATCACATAGTTCCTATTGTGAAATGAGCCAATGTAATGCAAAGCATGAAACACTATTACGAGAACTCCCTTGAGTATTCATAACTTCAGTTTAGAATCTCATTCTAATCTGAATTTAGCACAGAGCTTGGACTGCCTTTCCTGCAGTGGTAAGCTGGGTGGGGTTCCCATCCATTCCAGGGACACCCCTCCCCACAACAGTTAGACAGGTGAGGGAGCTTTGTGTTTCCCAACTGCAGTGGGAGGCTGCTACTGGCCCTGGTTTTCCAGGGCCATTCCCCCATGAGCTGCCAGGAAAGAAGGGAACATTCTTCTGCCCATTTTACTGCCTTCCTGCTGTGAGAGGAGGTGGGCAAAGCGGGTTACAGGAGGCTTTTAGCAGAATGGAGCTGTAGAAAACACAGAGAGCTCAGTATTCCAAAGTTTATTGGCATGGTAGATGTTTAAGAGCACAGCTGTGCTGTGACCCAAGAACCGCAATACAGAGCAGTAGAGTAGGACCGCATTGTTCGATGACTATTGTACCATCTTCCCCGTGTGATCATGTACCACATCAGTCTCCTGAGGGGCACACTGACGAAAAGGCAACCGCTGCAGCAAGTAGCAGGGGGTAGTACTGTCCCTTATGCTGCCCTGCCATCTGTCGCATTCATGCCTGCCGCTTTTAATAGCGGAGTGATGTGGTAAAATCTCCTTTTGTGGTGGGAGAGATAAGGCAGCCCTCTGCAGAAACATCCTTGCAAGGATTTGGGAATACCTTTATGACAGCTTTTCAGACAGATCCCTGGAGGATTACTGGAACATTCATTCTGTTTCAGAGCTTTGTTTGTCTGTGCATTCTCCCCCAAAAGCATCCTTCTTAAGAAGAACAATTGAATGAAAGCTACCAAAATGAGCATAACAGGAAGATTTGGGAAAACACTCACCAGATCTGTCTTCCTTTAGATTCCAGTCACTGGTGCCATCTTGACGTGGATCAGGCTGCTCCAGAGTGACAAGCAGGTCTTGGCTGTATGGAAAAACTGGTACCCTGCTCTCCCAAACCCCATTCTCTTCCTCTTTATTGACTGAGTCATTGTCATTCATCCTGGATTCCTCTGATGTTGCTTGTTGGTGGGGCCACCACTAAGAATTGCATGCAGCTCCTCATAATACTGGAATATCTGCAGCAAGGAGCTGAACAACTGTTAAGCTCCCTAGTCCGCTTGTATGCTTGCTGCAGCTCTTTGATTTTAATGTGGTAGTGCTATCCTTCTCGTGGCCTTTCTCATGTATACGATGCAAAATTTTTCAGAAATATCATGATTTCTTTTGCTGGCTCAGAGCTGATTGAGCACAAACTACTCAGCCAATAAGTTGATGAGATCTAAGACCTCCGGGCGACTCCCTGCATGGGCACATTTGCTGCATTTAGATATCATTACCCTACTCAGGTAAAAGGTTCTCTATGCTGCCCAGGCTCGAAATGGGTTTTAAAATTTCCTGGAATTGTAGCAAGGGAGGAGCTATTTGCTTTTCATGTGGCCAAGGTATAGCAGAGTGGGAACTGGAGAGTAGCAAGAACAGGGAATTCTGGGATAGATCCTGGCAGCTAATTACATCAGATTACGCTGCGCTCTGACTGCATAGAACTGAATTCAAACTATTGAATTCTCCGTAAGTGCTATGCCACTTGCAGGGGTCAGGTCTAATTACAGCAGCATTTAGTTCACATTTTACAGCTGTGCAGGTGGAGAGGCTTATAGCAGAACAAACATGGATAAAGTGATATTTTCTCAGGGTATGTTCACACTGCAGTTAAAGATGCATGGTTGGCTCATGCCAGCTCATTTCATGGGACTTGAGCTAAGGGACTGTTTAATTGCAGTCAGGAAGGTCCCAAATTAAATTGCAGTTAAACAGCCCCATGAACCTAAGTCAACTGGCATGAGTCAGCCATTGATGTCTGAGTGCACAGTAAACATCCAATAAGTACATTTCTGGTTTTGTCTCCCTCTGCTGGATGGAGTGAAGACCTATTCCACTAGAGCACAGGAAACTTTGGCACCTTCTTTTGAGAGAAGAATCTCTACTGGACATTGTTGCTTGGTGCTCCAGGTTGCCACCTTTACATTTATAAAGCATAACATACTGGCTCAAGCTGCTTCTGCTGAGACAGTCTTTGGAGCTGCAGATTTGCAAGCATTTACATCACCTGCATTTACTCCTCTTTGAGTATTGCTTGTCAGCCACTTGTGTGTGGAATGCGCATAGGGACCAGCATACAACAAAAAATTGTGGATTAATTACCTGTAACTGGAAGTTAATAAAGAGTTGTTGTTCCTCACTGTATTCCACTGTGTGCCCTCCTTTCCCCCTTGCTTTGAATTACAATTGACTGCAATAGAGAAAACTCATTAGGTGTTGGTCCACAGTTCCTCTTATATCCTCAGTGCAGAGCACAAGCGGAACCAGCATGCAGGCACAGACAACAGACTCTATTTGCAAGATTTTTCTTGGCTTAGGCTCATGATGTGTACATGTACCCACCTGTGGAATACAGTAAGGGACAACACATCTTGAATAACTTTCAGTTACAAGTAACCAACCTCTAGTTCTAAAGAAGACAAAGCAGATTTTCCCTGCTGAGCCATAGAACATGGTCAAAAAGTGAAAATCTCATGCTGACTTCAGCTGTATTGGTATAAATATGTCGTAAGTACATTTCTCTATTGCAGCGTATTTTTTAAATATCCTGTAGAATGTCGCTAGAGGCGCTCTAAAACAGTATGGAAACTTTGTGCATACTGAAAGAAAAGGGTAGAAAAAACTCCTGGGTAGTGTGTGAATTATTCTAATCAAGTAATTCAGTTCCAGGCTGACTTTAACTGATGTGAGAAGCTGATTTTAACATGACAACCTCAGGATATGGAGAATACTTATTCTTTGAGTTCTACTGTCAACTTTATTTGTACTCCAAACAAACTAACAACTTAATAAAGGTTAATAAAGGTGTTAGCAAGTTCTCACTGTTGTTAGTGAGGCCATCAAAATACTGTGTGGCCTCTGAGTGTATGTTGTTGGTCTGTGGCTGGCCTGTGCTAGCTGATTTGGACTCACGAGATTTGGGATGTTTAATTGAAGGATAGTTCTTTGAGTGATTGCTCCTGGCCATTCCATTGTTGGTGTTTGCGCACGTGTGCATGGGTAGCCGGAGACTTTTCCTATAGAGCACCTGTAGGATCGGCTGTGGTACCCCCTGGAGTGGCGCCGTCACGGCTCTCTCTATATTAGTCACAGCCAACTCGCCCCCTCCTCAGTTCCTTCTAACCTCCGTGGCGGTAGCTGGAGTGTTTCTGATTGTCTTTGCTGAGTCCTTCATTGCTATTTTTAGAAGAGTACCCATTCCAGAGTTAGTTTGCTGCTGGCCTCCGGGTCGGGGCATGCCAGGGTTTAAAACTTGTGAAGCATTTTGCAAGCTGATGCCGCTTGACAACCCGCACCACTCTTGCTTGAGGTGTTTGGGAGAGGCACACCTCAAAGACAAGTGTAAGATCTGTAAGAGCTACAAACCGCTCACTCAGAAGGATAGGGAGCAAAGGCTGAAGCTTCTTTTGATGGAGGAAGCCCTTAGACTGGCTTCTGGAGCGAGTTCTAGTGCAGCGCCGTCAGTTGGTAGTGCTCTGGTGGCAGCGGGATTCATCGAGCTGCCTGCGGCACCGGCCCTTGGCACCAGTGCCGGTGGTGGGCTCCATGGTGCCATTTATCAGCCCCCTCCGCCTACAGGTCTTCAGACAGTCAACGGCACTTCTCTTTCTCTTTCTCTTTCTCTTTCTCTTTAGTACCACAGAAGAGGAGGAGGTCAGCCACGAGCTCCCCAGTGAGGTCGAGCACTCCTAAAGGGCTGCAGTCTAAGGCACAGCAGCCATTGGCACCATTGGTACCAGCCCAAGCTAGGTGGTTGGCTCCGATGCCCATGCCCTCCCCGACACAGGACGTTTTAGGGGAGGATATGCTGCTGCCATCTACACTCAAAACATTTGAGGCAGTGTGTGACCTTATTGAACAGACAGCGCTGTCTGCCTTGGGCTCCATCTCTGGCACCTGTGTCGGGGCCATTGAGAGAGAAGCCTCCACTGGTGCGTTCAGCTTCTCCGTGCTATCTGGCACAGAGATTGGGGTCAACCTTGTGCGTACAGGCGAAGGACCCTCGGGCATCGTCAGCAGTGCTGTCTCAAAAAAAAAAAAACAAAACCAAAAAAAAAAAAAACCAAGGAGTCATGTGGCACTTAAAGACTAACAGATTTATTTTTCGCATGAACTTTCATGGGAGAAAATCCCACTTCGTCAGATGCTTCGAAGACAGGTGAACGTACAGAATGGAATGAAAATAAATACAAGGGGGTGTAAAACATAGGATCAAGTCATACAGTAACAGCAAATCAGAGCAGTTGTTAGGTTCAAACCCTGGGAAGCCTGAAGTCAAATCACCCTTTGTATGGGGAAAAAAACCCCCATAGTCTCGATTCAATCCTGCCTTCACAGAATTTAATTTGAGTTCAGCTGTTTCTCTTTGAAGTCTTGATGTCCCAGTCACATCTCTGAGGACGGTTGTTAACAAATCATTTATCAAGTGATTAGAAAGATGGAAGTGCTCAGCAACTTTTTTTTTTTTTGTCTTGTGATTTCTGATATCAGCTCTATGTTCATTTATTCTTTAGCGCAGGGATCGTCCTGTTTGTCCAATATATAAGGTGTCAGTCTCAGTCTCTGGTACCATGTATCATTGTCGCAGCAGCGGGGGCCCCTTGGTGCCATTCACCTTTAAGGAGAGGCCATCACTGCTCTCCTGTGCCATCAAGAGTGTAAATCTGTTAGTTTTAAAGTGCCACACAACTCCTTGTTGTTTTTTTGCTGGACTAGACTAACACGGCTATCCCTTTTGAAATTGAGACCTGAAGCCTATGGCATCGCCATAAGACGACCTCTGGTACTGCACCACCATGGTCCCTGTGAAGTGGTCCTCCATCCGACTTGGATGAGGCTTCTTCGGTGTCCAGAGTCAGTAGGCCCAGGAGCAAGCGGTTGGCTCCGTACCCCTCTGTGGTATCCTCAATGGCCTGTTCCTTTGCAATGGCCTTCCTGTACTCCTTGGGCTTTCCATCAGGGGCAAGGCCCCAGATCGAGCAGATCTCACTTGTTGGCAAGCTCTTGCCCCCAGCCCTCCTACGTGGTGGGTGCTCCCCCGGAGACAGAGGACCTCTCAGAAGGGGAGTCCCCTGCAAGGTTGCAGGCTCCTACAGATCAGGACAGTTTAGACCATTGGGGCAAACTAGAAGCTGCAACCAAACCCATAGATCCATCCAGGGAATCATCATCATCTCCTCTGGATGAGTTGGTTGCAGAGGCCAAGCCTGAGCCTATCCCAGATGATAGTAAAGCACATCAATATCTTCTGTGCAGAGTCACCTGGGGCTTGGGCCTGTAGATGGAGGAGGTTGTAGAGGAGGCAGATCCTGTGGTTGACGTTCTTGTGCTGAAAGGCCCTTCTCGAATAGTCCTCCCACTTATCAAGACTATCCAGAGCACCACGAGAATCATGTGGCATACCCCAACCTCTGTGCCTCCCATGGCCAAGAGGGTAGAGCGAAAATACTTAGTGCCTTCGAAAGGTTATGAGCACTTCTACACGCATCCCATGCCGGGGACTCTGTTGGTAGCGGTGGCCAATGAGAGAGAGCGGCAAGGCCATCAAGGGCCATCCCTTAAGTCTAAGGATGTGAAAAAGTTGGACTTATTCAGAAGGAAGATCTACTCAGTAGAGGGGCTTCAACTCAGCATTGCTAACCAACAGGCAATTCTTAGCCACTGCTTCTTTAATGCATGGTCCTTGTTGGAGAGGCTTTTGGAGAAGTGTGAGCAGAGCTTGAGGCTGGAGTTTCCAGCTGCCATTAAGGTTGGCAAGATAGTTTCTAGAGCCCTATTGCAATCGGCATTAGACGCTGCAAATGCAGAGGCCAGAGCTATGGCTTCTGGAGTCACCATGCGTTGCAGCTCTTGGCTTCAAGCATCAGGTCTGCCCCAGGAGGTGCGGAATACTATCCAAGATCTCCCTTTCAAAGGCCCAGAGTTGTTCTTGCAACAGACGGACGCTAAGCTCCAGACTCGAAGGACGGCAGGTCCCTGCTTAAATCTCTAGGGCTACACACCCAGGCCCATCAGAGGAGACCCTTGAAGCCAGTACCGCTGCCCAGGGCTTCCCACTGCTCCCAAAATTATAATGCTCTGTGTGGCTGGAACAGCCAAGAAAGTAATTATTGTCCAACTCTTGCTTCCCATGGAGCTTCGTGCCAGTCTTCAAGCTCCAAGAAAGGTTTTTGAAGGTGCGCTCAAACACAACATACCGTTATCTCTGGAGCCGCACCCTCTGTTCATCAACAGACTATCCAGCTTGGTCCTGGATCACCCCTGATGCATGGGTGCTGCGCGCAGTGTCTCAGGGATGCTCCCTTCAGTTCTCCTCATTTCCCTGTTGCCACCCTCCTCATTCTCTGGCCCGCTCAAGGGATCCTTCTCATGGTTACCTGTTGGAGCAGATGGTGCAACCCTTGATGGACAAAGGAGCCATAGAGGAGTTTCCATGGGACTATGGGAAAGAGGCTTTTATTCCCGGTATTTCTTGATCCCAAAAGCAAAAGGGGTATTCATCTCATCCTTGACCTCAGAGGTCTGAACCATTATCTGTGCAAGATATGCTTTTGCATGGTTTCCCTTTCTTCTATAATTCCCTCCTTGGATCCGGGAGATTGGTATGCCTCCCTTGATCTTCAGGACGCGTATTTCCATATTTTGATTAATTCCCAGACACAGGAGGTTCCTGCGATTTGTAGGAGGCGGCAGGCATCTCCAGTTCTCCATCCTGCCTTTCGGGCTGGCAGCTGCACCACTCATTTTCACAAAGTGCCTAGTGGTGGTTGCAGTGTTCCTCAGGCGTTCCAAGATCCAGGTATATCCCTACCTGGATGACTGGTTGGTTTTGTGGCCAGTCGAAGGACGAAGTCACTCATCACTTGGACATGATACAGAGCACCTTCTGATGCCTCGGTCTACTGGTCAGTGTGCAAAAGTCCACCCTCATTCTGACTCAAAAGGTAGAGTTTATAGGTGCCTTGTTGGACTCGAAACACTCAAGAGCTTCACTTCCACACTCTCGGTTTGAGAGTATCAGGTCCCTTGCGAAGGACTTCCAGAGGTTCCCGTTCACTTCAGTTTTCTCATGCCAGTGGCTACTGGGGTTCATGGCAGCATGCACCCGTGTGGTGAGACATGCCCGCCTGAGGTTGCATCTGTTACAAATGTGGCTGGCGTCAGTCTACCGGCCAGTGAGAGATGTTATCGATGCATGTGTGCTAAGCTCTCTAGACTGGTGGTGCCTCGAACAGAATGTGTGTCAAGGATTGCCCTTTCAGTCACCCCAACCCTCGAGGTTCTTGGGCACGGGCACATTGGAGTTGGGGTGAGGGGCTCATTTCAGTCCCCTCACAACCCAAGACCTCTGGAGAGACGGCGAAATGAGCCTGCATGTCAATGTGAAGGAGCCCTGGGCAGTCTGCCTGGCCTGTCAAGCATTTCTCCATGAGCTGAAAGGCAGAGTGGCGTCAGTGCTTATGGAGAACACTGCCACAATATCAACAGGCGGGGGGGCCTGCTCCAGCCTGCTTTGCAGCGAAGCGCTCTGCCTGTGGGACTGCTGCATTCGCCACTCAGTTCACCTGGTGGCTTCATACCTTCCCAGTCAGCGCAATCTCTTGGCGGATTCGTTGAGCAGGAAGTTCATGACTCACGAGTGGTCCCTCACGTTGGAGGTGTTGAGGCCCATCTTCCATCTATGAGGTTATCCTTAAGTGCACCTTTTTGCCTCTGATCGGAACAACTAGTGCGCAAAGTTTTGTTCGTGCAGGAGGCAGAGCCCAGGGTGAATTGCAGACGCTTTTGAGATACCTTGGATGGGGATGGCCTGCTACACGTTCCCCCCCGACTTCCTTGATTCTGAGAGTCCTCTTGAAAGTCAAACAGGACCGGGCCTCAATCATCTTGGTAGCCCCAGAATGGCCAAGGCAACATTGGTTTATGACTTTGCTCCATCTCTCAGTCAGTGACCTGATAGAGCTGCCAACACTGCCAGACCTGCTTTCCCAAGACCAAGGGCGTCTGCGCCACCTGGATCTGAGGTCACTACACCTCTGTGCATGGAACCTCCATGGTTGAGCGGCAGAGAGTTAGTGTTCTGCGCAGTTCCAGAAGGTGGTCTTCAACAGTAGGAAGCTATTGAGGAGGGTGTCGTAGAAGGACAAGTGGGGCAAGTTTGTGGACTGGGCGCTTAGCAGGGATCTCGTGCCCCGTTGGGTTCAAACCATCCTAGACTTTCTCTGGGGTCTGAAAGCCCAAGGCCTCTCCTTGTCCTCCATCAGAGTCTACCTTGCAGCAATTTTGGCGAAGGCAAGCAAAGCTTCCCTCTTCGGCGACCCATTGGTGAAACGTTTCCTTAAAGGTTTAGAGAGGCTCTTCCTGATGGTGTGTTCTCTGATTGCACGGTGGGACCTCAGTTTGGTCCTCTCGAGACTCACAAGGCCCCTGTTCAACCCACTTGCCTCCTGCTTGCTTCTCCTTCTTTCGTGGAAGGCAGCCTTCCTAGCGGTGATAACATCGGCCAGGAGAGTTTTTCAGAAATTTGGGCATTGTCAGCCTCCCCGCCCTACACGGTCTTCTTCAAAGCCAAAGTTCAGCTGCGGCCTCACCTGGCATTCCATCCTAAGGTGATCTTGTAGTTTCACTGTAATCAGGAAATTGTCTTGCTGGTCTTTTATCCAAAGCGATATGTCTCAGACAAAGAAAGAAGGCTCCACACTCTGGATGTTCGCCATGGTTTGGCCTTTTACATAACAAGGACAAAACCCTTTAGAAAGACGTCCCAGCTGTTTGTGGCAGTAGCGGATAGAATGAAAGGGGAGCCAGTCTCAGCTCAGCGCCTCTTCTCCTGGATAGTTCCTTGCATTTGCGAATGTTATGTACTGGCTAAGATTAACCTGCCAGGGATCAAGGCCCACTCTACGAGAGCTCAAGCCGCCTCTGCTGCATTCTTGAGCAGGGTACCAATTGTGGACAGTTGTGAAGTGGCTGTGTGGTCGTCTGCGCACACGTTCACGCAGCTTTATGTGATTGATTGGCAAGCTCAAGGCAATGCTGCAGTGAGTAGAGCAGTTCTGCCATCGGTGCACCTGTGATTCCGACCCACCACCAGAGGTGAAACTAGCGAGTCACCTACAATGGAAGGGCTAGGAGAATCACTCGAAGAAGGAAAAAAGGTTACCCACATGTTACTGGTGTTCTTTGAGATGTGTTGCTCTTGGACATTCCACATCCCTCCCTCCTTCCCTCTTGGAATAAGTGTTGAGAAAGAACTGAGGAAGAAGTGGGTTGGCTGTGAGTAATACAGATAGCCGCAACGGCATCATTCTGGTGGCTTCACAGCTGACCCTACAGGTGCTCTATAGGAAAAGTCTCTCTACCTATCCGTGCACGCGCGTACGTACACCTTCAATGGACTGTCCAGGAGCAACACATCTTGAAGAATACCAGTTACAGGTGCATAACCGCTTCATGTTCAGGCTTGGGATGCACCCCAAGTTCTGTAACTATCCCATCATCCTGGGTCATTGAGATCTGGGCTTTAGCCTGAGCCTTAACATCTACATGGCAGTTACACAGCCCTTTAGCCCAAACCCTGCAAGCCTGAGTCAGCTGACATGGACCAGTTGTGGATATTTAATTGTAGAATAGTCCTACCCTCAGTTGTACCATACAGGTTATATGGGAGTTATTTCACTGAATGAACACAGCTAATTTGTAATATTTGAAAAATTAAGATTTGATTGTTTATACTACTATTCATCTGTACTTGTTAATGAAATTTAGGTGAACTGGATGACCACTTAATGCCAGTGGGGAAAGAAACGGTTAAGTATGAGGAAGAGCTTGATTTACACGATGAAGAAGAAACAAGTGTTCCAGGAAGACCAGGGTCTACAAAAAGAAGGCAGTGCTACCCTAAAGCTGTTAGTATCATTCATTGCTGTCTACATCTAAGGTTTTCTATAATCTGTTATATGCTGGAAATAAGCTTTCTAAGTTTAAGTTTCTAACTTGTCTGACAAAGAAGTGTTTCAGAAATGAAGGTTTTTTTTAAGGTTTCAACCTCTTTAGCAGAATGGTGTTTATGTAGCAAAATACATAGTACTGACTTCTAACTGCACGTCTGTGTCTCTCTCTCAAAGTAAGTATGAGAGGTAACAGCTGTCAAGGAAATCTGTTCAGAGAAATTAAAAGTATTTTGCATTCTAGTTAGGAGTCTTGTTTAAAAAAGTAAAACTAGTTGCATTGCATCAGATACATAATTATTGTGTGTATTACAGCGTTTAAATCTGGTTGAAAGAAACAAAAAGAAATTGTGAAATTTTAGTGAAGGTTTTTCCCTGATTTTTTTCTTACATGGGGAAAAATTGTCTAGCAGTCTTGTTCTTTGAATCCTTGCCCATGGGCATTCCATTTCAGATGTGTGTGCACATCACATGTACAGGCTGTGGAGATTATTTTTTCTGTCAACATTATCCATAGGACCAAGTCTAGTGCCCTGTGAGCTAATGTGCATTTATGCTGCTGAAAAGGGTGCCACCGGGTCCCCACACCTCCCGGTTACTTCTTACCAGCTGTGGTGGTTCTAAAATGTCCTTTTGCTTTAGCAAACTCTTCTAAGCCAGTGTTTTGTGCTTGTTTTTGTTTTTGTGTCCCACCTCCCTCCCAGTAATGGTGTACATAGTTCAAGTTAGTTGATTAGCTTTTAGTTTGTATTGCACTGTAGATTCAGCTGGGGGAGTAACCCTAAGGACAGGGCATGCACTAATGCCTGGACTTCAAACCTTGCATGTTGTGCAAGAAACCTCTGCTGGCAAATGACCTTCACCTAGGAAGTATAAGATCTGTAAAGAGCTCAGGCCTTGCACTGAAAAGGAACAGGACATTAGAAGTGCTTTCAGTCTAATGGAGTCAGCTCTTAGACCAGCCTTTGAACTAGGCTATTCACATTTGGTGCCAGCTACATCAATGTATAGTCATTGTGTGTCCTGTCCCCTCCTCTAACTCCAAGTTCCTCCCAGCACTGATCTCCGTCCCCAGTGCCTGAGAAAAAGCATAAGAAGAAACACCAGGAGAGGGTGCTCACCAGCACCAAGGAGGGACAAGAGGGACGCAGTGGGTAAACTGGCTGTTTATCTCTGCCGGGTCTTTGGTTGGCAGTGACCTCATTGCCCTGTCCGGTTCTGAACCTGCCACTGACTCTGGGGAGAAACAGGGGCCCCCGACTTCTCTCGGTACCATTCACTCTTGAGGCAGTCCAAGTGGTTAAGGACTTTGTGCTGTCAACACCTTGAAAACAGAGGCCTGTGCATTGGGACTGGGTACCATTGACTGCAGAGCCACCCAAAGGTAAGTCTGTGATGGAGCTTCTTCAGAGATTGACATGAAGATGTTGCTCCCTGGTCTTGCACAGTTTGCTGAAATCCTGCCACCCATCACTGGACCCTTGGCATCAGTCCGTGGAGTTGCATTGCCTGTGGTCAGAGTCTTGGAACTGGTCTCTGGAGCTGTGGTTCTGGTGCCCAGAGCGCCAGTGTTGATCTTTGGAATCTCAGACAGGTCCCTGAAACACCAACACTGATCTCCAGAATCTTGGCACTAGTCCCCATCTTGCTAATATCAGCTGCCAGTCTCTGGAAGTGTGGCATTCCCCCACAGGTCCCTGGTACTGAGACACCACTCTTTCTGTCACAGTTGGGAAGTGGAGGCAATATCAGTGCTGCTGTGATCTCTGCGAGCGGACTCCTCGGACTCAGAAGAGAGTGGGGTGGGTCTGCTCAAGAGACAGACGACCACTTTAATGGTTGCAGGCTTCCCGATGGGGCTCCTTTTCAGAGTTTGGTCCCAAAGCAATGGGCTATGTCATATCTGTTTTGTAACCTGTGGGGGTTTCCCCCTTCCCCAGGGTCTCACACAGTCATTCTCCAGGGCTTTTGAGAGACTCTTAATAGCTGCTGCTTGCCCAGAATTTTACTTAGATGTGGAGTTCAGACCAAGATGCTAAGACTTTGGCAGTAGTGCCAGGAGGGGCCACCCTGGCAAGGGAAGAAGAACCTACCCCTCCACCCTTGCCAGCATCATCATCGTCCTCACCAGACAAGGCGGTAGTGAAGCCTTCCACCATTGTACCACAGGATGATTTTATAGGGTAGCCTTAAACCTGGGTTTACATGCTGAGGAGCTGAAGGAACCTGTGGATGAACTTTTTGATACCCTGGCAGCAACAGCCTCACCTGAGGTAGGTGAAGCTAGCCAGGGCCCTGTGACAGACCTCAGTCTCTCTGCCCCTTACATTGAAGCAGGTGACCTATTTGGTCTTTCCTAGCTGTCTGGCAAGGTATTGCAATGGTTGACAGACAACATAGCGTCAACGTATTACACCAGCAAACAAGGGGAAGTGTGGTTCCAAGATCTCTGCCAAGAGGGCCTCCTGCTGTGGGACTATTTTTTGAAAGTTCTCTATCTACCTAGAGGATGTACAGTTCCCGTGGGTCAGAAACACATAGCCAGATCACCTCAGCATGTCCTCCTTTCACTGTGAGTGGTTTCTGCACATGGAGATTGCCAAGATAATCTTCCAGAGGTGGGGAACTCCCCCAAGTTGACCTCTTCATGAGACAAAACAAAGTTTTTTTCCTTGCAAGTGCTTGACGTCGGCTGGCTTTCCGATGCGTTTCTCCTTCCGTGGTCAGGGAATCTGATGGATGCCTTCGCACCAGTTCCCCTCATTTGCAAGATACTCATAAAGATCAAGAGGGACAGAGTGTGAGTGATCTTGCTGACTTGCCAGCACTGGTTCATGATGTTGCTAGGCTTGTGACACTCCTTCCATTCAAAAAGCTCTCTCAAACTGACAAGATCTAATCTCAGAAGATGTTGGTTGACTGCTATATCCAAACCTATCCTCCTTGCACCTCATGGCTTGAATCTAAACCTAAGACTAACCCTTCAGGAATGGGTCTGCTCCACCCATGCCCAACAAGTCCTTCTAGGAAGCAGAAACCCTACATCAGAGTCTCATACCTTGTCAAGCAGAAGCGTTTCACCTGCTGGACATCTGAGCAGAATCTTTCCCCAACTAAGTCACTTTTTCAATCCATTTTAGAATATCTGCACCCCATAAAACAACCAGGTCTGGTGTTATCATCAGTTAAGGTTAACTTTGAAGCTATATTGGCCTTTCATCCTCCTAATCAGGGCAGATCAATCTTATATGAGATGACTCCTAACTTCCTCATGGTTCTGGAGAGGCTCTTCCTGCCAGTGCAACACCCGATCCCTTCATGGGCTTTCAACCTGGTCCAATCAAGGGTTACTGGATACCCTCCTCTTTTGAGCTCCTGGAGTCTTGTTCTCTTTTGTAGCTATCATGGAAGGTCACCTTCTTGGTAGCAATTGCTTCAGCAAGGCAAATCTCAGAGATGTGAAGGCCCTGACGTCCATACCCCCTTACAAGTTAGTGTTCTACAAGGGTAGGGTCCATCTGTACCCCTGTCTGGCATTCTTGCCAAAGGTGATAGTGCAACCTGTCTGTTTTCTCACTAGTCTTCCTGAAACCCCACAGCTCAAGTGAAAAGAAGCATCCTCATATGCTTGATGTAAGATGAACTCTAGCTTTCTACATTGACAGTACTAAATCTTTCTGCAAATCCACGCAACTGTTCATTGCAATCACCAGATGGATGAAGGGACTGCTAGTCTCGCCCCAGAGAGTTTCATCTTGCATCACTGCCTGTATTAGAGCCTGGCATGAGTAGGCGAAGGTCACATCTCTGGCTGAATTGACAGCTCGTTTTGCAAGGAGTTGGCTGGTGGCAGTCTTTCCTAGCTCAGGGCCTGATAAAGGGTATTTACAGAGCTTCGTGGTTGTCTGTTCATACTGTTTCATCACATTATGCCATTATTCAGTGGACCCAGGATGATGCGAGCATTGGCAGAAGCCTGTTGCAACTGATACATCCCTGAAGTCCTGGCCCGCCTCCAGCAGCACTACTGGTGAGTCATCTGGCATGGAATGGACATGAGCAAGTGCTTGAAGAAGAAAGAATAGTTACTGGCCTTTGTAACTATTGTTTCTGTGAATCACAAAAATAGCTCTGTATGCCTGATGAAGTCTTGAAAATAATGCATTAAATTTTCTGTTGTACTAGTGCAGTTCTTTTGAAGTCAGTAAAGTTTCACTGATTTAACTGAGTAGTAAACTTATCCCTAAGAAACTACCAAGTATTAGAAGAAATATGTATAAATCTCAGCTCCAACTTAAATATGTCTGTAGGAAATAGTCTTTCTTTTCCTTAAGTCTGGAAAAATTAAATCATGTAACCTATACTGTTGTGGGTAATTTTTCCTCTTGGACATTTTTAAGAGGCAGAACTTTTTCTTAGTTTCACACTTTTTTTTTATTTTAACATTTACCATTTGAACATCATATTATTTCTGTTTGTGTCTTAGGTTGGTAGAGAGGACTTTTTTTTTAAATAGACATTTACTGAAGTATAGTCTTGCTGTAAGTCATGGTTTCTTTTTTGATGAAATGGTGTGTTTCTGAAGTCTACAGAATAGTAAACTTGTTCTAGCAAATATTAAACCCCATTTGTTAAGAGCACCTTTGAACACATGCACAGAGAAGTTATATGGCTCCTACAAGGAGAGCTGTAAGGCAGTCAATATAGTTATCATAAATGCATATGCTTACTAAAATGCACAGATTGGTCATACAAACTTCATTTTAGGCAGAAGAGTTCTGTGGTCTAGTGCCTCAATCAAGTAAAGATGAGGTGTGTATATATAGTTTACCATGTTTTTTGGTGTAGAAAATTAAAGGTCGAACTTGCTTCACATTCTTGAGTCATATTGGTAAGAAAATCCCAGTGTAATATGTAATATATACACACACACACACACACACTGCCTTTATTCCATAGAGCCTGGGCACAAAGGGATCATCCACAGCTGAATAGTGTTGGAAAATGTCACTCGTGGGTGAATTTTGGAGGTTGGCTGGGGGAAGCTGGACCCAAACGCCTCCCTGCCCCTGCCCAACCCAATCTTGCTCCTGCCCCCAGTTATAGCAGGTCTTGTTAGGTTTTTTTAAAAAATAACAAAGGGGATGGGGAAGGATAAATTCAGGTGAATCTGAGTGATTTTCCTGTTCTTCCTTTTAGGAACACATCTACAAATGCTTTAATAAAATACAGTAGTTTTCTTTCATACCAGTCTCAACAGCTCTCATGAAATACTTTATTTTAGGAATTAGCATGTGAGTGAACTTCGCTGAAATAGTCATATTAATGTATTTTTCTCTTCAATTGTAGATTCCAGAATGTTTGAGGGATAGCTACCCCAAACCTGATCATCCCTGTTATCTGTATGTAATAGGAATGGTGTTAACTACCCCTTTGCCTGATGAGCTCAACTTTAGGCGGCGAAAACTGTATCCTCCTGAGGATACGACAAGATGCTTTGGAATACTGACAGCCAAACCTATACCTCAGGTAATACTGACTCTCTCTCTCTTACCCTTCATGCCTAGCATTCCTGATTCAAAGCACTGATGCAGGTCAGAAACAAGACCAGATGTCAACCCTGCCTTCCTGGAGCAACATGTACAGTTATTTCCAGAGTCCCTCACCTATCAAACTTTTCGGTAGGACATTTCTGACTAACCTCGTCTAAGCTGAAAATGGGTGATAAGGCTAAGCACAGACCATGGAAAGTACACCTTTTCTGTGCTTTTTCTTAATCCATCCATTGAGGGGCGTCTGTTTGTTGTGCTCAGAATAAAGCCTCTTCAGAGGACCTGTCCACACAATGGCCCTTTACTCAGTAGTGTCACCAGCACTCTGCAGCGTTCTGCTTTCAGAGCTCTGCTTCTCTTCCTATAGTCCATCTAGTACTCTTTGGGTACTGATCTACATTCATTAGCTCCCTCACGTCCAGTGAGCTGCACCTAACTGTTGCTAACTATTCCCTCCTCTGATCATTCCATGGATATTGTGTTTTATAGGGACAAAAGCTCCATTGCACACCCTATTTCTTAGCACGCCCCTCTTCAACTTCTGTTCAGATCCATTGGGTCACTCATTACATAGAAGGGCACAGAATCTTAGCAGTTGGACTCTAGGAAGGTTTACAACTCCAAGTTCCAAAGGGGCAGCTGTGTTAGTCTAGTCCAGTAGAAGAAGCAAGGAGTCCTATGGCACTTACAGACTAACAAATTTATTTATTGCATGAGCTTTTGTGGTAGAAAATCCCACTTTGTCAGTTGCTTTTATACAACTCTGGTTTCACCAGTGCCTGCTCTTTGTGCATTAGCTGGTGCACAGCATCCTCACCACGTCAGCTACTAGAAAGAGCACTCCATACCTGCCTCCTAAAATCTTTAATGCTTGTTAACATTAGCAGAAGGGAAGGCATGAAAGCATGGTTTCTCACTGAGTCTGAGCAATCCTAAAAGAAATGGTTAAAGGTCAATTTCAGAAGTAAATGTCCCTCACCTAGTCTGTCGTCACAGGAGAGAATGAAATCCCCAGTAATGATATGAGGATAAGAAAATAAAGGGAAATTACAAAAACAAAAACCTCTAGAGAGAAGCCAGAGTTTAAAAATGGAATTTCCTCAGGCAGCTCCTGCTCCCTAGAAAGAGGGTCAACTTTCTGAGTTAGAACTTAAACTTTTCTTAACAACATTAAAAGTGTCCACTTTCATTTCTGTATGGCAATGTCTACACTACAAAAGTTAGTTCAAATTAATGAAGTCAAACTGAACATGACCTTAGCACGTCTAATTAACAAATTGCACCAATTCAACTTAAATGTTAAGTTGAATTAATGCCCTTTATTAATACGAACAAACTGCCCTAATTCAAATTTATTTAGTTTGAATTAATGCTTAATCCTGGTCTACACTAAGAATCAGACTAAGCACTTAGTTTGAACTAAATGTCCATGTGTTGCTAATTTGAACTATGCTTTCATTAGTTTGAATTAAGGAATTCCTTTGTTCAAACTAGTGAAAGTCTATGATGGGTGGGGACTAAGTTCAAATTAAGGAGCCTGAATTCGAACTAACTTGCCAGTGTAGGCGCACCCTATGTGTAATTTAAAAGTATATTAATCATTAATGCACATTAATATCTTAATCCCGACTAGACATTAAGCAATATCTGTAGGGAGAGTCCTATTCTGGAAGTCATATATGTATGAAGTTTTGTAAGACATCTTTCAATATCTCATTTTTGTTATCTTTTGATTTTTTTTTCTCGGTGTACTTAGATTCCTCACTTTCCTGTGTATACACGCTCTGGAGAGGTTACAATATCTATTGAGCTAAAGAAATCTGGTTTTATGTTGTCTTTACAAATGCTCGAGCTGATCACAAGACTTCACCAGTACATTTTCTCACATATTCTTCGGCTTGAGAAACCTGCACTAGAATTCAAACCTACAGAAGCTGATTCAGCCTATTGTGTTCTACCTCTTAATGTTGGTAAGAATTCAGTTTCTTTAAATACTCACTTTGGGCTTGCTTCATAACAATGAGTCAATTATTTTAATATTTTGTCAACCTTCTCAATTACCATATTTCACGTATTATTTAATATAGTAATAGAAGAAATATGTTAATATGCAGTTTTGATTGTTACCTTTTGTTACCACTTTGCAATTCCAAGTGTGCTATAAATTAGTACAAATCATCTCATAGGAACTTATTTTCAGGTGAAACAGGAAGGATCTAAAAATATCTAGGCTTGCTGTTATAAATTTACCTCAAGATTTTACGGAGGAGTGGTGGCAAAGTGTGTTCTGACAGCAAATAGTCTAACATGTACAAAGAAGTGAAACTTTGTAAGTTAAAAAAAAAAAATACAACTTCCAGTTTGGGAAACCCAACAAAATAAATGAAACATCTTTTCTTTTTAAGTTGATGACTCCAGCACTTTGGACATTGACTTTAAGTTTATGGAAGATATTGAAAAATCTGAAGCACGTACAGGCATTCCCAGTACACAGTACACAAAAGAAGCTCCATTTATTTTCAGATTAGAGGATTACCAGGATGCAGTCATCATTCCAAGGTGAGGTTTGTATTATCTATGACATTGTGTGTAGAAAATGTCTGTATAAATATTTGTCAGATAAGTTAGGTAATTAATGTGTTGGATCAAAGCAATTGCCTATTTTAAACATACATAATAAACCTGGTGACATCTAACAAGGGATTATGCTATTTGATAAGATGAAGCCATATTGTTGATAAATGTGGTAGAAATACAAGACTTGGTGCATCATGTATCATCACAAGAAGATCTGTTACTGCTCCATAAGGAATGGTACAAGTCTCCCCACATTCTACATAGTAATCTACCAAAAGTTGTGACTTTAACAGCAGCTGGAACTATTTTAATTTGGGAGGATTGGTGGTAGCCCTGTCTGTAGTTGTCCCGTTGATACCAGAGTCTTGCCAGAGCAGTCCCAGAGACAATGAGGAATAACAAGTTCTGAAGTATTGCCCTGAGAGACTATATAAGGAAGAGATATTAAATTAAATTAAATTAGATGGGTTGTGGGGTTTTCTCAGGAGTAACAATAACGACATACTCTAGTTTTGAAAGAAGAAAGTAGATGGATCAATAACTGATGTTTACGCCCAAAACACTGGATGGTTGTTCTAGTTGCAGGTAATGCATATGAAAAAGACCCTATGAGTGCAGCTCCTTCAGTAGTTGCAGTGATGGGACTGCTTGCAGATACAAGCAGCTAGTTACTACCAGTCTTTTAACCACTGTGTCATCTGACTGTGGCTTGATGATATGCGTTTGGGTCAGTAGTGGGAAAACCATGGTGCATGGGCCACATATGACCTACTTGAATCTTTCACCGGGCCCTCCAGCTGGGTCTGGCCAGAGCGCTGCAGCCGCTCCACCCTTTGCCCAGCAGCACCTTGACTGGAGCTGTTCCCGGCCTTAAGCAGCGCTGAGCAGCGCTCACTTCCCTTGCGCAATCCAGCTCCTTCTCCTCTGTCTTTCTGTGTGGCCTGCCATGCAATTTTAATTTGAGATGTGGCCCTGAGGCCAAAAAATTTGACCACTCCCAGGTTAGGTTCCAAACTATCAAAATGTCATAGGCCTGTTGAATTTGGTGAAATAAAGACATCTAATACCAGAGTAAGGATCTGTCCCGTTGCGGTTAAAGCACAGTGCTTGGTCTTCACTGGCACCCTTACTGTTCTGTCACCAAAAATGAGTTGGAAAGGGAGAAACTTGAAGTAAAAACCTGTATTGAGAATTATCTGTTGCCAACCAACTGCTAATGGTTAGGCATAAAATGCTGGCATCATCAATGTGTCTTGTTTGTTTGTATTTTAAAAGAGAAAACCTTTCTTTAAACCTACAACATAGTTCATATATTTAGTTTACATAAGCAGGCCTTTGTCACATTTACCCTTATTTATCTCTCTATTTGTTTGTTTGGTAAGCTCTTTGGGTTAGAGTCTCTTAAGTATATGTTTGTAGAGGATGCAGGACCATTAGAGTGCATGTAATAAGTATATAATGGCTGATAAGATGAGTGAATTTTCTGAAGGCTGCTTTAACTTAAGCATCCAGTTTTCCAAAATATGGGGGGGTGCATGGAAAATCAGGGAGTCCAGAAATGGAACAGTTTTTTGGTTGCCACTTTGGAGTAAGGCAGAAAAAAACTAAATAAGTTATTATGGATTTTACTTCATTTAAAGACATCTTCTAAGAATTGAAAATCTCAGAAATTATGACCAAACAGGCAAAAAATACATATGCAAATCTGAGTTAAGAATATATCTTGCTAGCTATTACAAATGGTACAAAATAGGCTGTGAAGATCATATTTACATTAGCTTTAAAAGGCAGTACTAAAATTCTTAAATATTCCAGTGCTAGAAAATAGATAAGTGAAACTTTTGTACTCTGGTTGGCAGCTAGCTAAGAAAGAATATGATGAGGAAAACCAGACTCAAGTTTAGCACTGGTATAGGTTTGTGTCATTTTGGCCTCTGTGGAACATTCACCTACCCTATGGTACACACATTCTCACATCTTTCTTCAGGGGATATATATATTTTTAAATTTTACATTTGGGCTGTGATGGGTTTTTGTTTCACTTGGGTTTATCTTTCTTTCTCTTTTTGAAATTACAGCTTGTTGAAATAAAATAATTCTGTTTGTTTAAGCATTTGGAAGTTGTGTGATAGAAACAGTGTTTTTATAGAAAAGATTAAACATTTTCAAGAGCCTTTGCAAGATTAAGATTGTTGGGATTAAATTTCAGTGTTGGTTAACAGAAATATTTGTCATTTATAAAAATAAATTATTAGATTAAACTCAACAGTCAAAGTATATGTTTATTGTATTATACATAGTCCTTTTAAAACGTGATACTTAATTTTATAAAAATCAGGTGTTCTGGGTTTCAGTTATTTCACAGGAAATAAATAGTTTAATTGATTTTTTTTCTGTTCTGTTGAAGTTCTTATACTGTACTCATCACCATAGTTTTTGATTTCACACATCTATTCAGTTTCTGTATAAAAGAAGTAGATTGGGTGAAACAAGCAAGGAGTCCTGTGGTGCTTTTAAAGACTAGGAAATTTATAGTGTCTCAGGACTCCTTGTTTTGCTGAACTAGATTAACATGGCTGCCCCCTTCGGAACTTGTCAAAAAATTGAATGAGTTAGTTAGCAACCTAGCATCTGATCCAATGCAGGTTAGAATCTTAAGTGGTAAGTTTACTCAAAGAATGCTTCACATTACAAACTATCTGTTTCTTGCTTAGGTATCGAAATTTTGATCAGCCTCATCGATTCTATGTAGCTGATGTATACACTGATCTTACTCCACTTAGTAAATTTCCTTCCCCTGAATATGAAACTTTTGCTGAATATTATAAAACAAAGTATAATCTTGACCTGACCAATCTCAATCAGCCATTGCTGGATGTGGACCACACGTCTTCAAGGTGACGAGATTTTTCAGTACTATAAACCTAGTTTAATTCTTATTTAAATTTTATATCTTATAGTCTTGCAATGCCTATAATGTATCATTTTTGTTTTGTTGTGAACTGTGTGATAAAGTTAATTAGCTAAATTTTCAAAATTTGGAGTGTCATTTTTTTGGGCAGTCATCTTGAGTCATAATTAAGGAGTCTGATTTTCAGAGGGGAAATGCTTTCTGAAAATAAGGCTTTTAAAGTGTTGATGCTCAAAACATTTAAAAACTTAAATCAATATGTTGTGTATTTACATTAAAGGATATATTTTCACAATATATTTTTAGACTTAATCTTTTGACTCCTCGCCATTTGAATCAGAAGGGGAAAGCTCTTCCATTAAGCAGTGCTGAGAAGAGGAAAGCTAAGTGGGAAAGTCTGCAAAATAAGCAGGTAACCAACTGCTTTCCATTCTAAGTTGCTTAATTTTTCTTAAATCACTAACCATAATTAAAATTGTTTTGATTATTTTTAAAAATAAAACTTTCCTTCCTTCAAAGATCTTGGTTCCAGAACTCTGTGCTATACATCCTATTCCAGCATCGCTGTGGAGAAAAGCAGTTTGTCTTCCCAGCATACTTTATCGTCTGCATTGCCTGTTGACAGCAGAGGAACTGAGAGCCCAAACAGCCACTGATGCTGGTGTAGGAGTGAAGTCACTTCCTGCAGATTTCAGGTATTTACTGTGCCACATACGTATATATTACAAATCTTCCTGAATAATGAAGTGAAAATTTGCATCTGTCGCAACAGCATAAAATTGATCTACTTGGTGTGGCTCATGTAACTTTTTCAGTTGGGCATGTAGCTAGAAAATAATTGATTATAAACAGTGGCTTTGGGAACTACAATGATTTTTCTTCAAAAAAAAAAAAAAAAAGCCACCCTATTTTTTAACAGGCAAAAATGTACATAACATAGAGAATTTTCTCATGTCTTCACTTTGGTATACTTTTTATTCAAAATCAGTATTTATCTTTGCAGATATCCTAATCTGGACTTCGGGTGGAAAAAGTCCATTGACAGCAAATCCTTCATCTCTATTCCTTGTTCAGAGAATGAAAATTACTGTAAGCACAGCACAATTGTAGTCCCTGAAAATGCTGCACATCAAGGTGCTAATAGAACCTCCTCTGCAGAAAACCATGACCAAATGTCTGTGAACTACATAACATTGCTCAATGAGTCACCCAGTAAACTCCAAATTGATGTATCAGTAGAACTTACAGCAATTAATGGTGTTTCTTGTAATAAAAATCTTGCCAATGGCAATTGTGATTTAGTTAACAGAGACTTTTGCCAAGGAAATCAGCTGAATTACTGCAGGCAGGAAATACCTGTACAACCAGCTACCTCATACGCCATTCAGAATTTATACAACAGTGAGAACCAGCCCAAGCCCAGCAGTGAATGTACTCTACTGAGTAATAAATACCTTGATGGAAATGTTAACAAATCTACCTCAGATGAAAGCCCCAAAATCACAGTGACCACCAGTACTTCAGAAGCTCTTAATTTTTCAAAGGACAACATAGACTTTAAGAAGAACCTTTCCAGTGGATACTCCTCAAAAACCCTTGGCCCAAACCCAGGTCTCATTCTTCAAGCTTTGACTCTTTCAAATGCTAGTGATGGATTTAATCTAGAGCGGCTCGAAATGCTTGGTGATTCATTTTTAAAGCACGCCATCACTACATATTTGTTTTGCACTTATCCAGATGCTCATGAGGGACGCCTGTCATATATGAGAAGTAAAAAAGTAAGTAGCTGCTGATTTGTCATGATTCTGTTACACATTTTCCATACATAATTCATATTTAAACACTGAATTAGTAGTATGTTGATACATATTTATGTTTATCGGGTATTTTCATGTCTAGAAGACAGTTTGAGTCTGTTATAAATTTGCTAGCATGCATGTTAAGAATTTAATTATATAGTACAATCTTCTCATCTTTAAAATGACTAAAATAATTCATTTGAGATGCCATCAAAATAAATGAACTATGTCTGTATTATGTCGTAATTAAAGCTACATTTATGAACAAATTTCTCCTCAGGGCTGTTGTTTATACCAAGGTTTAATTCAAACAGTGGGCTTATGATACAGTATATTTTCACATCTTGTTTAAGGTGGGAATTAGTAATACTGTTTAATGGGATTTGTTCTGTACAGATTTTTAGTATTACTATATTCAGAAAGTTATACTTTTATTTATAAATAAGGCTTTAGCTTGTCCGGAAACTATAGACCTATATGTAATCTATTTCAGTTAAGTGAATGTAGGACTTCAGTTGTTTGATCTGTCTAGTTTTGAAAAAAAGGTACTTCTATTTTTAGGGTAGGATTTTGGCCTGTCACAGATATTGTATTAGAAAAGCTACATCATAATCTCTGAGAACTGGAAAATATATCTGTTCATAAAATATCATATGCATGTTTTATTTTAAATAAAAACACATGGCTATTAAAGGGACAAGAATTTTCTTAGGCACATAAAATTGACTATATTGGTTGTCTCGTATAATTTTCTGTGCATGTTTCCATGGATGTTTATATGCATTTTGGTTTTTAAAGGTCAGCAATTGTAATTTATATCGCCTTGGAAAGAAGAAAGGGTTGCCTAGTCGTATGGTGGTATCTATTTTTGATCCGCCAGTCAACTGGCTCCCTCCTGGTTACGTAGTAAATCAAGACAAGAGTAACACAGATAAATGGGAGAAAGATGAAATGGTAAGCTTTCATTGAAACATGTTAAGACTTAAAGATATTTATTTGTATATTATAATATTATGACAAGGGTAGAGGGATGGGAAAATTAGCTGTCTTTATCCTGCTTTATTAAAATACAGCTTCCTACATCTTAATTTCCTACTTTTCTTTAAAATATGACTGCACTTTTGATAAATGTGGGAGGAAAGAGGTACAGATGGAAAATTTAGGAAGAGCAATTTGTAGAACAGATTACTGAACATAGCTCAATAATGAGTGTATATGTTAGTGGTATAAGAGCTTAAATATTTTAAAAGAAAGCTTCCATCCATTATTCTCAGAACACTTTTGTGAAAGCTAGCACAATTTGAAGTTTTTCTCCCTCCATGCAAACTGTGAAATACGTGTATAAATGATGTTTTTGTCTAATGTTTCTGTACTGGAGACAATAAGTGGCTAAACATCATTTTGTGTGTGCGCGCGCACACGCACACTAAAAGATCCTGTCTTTGGCAGTGTGGGCAGCACAACATCAGATTCTGTGAGCTAGTTTTTATTGTTTTTACCAGGTGCCATAGGTGCTACCTAATACAACTAGTATTTTTGTACTGGTGTGACTGAGTGGAGGTGATGGTTGGTTGAGAAGTAATAATTGGCTGTTGCCATGTGGCATCTTTTCTTCAGTGATTGAAGGTTGATGACTCCTCTTCTACTGTGACCTCAAATAGAACCATTTTTCTTTTTGGAAATTGAAACTCCAAATAGATGAGCGGTGAAGAAGCTATTTAGCTCTCATCCAAAGTGAACACAAAAGAATCTTATCTACTTTTGGATATTTTATTACTTACAGTGTCGTTCATATATGTTGTGCAGTTCATCTTCTGATCCTAAACAAAGGTTACAGGCTGTAAAATGATCTTTGGTTCCTAATGGTGGGCCGTGTGACTGCCAACATGATGGACTTCACTCTTCCATGAGAGAGTGCCCACCAGCAGAAGGTTCTGAATGGCAGATTAATTAAAATCTTCACTGATTCATTTTGTAATTGAATTGTAATACTGCATGTTTCACCCTGAGAACTCAAAAAATCAGCATAAAATGGGTGCAGTTGTTTTAAAATAATTGGTGATCATAAGGCATTAATGACTTAATTTGTAAGTGTCCAGAATGGTTTTTTTAGCTCTGTAATGTTGAAGCCCATGCTCTGACTACCAACCACCAGAGGGCACATGAGAGGACTGTTAAACTGATGTTCTGTATGAGTAAATGTTTATTGAAAAATAAAACCTGATTATTGTAGTTCTGTATTCTGCAAGTTTTATTTCAAAAGGATTTATTATTGTACTGTTCTAAAAATAAAATGACATATTTGGGGCAGCAGCTGATAAATTACTTCAGGAAAAAAATGATTCTTTATAACAGCATGTGCCCCTTGCCAGTGACATATATTATATGTAAATAACATATGCAGTTTTAGCCCGAGGCCCAAGTTGGACAGTGGTCTCACAAAATACTGGTGGCAAGTGGTAAAATAGTCATTTTGCTGTCAAGGAATAAATACTATTCGTAATTGGTGAGAGAAGGAACTTAACTAGAAATTATAATCTGATAACGTTTTGAATAACTGTTGTTAAAACATTGTAGGCAAATCCTGGGATTCTTGGCCTGGACGAACCATACAAATAAAATGCAAGTAGTTTAGTTATCAGAGCAAATAGCTAAATTTGGAGGGGAGAGGGGGGGACCACCAAAACCTAAAGGAACATTTAAGCTTATTTGATCTGTTGTTTGAAATACAAATAGTGATGGGAAAAAAGTGTTTTAAAATTTATTTAAAATCAAGCAGAATTTTTTAGATGTATGGGTTTTGAAGCCTAGAGGTAGAAGTTTGTGAAAGGGTTACCTGGCAAACACCCCCTGCTCCCCAAATTTCCTTTTGACTTCCAAACTAATGTATAATCTTATTACTTATTTTTTAAACCATCCAAGAAATAACATCCATCTGAAATATTAGTATTAGTACTGTTTCTCTCAGAGTTAACTTATTTGTGTCAAAACTCTCCCCCCTCCCTGGTAAGAATTCAGGATTGTTTTTTCCTTTAGGAAAATTTAAGTGATGGTGAATGAGATCTGTCAGTCTGTTTTCAGTCTGTCATTCTTAATTGGAGTAGTCAAAGTTCTGCTTTTAGGTCAGATAAGGTATATGGGGTTTTACAGTTAATTCTCCTGATACTTCATACCCCAGAATACTATATACTGTTGTCTGATCAAATCATTTGGAGCATTGCATGCTGGCGCCATAGTATCTGTAGGGTCAACTTCCATACTTAAAGATGGGGGCAAATATAAACTATTCCAATTTATTCAAATTCCATTTCTACAGTATGTAAATTTTATCAGGGTTTTTATGAGCCTTATTTGAGATAAATCATAGGCCTGCTGCCCATATTCATGCATTCTGGGACAACATACATATAGAGAAAAAAAGATCCAATGATATAACTATAAAAATGCCTTTTATCCTTGTGTTGTCGTAATCATTTTCCTCAAAGCAACAAACTCTCAGTTGTGCCATGTTATCACGTAGTTAATATTCGACTAGAAAACGAGAAGGAAAACAAGTTTAGCAAATCAACATACAGTGATTTTTATATTTCTAGAGAGAAAAGATGTTAACGAGAAAGAGAGTGAGCTCTTATCCCAGGTTGAAGATGTTTGTTGTTTATGTCGGTAATGGCCTGGATAAATTATGTTAGAGGAGGAGTGGACAATGCTGGCTTATAGCTAAGCGCCAGCAATTATACTTTTTTGTCGCTTCTCCATTACATTTCTGCAGTGGAGTTAGGCAGCAGGCTACTAAAACTGATCTCCATGGCAACCAGAAACATACATTTGTGGAGGCCTGTGTTAAAGATTCAGGAACTTGTAAGTTTGTGCGATATGATCTGTATTGTCGAAACTAGTCAGTGAGGGAAAAAAATAAGACCATGTAGATTCTTACAGAGAACCTTCCAGACTCTTTTTTTTGCCAAAGATATGTTTCCAGTTTGTCATGTGTTTTTGTAAAATTATGAAGATTTCGATTTCATCAGGTCTAAGAATGGAAACTACTGAGACTTAGGCAGCGTGTTTCTTAGCTGCGTTTTTTGGACAATATATTATATTTTACTTGATACATTATGGGACTTAATAACTGTTAAATTGTTGCTCTATTTTTTCTAATTTATGTATTTGTCATTGAAAGGAAGAGAAGTGAGTGATACCTGTTATTTTTCATAAATCATATATACCATATTTATATGGCTTGGTGTAAATCATCAAAAATAGGTGTGACAAAATATGCCTAACACTGACAGCTTGTTAAGACCTGACTCAGAAAAGCACTTAAGATCAGTGCAGTTACTTGTATGCCTGATCTTGCACCACTGAAGTCAGGGAAAGCTTTGTCATTTCATGGGAGCAGGGACAGACCTAACAACTTTCTTAGATTGCATGCCTAAGGACCATTCCATACTCGAGTGCAAATTTTTGTCTTTGAATGAGAACATTAATTGCTATTGCTCTTCGCATCTGATTAAACAAGTTAATTGAGATCATTAACCTATAACAAATGGTCATGCTTCTCAAGTTAGCTGACACTGATTATAATTTGGAATGATCATCTCTTGTGGTTGCAAAGTTATGAAACTTATATAAAAAGTAATTATATCTTCTCTTTTTACCCCATGCCTCATTTTATGTCTTCTTTCAGACAAAAGAAAGCTTGTTGGCTAATGGTAAACTTGATGACGATTATGATGATGAAGAGGATGAAGACCTAATGTGGAGGTTACCCAAGGAAGAAGCTGACTTTGAAGATGATTTTTTGGAATATGATCAGGAACATATCCAATTCATTGATAATATGTTAATGGGCTCTGGGGCTTTTGTGAAGAAAATTTCTCTCTCGCCCTTTTCAACCACTGACTCTAGCTATGAATGGAAAGCACCCAAAAAGTCACCCTTGGGTAATGTTCAGTTTTCTTCAGATTTTGATGATTTTGACTACAGTTCTTGGGATGCTATGTGCTATCTGGATCCTAGCAAGGCTGTGGAAGAGGATGATTTTGTGGTAGGCTTCTGGAATCCATCAGAAGAAAATTGTGGTGTTGACACAGGAAAACAGTCTATCTCATATGACTTGCATACAGAGCAGTGTATTGCTGACAAAAGTATTGCAGACTGTGTGGAAGCCTTGCTGGGCTGCTATCTGACCAGCTGTGGTGAAAGAGCTGCTCAGCTTTTCCTGTGTTCCTTAGGGCTGAAGGTGCTCCCAGTAGTTAAAAAAACTGAGTGGAACAGCACATTGTGCTCTAGCAGGGAGAATGTTAACAGCCAGCAGAAAAATCTTTCACCAAACTGTGCTGCTGCCTCAGTAGCCAATTCCCAGTGTTCTCTGTGTAAAGAAATGGAGTATGGCTGTCTGAAGATTCCACCGAGGTGTATGTTCGATCACCCAGATGCTGAGAAAACACTGCATCACCTGATATCTGGCTTTGAAAATTTTGAGAAGAAAATTAACTACAGTTTTAAGAATAAGGCATATCTTCTTCAGGCATTTACTCATGCCTCCTACCATTACAATACCATTACTGGTAAGCTGTCTGAAAGAAATTACATCATTTCAATTTAAAACCGATAAAAAATAAAAGACGTACTGTAAAGGTTATTTCTGTGCACAGATCTTTCCTGATGAGAATTTACTTGCTGTTTTTATATCTCAAAATAATTGTCTCAATATAAAGCTGAGTGTAATGAAGCTGTTCTTTACAGGGATGTCCATTAACTCTGTGAGACCTCTCTCTACCTAAAATGCTATTGGGGGACATGAATGACTCTCAATGTGGTATAGAGCACTGTAGCACAGTTTTTTTCCTTGTTTCTGCAGTCTTTTTGTATTTTACCTCTCTGTCCCCTTTCATCAACTGTTCATGCTCAATACTAATACTACACACGGTGGGGTGACTTAGCAAAGACGCTCAGAAACTGCACTACCTCTCTAGAACCAGCCAGTGTTTGTGTGGGGGAGTGGCACAATCAGCAGCTACTTCACTGAATTTCATCCCAAGCACATCACCTTAGCTGAAACAGTTCATATGATAGCAAATTACATTATAATGTAGTTTTATGTTGTGAACTAAAAATGCCTTTGAAATCTATATCCTTTGAATACTTGCATGCTTACAGTCAGGCATATGTTTAAATACTGACCTAAGACCTAAATGTTTCACTATATGACCTCATATCTCCTTTTCTGGTTTTGTTTGTTTGTTCCTTAGCTTTTTTGCTTGCTTTTAAAAACAAAGGATGGTTACTTCTGGGAGGAGGAGTACATTGCTTGCAAACTGTCTGAGCTTAAATAACCATAATTATTTCATGTCCTGAAACTCAGTATTCAGTTCTAAAGTTTTCTTGAATACCATGGGCTTCTAAAGAGTTTGGATAAAATCTAGACCAGGATTTCACCTGTAAGCTGAATTAGTCTGGTGCTAGTTGGAGTCACTGATTTTGGGAATGTCCAGGAGCAATTTTAGGTTCTAGTCCTATGTGGTATGTGTATGGAGTGTCTTCAACTCATATGAGGGTCAGTGGAAGTTGAGGGTGCCCAGACCTTAAGGAGGGATAATTTTCAGTCTAGTGGCACAGTGACCAAGCATCATGGGGCCTAAGGGAGAGTTTTGTTTTTCATGGAGAAACTCCTCTCGAAAAAACAAAAAAAAACCAAAAAAACAAAAAACCCACACCTCTCAGCTGTTAAGTTTAAATAAAAAAATCCTATTGAAATATTAATATGCTAAAATAATGGTGTAATATATGTAGTATTTAAAATTTAACATAGCATTTTCAAATGCCTTCACCTGCAGAGAGATCCATTCTTTACAAATATTAAGCTTCACAACACTTGTATGAGGTAGATAGTTATTCCTGGTATACAAATGAGAAAATTGAGGCATAGTGGCTTGACCAAAGACATACAATCAGTTTCAGAAGCTTGAATGGAATCTAGGAATATAGATTCCCAGTCTCCTAAGTCAAGTACCTGGGAAGAATATTTTGGGGAAATGATTAATGCCAGTGATAAAATTTTTCAAGAAGTAGAAATTAAAATGTGCCAGGACTCCGGCTGATAGCTATTGAAACTGTGGCATACTAGTCGTTTAATTTTTAAAGCTTTCTGTTTTGTTTTGAGGTTTGTTTTTGTTTTTTGTTTGCTTTTATTTATACACTAAATGCAAACAAACAAAACCTGGAAATCAAAATTAAAAGCAGTATGTGTGCAAGTGAAGCACGATTGAACACTTAAATGACAAATCTAAAGGAATAGAAAATTAACTGAGAAACAATTACAAGAGCACCCCACTTTCTTCTCTTGTGGAGTATTGATTTCTTTAGTTTTTGAACACTGGTTACCATTGTCTGTCCAGAAGAACAAATTTGTGCTATCACTTACTGTTGCTTTATTGTTCAATCAGATTTAAGACCTTTAGGCCTTGATTATAAGCCCATAGTGGCACCATGCTGTGAATATTCTATTCAGAAGAGACTTCATTACTACACACATAATTTGTGAAGCTTTTTCTTATTTTTTGAATCTATTAAAACAGGTAGAACAACCTTTTAGGATAGCACTGAAGACAAAATCCAGTAAAAAGATGCTTGAGTTTAAACATGGATGTTTATCTAGCCATCTAGTGCTCCCCCTCCCTCACCCCCATCTCAGCCAAATCTTCTATCCAGAGAGATCAGGAAAGAATGTGTTAAACAAACTTAATTGTATTGCCATACATTCTTTTATTTTCGATCCTCTAAGATTGTTACCAGCGCTTGGAATTCCTGGGAGATGCAATTTTGGACTACCTCATAACCAAGCACCTTTATGAAGACCCACGACAACACTCTCCAGGAGTTCTAACTGACCTACGATCTGCTTTAGTCAATAATACCATCTTTGCATCGTTAGCTGTAAAGTATGACTACCACAAGTACTTCAAAGCTGTCTCTCCTGAGCTGTTCCATGTTATTGATGACTTCGTCCAGTTTCAGATGGAAAAGAATGAAATGCAAGGAATGGATTCAGAGGTTAGTGGTATTTGAAAGTATTTGCATTCAGGATCTGAGTTTAGCATGTCATCAGGACTGTTTAGCATGATACAGATTTATGTAGTATATTAGTTTTGAATTTACAGCAGCCAAAGGTAAATGAATGCCAATAATGTAGTGATTTAATTGCAAGCTTTCATTAAAGAGTTTTTAGTAAATGAAAGTGCTCAGAAGAAAATGTAATTGGATTGATACCAGTTTTACCCTGGGTGCTTCTGTGATAACCAATGTAGATGATATCACATATTAATGCTTATACTACAGCTTTTTTGACAGCACTGACTGAGAGGCCCTATTTCCACTGGCCAGGGAAACACATAGTATCTTTCAAGTGAACAGTTTCTAAGAGCAGTTTGGTTGAAGATTTGTAAATTGGGCCATAGGCTGGCGAAGAAAATTAAGCCCATTATATTTTGATGGATACTTGTTTACTGGGGAAGGGATTAAAACTAATTCATTTTAGATATACTGCTTAACAGCTATATAATGGTAATGGCATTGTCTCAGCTGATCTGAGCCAAATTCAAACCAGTCACCTAGAACAGAAAGATGAGGTTCTTTTTCTACTATGAAGCCCCTGAATCATTGTGTCTTCTTTAATATTCTGGTTTGATCTTTGTCTGATAAATGTTCTCTGTATGAAATCTTCAGAAGAAGTGGGGTTTTATTGCTTTTAGAGCACAAACCTACATTCTGGGAATATGCTAAGACTTGCATTGATTACATGTTTCTTCACAGATTTAGTCTTCATCTTTAGTAGTTTGCTCACTCCATTATTCAGTCTAAAAGAGACAAAGCTTCTTCAAGTGACTGCTTCTGTCCATTCCATGTTAGGTGTGCGCACACCGCGTGCACAGATCTCTGGAAAGCTTCCCCCCCCCCGGAGTACCCATAGGGTTGGCTGTGGAGCCCCCTGGAGAGGTGCCTTAGCGGTGCCCTATATGAGGGCCAGCCGACCCGACCCTCCTCGTTTCAGTTTGAACCGTCCTGGTGGTTGCTGGAACATTTGTCTGCTGGAGTTAGCAGCTCCCTTGCATTAGTTGCTGAGTGCCTATTAATTGTAACAGTTAAGTTCTTTTGTTTAAGTGTGTGTTTGTGCACCCTGGGCTCAGGGCTGGGTTCATACCTGGCTTCAAAGCCTGCCACTTTTGCAGAAAACTTGTCACAGCTTTAAGCCTCGGACTCAAAAGAACAGAGAACAGAGGCTTAAAATTCACATGATGGAGGAGACTCTTTGACCAGCTCCCTCAGGCTCTGAAAGATCCAGTGTGGCACCGTCAGTACGGAGCGCACCTTCTTACTCTTTCAGGCAGCTCCAAGCCCAAGGACATGCCCAAGCCGCAGCACTGTGCAGCGCCGGAAAGAGCATTCCAGCAGCACTGTTTCCTTTCACCAGAACCACCCCGTAAGAAGAAAAAAGAGGACAGGGGTCGTTCGCCTGGCAGAAGTGTTGCACCAGCCAAGAAGCACAAAGGCCAGGCAGCTGCAGCACTTCCTCAGGACGCGCCATTATCGGCTGTGGAGCGCCCCTCGACCCCAGCCTCCGTCTCCTCTCCTATGAAAGAGATCTTGGAGGAAGAGATCCTGCTGCCCTCGACCCCGGAGGTGTTTGTGGCAGCATAGGACCTATTGGGACAGGCGGTACTGCCTTTATATCTTTGGATTTCGTCTCTGGCACCTGACAGACTGGGGACATCGAGAGGTAAACTTGTGCTGTTGCGCCCCGCTTCACCACGGCGCCAGTCTCTGTCAGTGCTGGATGTCAGGGGTTCCTCCTCTCCGTGGGCTCAGCGAGTGGACCAACATTGCTCCATGGTACCGCCAGCGGTAGTGGCAGCAGCAGGGGCTCCACGGTACCACTCCCAAAGGTGAGTGTGAGCAGTCATCGTCAAAGCTCAGCACTGCGCCACGCAGCTCGGGGTTCGGACTCACGGCACCGTTCTCTGTCACTGTCGGGTATTGTACCACCCTGGTTGCCCTGGAGCAGCTGCTCTTCAGGTTTGGAGGAAAGCTCGGTGGCATTGAGAAGAGGTGAGGGCCGTAGCTGGAAATTGACCCAATCCCCTCTTCCTCCCCTCCCGCAGTGACAACCTCAGTGGCAATTGCCTCAGCAGTGGCCCTTTTGGACACCATGGGCCTATCACCAAGTCCAGGGGCCCAGGCGGTCTGGTCCTTATTCCGGGGCGAGCTCTCATCTGCCTCCATCATACTCAGCCAGTGCCTCTCCAGGCACCAGCAAGGCCTCTGAACTGGACTTGGAAAGGGGTGAAGGGGCTAGAGCAAGCCTGGTGAGAGAGGACTGCCATACCTCCCCTGGGTCAGAGGCGAGGCATCCAGAGCTCGTGGAAGAATCTTCATCCTCTCCCCCTGATGAAGCTGTTGCGGGAGCTAAGCCAGCTGCAATTCCAGCTGACAGCAAGGTGAATCAGGAACTTCCCAGGAGAGTGGCACGCTATCTGGGCATCCAGGCGGAGGAAATATCAGAGGAAGCAGACCCTGTGGTCGATATCCTTCTTCCTGAGGGCTCTGGGAGGGTTGCCCTTCCTCTTAAGACAATTCAAAATACCCCCAAGACATTGTGGCACATCCCAGCTTCTATTTCCCCTATGGCAAAAAGGATTGAAAGGAAGTACTTTTTACCTTCCAAGGGTTACAAACATTTTTACTCTCACCCTACCGTGGGGTCATTGGTGGTGGTGGCAGCGACAAACGAGGGGCAGCAGGGCCACCCTGGACCTACTCCAAAGTCAAAGGAAGCCAAGAAACTTGATTTGTTTGGTAGAAAGGTGTACTTGACAGGTTGTTTTCAGCTAAGGATTGCCAATCAACAGATGATCCTTAGCACATATGCTTTCAATTCCTGGGCCTCCATGGACAAATTCTCAGAAATGATTGGCCAGGAATTCAGGGCCGAATTCTCAGAAGCAGTGAAAGAAGGGAAGATGTGTATCTAGGGCACTGCTGCAGTTTGTCCTCGATGCTGCAGATGCGGCCTCTCGGAATATAGCTTCCAGGGTGACCATGAGCAGAAGTTCATGGCTGGTCTTCTGCAAGAGGTCCAGTCTGCTATTCGGGACCTTCCCTTTGAGGGTTTGGAGCTCATCTCCCAACTGACTGACGCCAAGCTCCAGACCCTCAAAGACTCCATGGCCTTGTTAAAATCGTTGGGCCTGCATACTCTGGCTTCCCAAAGGAAGCCTTTCAGCTCCCAGTCTTCTTCCCGCCCGTATCAGCATCACCAAGAGTATGACGGCAAAGGGGTTGTAATGGACGTAAGAGCAGTCACCGTTCCTCGGCCCTGCAACAAGGAAGCTCACGCCAGCCATCATCCTCCAAGAAGAACTTTTTGAGGGTGTGCTCAAGGTCAGAATACCAGTTACTGATTTGGATCCGGCTCATCCTCCCTTTATCAGCAGGCTCTCCCAATTCTACTGTGTCTGGTCAAGCATTCCTTTTGACCAGTGCGTGCTCTGCATGATTCAATGGGGTATTTCCTCCAGTTTTCTTCATTGTCTGCTTCCCACCTGCCCCCCATTCCTCTTCAGGGATCCCTCTCATGAACAATTGCTGTGCCAAGAGATGGAGACCCTTCTGGACAAGGGAGCGGTGGAGGAAGTTCCACAACACCTAAGGGGCAAAAGGTTCTATTCCCATTATTTCCTGATCTCAAAGGCGAAGGGTGGCCCAGCCCATTCTTGATCTTTGGTGCTTGAACCACTTCCTACGCAAGATCCACTTCTACATGGTGACCTTTGCCTCTATAATCCCTTCACTGGATCCAGGTGACTGCTATGCTGCCCTCAATCTTCAGGACAGCTACTTCCATATTTCAATTGATCCCAGGCACAGGAAGTACCTGAGGTTCATAGTGGGTGACAGACACCTACAATTTACAGTTCTGCCGTTTGGGCTGGCTGCAGTGCCCCATGTCTTCACAAAGTGCCTGGCAATAGTCGCAGCCTTTCTCAGGCTTCGCCGAATTCAAGTGTTTCCATGCTTGGATGACTGGCTGGTGTGTGGTTGTTCTGGGGACGAGGGGACAGGTCACCTCTGGGTGATTTGGGACACCTTTTCCCACCTGGGCCTACTCATAAATGCACAAAAGTCCACTTTGCTCCCAACCCAGAAAATCAAATTCATAGGGGCATGTCGGGACTCGACAATAGCAAGAGCCTCCCTCCCTTGATCTCACTTCGATGCAGTCAGGAGCTTGGTGAAAGACTTACAGAGATTCCCCTTCACAACGGTGAGGTCTTGCCTCAAACTACTAGGCTTTATGGTGGCATGCACCTACGTGGTGCAACATGCCCGTCTCCGCTGGTGTCGGTGTACTGGCCAGCCCGGGACAGTTTAGATGGCATGGTTACCTGCCAGCAGAGGTGCTGAGGTCTTTGGACTGGTGGTATCTCAAGGACAACATCTGTGGTAGGCTTCCGTTTCACTCACCTCACCCGTCAATCATCCTTGTTACTGATGCCTTGGACCTCCGTTGGGGCACCCATCTCAGGGCTCTCAAGACCTAGGGCCTGTAGAAAGGGGAGGAGTTGCTTCTGTACTTCAACAGCAAGGAGTTCAGAGCAGTTTACCTGGCTTGTGTTGCCTTCCAGGGTCACCTAATGGGCAGGGTGGTTTTGGTCTGTACGGACAGCACCTTGGCTATGTTTTACATCAACAAATGGGTTGCTCGCTCTACTCCCCTCTGCCAGGAAGCCTTCAACCTGTGGGACTTTTGTATTTGCCACTCAATTTCACCTGGTAGCTTCGTACCTCCCTGGGCACCAGAACATGATAGCAGACAGCCTCAGCCGGAGGTTTATGACCAATGAGTGGCGTCTCAAGTGAGAGGTATTGGTGGAGATCTTCCAGAGGGGGTGTCATCCCCAGGTAGACCGTTTTGCATCTAAACACAACAAGAAATGCAAAATGTACTGCTTATTCTGCGGAGGCAGCCCCAAGTCTGGCAGATGTGTTTGACATCGCTTACGGTGACCAGACATGCTATGCATTTCCACCAACCCCTTTGATTTCGAAGGTAGTCCAAAAGATCAAATAGAACAGGGCAGCAGTCATACTCATAGCACTAGCGTGGCTGAGGCAGCACTGGTATACAACCCTTTTGAACCTCTCGGTCCGTCCATCAATAGAGCTGCTCCTGCTGCTGCTGCTGGATCTCCTCACCCAGGACCATGGGTGGTTGGTGCACCCGAACTTAAGGTCCTTGCACCTTTGGGTGTGCAACCTCCTTGGTTGACTTGGCAGAAGCCACAGTGCTTGTCTCCAGTCCGGGAGGTGCTGCGAAATAGTAGAAAAGCAACTACTAGAGCTACTTACAAGGCCAAGTGGTCTAGGTTCATGAAATGGGCAATAGTCAATGGCCTAGATCCAGTCTCCCTCTCTGTCCATAAGATCCTGGACTATCTGTGACTATGGAAGTCCAGAGAGCTGTCAACCTCCTCCATTAAGGTCCACCTGGCAGCAATTTTGGCGTTCCGTAAAGGCTCGGGGAAGACCTCGGATTTTTCCGATCCAACAGTTAAATGCTTCTTCAAGGGGTTGGCCCAGCTGTTCCTGACAGTATACCCGCCAGTGACTCAATGGGACCTGAATTTTGTTCTCACTCGACTAACTGGTCCGCTGTTTGAACTTTTGGCGTCCTTTTCACTGCTTTACCTGTTGTGGAAGGTGGCCTTTTTAGTAGCAGTCACCTTGGCTTGGTGGGTGTCAGAGACTTGGGCACTTACATCAGGGCCACCCTACACAGTTTTTTTTCAAGGACAAGGTCAGTCTGCGCCCTCACCTGGCCTTTCGTCCTAAGGTGGTATCACGTTTTCACACCAGCCAGGAAATCTGCTTGCCTGAGTTCTGCCCCAGATCACACGCTTCTGAGGCAGACTGGCGCCTCTATACGCTGGATGTTAGGCAGGCATTGGCCTTTTATATTGAAAGAACTAAGAAGTTCCACAAGACGTCACAGCCCTTTGTGGCTGTAGCAGAAAGGTTGAAAGGGCAGGCGGTTTCGAAACAGTGCATTGCATCTTGGATAGTGGCATTAACTTGAGAATGCTATACCCTGGCAAAGATTTGCCCACCACCAGTTAAGGCTCATTCAACAAGGGCACAGGCTGCGTCGTCAGCGTTCCTGGCAGGAGTGCTGTTAGAGGACATTTGTAAGGCAGCATCATGGACCTCGCCCCACGCTTTCGCTCAACATTATGCGATTACCCCGCAGATGCAGTATGATGCTGTGATGGGGAAAGTGGTCCTGCAGTCTGTGAAACAGGGATTCCGTCCCTCCTCCTAAGGTAAGGCTGGTGATTCACCTAATATGGAACGGACAGGAGCAATCACTCGAAGAAGAAGAGGTTACTTACCTGTAACCAGTGATCTTCGAGATGTATTGCTCCTGGCCATTTCATTTCCCTCCTTTCTTTTTATTTATTATACTTATTTGTATTAAATGTCTAGTTCACATAAACCTAAGCCTATATGAAAAATTTGTAAGATTTGACTGCCAAAATTTTAAATGTGGTATTTATTTTTGAGCCATCATTAATGTTAGCACTTTTTATTTATTAATTAATGCTCATATTTTTTAAATTGTCATTTTGACTTTGTAGTTTAGCATTACCTTGCTTTGGAATACGGGAAAGATGGAAACTGAGGAGGGGAGGGTCGGTTGGCCTTTATATAGGGCAGCTCCAAGGCACCACTCCAGGGGGCTCTGCGGCCGACCCTATGAGTACTCTGGGGGCAAAACTTCCCAGTGATCCATGCACGCAGTGCTTGCACACCTAACATGGAATGGCCAGGAGCAACACATTTTGAAGAACACCGGTTACAGGTGAGTAACCTCTTCATGTGGAGGGTGTGTGTATACTCACGTGTGCATGCCTCTGTAGGTATATACATGTTTTGATCACCCTTGCATTGACTGCAGACCAAAACCTTTAAATTGTTTATTGCAAGATGAGAAAACAACTGTGAGGCCAAGTGTCATAGAAATGGATAGAAGTTATTTAATCAAAAAGGATCACACTTTGCCCCACTTACATTGGTTAGCATTCATTACAGTGGGTCTCCCCAGTGTGAATAAGGGGGGGGAAGAATTTAACCTTAAGGTTTTACAACAGTGGTTTTTGTCTTTCTGAAAATGATATTCAGTACAATGAAGGCAGTACTATGCCAGAAAAAAACAGCAGTTTATAAAATGACTGGAGATTTTTTTAGTTCCTGTTTCTATCTACTTCTCTACCTGTTTCCTGTGCTAGCATGGCACTAGGTTGCTGAATTTCTTCCTTTAATTTCATCACATTTAATGCAAGAACTTTGCTTCAGCCTGATCCTGTCAGTTAGATAAGTCTCCACACATCTCTCTGTGTCACCAGCACTTCTTTCCCCCTTCTTCCCTCCCCCCAATCTGACTCCTAAAACATCTTTTCTCCCTTGCCTTGTACTATCTTTTTTTCTTCTTCCACTGTACTTATAAGGGGAATATAACTTCCTGAAGTGTTTTGCAATACATTACTCCCAGAGGAACTCTGTGCCAAAAACATAAAATTCTGCACACAATATTTTAAAATTCTGCATATTTTATGTGGCAAAAGAACACAATATAATCATGCCAGTTTCAGTTATTTTGGCAATTTAATTAAAAATATTTGTGAGGAAGTATGTCTAATTATACAGACAAGAAAAATTCAGGATATGTTTTTTCTGACAGATTTACTCAGCATATTAATACAGAACTTGAGTAATAATTCATTTAAACTACAATGCAGAAACTTACTTCCAACACCCCTCAGAAGCAGTACAAAGACTTGAAGTCAGGGGTAATGGAAGAGCTGAAGCAGAGAGGGGGAACCTGGCAGTGGACCTGGAGGATTGCTGGGTGTCGGTGGCAGGGTTGTGTGTGGAATTATTCTTAGGAAGCCTCTGCATGCACATCCTGACCAATCCCAGCCTCTTCCATTCAGTGAGGCACATCTGCCCCCATTCTCAGGTGGCCCTGTAGTTCCCCTCCTGTTCAGCCCCTTGTTCTGTACTGTCACTGTTCACTACTGAGCTGATACAGCAGTCTGTTCTCCCCATTAACCCGTCTGTAACACCCCAGCAGTCCAGTGTGCTTTCTCCTGCCTCCACCTGGTCCTGCTGGGAGGAATTCAGCTATTCTGCCCAGCTTGCTGACCTCTCTTCTGGCAACCCCTGGTGGGTGAAAGGTGTAACTGCAGCGCCTCTCCAGCAGATCTATACTCTGCCGAGAACAAAAAAAAAAAAAAATCTGCTGGAACCATGAATTCTGCACTTGTGCAGTGGTGCAGGATTCTTCCAGGAGAAGCAAGTACAGTTGCATATTTGTTTAACAGAAATAATGCTGTTGGAAGGATGTGTACATTCAGTCCATTTCACTCTTAGATCCATTTTAGGAATAAATACTGGATGGTGCTAATATGGAAGAAAACACTATGTATATTAAAAGCAGACTCTCTGGTATCAAGTAGCTAATCATGCAAATAGTGTTAACTTAGTCTGTTGTATTATGTATGTGTACATTGTTTTGATTTTTATGGAATGTCTTCTCTTACTGTTTACTAGTGCTTTTAAGTGGTGCTGGTTTTATACTGTAAGAAACAGCGTTATATAGAAGCAGACTCTCCTATCAAGTAGCTAAACATACAAATAGTATTGACTTAGTCTGGCACTAATGAGTTGTTGTTCATATTGGCTTATTGCAATTAACTAATGCTATACGTCTTTATCCAAGAACCTATGTATGTGAGTTACATACCATTAAACATGGTATATTCAACAAAAATTTAGGCTTTGGAAACTTCCATCTAGGAGATGTTTAAAATATTAATGCTTTTGGTTGTGAGTGACTTATTAGCATTAACTGACAGCAGGGCTGAATTATTGCAATGGCTTTAGAGGCTTAAGCTCTGGGTCCCAGCCAAAAGGGGACCCCAGACTCCAGCCCCTTACTCCCTGATAATCCAGCACCTGCCTGGCTCACTGGGGGGGCTGCACCAGAGGCCCCAGTACCGCACACCAGGCAGCCCCCTCACCCCCTGGGCAGACTGGCCAGAGTAGATCTTGGGGGGGGGGGAGCCCACTTGCCCCAGCCCCCCCACCAGTAGCAGGAGAGATGAGGGCCAGCCCATGTGGTTGAGGGGGTAGGCAGGAGGGGCCTCATGGTGGGGGTCAGCCTGTGGTCCCTGGTCCAGTTAATCTGGCCCTAACTGAGAGGGACAAGTCTGTTTTTCCAATTAAAAAGGGGGGAAAAAAAAAAAGACATCCTAGTGAAATTCTGCAGAACTAGTATGCATAGGATTCAAAAAACCAAATGTGGTATCTGTATGTGTGGCTTTATTTTTTTTTTTTTTTTTTTTTTAATTTTACCCTCACATGTTTGAAAAACACTAGATCCAGCAATGTGGTTTCATTTGAGAATACAACGATTTAATTATTGAAAGGTGTAATTGAAAGACTGAAGGCACACAGGACAAGAGTGTAAGAGAGAGCTTGTATTTTTGAAGATTGTTTCTTTTTAAAAACAAAGTTTAGTACAACAACTTTTTTATCATTTCAAATAGCTCAGAAGATCTGAAGAGGATGAAGAGAAGGAAGAAGATATTGAAGTACCAAAGGCCATGGGAGATATATTTGAGTCCCTAGCTGGTGCCATTTATATGGATAGTGGGATGTCTTTGGAAATGGTTTGGCATGTGTACTATCCTATGATGAGGCCATTAATAGGTAATGTATCAGAGAAGAAAGTTCTAGTAATTAATTGTCTTATATTGTCAGGGGAGGAAAAATCAAGTTGATCTTTTTTTCCCTCCCCTCCCCCCATAAACCCATAGAAAAGTTTTCTGCAAATGTGCCTCGTTCCCCAGTTCGGGAGTTGCTGGAGATGGAACCAGAGACAGCCAAGTTTAGGTAAGAGTGAATTTGCTTAGTAAGCATTGTTATAACCTATTTTTTAAACCATGTTTCATTGACTACTGAGAATTTTTAATGGGTATTGATTGAGCTTAATCTTTTATACTAAACAAGAAAGATGTTCTTTGTACTTACTGATTACTTTTTTAGGACTTTTTGCCTCAGAAAACTTTGTAAGTGAAAGATTAAAAATAAAGACTATTTAATTATACTCTTATCCATTAGAAGATCATGTGAAGAGTCTTTCTTCACCTTTGCTTAACTTGATGGTAATTAATATGTTTGCTTTTTGCAGTCCTGCGGAAAGAACTTATGATGGAAAGGTCAGAGTAACGGTGGAAGTTGTAGGGAAAGGAAAGTTTAAAGGTGTTGGCAGAAGCTATAGGATTGCCAAATCTGCAGCTGCAAGAAGAGCACTACGAAGCCTCAAAGCAAACCAACCTCAGGTCCCAAACAGCTGAGACACCTCTTAAAAAAAGAAAAGAAAATACTAAAAAAACCTACGGAAAATAAAGTTTTAAAAAGCCCTTTTTAAAAAAAAAAAAAAGTTTGATGTTGAGAGGAACAAATTGAAGACAAAATTTGAAGTTTGATAACAGAATAGGTAACAAAACATTTAACGTGTATAAAATTTTGGAACTAATTGTAGTTATAGTTTTTTGCGCAAACACAATCTTGTCTTCTTTCCTCACTTCTGCTTTGTTTAATCACAAGAGTGCTTTAATGATGACATTTAGCTAGTGTTCAAAATAATTGTTGTCAGGTTTTTTTGGTTTATTTTTATTGTCAGTACAGCTTTGCTTAGTGTTAGAAGGCCAGGGTTCTTATGCTTAATGCAGTTGCTAGATTTATATGTAGTAATCTTGAAATTCTTCAATCTGTGCACTAGTGCCAGTCATAAAGCAGTTTTTAAACTGTGCTGGATGATTTGGTATAAGACAGAAGAAGTGTGCCAGTATTGTCCTCCCCCCAGATGTCGTCTTTGCATCAAGATGACATTCTCGGTCATTTTTGCACTTATTTATTAGGGACAGGTTTTTAGTTGAAGTGGCTGGCATATTGGTAGAATTAAATTTCAGCTTCCTGATGCCACATAGTCTTTCGTGAAAAGGTTCTTGCCTTAAAAGTAAATAAACCCTCACTAATGATCTTTAATTTCTGATTTTTTTGGAACAAACTTGTTTTACATTCCCTTCATTTTATTATGCATTTTATGATAACAGCTCTATATTTACAGTGTAGCTGTGATTTAATTTATTACAGGATTGTAAAAGAAGTGTATTCGTATATATGTAATGGGGTTAGTTTTAACCATTCAGAGGAGGTGGTTAGTCAACAGATTTTTTTCATACCACAAATAAAAAGTTCTTTGGCTAAAATTTCCAGTTTTACTGAAACCTGCAAACTAGATAGTTCCAATACTTGGAAACAAATAGTAACAAATAATTGCACAGTGCAGACTGTTGGTCTAACAAAATAACCTGAGACATATCACACCTAAAATATGCTGCAGATTTTATAATCATTTGGTTGCTGTTTAACAAATGGAGCACCTTTACACTTAGAGAGATTTCCACATACATTTATCACCATACTTTTCAGAGTTGCATTCATATTTCACTTACCAAAGCTGTGCTGTTAAATGCCGTGAAAGCTGATGTTTGAGATAAACTGCCGTACTTTTGATAAATCTGTGATTTAGGTCCTTAATTTAGAGAAACTAGCTCATTGTTGTTTCAGTCTATTTGGAAAAAAAAATCATCCATTTTTAGGCTTTGCCTGTGTTTCTTTAATTAGATTTTTTAGGCACTCTTCACTTAAATACCTCAGTTCCGTTCTGTTCTTTTCTTTTTTTGCATGCATTGTTTTTTTTGTTTTTGTTTTGGTGCTATGTTTATATATTATGCTTGAAATTTTAATTTTTTGCACTGTAACTATAATACCTCTTAATTTACCTTTTTAAAAAGCTGTGGGTCAGTCTTGAACTCCCACCAATATCAGCAGAGGTTTGCTGCAATTTTGCCCTTTTAATTATGCTTGAAGTTTGAGAAAGCTGAGCAAGGTGTTTCAGTGTTTTCCAGCACATTCGTCAGAATTTGATGCTGTTTTATGTGTTAAATTACAAATAAATACTGTATTTCCTATTTTAAAGCCCCACTTCTTTCCATATATGCTCACACTAAGTAAACAACAACACAAAAACCAAACCCTGTCAGCTCTAGCTTTCTAGAAAATTTAAAAAAAGGGGGGGGGGGAGCCTTAGTGTCAAGGGATGTACATTAAGCTTCTCTGAAATACAGATTTTTTTAAAATTGGGTTTTCTATTGAAAGTTTTTTAATATTAAAATTCTGATAATTCTTACAGAAGCGCTTCTTTTTGCTAGGGGTCAGGATTCTGTAGCACACCACCATAAAATGCATTATCAGTAAAGTGAGAATTCCATGGCCTGTTGCCCAAGGACCAGTTTTTTTAAAAAAGTTAAACCATTCCTCTTGTTTAAAAAGAGTAATAGCTAATTATATTATAACAAATATTATAAAATAAAAATGATGGACACTGTGAACTTTGTGAACAGAGCCTGTGAACACTTTAACAAACAGGTTTCTTTCTTGGATGTCTGAAGGTCATGGATTCTCATGGTTTTGAGGTTAATTTTAGCAGTAAAAAAATTATGGAAAAATCATACTTTTGCTACAAAGTGTTTCTGGTTTAAACAAAAAAAAAAAAAAAACGAACTGAATTTGGTGTTATGCTCTGTATTTCAGTAGTAGTCGGTGATCCTCTTGTTACTAGATAAAGCCTACAAATTGGAAATATGAAATGTGTAGTGGCTGACTATAAAGTAGCTGCTGATGTGTTTTTTAAATGCCGTAACTTTTCCAGTGTGACCTCATCAAAATGTTTCATATCCTTTGGGATAGAAAAATCCTCTTAGTTTCCATGCTGTACAACTGTGTGTTTTCACTCTTCAGTTGATAAGATTGTGATATTAACAGTTTATGCTATTAAAGACCTAAATCTGATCATTTGAAGGTTGGGATAGAAATCACTTGACAATGCTGTAAGCACAAGTGTAAGTGGACTGTTGCAACCCATCTTCAAAAGCAACCACACAGACTCCTCATAAATAGTGTGGGGGTTAGTTGGCATGAACCTTGTTTTTGATCTTCTTAGTTCTATTATACTGTACTTCAAACAGTCCTCCTAACTATGCTGCATTATTATTTTTATGGCTTTTTATTTTTGCGCTGTTCTATTCATGTAGCACAAATAAGCATTGCACTTGGTACCATGCTTTACCTCATTTCAAGGAAAAAATATGCGTAACAGAGAGGAAAAATATGGTTTGGCCTTGCTGCTGTTTTGATTTACTGAATTTGAAAAAGATAATTATAATGCCTGCAATGTGTCATTTACTTGCACAACTTATATAGGTCATTTGTAATGTCTGTGGCATTTTTACTGTGTATGAAAATACAACAAAGATGTGATGAAAATCTTGATTGTATTTTAAAGCTATTGTTTTTATTACATCATTTTTACTGTTATGTAAAGTAATGAAAATTAGAATGACCTCTGACACTCCCGTAGTTATCTCTGAACAAACCAACATGTTAAGTGCACAGTGTAGTTGTTACAAGACAGCCCGTAGCAATTTGGTCAACTTTAGCTAAATGTCTCAATTTTTTGGATATTGAGGGATCTGTAGTGACTTCTAAAGTGTTTATTCAGCTTGGTGCTGCTAACTTTTGTATAAAAAGGCCTACTATTTTCCAGTCTTGTTACATGAAGCTTTTCTTTGACCACAGAGTACAGAATTTAACAAGAATTCAAGCCAATCCGAGTTCCAATTCATATTATAACGCAAAGCCTAATAGTTGGGAAGGGGCAGATCCTTAGCTAGTGTAAATTGACCTGGCACCATTGAGGCTTACAGAGCCATTTCAGTTTACATCAGTTGAAGATCTGGCACTAATTGGTCATTTCTGAGTTTGGGTTTCTGTTCTTGCATTTAAAAATAGTGCTGTCACCTTGGAAATGTGTGTGCTTATATGTTAGATCCACATACTGCAGACACACCTCTTTATGTAGAAATATAAGAGGCTTTGGATCCCTCAGTCTCAACAGCACTTTTGAAGTTGAAGACGACAAATTCCTATGTAATCTGCTGTGAAGTTAGACTTGTCTGTATTTGGCTGCATCCGAGCCGCCCCCGCCCCGCCGCCCCCAACTCTCTCATTGAAAAGCAAGTAAAACTATTGTGAATCCAGTGAGAAGAATTTTGATGCGTGGTACTTGATTATTGATGAATGTTTATTTTCAACCACTTTAATTTTCAAGAAATTAAAATAGCTTCATCTTTATTTTACATTGTTTAAAAACATAAAACTATAATTCACAGTTACAAAATTTATTCTAAATACCAACTATAGCTCCATCAGAGTTATGTTGGCAAAGATGAGTAGAGGTCATTGTTGTATACTCCATTACCAGTTAAAATTAATTTCTTTTAAAAGTAACTTTAAAATTACATATTCACTTTATCCAATAATTTTTTTTTTAATTTCCTCCCCCTTTTAATTTGGATAGGAACCACAGACTATTTAAATTGCTTTGTAGATGCACTCAAAATGTACTGCAGCAGCAAGTTTTGTAGAAAAACAAATGTTTGTGAAAAAGAATTGGGAATTGCAGGTGTTTTTATTGTAAATAGTTTGACATAAAAGATGGTTAAAATCAAGTAGAATTAATGATAAATAAAATTTGATTAACAATAAAATATTTACCATCACATGCTGCAGCTGTCTTTAAGGGACATAATGTAATTCATTCATACTGTAATCATGCTGCAGAAATTTGCAGCCTGCACCTTATGGATCACAATTACCTTTAATAGTTTTTTGTAACAATTGTAGCTGAGTATATCTCCAATAAAGTTATGGTCTGTTCACTTTGTGTTTTCTTTACTTTAATTAGGTTGTTAGAGCCTTGCAATAAATATTAATTATTTATTAATCAAATTTTGCTTTTCAGTTCCAGTCTAAACTGTTTTTGATTGTAAAATGTATTTGAAGAAGACTAGGAAATGTTTATGTACAGTCGTGCTCGTCTCATTCCATTGATGGACTGTAAGAAAAAAAATCTCAAGGTTTCTTCATAATGGCTTTAAAAAAAAAAAACCCAACCTTTTTAAGTCAGCTGAAAAATAATGGCTCTGAAGCCACAGTTGGATCTGCATGGCTATACCCATGCACCTGCTCAAAGCCTCCTTGAAGCAAGACTTTGCACATACACAAAGGTCTGCCTGCATGGCTTGGATTACACAGTTTGCGTCATAGTTTTGAGAAACAATGCAAATAAAAGATACACAGACTGCCCCCCCCCCCCCCGCTGTTTTAACATCTAACCTGAGCTACTGAAAACAGATCACTCCAGGACCAGGAATGTCAAACTCATTCAATTTGGGGGTCCACATTGGAAGGCAGGACGCCTGTCATGGGCCATGTGGCTGCATGGGTTCTCTAGCCCTTTCCTCTTCCGTATTCAGAGCAAGAAAGTGTCATTTTGCAGTCCATTTTTTGATGATAAAAAATTAATCCTGATCTGGCCTGCGGGCTGTTAGTTTGACACGCCTGGCCCCCAGCAGCTCTTGCTTACAGGGCTGTCTTCCACACTCTTTGAATCAGAACAGCTTGTATACTTTACTGAGGTAGGCTAGCAGACTATCCCTCTGGGACTGTTTGAATTGACCTTGTGACCTACCCTTGTTTCTCTGTGTGTGCACATCTGTGTGTGTCTCCCTCTAAATACTACCTTTTCCATTTCATGCATCTGAAAGTGGGATTGTGCCCACAAAAAGCTCATGCCATAAATAAATGCATTTGTTAGTCTTTATAAGTGCCACAGGACTTTTCTTGTTTTTCTGGGTTGTGTAACTAGTCCCATGTTGCAAAGTTGAAGGATGCAAGACAGACCTGTCAGTCAGCTGTCAGGGATTTGCTCTATCTTCTGGAAAGTTCCCCAGTCTGAGCTGCCTCTTGGCACCAGCAGCAGGCAATTTCTGGTCCTTCTCCCTAAACTACAGAGTATAAAGATATGCCTTCAAAACTGTCAGTGCGGCACTGTCATTTTCCCTCCCTTCCTCTTGTGAGAGAGCTTAAGTGCCTGCAATTTTTCTGTGACTCTAGGAGAATCTTGCTTCACAGCATGCAGACGACCTTTTTCTACTCCTGTGTTGGGCTTCATATAGTGGACACATCAGCTGAGAGGTTCTTGCTGTGCTCACTTTCCTCCCTTTCAAGCAATGCTTTTGGACTCTCTGCTGAGGTGCAGCCTCTGCCTTTCTACTCTAGCTTCCCACCTGAGCAACTACCACTTGTGATTCTGGTAGGCAAGATTCCCTAGGCTTTGAGACCTTTTTTTTCTAGAGGCACAGATTAGGGTAAAGGGACAAGAAGGCTGCTTTAGCTGTCTTCCCCCTGGCCCTCCAATGTGCCAGCATTAGAAACAAGTAGGGAATGCAGGTGCCAGCTTAGTGGAAGGACACATCAGTCCAGCTCCAGCCTCATCTTGCAACAGAGACACCAGCAGAGCTTCCTTTGCATAATTTTGAACGATCAATCCTTCTGCCCCCAGTGCAAGCAGTGCAGTGCCTCCATCAGCTGCCAACACTTCTACTAAATTAGGAATAAGGTTTTTAGGCCTTACATATATGTTCCCACATCCTCACTACTTTTCTGGATGACTTAGTAAGTAACAATGCACATCTTGCATCAGCCTTTCCAGCTGCCCTTACCCGCTCAAGTGGAGACCCCAACTTATTGATGGGACAGATCCTGATAGGGTTAGGCCAATACTTCCTAGCTTGAGTTGTCAGGCTGCAGAGGTTCACAGCCAGAGGCGTCCCACTTGAGCCCTCTGTTCAAGAGTGTTTAGTTAAAAATAAGATAAGGGAAAAGTACAAAAGAGCCTTCAGTGGGAGGGTGGTTGGACAGTTGCCTGCAATGAGGGCCAAGATCTTTCCCAGTTCAGTTCCAAGAAGCAGCATACAAAAGGAAAATGGAAAGATTCAGGCTGGGTTATGTTGGGGTATCCAATGCCCAGAGACCTCTTCTTCCAGTGAATCAGTCAAGTCAAAGCTAAGAGAAGGCATAGTAATAAAGGGTTTGTCTCCAAGAAGAAAACCTGAGAGAGAATCTAGTAATCACAAATCTTCCCCTTCATCCTCTTAATTGCTGGGGAGTGAGGTCCCCCCAACTTCGTCATTGAAGGAGAATTCTACTCTAAATAGTAACATGGAGCCTCTAAGGCCTCTGAAAAGGCTGTATATAAGAGGGAGAATGGAAAAACAAAAACACTCGAGTTTCAAAGAAAGAAGTGTACATTTCTTTCCATGTGATGTTTGAGTTAAAGTGGGAATAACTGAACAAGTATGAAACACTGGGCAAATTCAAATCTAAATTAATCTACCTGGCTGTTGCCAGCCTGGTAGGTGAAAGAAATGGAGTCTCCACCATTCAGTGCTCCAAATAATGAGTTTGCAGCTGTAATGCAAGATCTGTGCAAAGAATCAGAATGCCAAGACTCCACCCTTATTCTTCAGCACTGAAAGCAGGAGCACTGGCCTTTGATTTGCCCTGCTTCAGGTGGGGGGGTCTAATAGGATCTTTCTATGCATTGTTTTCCCCCACTCCTTTTCTGGATGGTGAGAAAGATGCATCAGAAACAGATTTGGCTTTGAAGATCTTGTTTCTGAAGCCTTACAGAGGTGTCCTTATACCTCCTCCTTCATTTTCATAGGGTTGGAAGGGACTTCATGAGGTCATCTAGTCCAACTCCCTGCTTAAAAGCAGGACCGCTCCCACTAAATCATCCCAACCAGGGCTTTGTCTAACTGAGTCTTTAATGTTTCCAAAGATGGAGATTCCACCACCTCCCTAGGTAACTATTCCAGTTCTTCACCACTCTCCTAGTGAGAGAGTTTCCTAATACCCCACCTTGACCTCCCCAGCTGCAATTTGAAGCCATTGCTTCTTGTTCTGTCCTCTGTTACTACTAAGAACAGCTTAGCTACCTCTTCTTTGGAGCGCCCCTTCAAGTAGTTGAAGGTTGCTATCAAATCCCCCCTCAGTCTTCTCTTCTGCAGGCTAAAAAGCCTAGTTCCTTCAGTCTCTCCTTGTAAGCCATGTGCCCCAACCCTCTAATCACTTTTGTTGCCCTTTGCTGGACTTCCTAATTTCTCAACATCTCTGTAGTGCAGAACCCAAAACTGGACACCAGTATTCCAGATTTGGCCTCACTAGTGCTAACTAGAGGGGAATAATCACTTGCTGGCAACACTCCTACTGATGCAGCCCAATATGCCATTGGCCTTCTTGGCAACAAGAGCACATTATTGACTTGTATCCAGCTTCCCATACGCCATAACCCCCAGGTTCTTTTCTACAGTGCTGCTACTTAGTCATTGGTCCCCAACCTGTAGCGGTACAAGGGATTTTTCCATCCTAAATGCAGGACTTTGCACTTGTCCTTGAACCTCATCGGTATGTCTACACTTACAATTTAATTTGAATTAATCCTCATTAATTCAAATTAAATTAATGCATGGTTACACTGGCTTTCATTAATTTGAACTGAGGAATTCCTTAGTTCGAATTAATGAAAGCTTACTTTGAAGTTATAAAACCTCATTTAACTTTAAATAATGGTCAATTTGAATTTATTAGTTTGAATTAATCCAATGTAGCTGTGTTAATTCAAACTAACTGTTAGTTCAAATTAATGCTTTTTGACCTTCTCCCAGGTGCCTGCCTTTTTCTATATATTTGGTGGGGGTATGGCCCTTCTTGGGGGCCATCTTGCTACACCTCCCATGGTGCCTCTCTCCTAATTCAAATGAGCAAGTCCTTGTCCATGGACATGCTAATTTGAATTGGTTTTCCTCATGGGGCCATATTAGTTTGAATTAACTTAATTCAAACTAATCATTATTAGTTCAAATTAATCAGTTCTAATCAAGTTAATTCAAACTAACCTTCTAAGTGTAGACATAGTGCATGAGATTTGTTTGGCCCAATGCTTCAATTTGTCTAGGTCTCCCTGAATCCTATCCCTGCTCTCCAGTGTGTTTACCATTTCCCCTCAGCTTGGTATCATCCATGCATTTACTGAGTGCAATCTATCCCATCATCTGGATCATTAATGAAAATGTTGAACAGATCTGCCCCAGGACCAACCCATGGGGTACTCCACTAGTTACTGGTTGCCAACTAGACATTAAGCCATTGCTCTTTATCCGCTAGGCCTGATGATCTAGCCAGATTTCTATCCACCCAGTCCATTCATCCAAACCATACTTCTTTAAAACTTGCTGACAAGAATACTGTGGGGCAACTGTATCAAAAACTTTGCTGAAGTTGAAGTATATCACATCGACAGCTAGTCCCACATCTACACACCAGTCATCTCACCATTGAAGGCAATCAGGTTGGTCAGGCATGATTTGCCCTTGGTGAATCGATGCTGACTGTTCCTGATTGCTCCATTTTCGTCCAAGTGTTTCAAAATGGATTCTTTGAGGACCTGCACCATGATTTTTCCAGGGACTGAGGTAAGAATGATTGGTCTGTAGTTCCCAGGGTCCTCCTTTTTCCCTTTCTCAAAGATTGGAAACAGGCAAATATAGTACATGTCACCCAGGACATCCCCCATTTGCCACAAGTTCTTAAAGATAGTAGCTAGTGGCTCTGCGATCACATTGGCCAACTCCCTTAGCACCCTCAGATTCAGTTCATGTGGTCCCATAGTCTTGTGCACGTCCAACTTCTCTAAGTAATGCCTAACCTGACCTTCTACCACCAAGGGCTGCTTTCCTCTCCATTCTGTGTTATTCAGTGTAGTAGCCTGGGAACTCACCTTGCCTGTGAAGACAGGTAAAAAAAAGCATTGAGCACTCCTTCCTTTTCTGTGTCATCTGCCACAAGGATGCCTGCCCCATTCAGTAAGGGACCTACACCATCCCCGATCATCTTCTTGTTACTGACATACTTGTAGAACCCCTGCCTGTTAATCCTTCACATCCCTTGCCAGCCGCAACTCCAATTGCCCTTTGGCTTTTCTGATTTTATACCTGCAGGCCTGAGCAATATCTTTATATGCCTCTCTAGCCATCTGTCCAAGTTTCTGCTTCTTATAAACTTCCCTTTTGTGTTTCAGCTCACCATAGAGTTCTCTGCAAACCCATGCTGGGCACCTTCCATGTTTGCTGTTCTTTCTGCACATCAGAATGGTATCTTCCTTTGTCCTTAATATAGTTTCTTTAAAATACAGCCAGCTCTCTTGGACACCTTTCCCCATCAGATTAGTCTCCCAAGGGATCCTCCCCATCAGTTTGTTGAGAGAGCCAAAATCTGCTTTTCTGAAGTCTAGGGTCTGTGTTCTGCTTCTTTCCTTTCTTCCTTTGATCAGGATCCTGAACTCTACCATCTCATGGTTGCTGCTGCCCAGGTTGCCATTCATTTCTCCTTCCCTGATCAAGTCTTCTCTGTGAGCATTGCCTGCCCAGGAAAAAGTTTTTTAAATAAAGATTACTATAAAATTGGCACATCAGGGTAATAGATCACTTCCATACCCTTTCAAGTTATCATGGGAACTCAGCTGAATCTGTGTAGCAGTTTATATTTGTGGAAAGTTAAGTATTTGATACCAGGCTGGGTTTTTACAAAGGCTATGTTCACACACACGGGGTTATTTTGATACAAGTTGTATTGAAATAACGCCTTATTTCGAAATAAGTTAATTCGAATTAGCAGTCTGTTAATTCGAATTAAGGAAAAAAGCAGGAATCAAAATAGGATGTTCAGACAACAGTTATTTCGAAACGAGTCACTTGTTTCGAAACAACACATTCAGACGGCACTGTTTCAAAACAAGCATTTTGAAACAACGTTGTTTCGTCCCCACATGGGGTTTAAGTTGTTCTGAAACAACAGTGCGTCATGTGAACATGGCTTTTCTTATTTCGAAACAGCCTCTGTTGTTTCGAAATAAGACTGCTGTGTGAACACACCCAAAGCAACGCCCTGATGTCTGTGCGCCAGAGGAGTGGTGAGTTCCAGGTAATAGCCTCACCGAGGTTTCGAAGCTGCCCTTCCTTGGGGGAACCCTCAGGCAGTGGGGCTATACTGCTGCTGACGCTCCATGATATGAAACCCCAGTGCAGTGGTTTACCTGTTCAGGCGAGGAAAAAGGGGAACATAGACTACACCCTGCACCCATGAACCTGTGGGGCTGAATCAAGCCAAAGCCTTCAAGCGTGTGTACTGCAATGATCTACTTCATGGCACAGAGCATTGGGTATAGACTACCATGTCAATGACAACTATCAACCCAGCCACATGTATATGAGGCACATTCTGAACCAGAGTTGGTGTGTTGATAATTTAGTTAAGGCGTGAGTGCTTAGTGCAACTAACGGAAATAGACGCTTTATCCCAACTGAGTTTGTAACTTCAACAGCAGGAGCAAACATAAATAATTATTGTTGGATATTTCTATGGTGGTGATGCATAGAAGATCCAGTCAGGAGTGGGTCTTGTGCTAGGTGCTGTAAATAAAAGTCCCTGTTCAGAAATGTTTACAATCTAAAGGGGTTGAGCAGCATTCAAGGAGTAGGGGAAAAGGATCAAATATTTGTTGCCTTTTGTAGGGGTTGGAGGGGAAATGATGTTCTGTCAGGGAGGCTACAAAGATAGAGATTGCATTAGTTAAGACAGAGAATGGGTGGGGAAGAGGGTGCTGGATAAAAGTTTTAGTTCTGTGGATAAGAGTTCACTGTGCTTGCAGAGACACAAAAGATCAGGCTGTAGTGGAGGAAGATGCCAAGATTTGGAGACAGCCTGGAACAGGAGTGGAAGGGTGAAAGTGGAAGAACTACAGGTGATGCCGAGGTCATAAACTGGATACACAGCAAGGGATGATGGCATTGTCAAGAGTGACCATGAGGGAGGTGGAGAGGGTTTTGGAGCAGAGATAAAAAGGTCACTTTTGCTGAGTTAAGCTTTAAGTAGATATGGGGAAGACAAGCTGAGATGCCTTACTGCATAGCATAGACAGTTGTCCTAGTGAGCTAATAGTGTAGTGACATGATAGTCAGGGGCCAAAGTAGGTTGGAACGTGGTGGAACGCCGTTTGAGAGCCCACTATTTTTAGGGGCCGGCATTCTGAGGCCCCTAGAAGTAGAACATGGAGCTGGCATGCTGCGTTCCGGGACCCACCATTGAAAGATAGCAGGCCCCGAATGTAGTGTTCTGGCATCATGTTCCATTTTTAGGGGCCCGAACGCTGGGCCCCTAAAAATAGCAGGCCCTGGAGCGCCATTCCCCAGTGTTGTGGCAGGCAGGGAAGGGGGCGGGGCCAGGGACGTTCCTGGGCAGGGCTCAAGCCCTGCACCAAACCACTTCCCTTCCAGGCTCTGCCCAACCTGGGGTCTGCAGTGGTGCTGCACCACAGCCCAGACCGGGGGCCTACCACCCCCACCTCCCCAGCCATGCTGCCACTACTGGTAAGTGAAGGGGCAGCCTGGGTTGTGCTGGGGCATATTGGGCCAAGTGTGGGGGGAGGAGCTGGGGTCCGGGGAGCTCACTGGCATGGGAGTGTTGGGGGGCCCCCAAATTATACTTTAAGCCCTGATGGTGGTCTTTGCTGCCCTCATCACTGTGCAAATAGTAAGACTCCCAGAAGCTTTGGTGTAGTCCTATAATGTCTAGAATCCTTCTGCAAAGCAAATCTCATCACTCATGCCTTGGTTTGATCATGGTCTCCATTCACAGTGATGTTGTGATGAGGTTTTTTGCATGAGCTCACTTACATGCAGGTAGCGGTTGGAGGATTTTTTGATGATCTCAATATTTTAAAACTCTGGTTGCCCATGTCCAGGAGGGCTTTCCTCTATGGGGCTGTAAAGGGGGGAAAGTTTTTAGAAAAATCTTAGTGGTTAAAGGTATGAATGAGGTCTCAACTCAGCTGATCAAGGGTTTAGAAATTCCTGGTACTCTGCTGCACCCCACGTGTATTCTGTACAATCAAGAAGGCTAGAATTCAAAAACACTCCTTACATGCTAGGACCCTTGCGTGAAGGGAGGTCTGACTGTTCCTGGCTTCCACAGGATAAGAACTCTCCTTGCCTGCATCCCTGATGTGACCATTTTCCTTCTGCAGCTGATTACACACCTCTCTGTTGGCTTTAGAACCCATACAGGAAATTGGGTCCCGTCAGACAGGTTCCAGCTTCAGAAAAGCCAGGAAGAGCAGGTAAGGCGTTTGTCTGAGTGGCAGGAGCAGACTATATTAGTGGCCTTTTGCCATCAATCAGTTTAAAATCCCCCCGATGATGACCATACTTATTGGACATGCTATTGCTTGGTGACACATCTTCAACACCTTTCCCACTTGGGCAAGAGCTTAAATCATGCTCTGCACCAAGCTATCTGCTTTGCAAAATTATTCGGCTCAAAATAAAGAGAAGCAACTGCTGCTTGTCATGTCAGCTGCCTGGTTGATGTATAATAGGCTGGTCCAAATCTGTCTGCAGATTTAACTCCTTGGACAGAATGGTACAATCATAAGCTCCCTATTGGGAGGTCAATCTTCCTGCTGAGCTAAATCAGAGACCCTTGCATAAGAATAACTTCACTTTTCTCATATCTCCCAGAACATAAAAGTGGTTTTGAGAAGCTCTGAGGAGAGGTTGCACTGAAAGATTCTGTGTTGATTTGGAGCCAAGGGAGGTTATTTTGGCTTCAATAAATATAAGTATGGAGAAGCTGGAATGGAGGCAGTGCCTGAAATAAAAAACTGCAAAGTGAAAACTTTTCAACAGCATATGTAACAGCTATCTTTGGCCAACTTCTAATTGGATCAGGAGCCTGATCGTAAATCTGGATGCTCCTACCAAACTGTCACTAGATGATTTAGGGCAATTTAACTGTGGGCTCACTTATCCATTCCCCAGATTTCTGTTCCGTATTCTCTGCCACTACATTAGCCCTAAATTCCTCGGCTGGGTTTCCCAGGAGTGTGATTACCAGTCCATTCTAGGATTTGGGGAGACCCTGTGTGGTGGCAGGAGGTATTGCAGGCTATGTTAGTTTGTTGAAGAGCCAGTTCAAAAGGGGTAGTAGCTATGTCAGTCTAGTTCAGCAAAAGTAACAAGGAGTCTGGTGGCACTTTTAAAGACTACGATTGCTCTCTATAAATACACCAGCGGGATAAGTATCAGGGAGGGAGAGGAATTATTTGAGTACAGTGCCAATGTAGACACAAGAACAAATGGATACAAACTGTCCATCAGGAAATTAAGGCTTGAAATTAGACACGGGTTTTAACCATCAAAGGAGTAAAGTGGTGGAATAGCCTTCCAAAGTGAGCTGTGGGGGCAAAAAACCTAACTGGCTTCAGAACTGAACTCAGTAAATTTACGGAGGGGATGGTATGATAGGATGGCCTAGTTTGACAAAACTGACCAATTTTTGAGAAAAAAAACAACAAGCAGTTGTGTGGCACTTTAAGACTAACAGATTTATTTTTTGCATGAGCTTTCGTGGGAGAAGATCCCACTTCCTCAGATGCTTTGGAGATGGGTGAACTTACAGAAAGGAATGAAACTAAATGCAAGGGGGTGTAAAACATAGGATCAGGTCATAAAGGAACAGCAAATCAGAGCAGTTGACAGGCTTAAAGAATGGGAAGCCTGAAGTCAAATTACCCTTTGTAATGTGAAAAGAACCCATAATCTCGATTGAGTCCTGCTTTCACAGAATTTAGCTTGCATATTAATTCAAGTTCAGCTGTTTCTCTTTGGAGTCTTGATGTCGCAGAGGAATCTGTTCTATCTCGAGGACTTTCCTTCTGCCCCACAACTGCCACACACAAGATAAAATTCTGCGGTGACCTAGAGGCCTACTTTCGTCATCTAAGACTCAAAGAATATTTCCATAACACCACAGATCAATGCACTGACACACAGATGCCTTCCTCCAAACACTACAAGAAGAAATATTCTTCATGGACTCCTCCAGAAGGCCGAAATGAGAGACATGACTTCTATATTGATTGCTTCCACCACCGCACCAAGGCTGAAATCGTGGACAAACAACATCCTTTACATCATAACCTCCGCCCTGCAGAACGCAATGCCATCCACGGCCTCAAAAACAACTCTGACATTATCATTAAGGAGGCTGACAAAGGAGGTGCAGTTGTCATCATGAATAAATTAGATTATGACCAGGAGGCTTATAAACAACTCTCCAACACAACCTTCTACAGACCACTTTCCTCTGACCCCACTGAGGAATACCAAAAGGAATTACAACGCCTACTCAAGAAACTCCCTAAGACAGCACAAGAACGTATAGAGACAGAAACACCACCAGAACCACGGCCAGGGATGTTCTATCTACTATCCAAAATCCATAAAAAAGGAAACCCTGGGCACCCTATCATCTCAGGCATTGGCACTCTTACTGCCAGCCTATCTGGCTATGTGGACTCCCTCCTCAGACCCTCTGTTATCAACATCCCCAGCTATCTTCAAGACACCACGGACTTCCTGAGGAAAATACAGTCCATTGGAGAACTTCCAGAAAACACCATTCTGGCCACTATGGATGTAGAAGCTCTTTACACCAACATCCCACACAAGGATGGATTACAAGCTATTAGAAGAACCATCCCAGATGATGACAAAGTGCAGCTCGTGACTGAACTTTGCGACTTTGTACTCACCCACAACCACTTCAGATTTGAGGATCATTTATATCTCCAAATCAGTGGCACTGCTATGGGCACCCGCATGGCCCCACAATATGCCAACATCTTTCTGGGTGACTTAGAACAACGTTTCCTCAAGTCTCATCCCAAGACACCTCTTCTTTACCTGCGCTACATCGATGACATCTTTATCATCTGGACACACGGCAGGGATGCTCTTGAAGATTTTCACAGAGATTTCAATAATTTCCACGACACCATCAAATTGAGCCTGGAACACTCCACACAGGAGATCCACTTTCTTGACACTACAGTACAAATCAGGGATAGATGCATCACCACCACCCTATACCGAAAACCTACTGATCGGTATAGTTACCTACATCCTTCGAGCTTCCATCCTAAACACACCACACGATCCATTGTCTACAGCCAAGCCCTAAGATATAACCGCATCTGCTCTGATCCCTCAGACAGAGACAGACATGTTGAGGATCTCTATCAAGCATTCTTGAAACTACAGTACCCACCTGGGGAAGTAAGAAAACAAATTGACAGAGCTAGACGGGTTCCCCGAAGTCATCTACTACAGGAGAGACCCAAGAAAGAAAGCAACAGAACACCACTAGTCACCACATACAATCCTCAAGTCAGACCTCTGCAAAAGATCATTAAGGACCTACAGCCTATTCTAAAAGATGATCCCTCTCTCTCTCAAGCCTTGGGAGACAGACCTCTCCTTGCCTATAGGCAGCCCCCTAATCTTAAACAGATTCTCATCAGCAACTACAGATCTAACAACAGGAACACTGAAGCAGGCACACACCCCTGCAACAAACCACTCTGCCAAGTCTGCCCACATATCTACACAACAGACACCATCATAGGGCCTAATCAAGCCTGCTACTCCATCAAAGGCTCATTTACCTGCTCATCTACTAATGTGGTCTATGCCATCATGTGCAAGAAATGCCCCTACACCTTATATATTGGACAAACAGGACGATCACTCCGTAAGAGACTGAATTAGCACAGAGCTGATATCAGAAATCAAAGAACAAAGAAACCAGTTGCTGAGCACTTCCATCTTCCTAATCACTCGATGATGGATTTGTTAACGACTGTCGTTAGAGATGTACCTGCGACATCAAGATGCAAAAGAGAAACAGCTGAACTTGAATTAATATGCAAGCTGAATTCTGTGAAAGCAGGACTCAGTCGAGATTATGGGTTCTTTTCACATTACAAAGGGTAATTTGACTTCAGGCTTCCCATTTTTTAAGCCTGTAAACTGCTCTGATTTGCTGTTCCTTTATGACCTGATTCTATGTTTTACACCCCCTTGCATTTAGTTTCATTCCTTTCTGTAAGTTCACCCATCTTCGAAGCATCTGAGGAAGTGGGATCTTCTCCCACGAAAGCTCATGCAAAAAATAAATCTGTTAGTCTTAAAGTGCCACACAACTGCTTGTTGTTTTTTTACTGGACTAGACTAACACCAGTATCCCTTTGGAAACTGACAATTTTTGAGAACTGATGGTGGATATGACAGTGACCTGAGAAGGGACGTTAGATGGGGTGGGTTCTGAGTTACTACAGAGAATTCTTCCTTGGGTGTCTGGCTGGTGAGGCTTGCCCATGTGCTCTGGGTTTTAACTGATCAGCATATTTGGAGTTGGGAAGAAATTTCCGCTCAGTCCTCCTCCAGCAGATGAAGTGGCAAGGGCACTGGGGATTTTCACCTTCCTCTGTAGCATGGGGCACAGCTGACTTGCTGGTGGATTTTTTTTGTGCTTTAAAGACTTTAAATCATGATTTGAGGACGTTACTAACTCAGTCATAGGTTAGAGGTTTGTTACAGGAGTGGGTGGGGGAGGTTTTGTGGTCTGCATTGTGCAGGAAGTCAGATGAGATTATCATGCTGGTCCCTTCTGACCTTCAAGTCTATGAATCTAAATTTATTTATATAAATAGATAACTATGGGATCAGCTCTTATCTGATCTGTAGTCAGCAGTTTCAACTCTGCACTAGCACTCCTGCTGCCCTTCTGGCAGGATTTATCCTTGCTGTAAGACGTGTGTTTGCTCTCCCACCTTCCTGCAACTGCAGGGGTTACATGGAGGCATCACAGCTTTGATTAGTGGTTGGGACTTCATAGAATTGCAGATGGTGGCTTTCCAGGCACTGAATTAGCATGTGTCCCAGTTAACTTGGCAACATTCCTCCCTTGCCTGCCACGTGTCTTACTTACGTTATGTTGTGCTTTTGATATTTGGGTCTAATTTTCTTCACTTCCTGTCCTAAATCATCCATCTGATCTGTCAGCATTTATAAGTGTGGTGTACTATGACTATGCTCTGTTAAGCCAGAGTTGTTGTAGCTATGTTGGTCCCAGGATACAGAGACAGAGTGGGTGAGGTACTGTTAAAGTGCATTCCACCCCACAGACGGTTGTATTTCCATGTGGATGAAGTCATTCTTGTATGCATGATTTTTAAAGTGCTTTGGTGTAGAAGGTGCTATTGTACAAGTACAAGATATTGTTGAAACAGGAATCAGTGCAATGGATGATAAATTTCACTTGTGTACGGCGGGTGTAAATTCAGTGAATTACCATAGGTATTTGCTATGCCATGTGTCCTGATTTTTCACACAAAATATGAATTATACGATAGCTTAGTAATATTTCATATTGGATGCTGATACATTATAATTAGCTTTTAAAATCTTATTCAATGGCTGAATTGTTTGCTGGTTAAATTCATATATTATAAGGTAAATGAAACAGTAGTGTAGAGTGAAGGGGTCTGCAGAAGTGGATTTCAGATTTATTCGTTAAAGCTTCCATTTTAAAAAAGCGGAACTCAGGCACTCAATATTTTCAAACTGTATTTGAAATACACCTCTTTGCACAAACTAGAAGGAGTTTATTTAGATTACGTTGATCAAATAGTTCTTTGAAAGTCTGTGTTCAGTAGCAATATTAAAAATTATAGCTGTACTGCAGATGTTAATCACGTTTCAAGGAGTTTGGCTTCTCTGGGCATATTTAAAATAAGATTCCAAATTGGCTTAATCTGCAACATAGGATTATACTTTCTTATTTTTGTTTCAACATAAAAATTCTTAAAAACTTCAACCCCCCCCCCCAAGTTCACTTTCTTTGAAGAATAGGTTGTTACAAATTTCAGTATTTTGTCTGATCTTTACATTGCTAGTCACATTTCACCACACACTGGAATGAGGTTGAATGATAAATTGGGAATATTTGTTGTTATTTATTCAGTGAAGGCTCTTCTAGCCCAAATTCAGTGTTTGTTAATTTTATTAACACGTGATCACTGGAATCCTTTGGGGTTCATAGTCCTTTGTTTATTCTCCTTGCAAAAGTGAGCTGATCCCAATATATGTTGTTGTGTATGCAGCACCATAGCGGTCCATGTCATTTGCCAGCAAAAGAAGACCAAGTGCCTGATTTTCAGAAGGGCTGAGCACTCATAATTTCAGCAGAAGTTAATGGTTCCAAAGGGCACTTGGCAGTTGTACAAACCTCTCCCAATTTTCCTAGTTCTGCAGACCTCAGGGCTCAAAGCATCGAGGTACTGAGTGCTTGCCTCTGTCACTGGAGTCAGTGGGGACTGAGGGGCCTCAGGCTCAAGGCTCTTAGTTAGACCTAAACAGCATTCGAAATACAGCATTAAAACCTGGTAGCTCAAATCGAGGTTTATTTAAACATTTTGTTTCCACTTGACATACAAGAGAAACTTGTTTGCAGTTCTCGTCCCCTTCCACTTCGTGATAGCCTGTGTTATGTGTAAAATGTACCCTTAGCCCACAGTTGATATGTTTGCATTTTATAATTAATGCAGAACTTGACTTGAGGCAGATACCAAAGGACAATTTTTTAAACAGATGTTGCAGGTCACTTGTAAGTTATTTGTCAAATAAGCAAGCCGCTGCTTTTGTCATTGTAGCCAAAGGTGTACGTTGTTCAGCAGCAATAATTACAAAGCCAGGACATTACCGGGAAAATTCATTTTATTTCAGTGTGCTTTAGTGTCACTAAACAGCTTGCTGGGCCATTAGGCAAGTTTTGTTCAACACATTCAGCCTGAGGTTTTTAATTTGTTTGAAGTATTCTCTAAAACAGAATTATGCTGGAGTTTACATAAAATGAGAGAATGACATGAAAAGTTTTAACTTAAGCAGCAAAATATAAAGGCTAATCTTATTTAAAAGTAATATGTGTGTCTTGATTGAGTGCCCAGATACACTCAACTGGGACATTTTAGTGGAATCGGTTCTAAGCTGTTACACTGAGTTATACAGAGTAGGTTTTCCGGAGCTCACGTTGCCAGAGCTGAAATACTCTTGTGGCTGCATTTAATAAAGAAACGAAAGTCTTGGGTAAGGGGATATGATTTTTTATGACAGAAGGAATGCAAATAACTTTTAGTCTCATTGCCTAGACCGGGTTTGGTCTGATTTGATGGAGTTTAATAATGACTTATAACCTGTGCTGACAATGTGCAGACCCGCACAACGTCATTTAACTCATTTATTCTGGTTGCTGTAAAAACAAAGAGATGGCAAATAAATATATGGAAAGTTCATTGTTTGTCAGAGGGCCCAAGCCAAAAGTTTTCAGTGACCTTTTAAAATATGGTCCCAGGCTAGTACTAAAATGTCTGTCACTCAGCGCACACACTTGCACAATTTGGCCTTTTAACCCATGCATCTTGTTTTTCTCTCTTTCAACTGGTTGTATGAATTTCAAATCAGCTGCAGCTATTTAAGTTTTTGCATTGGAGGATTACTGTAAATTGCAGTCTGACAATTACAATGTACAGCGCACTGGAGAGTTATTAATGGATAGGCCTACTGATGGCCTTTCAGCGCTGACTTGGGCCTGGTATTCTTCAGTCATAATTAGATCCAGTGGTTGAGGCCTATATGGATGATGCAAGGGAGGAGGCTGTCTGTGGAGCTACACTTTATCAGAGGAAGATATCAATTGATCATAGATAGTTACTATCGGCAATGTCTAAATCTCTAATTCACCTTCTTCTTAATGACTTGTATTGGCTTAAGAAGCTAAGTTATTTGACAGCACAGAGCTCAGCTGACAAAGACCTGCAGGTGGTTTTAATAGAAGATCGCTGTTGCTAGAGATTTTACTAAAGACAGAGCAACAGTTCAACAGACACAATAGAGGCCAGTAAAAAAAAAAAAAAAAAAAAAAGTCTGTTACACTACTCACAGAGAATACTAATAGGACTGTAGGTGAAGTTAACCACCGCTTCCATTTACTTGGCACTTTTTTCCCTTTTACAAATCCTGCACAAGGCTTTCTCTTGGGATTCAGTATTTACTTTAAGGAATGAATTATGTGTGGGCATAAATTATATTTGACAAATGCAAACTCTTTTTGGAGGAAAAAAAAGTTTAGAACTTTTTTTTGGCTGTCCACAAAAAAAGTTTTTCAGAGCATGTAACACTCCTGAAAAATTAAACACGCAGTGTGGTGTAGAGAGTCAAATGGCCAGGAAGAACTACTCTGCTTTATAAAAGTTGAAAATAATGGTCAGTTACTCAAAATAAAACACAGCTACAGACAGTTCATTCAGATTAGATGTGGTGCCATGAAGAATAATTTTAACTATTTATAAAGTCCAAGAGAGATACTTCTGTGTGAGTCCTTTTAGGAAAGTCTTATAAGTGCTAAAGCTTGTATACTGGCTGATATTCACAATATTTCCTATTCTGTTTTTTTTATATATATATATTTGCATTATGTGTACCTTTGATGAATGATGTTAAGGGTCTGTTAGCTTTTCCATTCATTTTCAGAGGTTTAAATCTTGCCTCAGTCTCTTAAAAACATATTGAGATGAAATCTGATTGCGTAAGTCATTGGCAAAGGTGCAAAACTTTTGGTTTTCGGAGCTCTCCAAAGTGAATTGAGTTCTTGAGGTTTAGATGTTTTTTGTAATGCTGCAAACTGAAAGCAGCCTTCTCTGTTTTATTTTTGAAATTACTACATTTTATAGAGATGCATTTTACATTAAAGAGCAAGCCTTTTGCAGTTTTGGAAATTAAAAAATAGCCTAACTAGTGTGTTAAAGAACCCATCAGCAAATTGCTAAAGCATTGAAAAAAAATAAACTTTGTGCCTCTAGTGCTTTTTATCTGACGATCTCAAAATACTTTTCAAGCAAGTATTAATAATGGTTCAGAATACATTGCTGAATATTATTATTATTGTTATCAGTGGGGAATCTGAGACATGGAAAAATTAAGTGACTTGCCAAAGTCACACAGCAAATCGGTAGCAGAGCTGGGAATAGCCTTGACTTCAATTGACTGCAGTGGAGCCAAGATTTAGCCAAAAATTTCAGATGTGTTTGTTATTTGTGTTGTGCTAGCACCTAAAAGTCCCTGTCATTGTGCAGACACATGCTCTACTTGTTATAATAAACAGCCATCAGCCAAGACATTAAGTTTAAATGGTGCCGGATTGTTACTGAAATTCTTATTTTAGGCATCAGCACAAAGCTTTAGGTACTAAAGAGGAAGTGGCCTCGTTAATGCATGGGACTGACAATGAAATTAATGACCAAAATGGCAGAGATCTGGAGCTCTTATAGATCCTGACTTAGTAAAACAAATAAGCACTTACTTAAATCTATCCCTGTTCAGAAAAGCACGTTATCTACATAGTGATATCCCATTAACTACAACAGACCTTAAGCATGTACTAAATGTTACGCACATGCTTAAGTGTTTTGCTGAACTGTGGCCTCAAAAAAAAGATCTTTCAGTAGGATATAAATTTGATAATTTCAGGGCCAGGTTGCAAACTCATGATCCTCAATGTGACTAAGACTCCCCCAGGAAACAGTGAAGACTCTGTAAAAACAGCTGTTGAGATACCTGGTAATCTGAACAAAGCATTAAAAACCAGAACAAGTTGAGGAAAAAAAATCACTCACCATTTGGAGGTGCTATTTCTGATGCAGAGAACTGGTGTAAGGTGCACTAACCTTGCTAGGCTATACAGAACCTTGCAATCTTTCATGAGTAAGAAGAGGCCATGTAGAACTGTGACTTAGAGAGTTGATGGGAACACTGAGGGGAGTTAGGTTAGAGACAAGCTCCTCTTAAATATGTGGGATGGTAAATAGGAGGCCAGCAGCTATTCCATTCCCTCACCCCCAAGTGCCCTTGTTATGATCCAAAATGTGGGTGGGTTGCATAAGGAAGTAAAGGTCCTCTTACTTTTTTGTGAAGGTGTTATAAATATAACATAAAGACAGACATATTACAAAAAATAATCCTTCTTGAAGGTTGCATCATACCACTACCTTATTTTTCAGAATCTAGCATGAAAGAACCAAAACCAGAGACAAAGTAGGCTGTTCCCTGGGGCACAGAGGTACAATTCAACCCACCTTGCCCCAGGATGGTTTGTCTTCATAGAGCATCCATCAGGATCCAGATCACATGACCTTTCTTATAACCTCCCACCTCCATCCTCTGGGCTAGGAAACACCTTATAATTTAAAGTGATAACTTGCGAATTGAACACCGTTAACACACCGGAGCATAGGCCAGTTCATGTTCGAGTGCTGGGTTCTTATGCTTTTTGTCTTGCCTAAGTCCTCCAGGCCAAGACACTCGTCTCTTCTGGGGTTATTATAGCACCAAGCACAACAAAGCCCCAACCTTGGCATTATTATGAATATAGAATCACAGATTAGGGTTAGAAGGGAGCTCAAGAGGCCATCTAGACCAACCCTGACTAAATGATCTCAGCCAGGTCTTTCTCAGGCTGAGCCTTAAAAACCTCTTAAGAAGAAGATTCCACCACCTCCCTAGGGAAGTCATTCCAGTGCTTCATCACCTTCCTAGTAAAAAGGTCTTCCAAATATCCACCTTCGATCTTTCTGCTGCAGCTTGTGACCATTGCTCCTTGTTTTGTCATCTGCCGCCACTGAGAATAGCCTAGCTCTTTCCTCTTTAGAACCTCCTTCAGGTAGGGAAGTCCACTATCACATCCTCCCTCACACTTCTTTTCTGCAGACTCAACAAGGCCAATTCCCTCAGCCTCTCTTCATAAGTCCTGTGCTCCAGTCCCCCAATAATTTTTGTTGCCCTCTGCTAGACTCATCGGCTATGTCTACATTACTCAGCAATTTCTAAAAGACTTTTTTTGGGATAAGTATTTTGAAATAATTATCTCAAAAAACCTTTTTTTCAAAAATGTTATTTCAGGACAACAGTCCAAGGACCGCTTGTTGTCCTGAAATACGGCGGTTTTTTTTTTGTTTTTTTTTTTCCAAAAAAGAAAGTCTACACTGGACTTTCTTTTTCAAAAAAAAAAGCAAGTCAGTGGGTGAGAAAGTGAGGATTTTTCAGAAAAAAGCCTTTGCTGGATCCTGTGATGGCTTTTTTTCAAAAAAGCTATCTAGAAAAAAGGTTTTTTTCAATATTAAACCAGGTTAGGCATTCACGAAAAAGCCCTACGGTATTTTGAGATACTGGAGCGCTTTTTTGAAAAAGCTAAACTCACCAGCTTTTTTGAAATAAAAAGCCTTTTTCAAGATAGTATTTTTTGAAAAAAGCCATCGTGGGACACAGCAAAGGCTTTTAGCTGAAAAATCCCCTCTATCTCATCCATTGACATGCTTCTTTTTGGAAAAAAAAGTCCAGTGTAGCCTTTTTTTTTTTTTTTTTTTTTAAATAAAAAAAAAAAGCCACAGTATTCTGGGACAACAGACTGTTGTCCTGAAATAGCATTTTTGAAAAAAAAGTTTTTTTGAGATAATTATTTCAAAATACTTATCCTGAAAAACATTTTTCTGAAAATGTTGGGCAATGTAGACGTGCCCATCCTTCCCATAAAGAGGGCCCCGAAACTAGATGCGGTACTCCAGATGCAGCCCCACCAGTATGGAATAGAGGGAAATAATCACTTCCCTTGATTTGCTGGCAATGTTCCTACTAATTCAGCCCAGTATGCTGTTAGTTTTATGGGCAAAAAGGGCTGACTGTTGATCCTTATCCAGCTTCTTATCCACCGTAACCCACAGGTTCTTTTGTGCAGGACTGCTGCCTTACCAGTCAGCCCCCAGCCTGTAGTAGTGTGTGGGATTCTTCCGTCCTAAGTGCAGGACTTTGCGCTTGTCCGTATTGAACCTCAGCAGATTGTTTTTGGCCTAATCCTCCAATTTGCGTAGGTCATTCTGTTTCGTATCCCTACCCTCCAAGAGGTCTACCACTTCCCCATTTTAGTGTCATCTTCAAATTTGTGGAGGGTGCAATTCACTCCATTTTCCAGATCATTACTGAAGATGTTGAACGAAACTGGCCCCAGGACCAACATATGGGAGACACTGCTTGTTACCAATGGCCAATTAGCCATCGAGCCATTGAGCACTAACAGTTGAACCTGATGATCCAGCCAGCTTTCTATGTCCATTCATGCAGGCAAAAAATACTGTGGGAGATTATATCTCAAGCTTTGCTAAAGTCAAGATGTATCATGCCCACTGCTTTCCCCACATCCACAGAGCCAGTCATATTATCACAGAAGGTGATCAGATTGCTTGTGACTTTCCCTTGGTGAAGCCATACTGACTGTTCCTGATCACCTTCCTCTCTTCCAACTGCTTCAGAATGGATTTCTTGAGGACCTGCTCTGTGATTTTTTTCTGAGGACTAAGGTGAGGCTGACTTGTTTATAGTTCTTGGATCGTTCTTCTTTTGCTTTTTTGAAGATGGCCACAATATTTGCCTTTTTGCATTCATCTGGGACCTCGCCTAGTCACCACAAGTTCTCAAAGATAATGACCAATGACTCTGTAATGACATCAGTCAACATTCTCAGTATACTTGGATGCATGGCTTCTCGCCAATGGACTTGTGCATGTCCAAGTTTTCTGAATACCTACATTTCTAAATACCCTGAACCTCCTTATAAGGGCCAATGCTTTCCCTGACTTTCTACGTGCTAACATGCCTGTAGACACCTTTTTACCCTTCATGTCCCTTGCTAGCTGCAAATCCATCTGTGCTTGTGCCTTCCTGATTTCATTCCTGCAAGTTCAAGCAGTATTTTTATGTTCTCCTTCATCATCTATTCAAAATTTCCACTTCTTGTAAGTTTCTTTTTTGTGTTTAAGCTCACCAAAGATTTCTTTGTTAAGCCATGCTGGTTGCCTGTCACATTTACTATTCTTTTGCACATCAGGGTGGTTTGTTCTTCTGCCTTCAATAAGGTTTCTTTAAAAAACAGCCATGTCTCTTGGACATCTATGCCCCTCATATTAGCTTCTCAGGATATCCTGCCCATCAACTTCCTGAGGAAGTCCAAGTTTGCTTTTCTGAAGTCCATAGTCTGTGTTCTGCTGTTCTCCTTTCTTCCTTTGGATCCTGAACTCTATCACCTCATGGTCACTGCTGCCTAAGTAGCCATCTATGTTTACTTCCCCTTCCAATTTTTTCATGTTTGTTATCAGCAGATCATAAGGACCCTAGTTGATTCCTCCAACACTTGCACCAGGAAGTTGTCTCCCAACGCTCTCCAAAAACTTCCTGGATTGTCTATGCACTGCTATGTTGCTCTCCCAACAAGATGTTAGGGTGAAGTCCCCCATGAGAACCAGGTCCCATGATTTGAAAACTTTGACTAGTTGTCTGAAGAAAGCCTTGTCCACATCATTTTCCTGGTCTGGTGGTCTATAACAGACATCCACACCATCTTTCTAATCACTCCATTGATGATTTGTTAATGATGGTCCTCAAGAAAATCAGTGGGACATCAAGGCTTCAAAATGCCCCTGCACCTTATACACTGGACAAACACGACAGTCCCTGTGCAGAAGAATAAATGGGCACAAAACTGACGACAGAAATCACAACATTAAAAAAAAAAAGTTGCTGAGCACTTCCAACTTTCTAATCACTCGACTGATGATTTGTTAACAATGGTCCTCAAGAAAATCAGTGGGACATCAAGACTTCAAAGTGAAACAGCTGAAATTGAGTTAATATGCAAATTATATTGTGTGAAAGCACAAATGAATCGTGACTATGGCTTCCTTTCGCATTACAACTTGTAATTTGGTGCTGTTTCCCAGGGTTTGTATCTTAACAAATGCTCCGATTTGCTGTTGCAGTATGATCTGATCCCATGTCTTATACTCCCTTGCATTTATTTTCATCTCATTCTGTAAGTTCCCCCTCTTCAAAGCGTCTGACGAGGTGGGATTTTCTCCCACGAAAGCTCATGTGATTAATAAATCTGTTAGTTTTTCAGTGCCACAAGACTCCTTGCTTTTTTTGCTTTACTAGACTAACACGGCTGCCCCTTTGGAACTTGGCAATATCTCCTTTGTTGCTCTTGCTGTTAAACTTAAATCAGAGGCTCTCAACAAGCTTTTCTCTAGTTTCATATTGGAGCTCTGAGCAATCACATTGCTCTCCTACATAAAGTGCAACTCCTCCATGTGTTCTTCCCTGCATGTCCTTCCTGAACAGCTTATATCCATCCAAGACAGTGATCCAGTTGTGTGAGTTACCAAACCAAGTCTTGGTTACTTCAGTCACTTCATAGTTCCTTAACTGTGCCAGGATCTCCAATTCCTCCTGCTTGTTTCCTAGGCTTCTTGCATTTGTGTATGGCCACCTAACATAACTAGCTGAAGAGGCAGCTTTTGGGGTAGGTAAAGTAGGTGCCCTCCTAGGGCCCCCATGGAGCAAGGGGCCCCTTCACTTAACCCAAAAGTGGTGTCTGCCTTGCACCCTGCAGATCACGTGACGGGGGTGAGGGGCTCTGTAGGGACGCAAGGCCCAGGGCCAATCAGGCTGCAGGAGCCCTGGTGTTGGGGGGGACAGCATGGGGCAGAACGTGCTGTCCCAGGGCTCCTGCCCCATCCCTGGGCCAACTGCTTTTCCCCCAGGGCAGGGTGGGCGAGCCCAGAGGCCCAGATCTGTGCTCCTGCCCTGCCCCTTGCCTTTGGCACTGGGGGGGCTGGGACCCCTGGCAAGGCACCGGGGCCATTTTTGGGGTGCCTGACAGAGTGCCGTGGACATGGAGGGAGCCAGTCACAGGGAGAAGGGGCCATGGGAGGGATTGGGGGCCCTGGTGGGGCACTGGGGCTACAGAGGGAACCGGGATGCTGGGGTCACAGGGCAGTTTTGAGGCCCCTGGCAGGTGGACGAGGATGGCCCCAGGAAGCCAGAGCCATGAGGAGGCCAAGATGTCATGGTTGCAGGGGGGGCTGTGGAGGGTGGGCTGGGGGCAAGTGGTGGGGAGCTGGGGCCTTGGGGGAGGTGCACTGAGGAGGGGTCGGGATCAGGATCAGATGTGGGGGGATCTGGGGCTGCAGAGGGGATCTGGGGCTGGCAGTGTGGAGCTGGGGCCATGGAGAGGGGTGTGGGGGCCTATAGGGGGCCCTACAATGGGCCTTTGCCTAGGGCCCCCAATTGCTTAAGGCTGCCTCTGACTAGCTGATTGCCCTCCTTTCTCAGTGTGAATTAGGAGGCCTCCCCCGTTGCATCCTCCTCCTTGAGCTTCCTTTTGGTATCCCATTTACCTTTGGGATAAGGTCCACATCCCCCAGCAAGCCTAGTTTAGAGGCCTCCTTAAGAGGTTATCAAGCCTGTCTGCAACAATGACCATCCTTCTCTTCATTATGTAGATCCTGTCACTTCCTGCTGAGATTTCTTCCTGGAATAACATCTTGTGGCTGTAGAATCCAAAGCCGTCTCTCTGACATCACCTGCATAACCAAGTATTTACTTGCACAATTCTATGGCCCCTGCCTAGGCCTTTTCCTTCAACAGGGGTGATGGATGAGAGCTCCACTTGCACCTCAAACTCCTTTCAGAGACACGTAGTCTGCAGTGATCTGCTTAATGTCATTCTTGCCAGCATCATTGGTGCCAATATTGAAAAGTAGGAAAGGGTACTGGTTTGAAGACTTGATGAGTCTTCACAGATTCTGTCACATCCTGAATTCTAGCTCCAGGCAAGCAGCAAACTTCTTGAGTTTCCTGGTCCAGATGGCAGATGGATGACTCTGTCTCTCTTAGGAGGGAGTCCCTCACCACCACCACCCATCGCTTCTTCTTGGGAGTGGTGATCTGGGAATCCTCATCCCCATGACAATGGATCTCATGCCTTCTGATCAGTGGAGTCGCCTTCTGATCCCTTTCCTCAGAGGAAACTTCCAAACTCTTCTCTGCTGTAGTACCCCTTTAGAGAGCTAGAAAACAGTCGCTTACATCTATCTGCACTCTAAGTATTTGAGTTCTCCCACTAGGAGTCACATGCTATCAGTGTTTCCCCCTTTTCTTCATCCCCCATTCACTGTCTTTTCCGATTCTTTAACTTGTATTTGCCTAAACATCTATCCAAGAAGTTTTCATTTTCTTGGACGCAGTATAGGATTGGTAGTTGGATCTCTAGTCTTTTAACCTTCTCTTCCAATATGGAGACAAGTGTGAACTTTCTACAGACCACATTATATTTATTAAGAATTATGCTGGAGGTTATGGGGCGGTGGTGGATCCTCAGGGCATTGGTCCTTGCTTGCCACAGACGGGTCTCCACAACACCCCTGAATAAGCTGTTGTGTAACAGAACTCAACTCTGGTCTTGCAATCTCTGATTACACCTTAAACCAGCAAAGACTGAACAATTAAATGAGGGTGATACCGAAAAAGGAATAAAATCACATTCTTGGCTTTGTGTAACTCAAAAAAGGAAACCATCGCTTGCAATGCAAAAGAAGTAATGTTTGTTTTACCCATGATCAGCCCACCTCAGAGGATTTTCGTCAAACTGGGAAAAAAAAGAAAAAAAAAAACCCACAACAACTCAGTTTTACTTTGGGCCAGTGTGAATATACCTGTGGACCATTCACATTTGTTTCAGCCTGCTGACATTGTAATCTGATTTGGCATTGTTTCATAGAGAAACACCATCTGAGAACTTCTGTCATTTGTGGGGTAGTGTACATCTGTTGCAAAGAATAGAGTTTAATTTTAAAGTTGCTGATGTTTGTAAATTTTGCTTTCTCTCTCTTCTAATCTTCTAATTCTGAAGTTAGTAGTTAGTTAATTCTTTCTGCCCCACCTCTTCCTTCCAAATTCTGAGGGTTCCCCACCCTGTAGAATTTAAATTTACATGCCATTAAAACATTTAACAGCTTTTAGGACAGCTGCTTTCCTGTTTAAACCTGTTAACTTGTAATGGAGCTATAGAAGAATATTAGTTAGTCAAAAAGTAAAACATAAGTGACTTCGCTATACCAGTGTGTCTAAGAAACAAGAATGAAAAATGACTTACTGTACATTTTTAACATACGTCTACACCTTGCTCTTCTTCCCAAAGGTAAAAAGGTTTATTAATTCAATCTTTTGCATAGCTGCTCATCTATCAACTGCATGTCCATCCATCCGATGACAAAGCAAAGAAAGCAACCAATTCCACAGCTCCTGACTCTAAGTACAGCTGCAAAAAACATTAAAATGAATAACTGACTCCTGTCTTCATGGTAGCTTCATCTTTTTACTCCCTTTTAAAATAAATTCTGTTTTGATTGCTTTGCTATACTGTTAGCAGACAGATACAGTCAAAACGTTGGCAGTTAACGTTAAAGGCTAGATTGATATATGTTTGTTATTTTACTAGCATGTCCAAAGGCAAATATTCCTACTGGACTCCACTGTTCAGCTGCAAATCAACGTGTAAATCAACCCTTCATTTTGTTTTAAAGTAAAGAGAGCTCAAAATCATTTTTAAAAAATATTTGTCTCATAGAATACTATACAATTTATAACAATTTCTTTTTCTAAAATCCACCATTCTGCTGTTCAGAAGTTTTAAAGGAAAATATTAATGCCATGGTATGATATGTGACTGGTTAGATATGTAATTGGTTTGAAAATAAGGCTGTTCTTCTCAGGAAGATAAGAATGACATGCTAGCGATGTTAATCACTATTACAGCCTTGACACACAGGCTTCCAGAAATGTGTCCTGCCTCATCTTCCCAAGTAGGGCCAGGTAATGTGTGAGACTTTACCCTGGACTTTCAAGTTTTGCATTTCATCATACAGCTGTTCCAAGTCATCCAGTGTTGTATGGGTATTGATCTCAAAGGCTGAAAGAGTTTAAGTGTTTAACGCTGAACAGTGAAAGAGTTAATAAACAATGATAAGGAGATTTCAGCTTATTTTAAAGAGAGGCCTTCGCTTTACAAGGTTACTTCGTGAACACCTAAAAGTATTCATTCAAATTAAAAGTTTATTGATTAGCCATAAGAAATGAAAACAGGCATTGGTATTGGAACTGTTGTCAAGTGTTTATGCAAAACAAACTTAGAACCTTTAAAGCCTTTCTCCTTTTGGAGGCAAAATATCAGCCTCTTATTTTCAGAACAATCTTCTTTTGATGAAGACCTTTACTCTCCATCCTGACGTATAGAGAGCATTTTCTTAACAGACTGATACAAGGTGGAGGGAGACAACGTTAAAAAACTGGGTGATGTATGGCTTTTGTTGATGTTTTTGGAACACTGCACCACTGGGTAGTTACGAGCGAATGCTTTGGGCTGGTGAGTTGACCACAATACCTACTGTTTGGATTCTGGTTTATGATCCGGTTAGGGAACATCATCTGATTGGATCATCTTAAACAGCACAGTTGACCTCATGAGTCTGTGAATGAGGCGCAGGATGGAAGGAAAGAAAGGCAGGGACGAGGCAGAAAATAACACAACAAGGAAAGAGAAAACAATGCAGATCTTGCCTACCTCTGCAGTTCTGTTAACTAGATTCCCCATGGAGGGATGGAAGATTGGATGTCATGATAATGTGATGGCTTCCCGCACTCGCAGGTTGGCCTTTCTATCATGAAGAAAGTCCTTTAGATGAGCTGAGATGAGATGCAGGGCTGGCAGTTGAGGGGAGCAGCTCAAATGGAAGGTTGAACAGGAGATAAGAGGGAGGGTTGTAATGAACCTATTTGAAGTGAACTGATCATGTTTTCTTCAAAGTCTTCTTTTAAGGAACTCCAAAAGAGGAAAAATGTGTCATAGATCATCTCCTTCCTTATTTTGTCTACAAATTAGGCTTAATATTCATCACACTGATTTTGGTCTACGAACTTCAGGTTTCATCTCTGCTGTTTTTACTAGGCATAATTTCAGCCATCCTTGGAGTATACCAGCATGGCCTTTTTGGTTTACTAGTCCAACTTCTTTGTCTAGGTTTTTCCACTAGTTACAACATTCAGGACTGTAAACAACTTGACCTATTTTTCATGGTTATGTAACATCTTATGAATATTTGCATACTTTTTACATTTGAATGCCCCTTCTAGGACCAAGAGTAATGAGGATCCAAGGAATTCATCAAGTTTTAGAGCTCTTCTAATTGCTTACATATAGAAAGTTGAACTCAAGGGTAAAAATCTGAGTAAATAGAGAACAATGTATTATTGTTTTATTTATGCTACAGTTGTGCCAAGAAGCCTGGGACCCAGTCGTGCTAGATGCTGTGCAAACACAAGGCAGTGTACTAGTAAAAAGAAGAATCAACATGGTCTGTCATATACTATGTCCAAAGAGTGAAACCTAGTGAAAAAATGACCATTATAGGAGTATCTTCCTCACCTGTGTTAGGACAGAGATTGTAAGAAGCTAAGACATTATACTGGCAATAACATATAGAAAGACTGGTCAATAATTATTAATGTTTCTCATATACAATTTTTTCCCTCATTACTTGCTTCAGAAGTAGTCAGATGTAACTCAGAGAGTTCTTGAGTGCAGATGCATCTGCTGTTACTATGGAGATGTGCGCCATACAGATTATATATCACAATATTCAGTTCTTCATAGTGCTAGAATCAAGTTGAAACATAGAACCAGTAATCTATGTGACCCTCATAAATATAATGAAGATAAGGGTTGCTGGAATCAGCTTGGCATTATGCAAATCACATGCGGTAACTGAGCTTTTCAGCATGTTCCCTGTGCAGCTCTCATGTGGTAAATTCCATGAGCCCCTGTGTCTATTGTACACAAAGAAAAGTGGGAATTGTCTTTGGCTTGGATGGAGATTTTAGGGGAAACTCACGAAATAATTAATTAAGCTGTGGAACTCACTGCTGGGACCTATTGATAAGTCAGGAGGACTCTCCGGATTCAAAAAGGATTGGAGATAGATCTAAATAATAAGTATTCTAAAGTGGAAAAGGTTTCTATCTTCAATTTCAGAAAATGATGGGTTCAGGGAGAACCTTCTGTAAAGAAATTGTTAAATGATTTTCTATTAAGGGGTAAGTATCTTCCACGGAAGTATCCAAGAATAGGCATGATGAAGACAGGATACTAGATATTGATGGGTCATGCATCTCGTCTACTATAGCAATTGTTTCCTACATTTCTGTGCAATATACAACATTGCAAATGTCGTGCTAGTGGAGCTCATTTCATGCACCGTGCTTCATAGATTTCACTGGGAAAGTATTACTCATTTTGTTTTTTGGGTTTTTTTTAAAACTTGCTCTGAGAACTATTATTTCTGGATACTGTTATTTGAGTAATTCATCATCACTGCATCTCAACAGGAAGTTGCTCATTAGAGACAATGGAGGGTTTATCAGAGAAGGTAGTCTGGTTAGCAAATTATCTCTCAATCCTGTAGTCATAATGGCTGTTGGCATAGTTTCTTTGAAGAATCTTGGTAATGTCACTCCTTTGTCTACATCTGTGACTGTTACTCTACACAGGTTCTTGAAGTTATGAACAAATGATTGTGAAGTATTAACTTTTGACATATAAAAATTATTTGGCAATAATGAGTAAAAGTTGGAATCTGAATTTAAAACATTGTAAACTAAAAGGAACACACACAAGATTTATAGCCCTAGCAAACACACACAATTTGAGATGTGTCCTGTGAGACAGCATGCTTTTTAATGTTATAGATGAGGAATGTGTCTTTTCAAACAGTAGAGTAACTGGCACACCCAAAATGTCAGGAAGTGCTAGCTGTTTGGTTAACAAGACTCAGTTGGCTAAAACTAAGATGTGTCAAGAAAGTTCATAACTTTTGAAAGCTCTTGTTCAACATAGTTTTCTACTGCAGCTCAGCTTGGAAAGAAGCGATCTTTTGAGTCCCTAAATAGAAATTAGATGTTTTCACCACACCCTACACAGAGGAAGAAGCCCATATATCATGCAGCAGCTTCCATGGTTAACCTCTGGAGCCCTGCTGATTGAAGTCTGTACCTCTCTTAAGAGGTTTATTTGCCTTTCTCTGGCAGCATCAGTAATCTTGACATGTACTTTATACCAAGGCCAAATACATGGGTCATCTGAAATGCACTGGCGAGTAGGCTGTGTACATTCTTGTTCCGTAGCTATCTAAGTCTCATTTCAATTCTGCAGGTCAGGTAAATATTCTTACTGCTACAGTGTTTTAGTAATGTCTACTTGGAAATCTCACTGCAGTCAGTTTTAAATAAGCAAGTACACTGAACTAATTGAGACCTCTAATATAAAGAGGCAAACTCTCCTGAGAGTACTTGGGGTGGCCCTTCTTTAACATCAGATCTGAATATAGCTGATAGGTGTGATTATTACACATTCCACAAAGCTAATCACTGGTCTATGATTCTTCACTTTGTCATTCAATTTTAATGATTCTAGATCAGGGGTCTCAAACTCAAATCACCACAAGGGCTGCATGAGGACTAATAGGTTAGCCTGAGTGCCACACCACTGAAATCTTTTCATACAACAATATCGCAAACATTGATAATGATAGTGTTGTCGCGGGCTGTAGGAAATAACTTTAGGGGTTGTATGCAGCCTATGGGCTTCAAGTTTGAGACCCCTGTTCTAGATCATACATTTATCTCCTTTCCACCTTTCTTTTTATGGTTGTGTTTAGCTCCTTTTTCCACTCCTGATTTTACATCTTTTTTCATGCAGAGCCAGCCCAAGGGGTTTTGGCACTCTAGGCAAATTGACTTTGGAGCCACCACCCCTCTATTTTATAAGTGATAATATATTAACATTTTTCTCAAATAGAGAAAAAATCACTTCCTTCTAATTTAGCACCCCTTAAAGCCTGCACCCTAGGCAATTGCCTGGTTCACCTATATGGTTGGGCCAGTCCTGCTTTCATGCTTTCCTTACAAGTGTGCAGCCTCCTCTTGTTCAAATTTTGCCTCATTACTTCCACCAACCTTCCCTAGGTGAAAATTTTCAGAGAGGTAGACATGCTAGTTTGTGTTCAGGAAAAACAATGAGAGTCCTGTGGCACTTAAAAGACTAAAATATTTCTATGGGCATAAGCTTTTGTGGGCTAGTGGGTTGGAACCAATGTTCCCTGTAAACTGCGCGGCCACGCAGCCCACTGCAGCTCCGCAGCGCAGGAGAGGCTGCCGGCCTTCAGAATGTCTGAGCATGCTTCGTTAGTGCTTCCCCAGCCAGATGAGCGGTGGCTTAGCTGAACTGCTCCAGCAGCTGGGTAAGACTGGGGGGGAGGTCGGGCCAGCTGGGGGGGGCTACTGGGGGAGCAGGCTAGGGTGGGAGGAGGGGAATGGGCTGGCTTGGTGGGGGCATATGGGGAAAGTGGGGAGGTGGCAGCAGGATTGGGCCCGTGCAGGAGGGTGGCAGGATCGAGCCTGCAGGCCTAGCAGTATTTTTTAATTTAATTTTGGTGCACAGTTCTCCCTTTTTGTCTTTCTTCCCTCCCTCCTTCCCTCTTTGCTCTGTTTTTCTTTTCCAGTGGATAATGGTCCTAAAATGAGACTCCCCAACCACAATCAAACGATTTTTTCTACACTTCTTTGCAGAAATTATTTTTTGAAATTTTTTTCATTGATGATGAACATTTTCATGGAAAATTTTGAACAAAATAAAAAAAGTGTTCATTTCTTCTGGAATTTTGACCAACTTTGTAAACATTAGCATAAAATGTAATCAATTAATAGTATTTCCATGATAAACATCTTCCCTGCTATGTGATGTTTGTTTCTTCTTATCAGTACGTGGGTAGATTTTGACTCTGTTTCAACCTTTGCCTTCTTGTTCATCCTGTTTGGTTCTGTAGCTTGTCTGATTCCCCAGAAGAAAACTCCTTTTTTTTTTCCATGCTGTAATATGGAACAGTAAACACAACAATTCAGATTCTTGTGTTTGTTGAATATTTCTCTCATTTACTTCAGGAAAACCATTTGTGTTTGCATAAACCTGAGAATACTAGGCAGCCATGATATGTGGATGATAGTACAGTATATAAAAAGCAGTACAGTTAATGTTATGAAGACATAGCACCCCGGAGAGCTTGGAAGAAGCTGCTCTTTATTTCTTGGCTCATGTCATTTGATGTGGGACAGTGTTACAATTGGGTTGTGTCTCTGTCACAACATGGGCATTGGTATCCATTGACTCTCTTGACTAGAGTTACAGTACTGCTGGATTCAAGGGCAGAACATTCTGGATCTACTGAAGAGACAAATCAACACATTAGCAACTGGTTTCTGTTGAACTGTGTGTTATAGTACACAGAATGGCTCAGCATTTTAGAAACATAGGCATGTATCAGTAAAGTATACTTTAGGATTGCATATTGCTGTCTTGAAGGCAATTTTTGACTATCAATTTTGCCTTCTTCCAAAGAATTTTGTATTAGAAATTTGAAGAATTGGTCCTAGGAGTGGTTCCTGAAAGACAGTCAGACTGATTCATCCCAGAAAACGTAAGAAAAGAGCAATAGGCAACTCAACTCTCTGGGACTGGTAGCCTTTCAAAGAGGATAAAACACCTGAGAAACACTGATTAGGATTAATGTCCTTCAAAACCTCCATCTTGTCAGAGGTAATAAAATCCATATCAATGAAGCATAAAGAAGTAAAGCAGACACATTTCTGCAGTAGCTCATAGACTGTCAGCACTGAGGAGAATTCTGAGCAAATTATCTGTTATGCTGCTTGTGTTACTAAAGCTACTCCTCAGATTCAATAACCAGGACCTTTTCTGACCAAGGTATAACTAATCAAGTACCGATAAAAAAGATATGATTTTCCTAAAGGTCTCACACCCAAATATAAACTCTGTCGGGGGTCTACTTTGCTTGTGAGATCTAATAAGGTCATAAAGCCAAGGTGGTCTGAGTACAAAACAGCTGGATATTTCTGGCACATGGTTAAAACCAAGCATTGAAGTAGACAGAGATAGAAAGGGAAATTCTTACCCCAGCAGCTGAGGAGGAGGAGGAGGTGTTGAGTAGTGGTTTTCAAGCCACAGATCAGGATCCAGTACTGGCAGACCCTCAGATCCTGGGTTATGACGCCCCTTGCTGCCACCGCAGAAAGACTGGAATACATTGCTCAAAAATGTACTTGTTGAGCCATGGGCATAAATGATTTTTTTTCAAACGGGTTCTGAAAAAAGGTTTGAAAACCACCAGCATAGAGGAACACTACTATCTCAATCCAGAGAGAGGAGTGGAGTGTGCTCCCTCTGTTTTTAGCACAGAACTACAGCAGTGTATTTACCATTTCCCATATTTTAACCTCTAGGCAAAACTTGAGGTATTCCTTTCAGCTAGATTGGCTCACTGGTATCAATCACCCAGTTTTCATGACAAAGTAAGCACAACTGACATTCAAAGAGATGGTGCCTATTGAAAGGAAAGAGTGTATGATTGTTAAAATGGTCATGAAGTTAATATATGAGTAATGTTGCATAAATACTAGAGCTGGTGGAATGCCACTGACTAGACACATGTTGGGCAAATTTTGCTTTTTTTGTCAGATAAGTTGTTTTTAAAAATCATTTAGCTCTATGGTTGCTCCATAAGTCTTTCAATAATTTAATTAAAAATTGCTGATGAAGTTCTTAAAATAATTCAATAAATATTTCCCTTTATATTATAATAAATTAGCTGTACCCAAAATAAAGAACCCATAGACGAACACAAATACTGGGCATTCAAAGCGAACTTTGTCCTTTTAAGTAATATGTTTGTCTATGTTGCTGGTTTGGAAATTGAAAATGTGACTTTTATGTCCATCTGAGACAAAATTCTGGGATAAATATATTCCATAATTACATGTTTTGCTTATGTGCAATTGTTTAAAAGATTTGGACTTCAAATGTTTAGGCTGCTTCCATTTCACTTTTGGTGTAGCACAGAATCATAGAAGATTAGGGTCGGAAGAGACCTCAGGAGGTCATCTAGTCCAACCCCATGCTCAAAACAAGACCAACCCCAGCTAAATCATTCCAGCCAGGGCTTTGTCAAGTCACACCTAAAAGCTTTTAAGGATGGCGATTCCACCATATCTTATATTTGTATATCTATATTCCTTGCTAACAGTACCTTGGCCTTCTGTGATGGCTTGCAAACAAATCCATATCCTGAAAGTTTATAGGCCTTGATTTTTGGGCTGCTGTCTTCTGTCTGTGGCTCTAATCATACAGCCAAACCAAAAGTGTGCTCCAATCAAGCTAAGGCAAAGTACTTAGTGGTGGGGTAAACCCTCTCACTTTAGCTTTTTCATGATTAATGGGCATAGTTAATCCCATGTACAATGGACATTGTAACCATATTTTAATCACAGCAGAATCAACCTTGTTGTTGCAACATGTGTCTGAAGCAGGGTTAATTTTTATAATGCAGATGGAGACATAAAGGACAGAAACTGAAGGAAAACAACCCCCACCCCCAACACACTTCAGGAATATGAGAACATAGCAAGCAAAATCAGGGAAGTCACTGAAATTCTATCGCTCGGCCTAAAAGAAAGGGAAGAAAAGAATCCCTCCCCTCCCCAGCAAATTAAATGAACAGTCTCTTGCTGTTGGTCAAGTCCTCTTTCCTTGTGTTCTCTTGAGTATTGGTGTAGGCAGCAACTATCACAATATCATTTCACTCCTCAGCTTCACAAACGTCCATTCTTTTCTCCAACAACTATGCCAGGCACTTTTAGTTCATGAAAAGTTCAAGGATTTATTAGCTTGTCCAGAAAAGGCTTGAAATAAGAGACTTTAATTAAGTTCAAATCTTGCTATCTAGTTAAAATGTTGTCTCATGATCGACAATGCTGTTTTGGGATGTTTTGGTCTAGGTGGAAGTAACAATGTCTCCCCTAAAGAGAGTGCTCTGTAGAAAACTTAATGGGGCTTAAAAGATGTCTGTGTCAAGTATTATGTCACAGCAGGAACAAGAACCATTTAGCTCTCATTTTATTCTGGTTCTTTTTACCTAGGATTCATAAGAAACTCATAGTGGGATAAAATGTAGCCATTTTCTTTTAGAGCTGCACTAGAAAAATACTTGTTGCCAGCAACACTCAGGAAAGAAAGGGCTCAGTCCTTGCAGATGTAATGTCTTTCTAACTCCAGCAGAAATAAAGTCATAGACTCTTCTTGAGATTACATTAGTAGCCCAACTGCCCAAATGAGGGGAGAGACTTTACCAAGTGGTAAATATAATTCACCCAGTTTTCAGTTTACCAAGTGGTGAATAAAATTCCACCCAGTTTCAACCAAGAGGATTTACTTTCCTAAAGGCAGTTAGCAGGCATGTCTATCTTAAGCATTTTTAATGTATTCTCTGCAAGATCACTTCTGTCAATGGAAAGAGGCTGAAGTCCCACAGCTGGATCCCTGGGGACAAAACTGCCAAAACATAAATTGTCATGTCCTGCCCACCCCTCCCACTCCCAATTCATCTGTATTGTGAAAGTTCTGCTTCTAGTAGTACTGGTTCAGTGAGCCTTTAGTCTTGATTGGGTTGATTTTGAAATGATGCCACAGGGAAGATTACACTTGTTCTCTGGCTGCATCCTATGAGGTTGGCTGTGAAGTTAACACCCTGACTTTACAGTCAAATGACAAGGAAAGGGGTGGACTGTTTCGTAGAAATTTGGAGACAGAATAACTGAAATTGTAATATATAAAGTGTGCTGAGTTGGTAATAAAAATGTTAAATAAGCTTGGTCGCAAGACTAATTTCCTGAGGCACTCTGCAAGTAGCCTCCTGGTTATTGGTTTGATAGTCAGCTCTTCTTTTGAATCCTTGAGTCATTAAATTAAGCACGCATTACACTGCAAAAGATGTCTGGTGAAATTTGGCTGATGCATCTATGTTGCAGCAGAGTACTAGGTGACATACTGTACACAGTCGTAGTCGTGGTCGCTTGTGGACACTCCCCCCCCCCCACAAATTACAGACCAATAGGATTATAGAAATAATTCAAGATTTCATAGCATATTTTGTTTGACATTCTACTTATATTCCTCCCACCTTTTCATCTAGAACAGATGTGGCCAAACTGCAGCTCACGAGCTGCATGTGGCTCTTTAAAGAAAAATTGCATCTCCCGGAAGAGCACAGCAGGGAAGGGTGGCATGGTGGGAGACAGGGGTGAGAAATATGCAATGGTCGGGGACAGCAGAGAACCAGTGGCATGGTAAGAGCTGGCAGGGGGTAGCAGCATTGTGAGAGCTGGCAGGAAAAAGCAGCATGGTAGGAGCTGGGAGGGGAGGGGCAGCATTGTGAGAGTTGGCAGGGAAAAGCAACGCGGTCAGTTAGGTGGAAAGACAAGCACTCAAAGTAAGTAAATGTCAGATTCTACAATTTACCCACACAATATTAATTCTACCCTCCTTGTCTGTATGCATTATGATACAGTCTTTAATTACATCTTCACAGGCTTCATTCATTGCACAAACTGGATGCACAAAGATGCAGGCTTAAAGTAGCACCAGCAAGAAGAAGTCTTGCCTTCTGAGTGCATGATTTTTTAAATACTTTTCTTTCTTGATATTGTTTTCTAGGTAAATATTTTTAAAACTGGCAACATAAATTGATCAAGAGCAAGTCTACAATGAACTATGGATAAGTGATGATAATCTAGCAATTTAAACCTGAAAAGCAATTGTAAATTAATTTTCTTTCTTAAAAATCACCTGGCATTTCCAGATATTGTAATATACTGCAAAATTATTTCTCTTGTATTTCTATTTTGACTGAAAATTGACACAAGTGTTAAATCCAAAACCACTGACTACTGTCAAAGGTTATTAAAAAAAACCCCTCTATTAATTTAAAGAATGTTACAAGTACTCATTATGGATCATGGTTCATTTTCAGCATGCAGAATGATTTAGACTTAGGATAGACCACCACTGCTGAAAACTGGCTTTAGAAAAAAAAATCCTTAAATCCATTGAACAAGTGTGTCTGAGACATCAGTACGTCATCTGTTTATGGAAGGAACAGCTAGTACATTTATTTTATAAGAAAATTTTAATTAATATAACTAAGTCAGTTACCAAGATAATTTACATTCACTGCAAAGTTCAATAGCAGCACTATACTTCCACTGATTAAATACCATTCAACATCTATTAACTCTTCTTTGTTGTATAGTCAAAATCCATTTATATTTCAGTGCAGTCTTCATGAATGACACTATGGGTATCTGAGCCCATTAGACAAGAAAGTAATTGTTGTGAAGGGCTGAGGATGGAAAATTGTGTTGTAAACTTTCTGAAAACAATCTCTCACCAATAAAGATTTTACTTTGTATTATATAAACCAAATAATGATATTTTGAATTTATACTGGGCCTGACCCCAAACTCAATAAACTCATTGGGATTTTTCCATAGTATTTTCTGTGCGTGGACTCCAAAGCACTTCTTGAAACAGGCTTTGACCTTGCACTTTATGTCCCCATAAATTCTCATTGATCTGTTGGGATTCTGAACAGTTGAAAAGGTGTCCCTGTGTGCATCTCTTCACAGGATTAAGATGAGAGCAGTGTTTTCCCTTATTATTACTCTCATTTTAAAATTAATTGCATCTGACTCCTCAGACCTTTTGTCTTCACTGTCCATGAGTATTTTAGTGAACAAGTTTACTGGCAGAAATGTTAGCAGGGAAGCAGGGGCATGGTCGAGGCCAGGGTGGGGTGGGGGCAGAAGTGCAGCATGGTTGAGGAGAGCAGAGAAGGAACAGCATGGTAAGAGACAGCAGGGAAGCAGCAACGGGGGTGGGGGAGGGAAACATGACATGGTCAGAGAAGCAATGGTATGTTTAGATTTTCTCATAAGCCCTAATTCAGCTTGCTTGTTGCTAAAATAAAATCGCGTTTTACAAGTCCTAAACATGATGTGGAATACTAAGAAATGAAAATACAAAGGAGAAAAGTTTAAAACTGAACGTAGATTACTTTCAATTTTTGGCACAACTTACTGCTGTGAAGCATCATATTCCACTATGAAATTCAAAACACAGTGCAATATTAGAGATCAGTGTCTGAGAGAGCTTTTACCTACTGCTTTGACAAGTCATGCCCAGATTTTTAAAAAAACTTGCGACGAGCCTCTAGTGTTCTACATCTAGTGACAGCTAAGTTTTTACTGTATAAACCTAGTTTCATGGTAACCTTAAATAATTATTAGAATCTGACATTAGTAGGATCAATATTTGCCCTATTTTTATGATGAAATTAAAGGATGCAATGAATTTTAAGCTTAGTAATTTTGGAGTAGGTAAAAATATGTGGTTATACACCTCAGTGTGTGTATCTCAAAGGTTTACTAATTGACTTGTGTGGCTCTTGAGTTCCGTAAGTTTGGTCACCCCTGATCTAGCATATCATTGTGATTTTGAGCTCAAATACATTATAATAGTATCCTTATGAGCTATTAAATAGCTCTGTTCCACTCCAGAACCAACTGCATTTTTAGTAGTAGGGGAGTGCTCCCAGTCTGAATGTACCCAACCCCAAAATCCCAGTTCTTAACTAAAGTCTGGGAAAGATTCAATCCAGATTTGAACATTTCAGCTGGTGCCTCGCCAGAGAACTGAGATAGGATCAAAAACTCCAGATCCCAACACTCTTTCCTGAATACAGGAAAAGTTCAGATCCAAATGTTATGGTTCTGGCCCATCTCAAGTCCCTTTATGATATGGGCATGGTGTAATAGGGTAGTATACAGTATAGTTTAAGCTTGTAATGTGCTGTGGAGTAAGAAACTGTGACTGCATGATATTTATAACCACAAATATGGAAACTGACAGACCTGAACCATTCATTGGGTCTGATGGGGCATGCATACCCAACTCTGACTAGGAAAGGGTTAACGAGTCAGCCTCGCTATACCTGCAGCAAGTGTCACGCTTAGAAGGAAGGGCTGAAAGGTCAGCTCAGCTGAGAGGTGACTGGGAGTGAAAGCAAACCTCCAGCTCTCACTCCAAATGGGAGCCTGACTGGGGCCAAGTGACTAGAGTGTCTGAGGGCAGATAGGTCTGGTGAGGGACTTGCTTTGATTTGCTACCAGTGGCTTGCCCCTGGTCGTTGAGTAAGACTCCTGCAGATGGTGCCATGCCTGAAGGGGCTGACCCCCAGCCACATATTAACCTTTGCTCTTGTGCCCCCCAAAAAGCACCCTGCTGGGGTGTGTTACTAGTCTAGGAGTGACCCAATGGCACTAGGCTTGGCATGTTAATGATCTTTACCCAGCAAACTGTTTGTGTTGTCTGGGGTTCCAGCGCTATTTCATAATGAGCTGATAGATGTAAGGTCAGGGGACCCTTAGCTGGTTTATTGGTGAGTACTATTTCTCTATGGAAATGAGTGCTGAGCACTATAAAGCGATGGTGAACTGTCAAAAGGGGGAGTCAAGCACCTGCCTATTATTTTTCAGAGAGAAAATTCGCATTTGTCTCTGGCAATCATTCATGGACGAGGTTACGTTAAAGAAAGATAAACCTGCCAGAATCACAAAACTGAGTCTGCCAAGTAACTTTGCAAAAGATAGATAATTATCGAGCAAGAACATAGGATGTTTGTGGGGCTGTGTTGAAGCAAAGGGCTTGTGAGAATGTAAAATAACCTTGACAATGATATAGAAGGCAAAAGAGAGACATTACTAGTGAATAAGATTGTGGGTGGGAGGCGGGAGTTACATGCAAGTGACATATGTTACAAATAATGAGAATTAGAAAACCCTAGTTATTATAGGCTAAAGTCACTGTGAAGCCCTCCTTCATCAGATATACACATTTTGGTGAGGGGCTTGTCTTGCCTGGGGTTTCCTGAAAACTGAAAGTTGTTTCTTCTGCCTGCTCTAAAATACCATAACTATGGTCATCAACAGTTACCGAGCTTCCAGGCCAATTCCTCACCTGATGTATAGCAGTGAAGTCCATGGATGATTTATACCAGCTGTCCCTTTTTCTTTGGATCTGTACAGTATCTTTAGATTTAAATGGTTCTAGCTGGAGACTTGCTTTGCCATTTAAAACTAAAACAATTTTTGAGAATTTGTGACCCACTGGGATAGAGTACAAACCAATGAGGGGCTGTGTCACCCCTACCCTGTAATCTGGAGTACCTTGCAATACCTTGCTTATGTAGACTCCAACCTGGACTGCCCACAAACAGCCACCAGCATGCAGGTCCTGCCCAGAGGTGTCTGTGTAACTGCAGCCTGCCAGTCACACACTCGCTCTCACCAGCCTGGGTTATACTGTGGAATAACACCAACAGAATCCCAGTCCCGGGCTTTCCCTCAGAAATGTGTGTCTTGTCTTGCCAGCCCTCACATGAATAATACAAATATATTACTTTTAAAAAGTAGTTTACCAGTTTATTACCTGAAATGGAATTACCCAGACTCCTCAGATTCAATGTGATGAATTAAATAAGACTAGTTTATTTAACTACAAAGAGAGAGATTTTAAGTGAGTACAGGTAATGAGGCATAGAAGTCATAAATGGCTATAGGAAAATTAGCAATATAATGTTTTCTAGTGCCTAACAACAAACTGTATTAGATTAAAGCAAAATTTCTCATCACATGCTTCCAGCAAGATTGACCAAACTCTTCAGATCAGGAATTCCCAAGAGTCCAATAGCTGTTTCCTTTGTCAGGTACAGAGAATGCAATGGGTAGGGGGAAGAGACAGTGCCTTGGGCTGTTTGCACCTTCTTTTTATAACTTCAATCACCATCTCCAAAACATTTCCAGCTAAGAACCAGGAGACAAAGAATCTATGTAGATAGATGTTCCCTATTGTTTTTTCACTTGTTTGAGCTTTCTTTTTTTACCTTTCTGCTTGATGACAGTTTACTTCTTATATGCAAATTAAGGTAAGCCCATGTAACTTTGTTTAGGACAGAGCTGTTCTGCTGGGGCAGAGCAGTGGGCATTGGAACATGTTAATAAAAGCATACAGGGTAAGCTTACAACTTCACATACAATGTCACCACACACATTCTATCAGGATAGTACTAATGAGCAAATCCACATTTTCAAATACAACTTTACATAGCATACTTTGTATATAATAAAGTATAGGATGTGACTACAGAGGGGGTGTTCTGTCACAGAACTGAAGAACAAATTCAATGTAAGTACAGTATCACCATCCCTGATTGTTTAACAATCATGAGATTTTACAAATACTATATGTGGGCATGCTTTTTATTTGTCTCTGTGTCTTCTGAGCTGTTAAGACATCATATTTAAAAGATTTTTTCTGTCACTGTGAAGGCTAAAATTTAGCATTTTAAAAATGTAGTATAATAACATAAGTCCAGGATCTGGGGCTTTAGAAGCACAAAATAATGTGAAATTTGTAATTAAGATCACAAGCGTTAGCAACATTGTGTGTCTGGCCTTCCTTTTACCTTTGCAGAAAGTTGCAGGCAAGATTGGGGTGAAAGTCTAGCATCACTGAAGTCGATGATCAAACTCTTACTGACTTCAGTGGAGCTAGGATTTTCACGTGGGCCTTTGTAGTACCAAAATGTGTCTGATCTACATTTTGTGTGTAATGGAAATTAAATCACAGCACTAAATTCTTCATTTCTCACTTACTTAAAATAAACTCTCCCATAAGCCTAGCTTACTTTATTGGGATTTTGACTGAATAAAACCTTTTAGTCTTGGCCCATAGGAGGTAAGAAATGAGAAGACCAGTAAGACTATATAGTCAAGACCTGTTAGTTTATTAAGTGTTCCTAGGATTTCTCAAAGTTTTCATCCTATGCACCAGATCTATCTCATCTCATGAGCTAGACAACATGATTTTAGCATGATTCTTTCACTATTTGGAATATTACTTGAAGCCCCCACTTCAATATAAAAAACAAACAAAAAAGTTTATTGACCTCATGGTTGCTCAGAAAAGCTTTAAATTGTTAAGTGAATGTTCCCTAAAGGCTGAAGAAGGAGAAAAAAACCCAACCCCAAACCTGAAACCAAACAAAAATAACTCCACAATTACCGTAAAAAAAAACCCCCTCACAATTTGAATGTCAATTCCCTGATTTTGAGGGACTTGACTCCTGATTTTTGAATTTTTAGGGTTGCAATTCTGATCATATCCCTCCTCTTTGTGATCATATGGCAACCCTGTGGCAACTCCAGCAGTTGCTTTTGTATGGGCAACATCACATTCAGGATTTTTTTTTCTTTTAATGCAAGTTAGCGTCTGGGAGCAACGAGGAAAAATGACAAAACTATAGGACTAATCAGCAAACTGCCACCATATGCTCAGTTCATTCATAAGTTCAGCACATAAACTACAGTTCTGGTGCCTGTAGTTTAGTTTCAGAGGGGGCAGCCTTGTTAGTTTATTTCAGCAAAATAAACAAGGGCTATGTCTACATCTGACAAACTATGTTTGAGGTTAGTTTGAACTAGCCTGAGGTTAGTTTGAACTAACTCACGCTTCCAAGTTCAAAGTAACCATGTGTTCTAGTTCAAACTAATGCTTAGTTTGAACTAGCTTGTGCAATTAGTTTGAACTAACTGGCAGGGCCGTAACTACAGTGGGGCCAATGGGGCTTTGCCCTGGGCGTGCTGGAGCGGCTCATTAGAGCCACTCATTTAAAAGGCATGTTTCACACCACCAGCCCCAAGCGCCACTAATGGCAAGGGGTGTGTTCCGATTGGAATGCGCGCCGGGCAGCGGATCACTATGTTACGGCTCTGCTAACTGGCTTAGTTCAGACTTCTTAAGTCTGAACTAAGCCTTAGCCGTGGTCCACATTGTGCCTAGTTTGAACTAAGCACCTAAGTCCAGACGAAGTGCTGGTACTTATTAGTTCAAACCAGGCATTCCTTAGTTTGAACTACGAAATTTCTTAGTTTGACCTAGGGAAAGCCTGGTGTGGCCATGGGCTTAAATTAGTGCAGACTAAGCCTCCTTAGTCTGGACTAATTTGCCAGTGTAGACATCACCAAAGAGTCATATGGCACTTTTAAAAACTAACAAATTTAAGAGCTTTCATGGGTAAAATCCCACTTCATCAGATGCATGAAATGGAAACTACAGTATGGAAGAGGATATATAAATGCAGAAAAGTATAAGTCACAAGGTCAGTTCAGGTTTTCTCAGTAAATCAAGCAACCTTGTGACTGTAAAGTACTGTGCTGTGTTAAACCCAAACTACTGAAGCAAAAAGGGAACTTATTTTTTTTAAAATTAATCAACATAAGGGAACTGTTTCCATGCTTGTTTCATTTAATTTAAGAGGGTTAAAAGCAGCATTCTTCTTCTGCTTCGCAGAGTTTCAAACATGTAGTAAGTCAATGTGAAGTTGTAACTTTTGAAAGAACAACCATAATATCTTGTTCAGTGTTATGAACAGTCTTCATTCCCAAGGTTTTTGTAACCCATAGGCTGTGCTGACACTACAGAAACTTAGTTTGAACTTGTTAGTTCGAACTAATAAGTTTAAGGTTAGTTTGAACGAACCTCAGGTTAGTTCAAACTAACCTTGAACTTATTAGTTTGAATTAACAACGTGGATTAGTTTGAACCCTGTGGCAACTCCAGAAGTTGCTTTTGTATGGGCAGCTCTTGCCATCTTTTCCTTCCCTTCCAGGAGAGAGGACCTACTAAAGGAAATAATTAATTTTTTTTAGCAATTTGAATGCAAAGGTAGTATTAAAGCATGCAATTGCTACATTGAGATTCTGAGTCTTATGTTTTAAGACTAGATTATAGGCATATTTTAAAGATGGAATATTTTCAAATTATGACACCTTTAAAGCTGGGGTATTTTTAAAAGGGCTGCAATGAGCAGGTGTCTAACTTCCTTCACTCATTTTAAATGCAGCCTAAATGAGTTTTTGTTAATGTCTATTCTCTTTCAGTCCTTCTTAGGCTTGCCTTATTAATCCCATTAATGTCTGTTTGTGTATGCAGCCATGGTGTGATTTACCCACAAAGACACTTTGATCCTCATTGGGCAGTCAAACTCTAATCTAGGTCTGTAGTCTGGGTTTTATGACACATCCATCATTGTGTAATCTGAATTACTTCCTGAAATGGTAAACTCAACCCTCTCTCCTTACAAGATGACTACATCAGTAAAATAAGCAAGGAGTCCTGGGGCACCATTAAAGACTAGAAAGTTTATTTTTTGCATGAATTTTCATGGGTGAAGTCCCACTTTGTCAGATGCTAGAAAACAGAAAAAATTTACAGGACAAGAGGGAAGATAAATCCTGTGATTACACTTCACTGCATCAGTAAAATAACATTTCACTCCTACCCAATTCATAACTCTATGCACTTTACTTTTATCTTTTTTCCTTCCTTATGTAAACTTTCTAGGTTATGAGTTGCTGCACGGTGAAGAGTAAAGTGAGGTCAAAGAATTAAGTGTTGCACTTGGAATTCAAAGTGGTAGGATTTATGGTCGGTCTTAGTTTCTACGGAACAAACTTCTATAGTTTCTGATCAACCTCTGAGAAGATCTTATCTGTACAATCAACCTGCCTGAAATATTTCAAATGCTTACTGTGACGGGGCAGACCCGCCCCGCACTCAAGCGGGCCTACATGCCCTGAAGAGACGGGTAGCCCTGCCCCTCAGGCCCTGCTGGGCATGCTCCAGCAGCTGCCCAGGGATAAAAGGCAACCGCTCTCCTCAGTCAGGGGCAGACCGGCGGAGGGAGCAGACGTGTGTGAGAGGCGCCTACCCAGAACCCGGCTCGGCCTCTACCTTAAAGGAGCAGCCTCTTGGGACGCTAGAGACGCCAACCGCTGAAAGTGTTGCGGAGCCGGGCGTACTAGGTCATGAGGATCCTGGGGCCCAGGCTGAGTAAGTAGGGTAACCAAGTGGACATTGGGAAGCCATGTGGGGGGCCGCCACCTCAGGTGCTGGTAGGAAGTAGCCCAGGGTGGTATTTAACGGGGTGAGCCGTGGTGGGGTCAGGGCCTCAGCCGGCGCGTTGCGGTTTGGATCCCCGCCGGCTGGACCAAGATCCACGGTAACCCCCAGGGCCCTGGGCTGGGGTTCAGAGGAGCGGGAGGGCCTGAACCCCCCTACCTGGGCACGCTCCCCTTGTGACGCCCAGCCGCTGTACACATTGACTCTGGCTGTTGGGCTGCACTGCCCTGGTGTTAAGGGCTTGAGACTATTGACATTGGGTAAGGGAGCCACACCGTCCTACCAGAAGGGGCTCCTGCGATTGTTGCCTGTAACCAATGGGCCATTGTGCCCGGAACCCAGAGTCTGGAAGCGGGGCTCAAACCGGGAGATTCCCCCCGTGTCTGAGCCAGCGGAGGTAGTTTACTCCGTGACACTTACATTCAAATTTCAACCAGGAAAAGTAGGAAATAATTGATAAAGAATTCCCTTTTTTCATATTTGCCTGACACTTATATGGCACCAAGCTGTATGGTACATCTAGACTGTACTGTACCGCGATTCCATGCTGCTGTGGTCAGCACAGCTGTACTATCTGGAACAGCTTCGCTTTCATATAGAGCTGGTCAGGAATGTTCTGATAGAACATTTTTGCAGTGGAAAATGCTGGTTTGTGTAAATCGAGATGGTCCATGGGGCTTTACAAAGCCTGGGAAGCCTCAGAAATGTTCTGTAAAGGTCAAATACAAAATTTTGAAAACCCCATTAGAGAAACTTCATTTTTCATTCCATTTTAGATGATTTTCCCTCTGAATTTCCTATGGAACAGAAATTCCAGTTTCCAGCCAACTCTGCCTTGGCAGTTGTCAGTTTCACTGTAACTGGTAGTTAGACTTGCTGAGTGGTGGATATGACCCCAGAGGATCTGGCAGTGATTAGGTATCCTGGCCCTAGTCCACTGAGAATCAAGACCTTGAACTTGAATCAATGTCCAAAAGAGACCCATTGGAAAATGCAATGTCCTATCATGGTGATTTTTTGGTAACCTGTGTTGCTATGGTACACACAAATTATTGTTTTTAAAGGTTCCTAAGTTACAATCATTCAGTCTGGGGGCAATGAAGGCATGCATGACTAGAGAGGGTAGAGGGAAATGTCCAAGCTAAATGTAGCTGATAGAACACTTTTTTTGCAGCCGATGTTACATGCGAGTTCAGTGTCTGTGAGGAGCCCTAAAAGTTGTCCAGACTGGTTGACTTTGACAACATGAGGACAAGCATCTTTGATTGAAGGACACATCTTGGTGCTGGCAAATTCTTCATAGTTTCCCTGCAGCTTCCAGCATCACCACCACCTTGTTTGGCCTTAGCTTCATCAGATCCTCCTCGTCTCTCTGCTGATGTTGCGCAAAAAGTGAGGTAGCTGTCTCTGATGGAAAGAGTTGTGTGTCATCTGCATGTTGCTGGCTTTTGAGCCCATAACATCTCACTATTTCTCCCAGTGGCTGCCTGTAGATATTAAATTGTACATGACAGAACATTGGTGTGCGAAAGCTGAGGCAATCTGGTGGCAGCGCTGTGGTTGCACATAACTATCCTTCACCATCCATGAAAGAGGATTCAGACCATTTTGGGGTGTTTCCCTTGGCCCTGGCAGCATCCCTTAAGCTGAATAGCAGTGATCTTCGAGCAGCTGTCAGATGTTGCTGAGAGATCTAAGGGCATGAGTACATAGCTTTGCCTCTTGTCAACAAAGCACCACCAGAAACATTTCAATTCTATACCCTATCCTGAGACCTGAATGAAAAGGCTCTTGGGTATTAGTCTGGAGCTGACTCTTCCCTAGTCCCTTGTGTGACTGTCAACCAGTTATGTTAACTTCGAGGGCTCAATGGCCTGATGTGAAAGTAGGGCTACTAACTCCTGCCTCCCTGGGTTCCTGTGAGGATTTACGTTTGTGCTATGCTGTGTACATGCCAGGTGTTACTTGTATGCATTTGGCCTGGTTCTGATCTAGCTTCCATTCACCTAAGTCAGGAGCAATACACTGTAGTCAGGGCAGTTACACTGGCAAAAAACTGATGAGACTGAGGTAAAAATTAGGCCCATTGTTTAAAATCTGCTCTGTTACACAGGGGCACCATTGTGGGTTTGCTGGCATTGTACTGAGTGGCTGAGAGCACAGTATGAGCCACTGATTTACATCCAGTGTGATGCCATTGTGACTCTCTTGAAAACTGGCACAAACCACCACAGACAGATGGAGTGATCTCCAAGCCTGTGCCTAAAGCAGGCTCCGATGAAAACAATAAATCAGTTTCCAAAGTACCATAATGGGTTCAGTGTAACAAAACATCCCTTTAGCTCACTGTGTTGTCTGAGCTGTTTTTCCTCCTTTCTCTTGTGCCACCATACTTTGGGGAGTTTAGCATGGCTTTACTGGTGCTTACTTTATAATTTAAAAAGGGATAGCCGTGTTAGTCTAGTCCAGTGAAAAAACAACAAGGAGTTGTGTGGCACTTTAAGACTAACAGATTTATTTTTTGCATGAGCTTTCGTGGGAGAAGATCCCACTTCCTCAGATGCTTCGAAGATGGGTGAACTTACAGAAAGGAATGAAACTAAATGCAAGGGGGTGTAAAACATAGGATCAGATCCGAAAGTAACAGCAAATCAGAGCAGTTTACAGGACAAACCATGGGAAGCCTTAAGTCAAATTACCCTTTGTAATGGGAAAAGAATCCATAGTCTCGATTCAGTCCTGCTTTCACAGAATTTAGCTTGCATATTAATTCAAGTTCAGCTGTATAGCCTTTCTCTCTCCTCACAACAAGCCCAACTGTCCACATGCTGCATATTCAAAACCTGAAGGCTACCCACCCAAACACCTGCCAACTTATTGGCCCAGAGGCAGCAGAAGGTCTGAAATTTGCTTGAAAATTATGCCGCCTTGGATACTAGGGAGAACAAGACTCCTCTGCTTTCTTCCTCCACTGGAGAAGGGCCACAGCTAGGGAAGAATCTGAGGAATGTTTTTGTTCTTTGCATTATGCTGCTCTTCTCCTATCCAGGCAGATTTTTCCACAGGAAGTGAAATTTGTTGAGTCAACAGGGGTACATCATGTGAAACTACAACCCCATCACCCATACATCTCAAAGAGGAAAAATCACTGGGCTGTGAAAACAGCTTGACAGCTATCTTCTGGGGAAGGAATGAAAACATGAGGTGCCCTTGGTACTCTGCAGAGATGCTGCTGCCCTTGAGCATGGTTAAGGTACAAAACTATTTGTGTCTTCTCTAGGTGTGTGTCGGGGGCCAGGAGGGATGCAAACCCTGATTCAATCAACAAAGGATCTGAGGGAAATTCCAGGAGTAGAATCATAGCTTTTGACTTCTGAGATGAAAAATTCACATGGGGGTAGGAGTTAGAGGTGGTCAAGAATTTTTTGATGAAAAGTTTTTCATCCAAAAATGTTGAAAAATACATATTGAAATTGTTGAAATGTTTCATTTTGCTATTTTCTAAATTAAACATTCCAAGTTTCTGGTTGGAATGATTTTTCATTTCAGAATTTGAGCTGAATATGTCAAAAACAAATTTAAAAAAGGACACTCAAAATCATAAAACATTTTGATTGACCTGAACAGAAAAATAATCAGTTTTTCAATTTACAGATGTTTTCAAGACTTTGACTTTGTTCTGATTTTGGATAGTAGTGTTCTTTTCCCCCCAAACTTTCAAAAATATTTGCCATATGGGAAAACTGTTTTCCACCCTGTTCTGATAGCATGGGGGCTGCCTTCTTGTGGGTGTATTTTATCCTGCTTTTCTGATGCTGCACAAAGTCCTTCAAAATTCATTGCTTAAAAGAAAATCAGCTTAAAATATGTCCTTTTCCAAATCAGGCAGAAGTAGTTTACTTAACAGAACATCTTCATAAAAGCATGCAGTGCTCTTAAAAGGCTTCAGCTGTCATTTTAATATACACACATGTACACATACATACAAATGATGTCTGTTTCCTTACCAGATTGATTCTTCATGCTAATGTAAGACTGCCAAGTATCATACTTTGTCTCCAAAATTGCCCTTTGCTCCTGTCACTTTGTCTATCAAGGTGTCAATCTGATCCTTCAAAAGTGCTATAGTGACCATTTGCAATTGCTCCTTGCTCTCTTGAATTTCTTCTGTGCTAGTTTTTGTATGTCTTGTATGTTAAATCTTCTCTGCCAAAACTTGGCAACATCCCCTGGCTTAAATGGGACTTCCATTGCAATGGAAGTAAAAGAATTGCCCCCTAAATTGAATTCATTCTGCCAGCAAGCTCTGCCTCTGGTACTGAGATCTAGTCCACATGGTAAAAATTTGCTTCCCTGCCTTCAATATGCCACTTATTTATGAGGCTGATGCATTTAAAAATATCCAACCTCTTCCTATCAACAAATCGTCAGAAACTCATCCAGTTGCAAAATGGTGACAATCATTGGATAAAAATTTGACAAGCATCTAAGTCTGATTTTCCAAAGGTAATGGAGGCTGTAGCAAGGAACTGTGTACTGCCTTGGAGCGTGGGCCCGAGGAAAGGCCTGAAAGCCCTTCCTGGACAGACTTGGGAACTGCAGGGCCCAGGCCCTGGAAGCAGAAAGACGGAGCCTAACCACGAAGGGGAAGTATAAAAGCGCAGGCTGGCAGCTCAGTAAGGGCTGAGCTGCCGCAGGGAAAGGATGTGCCACCTGTGAGGCAGCAAGGCTGATGAAACTAGGCCCCTCCCAGTTGGCTAACCCCATCTTCGCCTGATAGCCTATCCAGCTTGCCTGGGCCCAGTGACTGGGAGGGTATACCTGAAATTGAGGACTAGGAAGGGTGCCCCAGGGCTGGCCTGGGGCTGAGAGAGACTGAAGACACTGAGGAGCCACTGGACCCTTGCGACCTGGAGGAGCTCCCGTTGGCCGAGAAGGAGACACCAGCAGTGGATGGACCCTGCGACCTGGAGGAATTGCCCTCCGTTGACAGGCCAGAAGAGTCCCAGACCTTGTGCCTATGGACATGGAGGGTTTCACTGGGATCCCACAGGCAGTCTACTCAGAAGACTTAGATGCCCTGTACCCCCTTTGCGGCCAGGTACCTGGGCCCAGGGTGGGAGGAAGTAGCCTAGGGAAAGCAGACTGCAGTGCCGCAGAGCTGTGTCAGGGCATTGTGGCAGGAGCCCTGCTGGCCCAGTGAATGACCCCTCATTCACTGATGGGGTCCTGGGCTAGGATGCAGAGGAGACAGATGGACCTGCATCACCCTCCTCACCCCCTTTCCTGTCCTAAACACCCCAAGTGCTTGAACCTCCCACCAGAGCTGCTGAGGGGTTTGAGCAGTGTTTGTCCCCTCTAGGCTCGCTACCAAGCCCAGACTGGGGCCACTGACTCTTGTGCTTGCCTGTCCCACCTGGGGCTGCAGCTATTGACTTGTGGGTACATACATGCCATCCTGGAAGGGGGACTAACGGGGTTGGCCAGAGGGCTAAGACCCAAGGAGGGACTCAGGACAGAGTCTGGAGTGCAGGAGGCAAAGCACCAACTACCTGGAGGGGGAAAACTCGAGGCTAATTCCCCAGTACCACCAGCAGGAGGCATCCTCTAGGCTGTTCGGGTGCCACAAATCACATACAGAGGTACTTCGGACTCTACAGGGCAGATTCTTGGGTGGGGTAAATTTTCATCGCTCTACTGAAGCCCGCATCGACTTCAATGGTGCTATGACAGTTTAAACTAGCCAAGGATCTGCTCCTAAATCTCAGTGACAGTCAGGAGGAGTAAGTGCTTTTCAAAATCCCACAGGTGCCTATCTGCATCTTTAGAGGCCTAAATATCTTCAAAAATCTGGCCCTCAGGCACTTTGAAAATGTTATCTATTGTTATGCTTGTTTCAGGTAGCACCCACAATGTGCTTTTCACTGAACAGCCAATGGATGATAGTGCCTCCAGCAAAATGGGCCATCTATCAATTAAATACCAATTGAGTAAAATAAGTGACCAATGGAAAATCAGCAACATACAAATGCAACAATCGGCAACATACAAATTTTGTATGGTGTTTTGAAGAAATGACTTCCTTTCATTGGAAGGGAGGTAGCTAAACTGGGAAAAAAAAAAAAAAGTCAGTGGGCCAAATAGTCTTGGCATAACTTTGCTAAAGTCAATAGAGTTATAACGGAGATGAATTTAGTTAGGTTGCTTGTGTGTGTGTGTGTGTGTGTGTGTGTGTGTGTGTGTGTGTGTGTGTGTGTGTGTG
>ML681997.1:25736570-25830218 GCA_007922195.1 Podocnemis expansa
GTGTGTGTGTGTGTGTGTGTGTGTGTGTGTGTGTGTGTGTGTGTGTGAGAGAGAGAGAGAGAGGGTAAAAGGACAGATTATTGATAGAAAATACAGCTCAGTAAATGTAGAGTGGTTTATAAAAGAAATTTATATTTCCTGTTGTGTAAATCTAAAGAGAATATGTTATTCATCAGTCATATCAAACAGTAGGCCAGGCTCTGGCCTCTGCTAAGTCTACTTTGCCCACACCTATCTGCTACGTAATGCAGTTTTCATGCCATCTTAAACTAGCTTCTTGGGGATTTCTCCCAGTTATGGGAGGCCCCCTAGGCTCACAATACTAGCTGAGTCACTTTTATGCCACCTCAATACAGACCCTATTAGTGTGTGTGTCATGGTTGGGGAAAAACAATGCATAGCAGAAGAACTTCACACACTGGCCAGTCCCTGCATACTTGCATAGACCCCATGGAAGCTATGCAGATTTTAGTGCAACCTTGCAGGCCGCTTTATTTTGTGCTGGTTACCAGTTTGGTAACACCAAAACTGAGGAACTACAAAGGTGAGCTTGAGGCATCTTTGCTTTCCCCTCCCCTGAGTGGCAATTGGCTTGGCACAGTCAGTACCCAGGATCTGTCCCAATGGATTTAGCTCATTTTGTACATGTTACCTTCAAGTAATCAGACACCACTGACTCATACATCATGGGATTAACAATCCTACTCATGGTATAAACAGAGCCTAAATAAAATCCCAGAAAAAGGATATTGACTTTTAAATGAATCCTGACAGCTGTGGAAAATATCATGCCCCAATACAATCCTTCCATATGACATATATTAATTCATAGAGTACCCCAAACTGTTCTTCTGGATAGATTGTAATGTTGAAATTCATTACGGATTGGACATACTGAAATAAGGTTATAATTTTATAGGGCTCTGACATGCATTTCTATGGTTCTGTATAAACAGCAACTACCATGTTAGATGGAGAAATGTTTACAGAATGAAGAAATAAAAACAAACAGATTTACTATGTTGCAGAAATTTGAAACAGAGCCCAAAGGCGGTACATGTGTTTTGCATGCATAAGACTTTCCGCTGATGAAAACTGACAGTTTAGACATGACAAACATGGAGCTCCTTCTCCATCGAAAAGAGCCAGCCTCACCTACAAAGGTTTCAGTACGGCTTTCACGTGCAGAAGGCTGTTTGTTCAGCCAGTGTAGGTTTGGGGAGCTCATTTTTAATATTTTTGAATGTTTTTTTAAGTGAATTCAGTGCTAATGGAAAGTGCCAGATTGATAGCTCAGGAGGATAAAGTCTCTTTCAAAGAAACAGTACTGCACGGTAAATGCCAAGACACATTTGTCTCCCTTACCCTTCCAACCTGGCCCTAGTTTAAAGTGACCAGCATTAGGGGATGAGAGAGTAGTTCACTCTCCATACCTGGGCAGGCCTTGGTTTTTCACATGAGGCTGCCATAGTAATGTGGTGACACGCTGTGATATGGGCAGCAAATTAGCTTTCAGTGAGTTTACACAGATGTTGCTGAAGGAAGAATTTGACTTCCAGGAAGTGGTATAATCATTTGAGCCACTCAGCTAGACCTAGTGAAAACTTTCAGAATGAAAAGCACTTTTTCTGCTAAAAAGGAGTTTTTCCTTCAAGCCAAAATTATGGGGAACTTGACTTTTTGCCATTTTTAAACTATTTTTGCAAAATTTTCTATCAATGTTTATACTGCAAATATTATAAAAATCAATATCAACATTGTTAGTGACATTTTTTATTTCCCAACCCCCCTACTTTTTGGCAAAGTAAAAATTTAAATAACCATTTTTGTAATGATTCTGATAACATATGCAGAATGAAACACCTTAGATGCCACATTCTTTGGATTTAAACAACTGTTATGAGGAGACCAGTGTCTTCACTTTCCCTCTGTATATTTGCCTGGCATCTTGAGGGGAAGTGAAGACACTGGACACCAAACTAGGGTAATCATACTCAAATTTATTGCCTGGGGTCAGCTCAGCATAGGAGATATCTATTGATATCAGGGACAAACCAATCCAGTAACGACACAAACACCACAAGGACTATACAGACCCTGAACACACACACAGAGGTCTCCATGCATACTTACTCTCACTTACTAAGGGCGGTCGGCCCAAAGTCAGTGGTGGCATGGAGGCTTTCAAGGTGAAGAAGCTTTGGTGCACACTGTTCCCTGGTTGCAGATGATGCTGGTTTCCTTCTTTTCCTTTTCCACTCGCTCTTCTTTTATTGCAGTGCTGTTTGTCTGAAGATCTCTGACCCGCCTTCTTCTGCGGGTTACCTTAGGACACGTTATCAGGTCACACGGATGGTTTCTTCCTTGCCCGTACTGGGATGCTGGTTCCTGACCATTGCTTCCCACCCCACTCTTTGGCCTACTGCAATCCTTTTTGTGGCCTAAGTCCTTTTCCATCTGTCATACACACTTGTTTGGGACTGTCCAGGCTTATCTTACATAACTCTCATCTATGCGTGGCAGCCTTGATTACAATTTTTAGCAAAATATTTCACCAGAAAGGAAAATGATAAATGTTCCTTGAAAAAAAAATAGAGGCATAAACATGTCTCATGAAGCAACAGGACACAAATATTTCCTAGGAATAGCAGACGGTTTCTCTCTGATAACTTATGGGTTGATCATGACAATTCTGCAAAAACTTACCATATACACTCATGTATAAGCTGATCTGTGCATAAGCTGACCCCCCCCCAGTTTTGAGCCCCAAAAATAGACCAAAATGGGTGATCCATATATAAGCCAAGGTCCACCCATGGCCTAGGGCCCCTAGCTCTCCCACCCTACATTGCTGGCTTCCCCTGGCCTTCACAACAGCCTCCCACCCCCAGAATCCCCAGGCCTGCTGCCATTTTTCCCCTGCCTCCCCAACACCCCCCTCGTAACCCCGGGACCCTGCCACCACTGTCTCCCATGGTCCCTGACCACCTCCCTAACCAGGGCCATCCCCAGGGGCATGTGGGGCCCCAGGCAAATAGCCCTCTATGGGACCCACACTCAACCTCCTGAACTGGGGGTTGGGGCTGGCCAGCCCAGGGGAGGGGCAGACCCCTGCTCCAGCTGGCCCATGCCAGCAACTGGGAGAGCCAGCCAAAAGGGTGGCCCAGTTCAGCGCTGGTGGCACCCCCCCCCATGTGTGCTGCTCTTGGCTCTGTGCTAGAGCAGTGGGGGGGGAGGCAGTGCAGCCAGGGTGAGGAGTAGCTATACGGGCCCTGTGCTGCCTCCCACCTCCTCCTTGCTGCTCTGGCACACAGCTGAGAGCAGCGCATGTACTGGGGGGGGGGGGGGGGCCAACCCCTTACCTGGCCGCTCCAGACGTCGGGGTCACGCTTCTTACTTTAGCCCCAGCTGGGGCTGACTCCCCAACATAGCTGCTCTGCCCACATGCTGGGGCTTCCTGGGCTGGAGCTGCTGTCTGCTATATGACCCATGTATAAGCCGAGTGCCCCTTTTAAAGGCAATTTTCAGGCATGAAAATCTTGGCTTATACGTGAGTATTTACCAGGGGTGGCCAGATTTATGGAACTCAGGAGCCACACAAGTTGATTATTAAACCTTCAAGAGCTTTACTGAGGCATATAGCCATATTCTTTTACCTACTAAATTGATTTGCTGATGTTCTGCGAGCCACACTTTTTCATTCAAAAGCCACATGTGGCTCCCAAGCCACAGTTTGGCCATGCCTGATATGTATGGTAATAACTTTTAACGTAACAAGCATTATAGCAAACTCAAGGTCATGCTCCCTCAAGGTGTTACTAAAAGCCTAAGGAGGCCCCATTTAGCCTGGGTCTGAAACTTTGGTCTGAAGCCTGCTTGTTTCTTGACAATTATAGAATGGGACAACTCTTTGGATGGCAGTTCAGCCCAATATGCAAGACACATAGAGTTTGCCCACAAAAATAGTTCCCCAGTGGTCCAAAGAATTTGGATGATCGTTAATAGAGATCCAGTAAGAATCAGAAGAACATTCTGTAAGGGACAGGTGGTCAGTGAAACAATCTGGTGCTTTCCCGAAGCTAAGGTGCTGTAAGATTCTGAAGTCATCAGTCAAAGATCCCCTGGTGATGGTTCTTATTAACATTAATGACATGGTCACAGGATATTTTGCAGACAGCAGATGAGCTCAGAGAACTCAGAAGTATGCTGGAGAAGACAAAGACTGTTCAAACAAACTTCTCAAAGATCCTTCCTGTGCTATAAGCAAGACCAAAGATTCCACAAATGAGTTGCTGTCAAGGTAAGTGGTATAGGATTTTGGTTGTGTGGAACACTGGTCCGTTTTCTGTGGCAAGAGGGAGCCGTATAATTTGAATGGCAACATCAGCAGAAGGCAGCTCATCTCCTCAAAGACAAGCAAGCTAGACTAGTCAGGATAGCACTGAGGTGAGGACTCTTTTAGTTCAAAATTGAGAAGTTGAGAAAAAAGTAATCAAAGAACCAAAGGACACAAAGAGAAGAAATTTCTGAATTGTCTATACTCTAATGTTAGGACTCTAGTTAATGAATCAGAGGAATTTGATTTACTTATAAATAAGCATAAATTCAGAAACGTGATTCCTGTGACTGGAATGTTTCAATCAGTGGTTATAACTTACTTAGGACAGCCTGAGAGAGCATTACTTCCACTCCCATCTTGCCCAATGTCAAAAATGGCATTACCTAGTTCCAAGTCACTGATAACTCAAGAAAATGTTCTTGAATTCTTATGGATCAATGGCCTAACAGACAAAGCACAAGCTGGGGTATACACTGGTATCTATTAAAGACCACCAACTCACACTGGGGAACAGGATGATAAGATTGTTATGCTCCTGTCTAAAATGTGTAGCAAAAAAAGCTCCTTTGTCGTGGGGGACTTCAATTTGAATGACATATGCTGGAGGTCCCATGCTGCCAGTACTAAAACATCCTCAGAACTGGAATCTTGCATAGATGTAGAGAGGTCATTTTATCTCTCTATGTAATGCTGGTGTGCCACCACTGGAATGATATCTCAAGATCTAGTGTCCTTATTTCTAGAAGGATGTTAATAAATTGGAAAGGGTTCAGAGAAGAGCCACAAGAATAAATAAAAGGTTAGGAAACATGTCTTGGTGATAGACTCAAGGAGCTCAATTTATTTAGCTCAGTGGGGAAAAAAAAAGTTTGAGAGATGACCTGATTACACTGTGTGAGTACCTACACAGGAAACAAATATAGGCTCTTCAATCTAGCAGAGAATGGTATAAAGAGATCCAATGACTGGAAGTCAAAAAGGACAAATTCAAACTGGCAAGAAAGCATAAATATTTAATAGTGAGGATAATTACCCATTGGAAAAATTTACCAAAGATTACTCCATCACTGGCAATCTTTAAATCAAGATTAGATGTTTTTCTAAAATATATGCTCTAAGAATTATTTTGAGGGAAGCTGTGTTATACAGCTGGCAAACTAGATTAACACAATGGTGCCTTCTGGCCTTTGAATCTGTAAAAAATGCTTGATAAAAATGACCAATTAACAATGTCCTGCAAAATCTTTAAAAGCCTTAATATCAGTAAATTTTTAACCCCCCTAAATGGAAACAATCTCTTTTTCTTTTAACCTCTTAGTCTCAGCCCAGGACATATGGAGTTTGCAGGGCTGTATGTAAAGAAAAAAAGGAAGAAAAGTCTTTTGAGGTGAAATCCTAGTCCCATTTAGTTCAATTGCAAAACTCCTGTTGAGTTCAGTGAAGCCAGGATCTCGCCTCTCATTTGTAAACTGAGGAAATCTGTTCTGGAGTCAGTAACACATAATAAACATGGAGCCCCATGATGCCATTTTTAGAGAGTTACTTTTCAGAGGAGAGCTGTGCTTTAATATATTTTGTCAAGTGTTTCCACTTAGGCATTTCATATTAATGAATCTTTTCCTTCTTGTCTGCACAGTAAGGTTACACCTCACTTGAGTTCTTCTCCCTTAATAGCAGTGGGTTTTCTCCCACCCCTAACTTTACTGTGTTAAACATGTGATTTCAGTATAATGAATGCTTGTCAAACTGATTTCTGGCATCTTTAAAATGGGTGGATGTGTTAAGCAATTTGTGCTAAGAAACAGGCATGATATGACTTAAAAATTACAGTGAGAGCTATGGATGGGCTGAATTATCCAGAGCTGCTTCTTAGTAATCAGGTGTTGGCTGTGTTTGCTGTTCCACTTGCAGAGGGGATGCATCGGAATATATGTGTTTGCCAAATGGACTGTGTTCTTTTGGAAATGATTCCTGGTATTGCATGTGTGTCATATATAGAGAAAAATCAATTTCTCAGATTAACTCATAGGAAACATTTGCCAATGCTTTTGCAAGTCAGTCAAAAATACCTGAATAGTTCTGGATTCTTCTCACACATCCAGCTGGCAGAGCAACTGATGTGACTTATTCCCTTCCTTTTTAGAAGGTGGAAGGTATGGGCCTAAGCGTAATCTCAGTAATACCAGTGTGTAAATCAGGAATGAGACAGAATTGTCTTAACATTAGTGCTGATAGAAAAATGAAAAAGAAAAATCCAAAGAAAAATATTTTTCCTGAGTATTTTTTTGTTTCCCATTTTATGGTGAAAATTCAAAATTTTCTAAGCAGCTTTATAACAGCTTTTCTATACCTAAAACTGCCTAGATTTTAACGTATAGTCCTTTGGGCCTTCCAGTCTGGCACAAAAGCTGGGGTATCCTGGAAAACTGGAATTCTACCCTACAATCTATCTTTCCAATGGCGTAAAACTCCTTCAGGGCTGCAAGAATGGAATGGCTGAAGTTGCTCAGAGATCTGCAATATCCTGGGGAGATGGATTAGTGCAGAGCACAAGGTCAAAGGTGCATGATAAAATCATCAATTATGCAGCCTTGTAATTTATCACAAGTGAAATACATTCATGTTTGGGTGTGTGTGTGTGTGTGTGTGTGTGTGTGTGTGTGTGTGTGTATATATAACAATAACAGGGTGTGTGTGTGTGTTGTATATGGGATTTAGGTTACAATAAAAAGTGTGTATACACCTCCATGCATGTGTGCACACTGTAGTAGATTGGATTTATACCCTGGGTGGTGTAATGAAGTAAGGCAAAAGAGTCATGTTGATATGTGAGATGGAAGCATAATGGGTATGTCTCCACTGAAGCCTTATGTCAACTTAACCTTCCTTAAGTCGACCTAAGGAAAGTTGCATCTATATTTGGAATTCATTTAGTCAACTTAAGCTCATCTTGAAGTCGACTTAATAACATCACCTGGAAAGATTGACTTAATGCTTAACTTGACCTTATTAAATCAACTTAAGCCAGTATAGACATGGATTAGTCTTAAACTGATTTAATTGGCCTCTAGGCTTCCCCCAAAGTTCCTGGCTACCAGGAAGAGCCTGCTTTGGCCAATCACAGGACAGGACAAAACCCTGCCCACCCTGCTTCGCAAAGCTAGCCAGGCCTGTTATCTGCAACCATGGAGACAGAGAGCCAGTGCTGGAAGTGGGTTCTGGCATGGAGCTGCCATGCGATCCTGGATCTCCTGGCCATATGGAGGGGAAAAGGCCGTGAACTCCTGGTTGCAGGGCAGCCATGACAACAGGGAGGTCTACAGCAGCATTGCCCAGGGCCTGGTGGAGAAGGGGCACACCCGGGACACCCAGCAGGTCTGGGTGAAAATAAAGGACCTCTGCCAGGGCTATCAAAATGCCTGGGAGGCCATGCTCTGAGTGGGGGCAGCCGCCACCAGCTGCCAGTACTACCAGCAGCTGGACACCTTCCTGGGCGGGACAGCAGCAGCCTGCAAGCCCATGCCATCGACTCCTTTGAGCCCCCTCCCTCAGTGATGACCAGGAGGAGAGTTCAGTGGACAAGACGGTGGTGTTGGACCTGCAGGACACCAGCACGCAATCGCAGGGCACTGCACTGGCCCCAGAGGCTGCCAGTCTGGATGATGCTGCCCCCAGGGGGGCTTGGGACCCGGGACCAATCGGTCTGTGCAGGGTCCCACCCCCACCTCCCTGTGCTGGGGGGTGTGGGCCAGCCCCGCACTCCTGCCCCTCCCCTGAGCTGGGAGCTGGGCTCTTCTCTCCTGCCCTACCTGGAATGGCCAAGAGGAGGTGCTAGAGAACAAAGCCTAGCCTCTGGGCTGGCTGTTCCCTGCCCTGGGATTGAGGAAAAGCCGGCCCAGAGCAGAGGCCAGCTATGCGGTCCCCCCACCCACTGCAGGGAGGGGGCAGGGGACAACATGGCTGTGGGGGGGGCGTAGTATGGGCCCCAAGGATGGCGCTGCATCTGGAGCTGTCCCCTGTCCTGACACCAGACCTGGGGATGCAGGAGGAGCCTCCCACTGCCCAGGACAACCCAGGTGAGGGGCATCGTGCCAGACCCCTTGTGGTGATATGCTTGTCATTGTTGTGTAAATTGGGAGACGTGCCCCAGAGAAGATCTAACATGGCTGCTCCCAGGTACACACCTGGATACCTGTCTGTATGATTAAAGTTCTATTCCTTACTCATTCAATAGTATCATCTTTCATGAACCCTCAAGATCATTACATGGTGTCAGAAGATGGGGAATGAGTTTGGAAACTAAAAAGACTTGGAGGAAAATTCCTGCATGTGCACCTGAAAACAGCAAAACATCAGGGATCTCTGAAAACAAAGAAAGCCTTCAGCAAGTAAGTGCAAGCTCTAACAATGGATGTTTTACAGGCTCCTTCACCTCTCCAAATGTCTGGTAATGTTGCAGAAAACTGGTTAAAGTTTAAGCAGCGATTTCTGTTGTATTTGTCTGCCACTGGAGCGCAGAACAAAGATGAAAATCAGAAATCGTCTATATTTTTGCATGTTGTTGGGGAGGAGGCACTGGATATATATAATAACTTTGAATTTCAAGATGGTGAAAGCATGAATTTAAACACTATACTGACTAAGTTTGAGGAATATTGCTTGCCAAAAATGAATGTGACTTTTGAGAGGCATAGATTTTTTACATGCATGCAAAAACCGGATAATACCATAGACCAATATGTGACAGAATTAAGGAAACTCAGTAAAAGCTGTAATTTTGGTGGCTTGGCAGAGTCTCTGATCAAAGATAGACTCATTTGTGGCATTACAGACAATGTGTTAAGAGAAAGACTGCTCAGAGAGGGAGAGATCTCTTTGAATGAAACCCTTCAAATATGTAGGGCCACTGAAATGGTAAAAACACAAGTAAAAGAGCTGAATTCACCAGAAGGGACAGTGCATGCACTTAGACAAACAACATGTAGCCAGAGTGGTTCAAATCACAATGTGAAACCAACCCCTGCTATCAGGAAGACTGAGTCCAGACAGTCTTGTAGCAAGTGTGGATCATGGCATGGTCCCAAACAGTGTTTTGCCTATGGGAAACTCTGTCATAACTGTGGGAAACTTAATCATTTTGCAAAGTGCTGCAGATCCCAAAGGCGCAAAAATCAAGTGCATTTAGTTACTGACAGTGAGACTGAGGAGTGCTTTGTAGATGTACTGGGATCAAGCAAACCTAGTGAGAGGGACTGGATACTGCCTCTGTCAGTGAATGGAACAATCATTCCACTGAAACTAAACACAGGAGCTCAGGTTAACATTCTGTCTACACGAGATTATGAGAGACTGAGAATAAGACCCAAGCTGGGACCAACAAACATAAAAGTAACTGGGTATTCTGGAACAAATATACCTGTGCAGGGACGCTGCTTCACCAGTGTTAACCATAAGAACACCATGTACAGGCTGCCTTTCATTGTAGTGCCACAGGAGGTGACACCAATTTTGGGCTTGGCCGCCTGTGAGAAACTGACTCTGGTAAAAAGGGTGCTCTCACTACAAGATAGGCCTGCATCTGGCTATGAGGTACTCCTTGAAGAATATCAGGACCTGTTTCAGGGATTGGGCTGCTTGCAAGGTGAACATACAATTCGCATAAACAAGCAGATCCGTCCAGTTATTCATCCATGTAGAAAGGTGCCATTTGCACTCCGTGATAAACTCAAGGCTGAGCTTGAAAGGATGGAAGCAATGCAAGTAATACAAAAAATAGAGGAGCCAACGGAATGGGTGAGATCCCTAGTTATAGTGCAAAAAAGTAATGGCCAGCTACGCATATGCTTAGATCTCAGAGACCTCAACAGAGCTATACAAAGAGAACATTTCAAACTACCAACTAGAGAAGAGATTATGGCTCAGTTTGCAAATGCTCAATACTTCAGTAAATTGGGTCCATCCTCTGGATTTTGGCAGCTAAAATTAACAGAGGAAAGCTCAAAATTATGCATATTTAATACTCCTTTCGGAAGATACAGATTTTTACGCTTACCCTTTGGCATAGCTTCAGCACCAGAGGTGTATCACAAAACTGTACACATGATCTATGAACATATTAGCGGTGTGGACACCTCCATGGATGACATCATTATCTGGGGCTCTACAAAAGAGGAGCATGATCGTCGCCTTTGGCAAGTGTTAGATGCAACGAGAGCCGCAAACCTCAAACTAAATAAGGACAAATGTGTGTTAGGAGTTAGAGAACTGACTTTTATAAGGGACGTTATTTCTCACGAAGGTGTAAAACCGGATAAGAGGAAGATTTCAGCCATTGAAATGATGCCACGTCCCCAGTCAAAGAAAGACTTCCAACGGTTCCTGGGAATGGTTAACTATCTTGGAAGATTCATACCCAATCTTTCTGCCAAGGCGGCACCATTGAGACAACTCCTACAGGACAAAAATGAATGGTTCTGGGATGCTGCACAGGAGGAATCATGGAGAAGTTTAAAACAAGACTTGAAGGAGGAACCAGTATTGAAATTTTTTGCTCCAGAGAAGCCCATTAAAATTTCAGCAGATGCATCACAGTCGGGGTTGGGTGCCGTGATTTTACAAAAACATGAAGATTGCTGGCAACCTGTGGCATATGCATCCAAATCACTGACTGATGCAGAGACTAGATATGCACAGATTGAGAAGGAGCTTTTAGGAATCTTGTTTGCCTGTGAGAGATTCAGTCAGTATATTTATGGACAGAGAGTGGAAGCTGAAACAGATCACAAGCCCTTGATTGCATTATTTAACAAACCACTAAATGACTGTACCTTAAGGATTCAAAGAATGATGATCAAATTGCAGAAATACAATTTATTGGTGACCTACACACCAGGCAAATTTATGTTCACTGCAGATGCACTTTCCAGAGCAGTAGCACCCATGGTACCTGAGAAGACACTGGAAACAGAAGTTCAAGCCTATGTAGATATGATAGCGAGCGCAAATCCCATAACTAACAGAAGACTGCAACGCATAAAAGATGAAACTGAGAAAGATGAATCGTTGGGACTCCTCAAAGAGGTGATAATTAAAGGATGGCCTGAAATAATAAGCGGTTGCTCTCTAAGTATAAGAGACTATTGGAACTGCAGGCATGAACTGACTGTGGTAGATGGGGTGATTTTCAAAGGTGGTAAGGTTGTAATACCATGGAGCCTCCGAAAAGAAATGTTACAGAAGATTCATGAAGGTCACTTAGGAATGGAGAAGTGCAAAGAACGAGCACGAGAGGTCATGTATTGGCCGCGGATCAATCATGACATTACCAATGTGGTAAAAAACTGCTTTTCATGCTTGAAATACAGGCCATGCCAACAGGCAGAGACACTGAGACCCCATCCTGTTCCACAGAGATCTTATGAGAAGGTAGGTGTGGATTTATTTACCTGGCGCTCCAAGGATTACTTAATAGTCACTGATTATTACTCTTTATATCCAGAAATTTGCACACTGAACAGTACTAATAGTAATTCAGTGATCACTGGCATGAAAGGAATTTTCTCCAGACATGGAATTCCTGATGAGGTCTTCAGCGACAATGGGCCACAATTTTCAAGTGCAGAATTCAGGCAGTTTGCCTTAGATTGGGATTTTCATCATGAAACCTCCAGTCCCAATTATCCCCAATCAAACGGACTGGTGGAAAGGTCTATACAGACGGTAAAGAACCTGATGAAAAAGACTTTTGAAAGTGGAGGTGATCTGTATACAGCATTGCTGGTGTACTGAAGTACACTTCTGGAGAACGGCTTTTCTCCAGCTCAGCTGTTAATGGGAAGATGGATCAGGTCTAATTTACCTATTACTGATAAATTGCTGCAATCTAAGAACAATGCTAACATTCGGAAGATGAAAGAAAACCAGAAGTGGAAGCAGAAATGTTATTTTGATAGAAGGGCTCGTGACCTTCCATCCCTTAACCCAGGTGATAGAGTGTGCCTGAGGAATCACTCTTCCAAAACCTGGGGACAAAGAGGTACTATTAAAAAACAGCTGCATCCACGGTCTTACATGGTCCACACAGATCAAGGGGACACATTTCGATGTAATCGACGGGATCTATGACTTATTCCAGAAAGTTCCAACACCGTAGGAGTTGAGGTAGATTCTGGCGTGCCTCCCCTGACTGATCCGATCTCTTCAACACATGGTAATGAAACCATCAGGGAACAAGACAATTCAGACCTGAACGAAGGACCAGTACTGAGAAGATCTAATCGAGTCATCAGATGTCCAGAAAGACTCATAGAGACTTGCTAGGATACGTAAGGGAAGTGGATGGTAAAGACTCACTTGAGAGTGATGTGCTAGTAACCTCTCCTCTCTAGGTAGTTCATATCCTGGGTTTATGGACTGTTCTTCTGCATGTTTTTTAGATAGCTGTTATGTGTTGTTAGATGTTAGTGCATGCATCATTGGCTAGCTGTTATGTGTATATAAGTGTTTACTTATTTTCCTTAGGGGGGAAGATGTGGTGATATGCTTGTCATTGTTGTGTAAATTGGGAAATGTGCCCCAGAGAAGATCTAACATGGCTGCTCCCAGGTACACACCTGGATACCTGTCTGTATGATTAAAGTTCTATTCCTTACTCATTCAATAGTATCATCTTTAATGAACCCTCAAGATCATTACACCCCTGGTGCACTTGCTGGTGAATGCTTCTGGCCTGCAGGCTTCTTGATATGGGCATGTGGAACAGCGACTGTGGGGGGACATGGCCTGGGGACAGGGAGTGTCCTTGAGGGGGGCACAGAGGCCCTCCCACAGGGGCAGAGGGTTGTGTGATGGGGCAGGGAGACCCACAGCCAAGTGGTCTGGGGGGCACCTCTGGAAATTGGGTGGGGGAACTGTAGGTGGGAATGCCAAGGTCAGACAGCATGCACCCAATATCACTGGCACATGCTCTCAGGCAAGACACCTGAGGCAGGGCTGCCTGAGGCTCACCACCATGGACACTGCACCAGACCTATGCAGAAGAGCATGGTGGTGTGTACCAAGGAGTCCCTGTCCCAAAGGATAGGGATTGGAAATCAGGGGGACGGTCATGGGACAGCAGCTGCTGTCAGGCTGCACACCACATTACCTTATGGGACAAACTCTATTCTTTGCTTCCCTCCGGCGGACTCTGCACTCTTGACATGCGGCAATCATGGGGTGCAGCGAGCCCTGACAGGGAGGAGGAGTGACTGTCACTTGTGGAGCTGTTCAAGGACATGTTCCAGATCAGAGAACAGTCTGAGGCAGACCTGAGGGCCTGGCACGAGCGGGATGCTGCACAGCAGAGGGTCAAGCAGGGGATGCTCCAGGAGATGCTCAGTCTGATAGAGCGGCAGACCTGTGCCCTCAAGCAGCTGAGGCCTGAAACCTTGGCTCACTGTGGGTGTCCCTGCCCCAGAGCTCACTGAGGAAGTGTGCCCTCAGTGCATCCCGGAGCAGCACCGCTCATTGCTGGGCCCTCTGCGTTGGTGGCAGGGTCTCATCAGGCTGCTGGAACTCAGTGGCAAGCCATTCGGCCCTGGCCTCCCAGATGTGGGGGAGCTGTTCCCCCTGCAGCTCACACAGGTTGTATAGGATATAACATGTGCTGATGACCTCTGGGATGAATGTTTCACCAAGCTGCAGGAGGGTCAGGATGGCCCTCCAGCGTGCCTTCAGCTGGCTAAAAGCATGTTCAATGACTATGCAGCAGCAGTTGAGTCTCTGGTTGTAGAGGTCCCTGCTGGCATCCAGGTTGGCCATGTAGTGCTTCATCAGCCATGCCAGCCAGGGGTAGGTAGCATCTCCCAGGATGATGACGGGCATCGGCACATTCCCTAAGGCAATGGTGTACCCAGAGAAGAAGGTGCCTGCCTGCGTATGCTGATATAGGCTGGAGTTCTGCAGGATGTGGACATCATGTGCCTTCCCTGGCAGACCCACATAGATGTCAGTTAAGAGCCCTCAGTTGCCCATGAGGGCTTGCAGAACCAGAGTGGTAGCCCTTCTGTTGGGGTAGGCTGCAGCTTGGTGGTCCAAGGCTTGGATGGGGATGTGGGTGCCATCCACAATGTGCCCGCAGTAGGGGACCCTGAGTCCACTGAAGCCATGCAGGTTGTCCTGCAGGTTGCCTGGGGTGATGATGCGGCCAAGCAGGACTCTGTCAGTGGCTCTGCAGACCTGCCTCAGGATGGCCCCCACAATGGATTTGCTGTTCCCAAACTGGTGGTCTCTGGAGTGCTTGGAGTCTGGGGTTGCCAGCTTCCAGCGGGCAATGGCCACTCACTTGTCCATGGACAGGGAGGGTTGGAGCCGGGTGTCCATGTGCTAAAGAATGGGGGTGAGCTTCCTGACCAGGTTGAGGAAGGTGCTCTTCCTCATGTGGAAATTCTACAGCCACTGGTTGTTCTGGTCACTGCTGGTTTCCTGTGCCCAGAAGCAATTGGGCACAGAGGGCACCATCAGTATAAGCATGACAGCTGCCACGTTCGGCATGGTGATTGGGCTGCTGTGGCCTGTCCGTGCACTGGCAGTTGCCCTGCAGAGCCTGCGCCAGAGCTGGAGAAGGCTGGCCAATACATGGCCAGTGTCGAGCGTCCCACTGGCACATTGCTGAGGCACATTGCAGTCCATTACCTCCTCAGGCTCCATCTGGCTAGGCAAAATAGACAGGGTGCAATGGTCACTTTGTGTTTTACAAGAGCAACCAGGGGAGGAGGGAACTTTTCTGGTGCAATATGGGACAGCTACCCACAAGGCACCACTCTTAAATCGACCTTGCACCTGCCAGTGGGTAGTCCACAGGAGTTTTGAATGTGGACACTCTAAGTCAATTTAACAAAGTTGACTTAAAGTTGTGCTTGTTAAGTCAACTTAACTGAGCCTCCAGTGTAGACATATCCAATGTGTGTATTGGTGCACTTGACTGCAAGTGTATTGCAATTTAAATGTCTTTAGTCTGGGTTGAGGCATTATTTTTGTCAATGACTCTCATAAGCAAAGATGATAGAAGTAGGTATAAAGTGACTAATCTCAGTGTCAAAAGTAGTCTCCTTTCCTGCCTTGGATTTTCAATATTATACATCGCATTAGTCTCTTAACAGTCCATTACAGAAGCACAATTGGGAAGGATTCAGAAAAGGGCCACAAGAACTTTTCAAGGTTTAGAAAATCTGCCTTATAGAGACAGAGGGGGGTATTCAAGAAAATCAGCCTGTTTTAGTTTATCCAAAAGAAGGTGAAGAGGTAATTTGATGACAGTCTACACTGACTATGTCTACATTTACAAATTAGTCCAGATTAAGGAGGCTTAATCCAGACTAATTTGATCCCTGTCTACCCTAGGCTTTGGCTAGTTCGAACTAAAAAAAAAAAAAACCTAGGTAGTTCAAATGGTAAATTCAAACTAAGTGCTCAATTCAAACTTATTTCAAAATTTAATTTGAACTAATATGATGTAATAAATAAATTCAAACTAACGGTTAATTCAAACTAAGCGCTTTTTTTTTTTTTTTTTTTAGTTTGAACTAACTTTTAGTTCAAAGTAAAAAGTTAGTTCAAACTAAAAAAAGTGGTTAGTTCAAACTAACTTCAAACTGCTTAGTTTGGACTAAGCAACTCTGAACTAAGCAGTTAAATGTAGACATAGCCACTGTGAACAACAGTATAAATTGGGTAGGATCTGAGGCTAAAGTGGGCTAAGAATTACTTAAACAAATTAGAGATCTTCAAGATGGCATGGCCTGATTAAATACATTTTAAAGATCTGGCTAAAGAGATGTGTGAGCCATTAGTGATGATCTGTGAGACGTCATGGAGGATGGGAGGGATCCCATAAAACTGGAAAAGGGCAAATATAATAGGGGGCTTGTCTACATGTCCAGCACTAAAGTGTTGTAGCTGAGCTCCTGTAATGCTTTAGTGAAGATGCTGTTGCTACAGAGATGCGACATCTTTTCCTGTTGGCATAGTTAATCTACTACTGCTAGAGGTGGGAGGTGTGTCTAAACTGGGGGCTAGAACTATGTTGCTCAGGAGTGTGCATTTTTCACTGCCTTGAACAATGAAGTTATCTTAATGTAAGTCTATAGCATAGATCTGGCCTTCCTAGCAATAAAAAGGGGACTATTGACAACCCAGGCAATTATAGACCAGTCAAATTAACTTAGGAATTAAGCAAGACAAGGGAGCAAATAATCAATTTGTAAGCACCTACAAGATGATAAGGTGATATAGAACAGTCGCCAGGGATTTGTCAGGAATGAATCATGTCCAATCAAGCCTATATCCTGTTTTGATGTGGTAACAAGCCTTATGGAAGGATGGAAGCAGTAGATGTGATAGCTCCACTTTAGTAAAGCTTTTAAGGTTGTCTGACATGACTATCTCATAAGCAAACTAGAGGATTATAGCCTAGCTGAACCAGGGTTGTAACTAGGCCTGAGTGAGCGGGGCAAAGCCCCAGTTGCCAAATTTTAGAAAGCGCAGGGGACAGATCCATCTACCTGCAGTGTCTGGGGATGCATCTGGTTCCTCGAGGCCCCTGAGGAGTCGGATCATCCCCAGCTGCTGTGGAGAGCTGAATCTGTCCCCGACGCCCTCTAAAATTTGGTGCTGGGGGCTTCCAGCGCCTCTGCAGCTTCCGGCTCTGCCTGGGTCTCGCCACCACCTTGAGGTGGCAGCTGTGGACAGATCCAGTGCTCTACTGCCCCAGTGGCGGGGAGCCGGATCCATCCCCAGCCATTGTCAAAAGGCAGCTGCAGACAGATCTGGCTCCCTGCCACGTACTGGTGGTGGCTGGGGACAGATCGGGACCCGGAATGGATTGGGGCCCAGGTCAGGGGAGGGCGCCTTTTGGAGCTGCCTGCCCAGGTGCCAGAATAGCTACTTATTGCCCTAAACTGAATTTACTCTAAGGTGGATGCACAACTATTGGAAAACTGTTCTCAAAGAACCGTTATCCATGGTTCACAGGCAAGCTAGACGGACATATTGAGTGAGGTTCTGCAAGAATCTGTCCTGGGCCAAACTCTATTCAATATCTTCATAAATGGTTTGGATAATGAGATAGGGAGTGCACTTATAAAGTTTGTGGATGAAACAAGCTTCTAAGAGTTACAAACTGTTTGGAGGACAGAATTAGAATTCAAAATAATCTGGACAGATTGAAAAAATTCTCTGAAATGAATAGGATAAAATTCAATAAGGGCAAATACAATGTACTAATTTGGAAGGAATAATCAACTGCACAAATACAAAACTGGAAATATCTGTCTAGGAAGGATTATTGTGGAGAAGGATCTGGGGTTATAGTGGATCATTAAATATGAATCATCAGTATAATAGTAAAAAAATTAAAAAGAAAAAGCAGCAGCAGCAAGAATCTTTCTAGGATTTTGTAGCAATAGTGTTGCAAGAAAGACACACAAAGTTTTTCTTCCACTCTACTCAACACTGATAAGGCCACTACTGGAATACTGTGTCCGGTTCTAGGAACCATATTTTTGGGGAAGATGTAAAAAAATTAGAGAAGGTCCAGAGGAGAACAAGAAAAATGATTTGAGGTCTTGAAAATCATGACCTACAAGGAAAGACTGGGAAAAAAAAACTGTCTTTGTTTAGTCTGGAGAAGAGAAGAGTGAGGGGAAGGGAGAGATGATCATAGTCTTCAAGCACATAAAATGTGGGTGGTGATTTTAAAAAAAAGAGGATGATAAATTGTTGGTCTTTCTCAGTGAGGATGGACAAAAAGTATGGGCTTAAATAGCAGCAAGGGATATTTAGGTTAGACATTAGGAAATACTTCACTGTAAGAGTAGTTAAGGACTGGAACAAATTAGCTAGGGAGATTGTGGAATCTCCGTTATTGGAGATCTTAGCGAATAAGTTAGACACCTGTCAGGGAGGGTCAGATTATACTTAGTCCTGTGTTAGTGAAGGGGAATGAACTCACTAGGGGCATGTCCAGACATGCTCTTTAAATTGAAATAATGCAGATTATTTCGATTTAAAAGATTCAGGTCTGCACTGAGTTTCCTTATGTCGAGAAAAGGAGCTCCCTTATCTTGCAATAAGGAAAGTAATTTTCATATAATAAAACCTAGTATTATATCAAAATGATAATTAAATTGAAACTTATTTTGAAATAATGCTGTGGGGACATGTTATTTCAATTTAACTATTATTTCGATTTAACACTTTTGCCCTTCTCCTTCCTAGGGTGCTGTCCTTTTTCTATATATTGGGTGGGGGCATGGCCTTTCTCGGGGGCCATCTTGCCACACTTCCCATGGTGCCCCCTCCTAAATCGAACTAGGAAGTCCTGTCCATGGACATGCTAGTTCAATTTGTTTTTCTAATAGGGACTTGTTAAATCAATTTAACTTAAATCAATTTAATGATTTTTATAGTGCACCAGTTAGATCCATTTAACTTAAATCAGTGTAACCATGTATGTGTGGACATAGCTTCAATGATTTATCAGGATCACATCCAATTGTACATTCCTATGATTCTAAGTATCTGTGTGGGGAGAATTCTGATAGTAAACAGCTCTTTAACCCACCAAAAAAAAAAAAAAGACATAAAAACTAATGGTTGCAACCAAGGTGCAATTTTTTCAACAGAGAAGATAATTAATCACTGGAACAATTTATCAATGGATGTGACAGATTCTCCACAATTTGACGTCTTTAAAGCAATATGGGATGTTTCCTAAAAGTTATGTACTAGCTCAAACAGAAGTTATGGCCCCGATGCAGGAATCACATTGTGAAATTCTAAAGGGGTAGCCATGTCAGTCCAGTTCGGCAAAACAAACTAAGGGTATGTCCACACATCTCTTTTATTTCAAAATAACATTGGTTATTTAAAAAAAAAAAAAGATTTGGTCCACACGACGTTTTATTTCGAAACAACGGGCTCTGTCGTTTCAAAATAAGAGCTGTCATTTCGAAAGATCTTAAACCCAGTTCCTTTCGAAACGGCTGTTATTGCAGAACGGTAGTTTTGAAATAACGCTGTTTGGACACGTTATTTTGAACTAATCATCATTTTGAAATAACACATTTGACCTTCCTCCCAGGGTGCATGGCACCCTGGGAGGTATGCCCACCCCCCTCAGCACCAGGCCAGGCTGCTGAGGGAAGCCCCCGCGGAGTGGCTGGAGCTGCCACGGGTCACTCCACCACCGGCTCCCGTGGGGGCTGCAGCCCCCTGAGCCAGCACCGGAGTGAGCCACAGCAGCTCCAGCCACCCTGCTGGGACTGCAGCCCCCAGGAGCTGGTGGCGGGGTGAGCTGTGGCTGGTCTCAGCCACCCCACAGGGGCTGCAGCCCCCAGGAGCTAGTGGCAGGGCAGAGCCAGAAGTGGGGCTCCCGAACCGCTCCCACCGAGGTGGCGGGGCAGTCAGGGGGGACCGCAGGTCCCAGCCAGTTTTTGCCACGGGGGCTGCAGTCTGATGCACAAGCTGGGGTGGGGGAGCCATGGTCCCCCTTGTCTCCCCGCTTGCCCCACCGCCCCTGTGGCGAGGCAAGCAGCTTGGGGAGCCATGGCACCCCCAGGGTCCCGGCTTGCAGCTCCCACTGCAAGTCCCGGTGGGGGAACCACGGTCCCCTCTCTGTCTCCCCACTTGCCCCACCACCCCTGTGGCTGGGCAAGTGGCTTGGGGAGCCGTTGCACCCCCAGGCTCCCAGGCTGGCTGGTGACCTGCCCCCTCCTCCCCGCTCTGGTTGCTTTCCCCCTGCCTGGCTCTCCAGGTGAGAACCAGGCAGGGGATTGGGTGGCAACATGGCCCTGCCAGGGGGCCATCTTGCACACCTCCAAGGGTGCCCCTCTCAGGGAATTTAAATAGCATGTCCATACTCAGTGCATTTCGATTGGAGGGGCTTGACTTATTCTGAATTATTATTTTTTAATTCAAAATAAGTCATTTCAAAATAAGATTTTCTTTTGAAATAATTCATTTTGAAATGATTTATTTTGAAATAAAACATTGAATGTGGACATAGCCTAAGAGTCTTGTGACACTTTTAAAGACTAATGTATTCATCACATGCACTTTTGTAGGAGAAAATAGTGGGATCGACGAAGTGGGATTTTCTCCCACAAAAGCTCATGCAGTAAATAAGTGCTATGCTTTAAAATTACCACAAGACTGCTTGTTTGTTTTAGTGAAATTCTGTTGTGTGTGTTATACAAAAGGTAAGAGTAGATAAGCGTAAGAGTCCCTATTGGCATCAAAACCTGATATGATGGTGTGGGTGAGTTCCTAAAATGGTTCCAGTGAATTCAATGGAGTATTAGTGTAAGTCAGCACAGAATTTTGCTGTTGTATGCATTTGTTTGTTCCACATGGCTATGTCTACACTCACAAGTTATTTCAAATTAAGGAGGCGTAATTCAAAATAATTTATTCCCAGGCCAAGGAAGCATTTTATATATTGAATTAAGCAGTTCTTTAATTCAAAATAAGGAACTGCTAATTCAATGTAATAAAACCTTCTTTTACTTTGAAGTAGCACTTACTTTCAAGTTATTAGTTCGAATTAAGCCATTTTAAGCCATGGAATAGGCGTAATTCAAACTAATTTCCCTATTCTTTTCCCTGCCTTTCCCTATTTCAAATTAGAGTCTAGTGAAGACACTCTATTTCAAATTAATAAAGCCCCCTCTGTTTTGAATTAGAGAGTATTCACTGGATTCCTAATTCAAAATAATAACTTGAAGTAGTGCTAATTCAAAATAATAACTTAGATTTAAATTTGAAGTAGTTATTTTGAATTAACTAAATAGCCAGTGTCTAGACTATGCTATGACTATACAGTATACACAGCTAAAAGGTGATAGGTAACTGTGTAGATATAGATTATGTCTAATGTAGTGAGAACGATTACTCAAGAAAATGGGTTTCTACATAAAACACAGTTATCTTTACCGCAAAAGGGAGAACAGATGTCTGGGGAACTTCTCTACCAAGCTGCTGCTTTAGACTCTGGCCTTCTACAGACAAGTTGCAAATACTTGTGATCCATGGTCCAGTGATTAAAGAAACCAAATTCAAAGGATAAAGTTAAAGAGGAAGATTGCATAAAACCTCAACAGTGTAAGTTTTGCAGTGGAATATCAAAGGAATATTGAAATACAGTAATATCAAATACCGATACTTTATTTTTTATGTTTTGCATTTACTGAATCAGTTTCAGTTGCATGAAGCCCTCTGCCCTTAAGCCCTCCAATATAAATTTTATTGGATTTAAAGAAAACAGATTGGGAATCTGGGGCAAGAATATATTTTTCTCTTCAATACAGATTTTATGGTTTTGTTGAAAAAAGCTTCAAAAACTTTTGAAGTGCTCCTTATTTAGAGCTACTTAAAATTTTTGTGGGGGGAAAGGCAAAGAAAAGCATAAAGTATTTCATGGCTGCACAAATGACAAGATGCACTTTTTTCTGTAAGTATTAAAAAGATTAGATGTTTCAAGGAGGGAATGGAATTTTGTTTGCTGCTAACGAGACAGAATGATTCTTTGATCCATCTGCTTCTTTTGGAGTCAAATCTTAGTAATCTCATTATCAGCTAGTTAGCTGAGATGTTAAAGGTCATTAATATCCTGCTGCTCAATGTCTACCACCAGAATACCACTAATAATCACTTTTACCCTAGCTATGTTACACAGGAAATTCTTCATAATCCATCCTCATTATGGAGGTGCATTACAAAGCAGGCTCCTAAAGGAAGCCTTGGAATGCTAAAGAAACCTCCAAGTATAACTGGAATCAGCTAAGCTCCAGAAGGGTAGCCGTGTTAGTCTAGTTCTACAAAACAAGCAAGGAGTCCTGTGGCACTTAAAGACTAATACAGGTATTAGTCTTCTTTTGGAATTGGCTAGTATTTCTCTGCAGGTTTTGGGCTCTATCTAGCCAGATTCTTTGCTCTGCATCTGTAACCTCCGTTCTGTGACTGGTAAATAGTTGGCATTGTACCTCCCTTGACTTCTTGGGGCATGTCTAGACAAATGGGCTATGTCTACACTGGCAAATTAGGTTGAATTAAGGAGGCTTAATCCAAACTAAGTTAGTCCCTGTCTACACTAAACTTTCACTGAGTCGAATTAAGAAATTCCTTAATTCAACTTAATGAAAGCTTAATTTGAATTAATGAGAACCACCTGTTAGTTTGAACTAAGCCTTAATTTGACTCCTTAGTTTGAACTAAGGATGGTGTAGACCTGGATTAACCCTTAATTCGACTTTATTAAGGTCAAATTAAGGGCAGTTAGGTTGAATTAACAAAGTGGACTAAGTCGACTTAACTTTAAGTTGACTTAGTCCACTGTGTTAATTCAATTTAATAAGGTCAAGTTCAGTTCGAATTAACAAATTCGACCTAACTTTTTCTAGTGTAGACATAGCCATGGTTATTTTAAATCAGTTTAGCTAACATGCTGGGAAAGGTCAAAACTAATGTGTATGCAGCTTGTGTGAAGGCCTGTTTCAAATATGCTTTTAAAAACGTTACCTAACATGTTTTACACGCAGCCAGCCATTTTTCTGAGTCTAGGAAAACACATCACTTTGATAACGCATCCAACTACTTGGTTAAGAACATAACAATCACTGATGGTTTACATTTCTGTGGTCCTCTTCCAGCCTGAAGCACTCTGCAAACTATGGGCACAGAGCACCTTTGTAATGCCATCATCTGTAGGCTGGAACGCAACACCTGAGTAGTACACACCAAAACAGTGGGGAAGGTAAGGGAATGCTTAAAGCAAATAAAGAGTCTAGACATGGAAATCACCATCCAGGCAATTTCCTTGCCATGCAAAATTGTTTTTTTACAGCATTTTACAGCCGTCCAGTATAGATGTAAGTATCTCAAGTGATGGCAGCTTCTTCTCTCTCCTGTGGGAGGCTGTTCAGCTGGGAGAAAGACAAATCTTACCCACAGAAAGGTCTAACACTCAGCCAAAATTTTCCTTATCTTAATTTTTCCCTACTCTGTATCACTGACTCAAAGCCATTTCAGCCTCCATTGTTCTCACAAAGCCATCCCAAGTGCTGGGTATGTCTATATGAACCCTTAGAAGGTAAAACTCGTATTTTAAATGACCACACACAACTTCCCACTACTGAATGCACACACAACTTTCCAGCAGGTGTGGACTGCTCAGCCCCCTTTCTTCTTCTTGGAAATAGTGCCTTGAATATGTTTGCAAATGTCCGTGGCTTATATCACCATCAACTTTAGATATGCCCTTTTGAACCACACTACGTCATTCTTTTTCAGCCATGTCATTTACAGTATCCTGATGTTATCTTTTCACACTTAATTGTCACTGGGGCAAACTTTATGTATTTTCCTCCTTTAGTAAGAGATGGTCAAAGCCAAACATTTCCTGCAAATATTCTGTTAAAGTGAATTAAATATTTGATTTAACTGCATTTACTTTATATGTATATTTTAAAGAATAAGTTTGCTGGCAGTGATGTTTGTAGCAAAGGTGAATTTTAAGCAAATGTTAGAAAATATTCACTGAAAACAAATTTTAAACCAAAAATCATACATACATACTAGAAGTTTGATTGTAAGATTTGTGCTTATCCAAACAGAAACAAGTGCCCAGTCAAAGCTATTCACACAGGGTATGACCACACTCAGGTTTTAAATTGAAACAACACTGGTTATTTTGATGTTAAAAAATTTAGGTCCACATGACATTTTCTTATGTCAAAATAAGAAGCTCCCTTATTTCGAAATAAGGAAAATTATTTCGATATAATAAAACCTAGTGTTACATCAAAATGAGGGTTGCATTGAAATTGTCATTTCAGTATAACCCTGTGTGGACCTGTTATATTGATATAAAAATATACTAATATAAGGGGTCTGACCTTCTTCCTCCCAGGGTGCATGGTTGGTGCTGGCTGGCCAGGTGGTGAGGGAAAGCACCCCAGCCCAGCTCCCAGCACCCTTGGGGGGGAAACACTGTGGTCATTATGGCTATGGATACAGCAGGAAAAGTTAGTTCGAATTTGTTAATTCAAACTAATAAGTTCAAGTGTGGCTCGAACTAAACTCGAACTTATTAGTTTGAATTAACAAAGTGGATTAATTCGACTTAACGTTAAGTCGAATTAGTCCACTTTGTTAATTTGAACTAACTGTCCTTAATTCAAATTTATTAAGTTCACACTAAGGGTTCATACTAGCCTACACTATCCTTAGTTTGAACTAAGGATCAAACTAAGGGCTTAATTTGAACTAAACAGCAGGTTACTGTTTGACCTGATCCTGTGTTTTATTTTATAACTGTGCATTTATTTTCATTCCATTCTGTAAGTTCACCCATCTTCAAAGCATCTGACGAAGTGGGATTTTCTCTGACAAAAGCTCATGCGAAAAATAAATCCGTTAGGGTATGTCTACACAGCACTTTTATTTTGAAATAACACTGGTTATTTCGAAATAAAAGATATTTGGTCCATGTGACGTTTTCTTATTTTGAAAAGATGGATCCCATCCTTTCGAAATAAGAACTGTTGTTTTGAAACAGGTTAAACCCCGATTGTTTCGAAACGGCTGTTATTTCGAAACGGTTATTTCGAAATAAGGTCATTTGGACATGTTGTTTTGAAACAACACCATTGTTTTGAAACAACTGTTTTCAAACAACATGTCCAAACGGCCTTATATTGAATAACCATTTCAAAATAGCAGCCATTTCAATAGCAGGCTTTCCCTTAATTCGAATGAACATTTTCTTAATTCGAATTAACTTATTTCAAAATAAGGACTTTATTTTGAAATAACGATGTGTGTGTAGACATAGCCTTAGTCTTTAAGTGCCATATGTCTGCTTGGTTTTTGTTTTTTTTTTTTGCTGGACTCGACTAACACGGCTACCCCTTTGGAAACTTACTAATTTGGAATTCCTTAATTCAAACTAATGAAAGCCTCATGTAGATAGGTACTAAATTGGTTTGAATTAAGCCTCCTTAATTCGAACTAACTTGCAAGTGTAGACATATCCTACCTGTTTGGTAAAGTGGTGCTTGCAACTGAACCCGGTGTTTCAGAAATGATGACTCTGTTTGGGTAGCACAAAAATTGCACCTGTCTCTTGTGCCACCAACTTTTCTTGCAGACCCATGGTTACTATGGTGGCAGGAGGTCTGGATGGAAGAATCCTGCAGTTTCCAGAGGAGAACCATACATCATCTGCACTTTCCATCCCATGACACTGTTGTGTTGAGAGGGTGGTAGAGGAGGGGAGAGAGCCGGTTGCTGCAGTTTTCTTTTATTAACTTTCTACCATCTATGTGAGTTCCATAGAAGGGAGGAACCTGAAAATCACCAGCCTTGAGAACATCAGCTGTACTGAAGCCTGGGAGGGCATGTCACGCCATGTGTATCTTGTTTTTATATTTTGATTAGTTCTTATGGACAGAGACTTCATTTCACCTCATGAGCAAACTTCTCTGTTGCAACAAATGTTTTCTAGGAAATCCATCCTGTGCTGTAGTTTTACAGCCTACTTCAACACCTGCCTGCGAAGAGAGCTAAACTCTAGGTCTTTGATTGGTTTGACTGCAGCTGTGTTGAATTGTTCTTCTACAGCTTTTTAATGTTTTGTAGTGAGGGTGACCCAGTTTCCCAAAGTGAAAATGGGACACCACATGGGCTGACCCAAGTTTCCCAGGGCAAGGACTTACCAGACCCCCACCACCCAAGTCCAGGGCTTACGGCACCTGCCTTTGGTGCTCACTCCCAAAATGTTCTTCTGCACCCTCTAGAGCAAGAACAAATGCTCATTTTTGCCAAAGGCAGACATTCAGGCCAAGGCTTAAAAAGGGGATGGTCCTGGCCAAAGTGTACGGTCATCCTATCTATAGTGCTCATTACAGATCACGTCTTAACCAAAGCAATTGGAAACTTTGCACTTTCAGAAAATTGATCTTGTGCCACAGCTCAGAATCATTCTTACAGCAAGACTCTAGGCCATAGGTCCTTACAACCCCAGAGATCCCAGAAATGTGGTTGTAATTCATATCATGTGGTAAGAGAATTGGGTCCTACAAAATAAATGAGAGTTCAGCACTGAAATATAGGTGAGGACATAGGCTTCTGTGCTTTACTCAGTCAGCTATGTGATATCTCAAGCATACGTGGCTACATCACCATTAAATGGTATTTTCTCTAACAAAACATGAAATCTTAAAGAGGAGACACATATTTATGTAGCTTCTTGGAGGACTGTGTGCATCTGCACTGTCAACTAGCTCCTCTGCACAAATAAAAGTAGAACATGTGGTCAAAAACCCCACTGTTGTTTCTTTAAAATGACATCAATATTACTTTATTATAGCCCAAAACTGTTGAGTAGCACTTCCCGCATTTTAAAAAAAAACCCAGCAACACTGTTGTTTCATGAAAATAGGATGTTTAATATTGACATTAATTTTCTTCCACAATGAGGCCAAATGTTGCTTTCCTTATTCAGGAAAAACTCCCATTGAGTGTGCTGGACTGCAGGATCTGGCTGTGGCAAGTAGGCTGTTGCTGCCTTTGTGGAAATGTTATGCTGTGGTGTGGGAGAGGTAACCATAATACTGGACATAAACACATATATGTGGCTGCTGTAGCAGAGGCGACTGTGCCATTAAAAAAATCTTTACTATTAAATTACAATGTGAACTAAAAACTGATGTGCTATAAACCAATTTTTTTTTAAAAGAATACATAATCCTGGTTAATAAAATGGTTAGTGGTTTTGAATATTTTTTAGCTGATGGCCATCCAAATTTTGACAAGTTAAGGCTAAATATACATTTCTGCAGCACCGTCATATATATGTTGTGTGCAGATGGAGAAAAATCACATGTTGGCTGTAATTTCATAAGACTGGAGGGATCAGTCTTAAATTCACATGTTAAGATAAAATGGTGCAATTACCATTGCAGTCCATCTTTCTGGAATCCCTTCAGTCAAAGAACAGTCAACCATAATTGCGGATTTTGATGGAATATAGATGCAACAAAAATGTTTTAGACCACTGTGATTACATCATCTGCATCTTGAAGATCCCACACTGTTCACTCCCAAGCCCAGAAAAACCACAGCTTGCTCTGTATGTTATAAAGATCAGTGATATTGAACAGATGAACAGAAAACAAACAAAACACAAGTAGGGCTTATGAGGATTAGCATGCATATATACATATATTCACTCTCTGGCCAAGGAGAGAGGGGAAAGGCTTAGTGGTCTGAGCTTTAGGTTAGACTCCCTGGAACCACTGATTCAAATCCCAGCAGGGTTGACTCAACCCTTCATTCTTCTGAGGTGGATAAACTGAAACCCAAACAATTTACCACATGTGAGTCTTTCTGATGAGACTTTAAAAACAGAGGAGCTGTCTGTTTCTGTGGACGCTGGGGCCCACATTTTCAAAAGTGACCTGTGGTTTTGGATTCGAGTTTGGGACACTACAGAATGGTGGAGAGGATTGGAAAACTGTCCTGATAGAACTGACCCATTTCCACCCTCTTCTTTTCAGATCAGGTTTCTTTTTCCACTCTACAAGAAATTGTGTATAAAGTATATATCCTGTTTCCTAGTCATAATAGACAAAGGCAAGGTACCACATATGATGCCATGCAACTCCAATGTTTAATTCACTCTGGAAAGAATACTTTACCGCTACTATCTTGAACGTTATAATAATCACCACTTTAATTTTTTCCCACAACTTTGAGGCTTAATAGCTTTAAAATCTTACAAGTTGTAAAAACAATTAAAGCAATAATTTTAAAAAGAAGCAGAATAGGACCTTCAAAAGAATGTGAACCTTTAACACTTCATAGTTAAATAAGGACCTTGTAATAGTCACTTGAAGGCCAGCCCTGAGAAAATGCAGAAGCATCCTGTGAATTTGTTGATGCCAGTTCAGACAGGCTGTTTATTTTCATGATTTCATGGAAGAATTTTAATTTAATGAGTGTTTTATACACTAATGTAAAGCATAGTTTCAGCCCTATAATTATTGTGTCAAAATATTTCTGCTTAAACAGCAGCAGCTGACTACAGAAATGTGATTTACATCTGAATTGTATCAGGGGGACACTGCTAAAAGTAATCAACATGTGCTTCTTAACGGAATAAAAAATTAACAAAGAATAGCAATGCCTTTCTTAGCCTAGCCCCTTGTGCCTTTCATTTAAACACTGTGCTTATTTGGTTATGGGGCTTTTTAGGGATAGGATTTCAAAACAAATACAGTGCACATTGTAGTGCAATGTGTCAATTTGCACACTCATTTACTGTGATTGCACACACAGCTGGGGGAATTGTTGGAGCAAATTGCCAATTCTGGTCATTGTGACTGTAAACTGGTTCAAAATCTCTTTGTCTTTAAAAGTCTTTAAGTAACTGATACAGGATTTTTGCTTTGTGCAAAGCTGTCAGAAGCTTTGGATATGCCAGGCCAGGTTTTGTTCATGGGAAGTAGTTGGGAGTGCTCAAGGCTTCACCTGAAAGGGGATTTTGGAGTTGGCTGCTGGTATGGGATTGCTTAGTGGTGCAATTCCAATGGAGCTACAGTGTCAGAGAACTGGAGAGCAAGAACATGGGATCCTAGACAGAGCTAGTGTAGAAGTCCTGATCTCCATCTAATCCCCAGAGCTCCTCAAGAGATCATTATTTATTTGTGTTATAGTAGCTCCTAGAGGCCTCAGCTGAGACTGGGACCCCATTGTGCTTTGTACTGTATGCTCCCATCCTAAAAAAGTGTCCCTGCCCCAAACATTTTACAATCTAAACAGAAATGACAAGACTGATAAAGAACATGTTATTCTCCCTTGAAAATGGAGAACTAAGACACAGAGAGATTTAAATGACTTGTCCAGGGTCACACAGAAGCCTGCGGCAGAGCAAAGAAGCTAGGGACAGAATTTGGAGGAAGGGAAGCTCATGGTATTTCCCTAAGCACAGATGCCTCTTCTGTAAGCCTTAGTCTATACTTACAGGGCTTTTCAGTGGCAGTTGACAGCAGATACACGAAGCATATAAAATACCTTGCGTATCTGCCAAAGACTTTCTAAGCCACTGAGACACACTAGTGGAAGCCGACAGCAAATGCCTTGTGGTTGGCTTTCAGCAACTCCAGTTTTGGGGCTGGAGCTGCTGAAGCCATTGCCGGAGTACAGAAGTGAGCTCATACTTGCTGCTGAACCGCGCCCAGAAGAACGTGCTGATGGTGCCGTCAGTATAGATATACCCTAAGGGTCTTTTTTTGTGGAATGAGATAATTCCCCCCCACCATGCTTTGGGAGAGGGAGGTGGTGGTCGTGGTAGCAGTGGGTTAAGGTAAAGCAAGTTGACAGCCTGAGGAAGGAGTTTAGGATATTAGAGACACACAGTGGGTAAGATAATATCTTTTATTGGGCTAACTTCCGTTGGTTAGAGAATCAAGTTTTTGAGCTCTCCCACCAACAGAAGTTGGTCCAGTAAGCGATATTAGCTTGTTCTCTTTGTCCCTCTAATGTTCTAGAACCAACCTAGCTCCCATTGCACTTCAAGATATTAGATTAATTTGAGAGGGAGCCTTGAGTTTTCTTTTAGTTACACAGCGCTAGGCTCTATTGTTTGCTGTAACATCTTTCTCACATGGCACTTGCATGCAGTATCTACCTTTTCACCTACTAAAGTATTTCAAGACCCTCATGATCATGATTTTTCATCAGCATGTAGTCCAAGAATCCAGAGTCCACATCTGATTGTGGGTCTTTTGAGTGAAGATCATAAATCTTTCCTAGACAACACTTCATCAGTAGAATGGGAGGGACTGTAGAACACAAGAAGTGCCATTTTCTTAATGTTGTTATAGCCAAAGAATATAGTGATGGAATCTCATACTGCTAGCTCTCTGTTACAAATAAATTTGCTGGTGGTAAGGATGTTTCTGTTATTTTAGATTCATTTATTTAGTTACATCCAGCTGGCTTACATGCATGTTATATCAGCATTTTTGTTTATTTCATCTGAGGGTTGCTAAGCACAAAATGTAAACAGGTTTGCCAAAATTCTGTTTCCTCTAAAATTTAAGGGCCTGATCCTGCGATCTTACTCATGGTGAGTAGCCTCACAGATTTCTCAATGTACTCCTCAGTGTGAGTAAAACCAGTAGAATCTGGCATCAAATGTTTTTAGAGCACACAATCCTGTAGTTTTATCACTGGCTTTGATGGGAACAAGATCAGCTGATATACATGAATCTGGTATTTGTATAGTGTTTAGTGGAAACTGCATGTGCTCTTCTTACTTTGTACTAAGATTCCACTGAATTTTCCTTTGGATTTATTTCAAAGAAAAAAAATAAAGGCAGCAAAGATTGCTCTCCTTATGTTTTAGTTGCTTTTTTAACTCACTTATATTTTGACAATTCTGCATGAAACTTTTGGAGTATGTCTTTGTTTAAGCTGTATTCCTTCCATAGGAACAGTCAGTTCAATATATATGGCTAGTGTCAGCCATAACAAGCTTTGACAAGGGCATTTAGCGGTTGTAATTCAAATCTAATTCAGAACATCTTAGCACTGGACCTGTCAAGCCCTTGAAATGCACTATAGCCGCAAAACAGAGGGATATGGTCCCAATCTTGCTCTGTGTGACATCAAGCTGATGTGTCAACAAGAGCAGTTACAATTATAGGTTCTTTCACGCACACTAAGCTAATTTACAGTACTCTGAAAATGTGGTGAACGGATTTACTTGCCTGAAGATGCAGCACTTGCAAAAGACAGGGCAAATGATGTTTGCTCATTCACTAAGGAGCTGAAGATTGTCCAGTTTTGGTACCACCTTGTGAGAGGAGGGAGTTTAGCTTTAAACAGATTCTTTTTAAGATAAGAATGGATTTGCTTTAAACTCATTAAATAATCTTGTCAAATCAAATTACAATCACACTGTATGTTTATTTAAATTTACATCTAAAATGCACCTATTTGTTAAGTATGGATGATGTCCTTAATTGTATCTACAGTTATTGATTAATTTGTTTTGTTTTGTTTACTTGAAAAATAATGATCAGATTGGCTGTAAAAGGCTCACACTTGTGTTGTTTATATGTATTGTAAGAAGTATTGCAATAGGAGAGGTCTTTCCAGAAGCAGATCTGATCCAAGGATGTCCCACAAAAAAGAAGACAGGATTACAGTAACCAACATGTAATTTTAACATCAAGATATAAAAAGACTTGATTTTAAAATGCACCAGTGATTTAAAGCAGCTGCACATATTTAGAGAGCATGGCTTTAATGTATACAGAAAGGCTAATGGAAGCTTTTACAAAAGGAAAAAAATGTTTTATGATTTATCTACGTTTTAAACACGACAATATAGCCTCTCCACCCCAAGGACTCATAAATGGGATTTTTACTTCCTAAATTACAAAGGTAGTCAATTATTTGGGAATGAGTCATTCATTCAAAAATGTCTTTAACACAATGTGTTAACCGTCAGGAAATTTTACACCAATTGGAATTATGAACACCATAGTTTAAAATAAACTAATAAATGAATTGGCCAACCAGTTAAGTGTATTCGTTAAACTTCTTGTTTGCAGCATGTACATTTTGTGTGGGAGAAGTTAATTTCAGAGGTTACTTCCGATTTCAAAAAATGCTCATGCTTTCATTTTTCATAAGAATTTGCAAATCTGCGTCACTTTTCAGAAAAAGATCTTTAAGCCTCTTTTAAACCTTAGTTAATTAAGCCTCACATAACCTTGGCATTGTATGTACTATATTAGTCCTATTTTACAGAAGGAGAAACTGAGGGCCAGAGCCACTAATTTTAAGGCCTTTTTGTAGCAAGAAATTTATATTTTGAATATTCGAATATGTGTAATGACAAGCACATAGCTATGCCTGTTCAAACCCCTAGTGGGGAAGTGCTGCACTAATGTGAAGTGAGGCTAACACTGCATGGACTTCATCTGACAATTTGCTAGAGTAAGCCAGACTGGTGTAAACTGCTTTACATGTGTTCATCATAGGGTGTTTGAACCAGTGTCATTACATGGGTGTAGCTACATCAGTGCACACTTCTCTAATGTCAGCCAACTCTTGCTCCCACTGTTTAATATCTCATTTGACTTCTCATTGCGAATAAAGGTAACAAAACCTGGCCCCATGGGATTTGCCGAAGGCCACAACGTGTTAGTGCAGCCAACAGAAGAACTGCAAGGTTCTGATTCTCCCTCCTAATCACTTAGTCTTATTGGCTGTGTTCACACACAGGCATTATTTCGATACAAGTTGTGTCGAAACAACTTGTATCGAAATAATGCCTTATTTTGAAATAACTTAATTCGAATTAACAGTTTGTTAATTCAAATTAAGCAAAAAAGCTCAAAGTGAAATAGCAGTTTCAGGCAACAGTTATTTCAAAACAAGTCACTGTTGTTTTGAAACAACATGTTCAGACTGCATTGTTTCGAAACAATTGTTTCGAAACAATGTTGTTTCGCCCCCAAATGGGGTCTAAGTTGTTTCGAAACAACGCCGTTGTTTCGAAACAATGGGTGCCGTTGTTTCGAAGCAACCGTGCATTGTGTGAACAGGGTATTTCTTATTTCAAAACAACCTCTGTTGTTTCGAACTAAGAGTGCTGTGTGAACACAGCCATTGTCTCCTATGCTATAGAACAGTGGTTCCCAACCTGTGGTCTGCAGACCCCTGGGAGGTCGCAGGTGTATTGCAGGGGGGTCCACAGACGCACAGCCCAAGCACGTGGGCTACATAGGGCCTGCTGCAGAAGCAGTTTGTCTCTGCTGCTGCAGCCTGCCCAACAGGTATGTCTGGGCAGAGGGAAGGGAGGTGAATAGGATTCTGGGGGAGGAAGGGTGAGCGGCATTGGGGTATGTGGCTGGTGGGACCCCATGGGAGACCTATGGGGGGGGTTGGGGAGAGCCCAATGGCGAGGGTGGAGGGCTGTTTCCCTGCTGGGGCCAGATCATGGCAGCGGTGCCACTCCCCGCCTGGACCAGATCTCAGCGGCGGCGGTGCTCCACCTGGTGGGGATCAGATCCCAGCGGCAGTGCCGCTGTTCCATGGCTGGATCCTAGTGGCAGCATCACCACTCTGCGGCAGGGGCCGGATTCTGGCAGTGGGGCACCACTCCCTGCCCGCAGCCCGATCCCAGCGGTGGGGGTGCCTCCCCCTGCTCACAGCTGGATCCTGGTGGTGTGCCACCAGTCCATGGTGGGGGCTGGATCCCAGCAGCGGCGCCGCTCTGTGGCTGGCCTCTACAGGTGGCAGCACTGCTCCCCACCCACAGCTGAATCCCAGCAGCAGGGGCACCTCATCCCATCCATGGCTGGATCCCAGTGGTGGGGGTACCTCTCCCTGCCTGGCGGGTCTGCAAAAATTTTTTATGTTAAAAAGGGGTCCACCAACTTGAAAAGGTTGGGAACCCCAGCTGTAGAACCTTGACTCACCATCAAATCAAACTGGGATAATAATAGTCATTTGGAGCAACAGCAACTAAAATGAAACGGCTAGACAGGCTTGCCAGCTCTGTAACCCCTGCCTGTTTGGAATCACATTCTGCCCCCTTCTGTTGGAGGCTAGACCAGTTAGTGACTAATGAGCCTGATACAGCTGTGGCTAAGAGAGACGTCTTTTAGTTCCGGCAAATAGAAGCTTTTCATTTAGCAGAAAGAGACCCCAGGTTTGATGCCTGATGATGACCAGGATGACCAGTGTTACAAGTGGGGGCTCACCCAGGAGTTCAGCTGGGAAGTTGCTGAAGCTCATGCTGCTTTCCCCTGCCTTGGGGAGTATGCAGCCCATGTCCGCCTGGTGTGGTACTCTGTCACTCTAGTGATGGCTGGGACAGATAGTGGTGTGGCTGAAGCGGCTACTACAGCCTTGACTATGAAAGTGCTGTCTTATCTCAGGCAGTAGAGGCTTATGCATTAAGCTCAAGAGAGCCTAAATTTGATCCCAGCTACAAACAACTGGACTCTGTTGGCCTTACTTTAGCATGACAGTGACTCAGAGGGTAGGCCCTGGTCTTAACTTGCTGCCATTTTCAGCAGCAGTCACAGGGAGATATACAAATTACTTAAAATAATGTGTCTCTCTCCTTTTGACTTCCTAACATCCACTTGCCTTGGCAGCTCCACTCTGCTAAGTCAAAGAGATATGCCCCCCTTGACTCAGCCCTACTCCACTTGAGGGGGTGGGCTTCAGTGATCGAATTCCAGATCAACTGAGCAGGTCTTCACAGACCCGCCCCTCAATCAAACCAGGAAGCTCAGATTGATGGTGGCATATTTTGTCCGCTGGCAGTATAGACATGTGCTAGATTTGCCCTTACAGTGGCATGGAAAGCCTGTACACTGAGTGGAGGTATGAATAACAGTGCAGATGGTGAGGCTCGCCCTAGCTCAGAATAGCATGTCAGAACCCCAGGATATATACCTCTCTCTATACGTATTTCTGTGTACCCACGTAGCACCTCCCGTGTCTGTGCTTCTATATTCAGCAATGTAGTCTCCAGTTTCCTCTGTGCTACTGGAGCCTTTCACAGCAGCATGTAGCTACATACAATAGTGAATGTGGATATACCCTGATTATCATTGAAGTCTGTAGCCCACACACTGTCACAAGTGTAGACAAAGTCAGAGAGGCACCATTTCTCTCATGCTCCTGTCCTGCTCTGAGAAGTATGGGAGATTAAATTACAACATACCTTTCTGGGATGGAGGTTGTTTGCTTTCCATGAGCTATACATCCACTCACTTCCTATCCCCTCCTCACCAACTTGCTTGTGTAGGAAATTACTGGGATCTATCCAGCCAGGCTCAAACTCAGTGTGAGCAGCCCTAACATGGCTGCATAGGAAGGTGGTAGCAAGAAGTTGAGTCCCTGGGCAGCTGCTTTCAGGTTAGTCATGAATTCAAAATGGTCTTGACACATTGGAGAATGGGTCTGAAATAAGCAAGATGGAATTCAATATAGACAAGTGCCCAGAACTACACTTAGGAAGGAAAAAAATCAAATACATAGATATTAAATACGGAATAACTGACTAAGTGGTAACACTCTTGAAAGGGATCTCGGGGTTGTAGTGCATCACACATTGAGTGAAAGCCAACAGTGTGATACAGTTGCAAAAAGCTCTAGTGTAATTCTGAGGAGTATTAACAATACTGTCATATGTGCAACACACGAAGGCTCTACTCAGCACTGGTGAGGCCCAGGGGTGTTGCTCCCCTGAAAAAGGGGTCGGGGCCCAGACCCTGCCCCCTGCCGTGTGGCCCTGCACTTGGGCCTGATCTGGTGCCAGGGCCAGATCCAGCTCATGCTGTTGCTGGCCAGCAGCAGGCAGCTCAGGTGGGCCCAATCCAGCCCCAGCTGCTGCCTGCTGGCCAGCAGCAAACAACCCAGGCTTGGATCCAGCTCCTGATGTTTGCCGCTGCCTGGTAGGAAGTGGTGGGAGCTGTATGGGGCTCGCCTGACACCTGCCACTGGCCAGCATTGGCAGTAGCTGGATCAGAGCCTGGGCTGCCTGCTGCTGGCTGGCTTGGATCCAGCTCCTGCCACTGCTGGCCAGCAGCTGGTGGTCCCAGAGGGCCTGATCCAGTTCTAGCTGCTGCCTGCCAGCCAACAGCAAACAACAAGAACCTGATTTGAGCCCAGGCTGCTTGCCGCTGGCCAGCAGCAGCTGGAGCTGGTTCGGGTGTGCTGGTGCCACCAGCTGCTGGCTGGCAGCAGCAGGAGCCATATCTGAGCTGGCCAGCATCAGGTGGCCCTGGTAGACCTGATATGGCCCTAGCCACTGCTGGGGCTGGGCCAGAGATGTGGGGGTGCTGCAGCCCCCAGGCCCTATTGCAACGGCGCCCCTGGTGAGGCCTCAGGTGGAGTAATGACTCCAATTCTAGGCACCATGCATTAGCAAATATGTGGATAAATTGGAGAGAATCCAGAAGAAAGCAACAAAAATGCTCAAACCTGACCTATGAGGAAAGGTTAAAAAACCAGGCATGTTTAGTCTTAAGAAAAGATTGAGAGGAAGCCTGATAAATCTTTGAATATATCAAGTGCTGTTAAAGAGGATTGTGCTCAATTATTCCCTATGGCCAATGAAGGTAGGACAAGTAGTAATGAACTTAACCTGCACTAAGGGAGATTTTAGGTTAGATATTAGGGAACATTTTCTAACTATAAGGGTAATGAAACTCTGGAACAGGTTCCGAGGCGGGCTGTGAAGTCCCATCACAGGAGGTTTTAAAAAACAGGTTGGACAAACACATGTCATGGTGATTTAGGTTTACTTGGTCCTGCCTCAGCACAGGGGACTAGATTAAATGACCTTCTGAGGTTCTTTCAGCTCTACATTTCTATGCTCTAGGTGAAAATTAGAAAAAAATTTGGGTCATTCGGTGGAAGCTGCACACATACAATTGATGGGGTATTTGCTCTGATGCACTGAAGAATTGTCAGAGTTCATAGAGATGGGAATTGTACCAATGGATCTGATCTGGCTCCCCTTCAAGTAAATGTCAAACCCTACAGATTTGACTTGAAGCAGGTAAGGCCTGTACAATTGGCACACTTGAAAAGTCCATGCCAGTATCAGAAGTATAGAGATGTGAGTGATATTCCTTGCACTTGAAAAGGAACTTGTAATATGTCAGAAACTAGAATAAACTTTTAAAATATTTCCACTGTACTTCTATATGTTCACAGTCTGGTCCTTGTAGCTCATAGCTGGAATGAGACACACAGAAATTAAGGAAATGGAATAAGAGAATTAAAGTACAGATCTTCTCTAAGAAAAAAGAAATAGTAATTGCAAAATTAACACCATCTTACTTGGCAGGTATGTTCTCTATTCATACTTAATCATTTTAGTTGTATATTGTAGACTATAAAGCCCTGATCTCCTGTACAGGACTTTAATTAATTTCTGTTTGAACTCGGGAGCATATCTTTTAGTGCTGACCTTGCAGTTTTATGGAATCCATGAGATACTGTTAGCATGCAACCCAACAATGCTATTGTTACAAAGTCACTGACACAGGGCATCACTCACCTCAGTGGTGCTTCTGACTAGCCATCTTGGGGATTAGTTCCAGTCTCTTCTAATGGTGCCTTGTTCATCAGCACTTCTGCTTGCAGCCTCGTCTCTATAAGGACATGACACCATTTCCAGCAGGGTCACAGCCTGTGCACTTCCTCCATTCCCCTTTCTAGGAGTTAATACTGCAGTTCCACTAACCAGCCACTCCCTGGTGGTGAAGGGTGGAGGGAAGCCCGCTCACTATTCAGGGTCCTAGCATAGGGACTTTGTAGACATCAGCCACAGGCTGCATCTCCGCCAACTCCTTAATGCACTTCCCTGGGCCACTTCCCTGCGGCCCCAGCACCTGCTTTGCCCTCATCTTCCTCTCACAAGAAGACTGATTTTCACCCCTTGAGCTCCAGGCAGCTATTGACTCTGTTCCGTCCTGCAGCTCTTATATGAGCCTACTGGGCCCTGAATGTTTGCTCTGCGCAGCCTCTTGCTAATTGGCTGCTCCCTCTTCAGCCTCCCTTAGGCAGTTTTTAAGTCTTTATGTGTCAGTGTGGGGCAGATGCCCCTTCATGGTAAACTTTTAAAAAGGACAAGCTTCTGGAATTTGGAGAAGATTCGTGAGTCTGCATGGCAGTGATAGTAGAATATCAAGTTGGTCATATACCTGGATGATCAACTGCTGAAATGGTAGAATCATAGAAATTAGGGCTGGAAAAGGTCTATTGCAGTAGGTTATCTTGTTCATTCTCCAACTTTTGGAGGCTGGTTCCTTACAGTATATTCTAGTATTTGGTCCTGTTCTGTTTGAAATGACTAGGTTTTTAGCATTCCCCTAGAGAGGCATTTCCCAAACTAATTTGGGCTTGGAATATGTTGACAGAACACACACGGTGGTCTAGGGGCATGGAAGGTGTTCATATGGAAAATTGCCACATGTATTGCTCAAAAGTTGATTTAAAAGAGTTAGTGTTTTGGGCGATGGCTATATACTATTGTGATTGTGTTGTAAATATTAATATACCTACAGTCTAAATACTAGTCAGTAACCGTAGTATTTTTGATATACATATAATTTCATATTTAGTATTTTAGAAGCAGGAACGATGCTGCCCCAGAAAAAGGCCCGGGCTTGGGCGCTGTCCCCTGAGCTCGATTCGGTGCTCGTGCCCGATTTGGTCGCGGGACCCTGGGTAGAGCCTGGTTCAGGCTCATGCAGCTGCCAGCTGGCAGCCAGGCCCCAGATCCCTGGCCAGGGATGGGGCTGGGTAAGGCAGCCGCCACTGGGGCAGCCTGCCCTGGATCCCCGGCTTGGGCCAGGGCCTGATTGGGCTGCTGCTGCCATGGGACACTTGGGGCATTGGCACTGGCACTGGGACTTGGGGCATGTACCCCCCCCATGCCCAGCACCAGTGATGCCACTGTTTAGAAGGAAAAATATCGCTAGCATCGAAATTTTTTCACAGAACACCAATTCACAGTGTTCTGTGAAACATTGTTTGGGAAGCACTGCCCTAAAATGACCACTCTGCTATCTAGCAGACTGTTTAATCACTCAAAAGAATTTTTTCCTGTTACATAATCCATATTTTCCTTTGTGTGATTTTTGGCGGTCCTTTAACCACATTATTATTTCTTTTTCCTCTGATTTGCTAAGCTGCAGAGTATCTCTCTTTAAAATTAATGTCTAAATTCTAAGAAGTGTGTGCTGACCTCCCCTTGAGGTTCTGCATGGTGATGGAGTTATAATCCTTACCAGCTGACATTGCCCCAGTTTCCCAGTTCAGTGCCTAATACTCACACTTTGCCTACTAGGCTATCACGTAATTAATAAAACAAGCAAGGAGTCTTGTGGCACTTAAAGACTAACAGATTTGTTTATCGCGTGAGCTTTCGGGGAGAAAATCCCACTTCGTCAGATGCTTTGAAGGGGGGGGAACTTACAGCATGGGGTGAAAATAAATGCAGGGCAGCGTGAGACATGGGATCAGGTCATACTGCAACAGCAAATCAGAGCATTTGTAAGGATTCAAACTCTAGGAAACAGTGCATAGAGGGAGGGTGAAGTCAAATTACTTGATAATTAATTAATTAATTAATTATCAAATATTAATTAATAATCAGATAATTTGACTTCACCCTCCCTCTGTGCGCTGTTTCCTAGAGTTTGAATCCTTACAAATGCTCTGATTTGCTGTTGCAGTATGACCTGATCCCATGTCTCACGCTGCCCTGCATTTATTTTCACCCCATGCTGTAAATTCCCCCCCCTTCAAAGCATCTGACGAAGTGGGATTTTCTCCCCGAAAGCTCACGCGATAAATCTGTTAGTCGTTAAGTGCCACAAGACTCCTTGCTTGTTTTGCTTTACTAGACTGACACGGCTGCCCCTTTGGAACCTGACATAAATTAATGGAGTTGTGGCTGAGCGACCAGAGGACAGCAAACAGGGGAGTTTGAGAGGGAGTTTGGGGAGGAGTTTGTGACACCACGATGGTGAAGAGGAGCCGCACTGCTGCCAGCGCCCCTTCTGTCTCTTCTACCTGTGCCTGTAGCCAGACAGACATCCTGGCCATAGATATCTCTACCCAGACCCTGGTGTGGACTTGCAGGGACTGCAGCCTGCAGTTCCCTGTCTCCAACGATCAGGCTGGGGAGATGAATCGATGTGACAGGTGCCTGCTGGTGGAATCTCTCAGGAGGCAGGTGGGAGAGTTACAGGAGGAGGTGTCTCGGCTTAGGAGTATCCACACCCTGGAGAAGTTCCTCGACAGCATCCACGAGGAGAAGTGCAAGAAGGAGGGCACTAACCAGGTACCAGAGACTACTGCCTCAACACTGGAGCTGGATGGGGAGCCTGTGGCAGGGGGAGGACACTGGCAGCTGGTTACCTCTGGCGGTAGGCAGTGCTTCACCCCTGCCCACAACCCACCCTCTGTTGTGGTGAAGAATCGATATGCGGTGCTAGAGACGGTGAAGGAGGTGGAAGAGGAGAGGCCATGCACCCCCGAGGCTGGGAGGATCACAGCCACCACAGCTAGGAGGAAACGTAGAGTTGTGGTGGTTGGGGACTCACTTCTGAGGGGGACGGAGGCACCCGTCTGTCGCCCTGACAAGATCTCTCGAGAGGTATGCTGCCTGCCAGGTGCCCGCATCCGAGACGTGACGGAGGGATTGTCGAGAATCATCCGCCCCTCTGACTACTACCCCATGCTTCTCATCCATGTAGGAACCAATGATACTGCGAGAGGTGATCCTCGGCAGATCAAAGGTGACTTCAGGGCTCTGGGAGCGCGGGTGAAGGAGTTTGGAGCACAGGTGGTGTTCTCCTCGATTCTTCCGGTCAAGGGTAGAGGCCTGAGCAGAGACAGATGCATCCTGGAGATGAACATTTGGCTGCGAAGATGGTGTCGTCAGGAGGGCTTTGGCTTCCTCGACCATGGGTTGCTGTTTCAGGAAGAAGGACTGCTAGGCAGAGATGGACTTCATCTTTCGAGGAAGGGGAAGAGCGTTTTTGGACGCAGACTGGCTGACCTAGTGAGGAGGGCTTTAAACTAGGTCTGAAGGGGGAAGGAGACCAAAGCCCACAGGTAAGTGACTATGTGGGAGACCAGGGGGATGGGATGGAACTTGGGGGGTGCCGGGACTGTAACTACAGGGATAGAAGAGAGGATAGTTGGAACATGCGGGGGGAATCAAATAACTTTCTTAGATGCTCTAATGAAGCCCTAATGCCTGAGGCAGGTGGGGGAGGTCAACACCAAAAGAAAATCCAGGGAGGTAGATACATTAGAATTGAATGTCAAAATGGGAAAGTAGGGCAATCAGCTGGGTATCTTAGGTGCCTATACACAAATGCAAGGAGCCTGGGAAACAAGCAGGAGGAATTGGTAGCACTAGCGCAGACAAAGAACTATGACATGATTGGGATAACAGAGACGTGGTGGAATAGTTTGCATGACTGGAGCTCTGCAATAGATGGGTATAGACTGTTCAGGAAGGACAGGCAGGAAAGGAAAGGGGGAGGAGTAGCACTATATGTAAAGGAGCTCTATGACTGCTCAGAGCTCCATTATGAAAGTGGAAACAAGCCAGTTGAAAGTCTGTGGGTTAAGTTTAGAGGGGAGAGCAACAAGGGGGATGTTGTGGTAGGTGTCTGCTACAGACCACCAGATCAGAAGGAGGAGGTGGATGAGGCATTCTGTGTACAACTGACAGAAGTTTCTAGAGCACAGGCCCTGGTTCTCATGGGGGACTTCAATTACCCTGACATCTGCTGGGAGGCCAATACAGCAGTGCACAGGCAATCCAGGAAGTTTCTGGAGAGTGTTGAGGACAACTTCCTGGTACAAATGCTGGAGCAACCAACTAGGGGCCTTGCACCTCTCGATCTGCTGCTCACAAATCGAGAAGAATTTATCAGGGAAATAGAAGTCAATGGCAGCCTGGGTAGCAGTGACCATGAAATGATTGAGTTCAAGTTGATGATTAAAGGAAAGAAGGAAAGAAGCAAAACACAGACCCTGGACTTCAGAAAAGCAGATTTTGTCTCCCTCAGGGAACTGATGGGCAGGATCCCTTGGGAGGCTGATCTGAAGGGGAAAGGTGTCCAAGAGAGTTGGGTGCATTTTAAAGAAACCCTGCTAAGGGCACAGGAAGATACAATTCCGATAAGGAGAAAGCACAGCAAATGTGGAAGGCGCCCACTGTGGCTTAACAGAGAGCTCTGCACTGAGCTGAAGCATAAAAAGGACGCTTACAGGAAGTGGAAGCTAGGACAGATGACTAAGGAGGCATATAAAGACATTGCTCGGGACTGCAGGGATAAAATCAGAAAGGCCAAAGGACAAATGGAGTTGCGACTAGCAAGGGATGTGAAGGATAACAGGAAGGGGTTCTACAAGTATATCAATAACAAGAAGAGGATCAGGGATGGTGTAGGTCCCTTACTGAATGGGGCAGGCATCCTCGTGACAGAGGATGAGGAAAAAGCTGAAGTGCTCAATGCTTTTTTTACTTCAGTTTTCACAAGCAAGGTCAGCTCCCAGCCCACTACACTAGGTACGGGGGACTGGGGAGAAGAAGAGAGGCCCTTGGTGACAGAAGGTCAGGTTAGGGACTGCTTAAAGAAACTAGATGTGCACAAGTCCATGGGGCCGGATGAACTGCATCCGAGGGTGCTGAGGGAGCTGGCTGATGAGATAGCAGTACCGTTGGCCATTATCTTTGAAAACTCGTGGCGAACGGGGGAGGTGCCAGAGGACTGGAAAAAAGCAAATATAGTACCTATCTTCAAGAAAGGCAAAAAGGAGGATCCAGGGAATTACAGACCTGTCAGCCTCACCTCAATCCCTGGAAAAATCATGGAGCAGCTTCTCAAAGAATCCATCCTGAAACACTTGGAGGAAAATAGAGTAATCAGGAATAGTCAGCATGGATTTACCAAGGGTAAATCATGCCTGACCAACCTCATCGCCTTCTATGATGAGATGACTGGATTTGTGGATGCGGGAAGAGCCGTTGATGTCATATACCTTGACTTTAGCAAGGCTTTTGATACGGTTTCCCACAGCATTCTCATTGGCAAATTAAGGAAGTATGGGTTAGATGCATGGACTGTAAGGTGGATAGAAAACTGGCTAGAACAACGGTTTCAGCGTGTAGGAATCAATGGCTCCATGTCAAGTTGGCAGGCAGTAACGAGTGGTGTGCCCCAGGGGTCGGTCCTGGGGCCAGTTCTGTTCAATGTTTTCATTAATGATCTGGATGATGGGATAGATTGCACACTTAGTAAGTTTGCAGATGATACCAAACTGGGGGGAACGGTAGACACCCTAGAGGGCAGAGACAGGATTCAGGGAGACCTAGACAAACTGGAGCAGTGGGCCAAGAGGAATCTCATGAGGTTCAACAAGGATAAGTGTAAAATCCTGCACTTGGGACGAAAAAACCCCATGTACTGCTACAGGCTGGGGAGTGATCAGCTAAATAGCAGCACTGGAGAAAAGGACCTGGGAGTCATGGTGGATGGGAAGCTGGATATGAGTCAGCAGTGTGCTCTTGCTGCCAAAAAGGCCAATGGCATACTGGGCTGCATCAGAAGAAGTGTTACCAGCAGATCGAGGGATGTGATCATTCCCCTCTATTCTGCACTAGTGAGGCCACATCTGGAATACTGTGTCCAGTTTTGGGCTCCCCACTACAAAAAGGACATGGACAAATTAGAGAGAGTCCAGAGGAGGGCAACCAAAATGATCAAAGGGCTGGAGCACAAGCCCTATGAAGAAAGACTGAAGGAACTAGGCTTATTTAGCCTGCAGAAGAGAAGACTGAGGGGGGATTTGATAGCAACCTTCAACTACTTGAAGGGTTGCTCCAAGGAGGAGGGAGCTCGACTGTTCTCGGTAGTAACAGAGGGCAGAACGAGAAGCAATGGTTTCAAGTTACAGCTGGGGCGGTCCAGGCTGGATATTAGGAAAAACTTCCTTACTAGGCGAGTGGTGAAGCATTGGAATAAGCTGCCTAGGGAGGTGGTGGAATCTCCATCTCTGGAGGTGTTCAAGTCCCAGCTGGACAAAACACTGACTGGGATGATCTAATGGGGGTGGTCCTGCTTTTTTTTTGGCAGGGGGTTGGACTAGATGACCTTGTGGGGTCCCTTCCAACCCTATGATTCTATGATTCTATGATGGCAAGTTCCAAAGAGGCAGCCGTGTTAATCTAGTTCAGCAAACCAAGCAAGGGGTCCTGTGGCACTTAAAGACTAACATGTTAATCTTTGAGTGCCACAGGACTCCTTGCTTGTTGTTCTGAAGGAATACTCTGTATAACTTAGACCATCTGTAACACTGATCTTTTTCTTTCTTTGAAAAGACACTGTCAAGGTATATTTTGTAATTTTTCAATAATTTCTTTTTCTATATATTAACCACTAAAAGCTTGAAAATAAAACCTGTTTCACTGCTGAATGTCTGTTCTTTCCTAGTCATGTGATAGCTAGTTTGTTGTTGTAGGGGTGCTCATAAAATGCTGGTCCAGAAAAATGGATTTTTTTTTTTTAAAGAGGCTTTTGAATATTTTTTAAGTCCATGATTGCTACTGGATATAGGGAAAAAGAAGGCTGGGCAAATATGGGGCATGCCAATACATCAGAGTTTCTTGAAATGCAAATATGTCACATGAATCATTAAGAGGAAATGTATGTTTTATAATTGGTCTTTTTTTAACAGTAGCGTGATTGGTTTTTTTTTAAAAGGAAAATGTTATTAATATTTGTAAAATCTATATTTTTATAAAGAAATTCAGGTGTTAGTAACACTGGTAACAAATGTTTGCTCTGCCAGTATCCCTTAAAACCATCAAGGATCAGCTTTGGATTCTGATAGGCAAGTGCAGTTCTGCTGACTTCAACAGTGTGTGTTTTGGGGCAGGGCTGGGCCCTAAATACTAAATCTTATCACCACATCTGTATGTGCTGAGAGCTCATGGGTGAAAAGCTCAAACTATTACTTTCACAAGAAGAGGAGTCAGGTTCCAAGCTGAGGAAAAGGGTCAGCTTCTCCATTCTGTTATTCCAGTTTCATGTTGTAGTTCCACCAGTGTAATGCTGGAGTAGCAGAATGGGAAATGGAAGTCTTTGCATATAGCGGTTTGAAATATGAAATACAGAGTTGCAAATATCACAGACATAGCATTGTCATTTTCTCAGTTGTGTTTTCTCTCATCTAGAAACGTACTCAAACTGAGTAGCCCACATGTGCTATGAGTTCAGAATCTGCCCCCAGTCAATTTTGCAGCATGAGTTCATCAGAATGACTGCAGGAACTCTCTATGCAGTGTTATAGCTCTGTTGGTCCCAAAATATAGTGAGAAAAAGTGGATGAGGTAATATCTTTTATTGGACCAAATGCTACTGCTGAGAGACAAGTTTTCTAGCTTACACAAAGTTCTTCTGCAGGCACTCTGGTCATTTTTGGAGAGTAGTAAACCAATATGTGCTTACAAACAAGCAGCTCATTTCTACAGTCTGTATCAGAGTTATATAGCTATGCAAGTGAGGTCCTGATCCTGAAAGGCTTAAGTACCTGCATAAATTGAAGGTTCTGGAGGCTTCTTCCCAAGACTTCATCTTGACTTGCTGGGTAGGAAGCCTATATGTCTTTGACACTGAAAGCCACACAGTGGTGTGCCACCTGGTGTGCTAGGTGTCTGTTGATGGAATCCCTCTGGAAGCAGATAAAAATGCTGAAGAAGGAGGTGGCTCTTCTGGGTAGCATTTAGGCATCTGAGACTTCATCAACAAGGATGTACATGGGAACATGTGGGATAGAGGATGTTAGCCAACCACAGACAACTGCAGAAGCACTTGGGGAGGAAGGAGAACTAGTTGCTGTACAAGTAAGATGGTGGCTGCTGGCCATCTCAGGCAGTAGACATTGTTCCATGCATTACCCAGATCCATCCATTTATCAAGGTGAAGAATTGCTCTGCTTTACTGAGAACTGGAAGGAAGAAGCAAAACGCAATGGCTGAGTAGAAGGAGCTATTTGTCACCAAACCTGGGAGACTCAGAGCCACCAAACCTTAGGGGCTGGGAGGGCCAGCCCAGCAGCTGGGTTTAGCACTCTATGTCCACCCCACTGCCTTCAGGTTTCTGCCTTGAAGGTGGCAGGGTGGGAGACAACATAGCAGTGGGTGGGGAGGGGGAGCAAGGGCGCAGAAAGCAGGGCCTGGGGCAGTCATCACTTTCACACACACCCCCATGGATGGCTCTGAGTAGATCACAAATTAAATATTATTGAACAATATAAGGCAGTTCTGCAAAAGACTAATATTCAGGCTTGTATTAAGAAAAGTATTGTTTGTAATGACATGGCAAGTAATTCTCTCATTCTACGCAGCCCTAATGTAGTGTCCAGGTCTGGGTGCCACACTTTATGTAAAATGTGGACAAACTGAAGAGAATCCAAGAACAACAAAAATGATAAAACTTGACCTATGAGAGAAGGTTTAAAATAGTGGGCATGTCGAGTTGTGTGAAAAGAAGACTGAGTGGAACCTGGTAATGGTCTTCAAATACGTTAAGGGATGTTATATGGAGCAGTGTTTCTCAATCTTTAGTGGACTGGAGAACTCCTAAAGTTATTAATTGCTTTACATGAAACACCTGATGAAAACTTTTTTGAAAAAACTGGTATGTTGCATCTTTATTGTTCTTAACATCTGTGTACTACGCATTCCTGAGAAAATGATTTGGGAAACTGAATTAAATACAATTTTATGAATATAAAGTGTTTATTTCTGAAAAAATAAATACATAATGATTATGCACACAACTTAAAACCGAAAATATTAAGTTTTAGTGGGAATTTTGAGCTTGTATGTTTGAACAAAATTAGTCTATTTCTGTAGTAAGGTTCACCAAAGAAAGTTTTACCATGGAAGTTATGTCCAAGTGATTTTGATAGCAGTAACAGTGATAAAATCTAAAACGCCGCAGCTGAAGCAAAGAAGCAAGATGGCGGTGGATGCCAACATATTCCTGAAAGAGTGGCTGCAGCTGGGGCATTTTAAATCTCCCAGACATGCATTCCCTATTCTTATTCAGTAACACCACCCCCAGTGGAGTCATCGAACTATGTCCATGGGGCATCTGTGTTCCCTGGAATACCAGCTGAGAAACACTGATATAGTTCCAAAGGGGTAGCTGTGTTAGTTTAGTTCAGCAAAACAGGCAAGGAGTCCCGTGGAACTTTTAAAGATTAACTAATTTATTTATCACATGAGCTTTTGTGGGAGACAATCCCACTTTGTCAGATGCTTTGAATTTGAGGGAACTTATATAATGGGAGACAGTGATCAGTTGTTCTCTGTGTCCACTGAAGGTAAATAAGAAGACATGGGATTATTCTGAAGCAAGAAGATTTAGGCTGGATATCAGACAAAACTTTCTAACTATGGGTATGTCTACACTGGAGCCTTAGGTCAACTTAACCTCCCTTAAGTCAACCTAAGGAACTCCATGGCCAAACTAGGCTTTTATTAAGTTGACTTAAGCTCTCACTTAGGTTGACTTAATAACATCTACTCCTAAGGTCGACTTAAGATTTAAGTTGATCTAGGAGCAGGAGCCTGGCCCTGGGCTCCACTCACGGCACGCTCCCAGCCCAGATCCTGCCCCTTGGTGCCTGATCCAGCCCTAGCCGTTGCTGGCTGGGAACTAGATCCAACCCCAAGCCCCTTGTGACAAGGGGCTTGGGGCTGGAGCTGTCTTCCGCTGCCTGAGTCAAGGGGCTAGGAGTGTGGTCTGGCTCCCAGCCCCTTGCTGGAGACAGTGGGGGCTAGGAGCTGGCTCCCACCACCTGCAGCAAGGGCTGGGAGCCAGGTCGGGGTCCTAGTCCCTTGCCAGTGGTGGCAGGAGCCAGACCGAGTCACCATGGCCGGATTGGAGTCCCAGAGCCAGATCACGCCCTGTGGCAGAGTAGGGTGCCGGTCCTGAGCCCAGCCTGTGATATATTTAGTAGTAAAGACATACCCCTAAGTCAACTTCACAAGGTCAACTTTAAGTCGACCTTGTGATGTCAACTTTAAATAGCCCTCTAGTGTAGGCATAGCCTATAAAGATAGTTAAGCTCTGGAAATGGCTTCCAAGGGAGCTGTGAAATCCCCATCACTGGAGGTTTTTAAGAACAGGTTTGACAAGCACCTGTCAAGGATGGTTTATGTTTACTTGTTCCTGCCTCAGTGCAGGGGGTCGGACTTGATAAACTTTTGAGGTGCCTTACAGTACTAAGATTTAATGATTCTGTGTGGACAGCCCTAATGACTTCAGTAGAATTACTCACTGTGTACAAAATTAAGTATGTGTGTATTCTCAGGATTGGCACCTAAATCATAGTCAGACTGCTTAAGGATTGCAAAGTCAGGCCCTATGGAATTTAGAATGCATGATGAAAGCTTCAGTTTTGTGCAATAGTTTTACTGACCTTCTGAATGTGTTCTAACAAATGGGAAAAGAAAACACTGTGAAAACTGAGGGTAAAATTGTTCATTTTCATTTTTAAAAATTCTTCTTTAATCCTGCAGGAATTACTTTTGCACCAAGCAAGAGATTCTGTTTTTAAATTTTTAAGTATCTCCCAACACACACTCTTTCCAGAGAAATTTGAAAAATGCTAAGTAAATGGGAGTCAAGTATTATTTGCAGTGCAGATCAAGAATTCTCTTTTTTTACCAAACACACATGCCAGGAATCTGACACAGGATTTGAACCGCAACATTTGAAAATTAAGGAAAGTAAAGGCTATTCTCTTTGTCATCACACTTCCACTTGTAGTGATAGTTATTAAGCAGACCCAATCAAAACAAAAGGGATACTGTTTCTCTTATGAGTAATGCACTAACCTAGCAAAAGAAAAAAGTTCATGTAGGAGGTATGAGTTCAGACAGCATAAGATTTATTGCGATGGCTACAGAAATTATTCCTCCTTTACAGCACTTAAATTGTCTAATTATTCGCAGCTGTTTTCAATTTGTTTCAGGTTCTTAATTAGGGGGTAAGGTCCTCTGCTGAAGTACTGAACTAACTTTGCAATAAGTTGAGAATTGCTTCATGCTAAATCAGCCCAACCCTGGGGCTGATTAGTGGAATCCACTGAAAGATAATTTGTTATTCATGCTTATCCATCTGTCTCCCACTGAGCTCAGATAAAGGTTCCGAAAGACACAATTTCCTTCTTCTTTGTATAATTATTTTGACCCATCAAGACAATCAGGCGCTAGCTGCAAAAAAGGGAGGTGATGTTTGCTGTCCTTTCTGAGGAATAATGTAAGGTAAACAGATAAATTTGGGACCCAGCACCTGCTAATCTTAATTAATCTCTAGACCTGGAGTTAAGGGATAACAGCAGGGGGCTGTGTGCCTGAGGATTTCTTTCTAAAGCTAATAGACATGCAAGTGCAAGTGACTCATGAAGCCCTTTAGACTTCTAGAAAAGGGATCTTTCCTTGAAAGATATTGGCTATGGTCCCATGTTATGCTTATGTTGATATCTATGAGGAAAGGATCAGTGCTGCTGAAGATACCCCAGTTCTCTTCAACTAATTTATCACATATCTTGCACTGGAAAAGCAGAGGATTATGTAGTACCCAAATTATTCTTCAGATGCAAATTAGTCTTCTCATTCTACCTCAACTTTGTTCTTTACATGTTTTCTTTGATATTATCCATCTGTTTATATGACACTTTAGGGATCCAAATTTCCAACAGTTATAAGCCCTAGGGCTAGATAGAAAAAATGCACATGCAGTTTGAATGTGTAGCTTATTTGTATATACAGTTATCATGATTGGATATACAAGTGAAGATTTGTACTTACATATAGTTAATTGGATACCAAACTGCTCACTTCCATATGCAAATATAGTAGAAGTAACTGAGGGGCTAATCCAATCCCAGAAGAAGCTTCTTAGATTTCAGTGGGTGCTGCTCCAGCTCTAGTATTTGATCTACAGCTGCTCAAAGAGTCTATTTAAAAAACTGGCTATTAATAAATATGGACCTTTATTTTACAATATTATAGGAATGGAGTGGTCAGCTGAAGTGAGATGTTGCTTGTGATTCTGTGGATTCTCCTATAGAATTTAATAGAAAATAATCTTTGCATAGATTTGTTTTATTTACTGTCCTATAGAATTTGATAATTTCATTCTTGCTGTTGAATATTTTAATGGTTCAAACAACTTGTGGAAAAGACAGAGCTGTGTGTTAATGCATTTTCCCATTATGTCTCAATTATAGAAACATCTGTGCTAAGTGAACGTGAAACCCATCTGATCCCCTGTGCAAATTTCCAATGTTCAAAAGCCCTCATGTTTTCTTATTTCTCACCTTTGGCCTAATGGTTCCATGCTGAGTTTCAGGACTGCCTAGCTGTGATATACATCCTGTGTCACATATTGAGCAAAAGGAGTGTTTTTCAATATTATGATCTAAAAACCCTTTGGAGGGTAGATATTCAAACAACTTGCCCAACCCAGAACTGATTAATTTCCTGGAGGATACTGGAGGCATCTGTTATCTTTGACTGATGAAGAACATCAGTGTTTGTAATAATGCCTAGTGCACATATCACACTTTAGTATTTTAGGGCTCTTAAAATACTCTGCACAGCTAGTTGAGCACCATGAATCTCTTTTACAGATGAGGAAACTGAGGTGGAGAGAAGCTGTGGTTTGACCCTGGCCTCACAGATGATCAGTAGCAGAGATGTGAAGAGAAGCCAAGTTTCCCAAGTTTAAGGCCATATCTATAATGGAAGGAAGTTGATCTGTTTTAAACTGATTTTCACCTGCTGAATTCTGAAAGTTGCAAGAGTGTGATCACACCACGCTCCCTGCATTGGGTTCTTGTGTTCCCATTAGTTACCGATTGATTGACATTCAAAGCAGTGCACCATGGGTAGCTATCCCACAGTGCAACTAGATGCAGTGGCTTGTGGAAGGTTTGTCATCCTCCCATGATGCAACATGCACCCTCTCCCTCTTGTTTTCTCATCACAAACAAATGGGAAATGGTTTTTTTCATGCCTTTTTTCTCTGCCACACACACTGAGAGACATGGTGCCTGCTCAGCTGTACTATTATTGTGGGTGTTTCTAAAACCTTATACCTTAGCCTGCAGTATTTTCAAAATTGAAACAGGAGCTGTGACATGGAAATTGTGATGTTACTGAGGCCGCCTTGCTATAAGTGATAGCACAAAACAATTCCTGTCAGCGAAGGTGGCAGCCATGATGGCCACCCCGCCCCACATGTAGCCCCCCTGGATTATGCTGCTCTCAGGGAGGGATGTTAAGTATCGATCTCACTGATGGGCCTACACCGCTGGGCCATCCAGCACAAAGGGGAAGGATGCTCGGTATCAATCTCCCCTGATGTCTCTCAGTCTCCTGTGGGAGGTTTTTCCTCCCTAGTTTCTGTCAACAACAAGGGGGGTGAGTTTTTATCCCCCCCAACAGTTTCTCAGCACCCTTGTCACCACGAAGGAGGGGTCATTGTCTGGGGTCCCAGTTTTATCATTGGTCCTGACCAGAATCCCACTCCTAATTGGCTATTTTTACTCTGGCTGTGCAAAATTCTATTAAAACCCCCTGTCTCAGCTAGCTTGTTGTTCTCCCACCCTCAGATGCTAAAGGGCACGTCGTGACCTGGTCGGATTGGCCCCCAACTGAGACAGGGAGCACCCACCCACGAGACCTTCCTTTTTGGAGTGTACACAGATTGCCGGCCGAATGATTAAGTGCTGCGATGCTGCAGCTGGTCTGCCTCCTCGCTTTGGGTTCTACTGCGGTCCTGGGACAGGTATTATAAATCGATATAGGCCTCCTACTTTTTCTTAATCATTCTACTTGGTACCATTTGTATATAGTCTGTGATTGTAGTTTCTTTACTTGAGTTTTGCATAGTTTGTGTAGTTATATATGTATAATATATGTAGTTATATATGTATAATCCTTCATGATATAGTTGTTTATGGTCTAGCATAGTTTGTGATGTTAATTTGCTGGGTGTTTTATTAGTCATTTGTATTTTGCATCCTTTTTACTGTATAATTGTTCATTACTCTGCTTCTGCTCTAAACTGTTGGCCCCAAACTTCCCCAGTGTACATGGGGGGAGTGTGGGGGTTTATTTTTCTCTCATTTGACTTTTTCATTCTGCCGCCCACCCTTCTGGGCTATCAAGGAGGAATGGCTTTCAGCCATTGGTAAATACGCGTCGGTCGGGCTGGTCAGTGCCTATACTGATGTTGAGGCAGTAAGAGGCCAGAAAAGTCCTTTACTTATTATGGCCACCCTCTAGTAGGTTATTGCTCCACACCGTCATTTGGCTATAAGTGCTTTGCATAGATTTTCAGCTTTATATTGTTATTTAGTTATAAGTGTTCATTTAGGTTGTTGGCTTTATGCTGTTAGTTGGTTATAAGTGTCCTATATAGACCTTTGCTTCATATTGTTAGTTGATTACAAGTGTTGTCACATAGATTTCCTTGTTTTATACTGTTAAGTGGTTAGAGGTGTTTAAGGTGTCACTATAAAAGTAGCTTTTGTTTACTTGAACTGGTGTCCATCTCATTGGTGGGTGTTGCTGGTCCATCCAAGTCACATCGCAAACCCGGGGTTCAACAATTCCCATTTGCTGTAGCTGTCGCACATCATCTTCAGTCTGTGGAGCACTGTTTCTGGGCCCGGGAAAAAAGCACAGACTGCTGGTACCACATCATGATGATTGTGTGGGATGGCTACAGAATTTTTGCATATGGAAGGCCACTTTCCTTGAATTTTTCTCAGAGCTGTCCCCAGTACTGAAGCACGTGTATGCTTGCTTGAGACCAGCTTTGATACAGGAGAAGTGAGTGACCATTGCTCTGTAGAAACTAGCAATCCTAAATTGTTACCGGTCAGTTGGAAATCAGTTCAGAGTGGGGTAATCCAACACAGGAGCTGATGTGATGAAAGTGTTCAGGGCCATTAATAATCTTCTGCTGCAAATAGTGGCGACTTTGGGAAATCTGCAGGACATACTGCAGGATGGATTTACTGCACTGGGATTTGCAAACTAGGGGCTGGGGACATGGATGGGATGAACACCCCAATTTTAGCTTCAGACCATCTTGTAACAGAGTACATAAACTGCAATGGTTACTTCTTAATGGTCTTGCAGCTTCTTGTTGATCACAATGAACATTTCATTGACCTCAATCTGGGGTGGTCTGGAAAAATGTGTGATCCACACATCTTCAGGAACTTTATCTTCAGAATGATGCATGTGGGAACTTTCTTTCCTAACCAAAAAGTAAACATTGGAGATGTTGAAATGCCAATAGTAATCCTGGGGGATCTTGCTCACCCTTGCTCTTCTGGCTAATGAAGATCTACAGTGAGCACCTGAACAGTGAGAAGGAACATTTTAATAATGGGCTCAGCAAGTACAGCACGGTGGTAGAATGTGCATTTAAAAGGACATTTAAAAGCGATGTGGAGGATTCTACTCACTAGGCTTGACCTCAGCAAAAAAAAAAAAAAACCCTACAAACAGTTATCTGTGCTTGCTGTGTGCACCACACTTTGTGTGAAATAATCACTGAAAAGTTCCCCTTGGTCTGGATTGTGAAGGCTCATAGACTGGCCACAAATATTGACTAGAGTGAATCATGGAGCACTCTGTATTAGGGAAGCATTGATAACCCAATTTTGCAATGAGCAGCCACACAGTGTATGCCTCTCTGTGCTGTGTGCTTATTTCTTGTCTCCTACCCTTCTGCCCACCTACCTTCTTCTTTCCATGCTGACAGCACCCAGGATATGTGTGAATAAAAAGAAAATTTTTATAACCCAGTTAAATTTTATTTGTGACCCTCAGGGAGGAGGAGAAGGAGGCAGAAAAGGAATGGTGCAGTTCTTAACAGGACCATTGCCTCTTTCTGCTTGCTTCTACTGGTGTGGCATACAGCATGTACTGCACACTGCTCAAACACCACCTGAAGCACTTGTGGGAGCTGGTATCATGACTTGCAGTGCTGTCTGGAGAGGCTATAGAGGGACTCTGTCCAGCCACTGCTGTTCCTGGAACTCCACTATGTGCCTCAGCATGTCGGATTGATCCCGCATAATACGCAACATCTTCTATGGTTACATAAGCCTGTTCTCGTGCTGCTCTTCTGTCTTCCATCTCCTGCTCGCACACTGCCCTCCTGTCCTCCATCTCCTGCTCCTATGATGCTCTTCTGCCCTCCATGTCCATGTTTAGTTTCTTGGACAAGACCATCCTCCAGGCCCTGAACTCTGGATCAGCTTCCACTTAGGTGTTCATCAGCTTATTGCATGTCATTCCTTGATCTTTTTTCTTCTTCCTAACCAGGAGAAGGCGCTCACAGGAGTTGAGCAGCTCAAGATCAAAGAGTGTGCTGTAATGCAAGCATAACAGACAGTTTCCATTGTTACATGAGCCCATGTAGTTTAAAACAATACATTGTTACAAGAAATCCCCTGACTGTACCGTAAGGGATGGCAGAACTGCATTCCAATCTGAATGTACCAGAGGGGCTGGACTGCTGTCCCAGACATGGTAAGCAAGGGGCCCTTGCATCCATTACAGAGATTTCCAACACAGCTCCCCAATAAACAATTGAGGAAGGAGAGAGACCACTGAGCTCCTCCTTTACATTCCAAGTGTACTTTGGGAGGAGGTGGACAAAATGCATTACAGGAAGTGCTGGTAAAATTAAAAAGGCTGCAAAAAATGGAAAGTTACCAATATTGGGTCTCTTATAGTCCATGCAAACAGTGCCATGCTGTCCAGGCCAGAGGAAGAAGAAAGCATTGGTTGATTAGTGTAACATTGCTCTGTCTTTGTAAGTGACCATGTACAACATCAGTCTCCTGAGGGCAACCCAGATGAAAAAGGAAGATTTGCTGCAATCATCAGGGTATAGACCTGGCCCTTATGCTGTGATGTTATGTTCTACGATGATGTCTGCTGCTTTAATAGCAGCATGGCTTGGTAAAGTCTCTTGTAATGGTGGAAGAAATAAGGCTGCCCTCCCCAGAAACCTTCTGCAAAGGATTGCTGGGCACCTTTATGAAAGTTTCCTGGAGATATCTATGGAGGATGCTCATAGCACATCTCCTCCCAACCAAAAATCCTTTTTCTTAAAAAAATGTAGAAGCATGACTGGGGATATAAACACCAATGAAATTAACACACTTGCCAGAGGTGCATTCTCTGGCATCTCGGTCACTGATGCCATCCTGTGACCAGCTGGCCTGCTCTGAGGTGATAAACAGGTCCTGGCTTCCTTGGAGAATGGATACCTTACTCTCCTGCCCCCTTTTCACCTCATTCTCCTTGTTTATAGAGTCATCGTCATGCATCCTGGGCTATAATTCCTTGTTGATATCGATGCTACGTGGTGGCACAGCAGAGGGGGTCATTGCTGAGAATCATAGGCAGCTCCTTATAAAGCACTGCATCTTCAGCAAGGAGCCTCAGCTCTTTGATTGTAACAAGGCATTCCTCTGCTTCCCTGCTGCAGCTCTTCTCACCCATTCTATGGGATATCTTCTTGTAGATATTATGATTTCTTTTGCTGGCTTGGAGCTGAGCAAGAACAGACTCTTCATCCAAAAGGCTGATGAAATTTAAGACCTAATGCCAACTCCATGATGGGGTGCATTTGGGACAAATGGTTGCCGTGAACTGTTCAGCTACCAAGCTCTCTCCATGCTGACCAAACAGGAAATAGGAACTCAAAATTTCCTGTGGCTTGAGGGGAGGAGCTAAGCCCGCTTCTGTTATCATGGTGCAGCAGAGCACGTAAATCCAGAGCAATTGAAACAGAGAATTATGGGATACCTCCTGGAGGCCATTGCTGTCAACTTACATTGAGCTCTTCCTACAGAGATGGCAATTTGAACTCTAGAATTCTACCAGTGCTATGCCACTTATGGGAGTGGTGTCATTAAGTCAAAATGACTGACATGCCAGTGGAGATGTATGCTTTAGGGGTCGATGTAAGCAGCATTACATCAACTTCCACTGTCAGTGTAGATCAGGCCTAAGTCTTGTAGTGTGTCCAATGGACCACACAATAATCTCTATAGGTAGACATAGTCATAGTTGATGCTGTATATTAGGGGTGTCAAACTTATAGCCTGAGGACCTCATGCAGCCCATCAAAAGCACTGATCCAGCCTGCAGACTGGCTGCCGGGGCTGTGACTGGGAGCTCCCTGCAGCAGGGATCTAGCACTGCAGGGCTAGGCGTGCTTCTGATTCACTCACATGATCTGAGTCACAGCACAGGGGAACAAAGGAAGCACTCTAGCCAATCCCATCTCAGCCCTGCTGTGGTCTGCCAAACCAATCAGAGTCTCAGTTACAGCAGGCTAGGTTGGGCTCCGGGAAAGCCCCCAAACCACCCCCCACCTCAACTGTTCACTGTCAGTCAGTCAATTGGCATGCTAATCTGATTGACAGCACATTGCATGAATTATAAATAAGAAAGGAAAAGGTTGTTGGGGCCCCTGTGGGAATGAGCCAATCAAAGGCCAGCTGGACTGAGCCCAAACAAAGGCCCGCATGCTAAATGACTGCCAGCAAGTGGGGGGAAGGAGGGAGGCAGAAACCCAGCCTGCCTGTGACTGTGACTAGCACTGATTGCCTGCCACCACTCTGTAGGGAAGTGGAAAGGGAAGGGGACCAGGTTTCCAGGGGCTGCACAACAGGGGAAGGGGGTCAGGGAGCCAGTGCGGCAAAAGGAAGCCCACAGGGCAGGGTGAAGGGGTGGTGTCAGAAAGCCTTCACGGTAAGGGAGGGAAAGGGGAGCCCGTGATGCTCTGAATGTGTCAGGGAAAAGGGTTGGGGAGCCAGTGCAGACACATGGCCCATATCAGGTGTCCACCCCGCCAATGTGGCCCCCCACACTGAATGAGTTTGACACCTCTGCAAATATACTGTGTATATTTTTCCATAGGAATACATAAGGAAAGTGAGGTTTGATTCAAAGGCGCAGCCATGTTAGTCTGGTTCAGTAAAACAAACAAGGAGTCCTGTGGCACTTAGAGACTAACAAATTTATTTCTCACATGAGCTTTCATGGGAGAATATCCCACTTTGTCATCCAGATTTCAATATCAGATGTAGGAGCAATGCTGGCCCAGGAAAAGAACCGGGCCCCAGGCACTGCCCCTGGTCCCAGTTTGGGGCCCGGGTCCAATCCAGGCCCTGGGGCCCTGGACAGGGCCCAGATCAGGCTCCTGCCACCATCAGCCCAGCCCTGGACCCCTGGCCAGGAACGGGTTGGGGAACACAGCTGCTGCTGTGGGTGGCCCAGCCCTGGACCCCTGACCAGGGCTGGGGCTGGGGAAGATAGCCCAGCCCGAGACCCCAAGCACTCAGGGCACTGGTGCTAGGAGTCGGGGCACAAGCCCCCTGTGCCCAGTGCCAGCAACACCACTGGTCAAATGTGCTTGTAACTCTTAAGTGTAAGGTCTTTACAGCTCTCTCATTAGGTACCCATTAGTGGCACATACTGTGCTCATTTATGCAGTGATTTTGGCATTGATAAGAGTGGCATTAGTTACAACACTCCAGGGGCATGCTTACCAGAGACTGGAACTACAGGTAATTTTGGCCACTGAATCAAAAAGCAATGTTTAACAGAAGGAGTAGAATTTCTTTCATTCTAGCAATGGGACTGACTTTCTGCTGCCATGCACCTTGTTGTAGTGATTTACACTAGAGCAGAATCAGTATAAGTGGCTACCATTCTGATCTGGCAGTACTTTTTGTCCATGTAGCATGGGTGTAAATGACTTAATAAACCACAGGGCAACAGAAAGCCATGCCCCAAAAAATCTAATGTGAAATGCTGCTATATTAAACCAAATTAGCAACTTGTGAATGTCTTCCATAAATGTCATGAGGGAGCCCTGGCAAGAAGTCCTGGCTTTGAACTGGACAACACACCCAGTATCCTTGTAGCTGGTGGAGCTGCTAGAGTGAGAAGTGTGTGGGTTGGGATAAATAGGTTCAGTTTTATGGTCTGATTGATTGATAATAGTGTTAAAATGCCAGAAAAGTGCTCTGCCGGTCAGATGGTGTTTTACATAAGCCTATCTGTACCTTTTAGTCCCCTGATGCTATGAGTGAAACGTGTCCTCATTTTTCTGCTCTTTGGATATGCCCTGCTAGTTTGTGATAGCTGATTATGTTGCCCTTCTTGGGAAATCTACAAATGACTCTTGCAGCTAAGCTATTTTAAACTCATCAGATTTGGGTACAGCGAAGTGCTATGTGACCTCAGTTCTAGTTAAAATCAGGTACTGGAGGGACTTGCAGAGCTGGGTTCGCAGTTCCGTGTTGTGGATCTAGTCGGTCAGGTAATGCTGAGTGAGTTAGAGTCTTCCTTTTCACCAGGGGGTCAGTCTTGTTGAACCAATTTTGATATTTAGTTGTAATATCTATTACAATTTGCATTACTGTAGCACCAAGATGTTCCCACCAAGACCAGGACCAGGCAATGTAAGAGAGAGTCCCTGTACTGAACAGCTTACAATCTAAATAGACAAGACAAATGAAGGGTGAAAAAGTATTATCTCCCTTTTACAGATAACTTGAGACACAGAGATATTCAGCGACTAGTCCAAGGTCCCACAGGAAGTCTGTGGCAAGTTTGGGAACTGAACCTACATTCCCAAGCTAGTATGTTAACCCTAAGGAAATCTTTCTTTAGGGGGGCTTTTAATGACTTTACAAGATTCTTATCCAGGCCATGCATGTTTCTGTGCCTCCAACATAGGGGGACAAATTCCTCTTCCATCTGCATGCACTGGACGTTGTACAAATGTTTAATTCAGCCTCACAGTGTGTACTGAGGGCTAGTGCTTACTGAAGTCATGTTAAGGTCTCCTATTAACTTCAAGGGTCATTGAATCAATGCCAGAGGAAGGCAGTTGCAAAAGTTTGAACATTTAGGCTGCATTGTGGCCACCATTGTTATCTGGCGACTGCTCAAATTTACCAGCAAGAATATTTTGGTAGATGTAATGGGCATTGACAATTTTGAGGTGGCTGACATCATAGCACTGAGTTGTTTTAGTCCAGTTTAGGGTCTTATGATTGCAGCTTGAAATCTATCCAGTAAATTCAAAGCATTCTGGAGAAACTTCAGAAAAAATTAGACCAATATAATTTTATGATTGTATGAATCATCCCAGTGTTTTCTTAAGTCTAACTTTGTTTACATTTTATAGGTTCACTATGACACCAGTAGGAAAGAAATGCCTATAAAGAAATAACAGATGGTGATTCAAAATCAAATACTGGTTATATTTCTCCCCTAATAAAGCTCAAGATAACTCATATGAAAGTAACGTCACAACTATATATATATATATATATAGATAGACAGACATATTCCAGGTTTTCTTGTCTCGTCCATGCATGCTTTGTTCCAGTAGCCCACTTATTGTCAGATTGTCCTGGTTCCCCAACATCTGGCATGGACCTTGTTAATCCGGGCGACATCCAAGCCGGCATGACTCTCCTAGTTAGTGTCACTCTCATATTCGAGGTAGGCAAGTGAGGCGTTAGGGGGTCTTTTGCCCAAGGACCCCTACTGGGAAGGTAGACAGGTACCCACTGGGATTTGAACCCCGGTCTCCCGTATTAAAGGGTTTTTATAACACTCTTCTGGACAGAGAGCTCTGATGTTGTTCCTGGGATCTGTTGGAGCCACTCTCCCAGCTTAGGAGTCACAGCCCCGAGTGCTCCAACCACCACTGGGACCACTTTGGCCTTCACTTTCCACATCCGCTCTAGTTCCTCTTTCAGGCCCTGGTACTTCTCCAGCTTCTCATACTCCTTCTTCCTGATGTTGCTGTCACTTGGCACTGCTACATCTATCACCACTGCTGTCTTCTGGTCCTTGTCTATTACCACGATGTCTGGTTGATTGGCCAGTACCTGCCTGTCTGTCTGGATCTGGAAGTCCCACAGGATCTTAGCCCTGTTGTTCTCCACGACCTTCTGTGGGATCTCCCATCTGGTCTTGGGAGGGTCTAGCCCATACACTGTGCAGATGTTCCTGTACACAATGCCAGCTACTTGGTTGTGCCGTTCAGTGTATGCTGTTCCTGCCTGCATCTTACATCCTGCCACTATGTGTTGGACTGTCTCTGAGGCCTGTCTGCACCTTGGGTCCTGTCGAGTGTGGTAGACCCCTGCTTCAATGGATCTGGTGCTCAGTGCCTGTTCTTGTGCTGCTATGATCAGTGCCTCAGTGCTGTCTTTTAGTCCAGCTTTTTCCAGCCACTGGTAGGATTTCCCAATGTCAGCCACCTCAGCTATCTGTCGATGGTACATCCCATGCAGGGTCTTGTCTTGCCATGGCACTTCTTCTGCTTGATCTTCCTCCCAGGTCTGCTGCTGCCTCAGGCATTCTCTCAGCAGCTCATCTTTGGGTGCCATCTTACTGATGTACTCCTGGATGCTCTGGGTTTCATCCAGGACAGTGGCTTTGACACTCACCAAACCCCGCCCGCCTTCTTTCCAGCTGGCGTACAGTCTCTGGGTGTTGGACTTGGGGTGGAAACCTCCGTACATTGTGAGGAGCTTCCGGGTCTTCACATCGGCAGCCTCCATGTCCTCCTTTGGCCAGCTCACTATACTGGCAGGGTATCTGATGACTGGCAGGGCGTACCTGTTGATGGCATGGATCTTGTTCTTCCCATTGAGCTGGCTGTTCAGGACCTGTCTTATCCTTTGGTGGTACTTGGATGTTGCTGTCTTCCTTGCCTCCTCATCGTGGGTCCCATGTGACTGTGGGATGCCAAGGTACTTGTAGCTGGTCTGTATGTCTGCTATGTGGCCTGCTGGTAGTTCCACCCCATCAGTCTTGACTACCTTTCCTCTCTTTACTACCATCCGGCCACACTTCTCCAGTCCGAATGACATCCCAATATCCTCACTGTAGATCCGTGTCAGGTGGATTAGCGAGTCGATGTCTCGTTCATTCTTAGCATACAGCTTGATGTCATCCATGTAGAGGAGGTGGCTGATGGTAGGTCCACTCTTGAACTTGTATCCATATCCAGTCCTTGTGATTATCTGGCTGAGGGGGTTCAAGCCAATGCAGAACAGCAGCGGGGACAGCGCATCACCTTGGTATATGCCGCACTTGATGGCCACTTGTGCAAGCTGTCTTGACTTGACTTCCAGTGTTGTCTCCCACAGTCCCATTGAGTTCTTGAGGAAGGTCCTTAGTGTCCTGTTGACTTTGTATAGCGCCAGACATTCACAGATCCATGTGTGCGGCATTGAGTCGTAGGCTTTCCTGTAGTCAATCCAGGCTGTGCACAGATTGGTCTGTCTAGACCTTGAGTCTTGGGCGATTGCTCTATCTATGAGCAGCTGGTGTTTTGAGCCTCTGGTGTTGTTCCCAATGCCCTTCTGAGCTGTGCTCAGGTACTGGCCCATGTGGTCCTGTAGCTTGGCGGCTATGATGCCTGATAGGACTTTCCATGTTGTGGGGAGGCAGGTTATTGGCCGGTAGTTGGATGGTGCTGTTCCCTTGTGGGGGTCTTTCATGATCAGCACTGTCCTTCCTTGTGTTAGCCAGTCTGGGTGGGAGCCTGCTGCTGGCAGCTGGTTCCTCTGTGCTGCTAGGCGTTCATGCACTGCTGTTAGTTTCTTTAGCCAGTAGGTGTGGATCATGTCCGGGCCAGGTGCTGTCCAGCTCTTCATGTTCTTGACCTGCTGTTGGATGTCGGCTACTGCGATGGTGACTGGTTCCTGTTCCGGGAGATTGCTGTGGACTCTTCTCAGGTCCTGAAGCCACTTTGCACTGGTGTTATGAGTCTTCTCTTTCTCCCAGATGTTCTTCCAGTACTGTTCAGTTTCTGCTGTTGGTGGCTCTGCTGTTATTGTGTTGTTGCACTGCAGGATGGATCACACTTTGGATGGTTCTTTGGAGAACAGGGCATTTATCTTTTTGGCCTCTGCTTCTCTAGTGTATCTCCTTAGCCTGGTGGCCAGTGCTGTGAGCCTTTGCTTAGCAGTCTCTAGGGCTTCAGATGGAGTCAGGCCCTTGTATTTTCTCAGTAGCCGAGTCTTATCCTTAATCTCTACACCCTTCTGTAGTTCCACCAGCTGGCTAACTTCTCTCCGGGTTGCCTTGATCTTATCCTCCAACCTCATTTTCCGGGGGGGGGGGGCTATGTACTGGTGTTCTTCTTGATTGTGTAGCCAAGCAGCTCCAGGATTACAGAGGCTGTAGCATATACCAGTTCATTGGTTTCAGTGATGGTGGTAGTAGGAATTGTCATTAGGGCTCTATTGGCATCTTCTAGCGTACTATCTGATGGTACTTCTCCAACAAGCCTTGGTAATTGGTCTCGAGGGTTGACTGTAGCTAGTTTATCCATGATCTTATGCCTCATATCAGCTGCTGTGTTCTGTAATGGAGGGGGTGGCAGTGAAGTTCCAGCTTCAGGTGGTGGCTGCACATCTAGTTGTTCTTCTGGGGCTTCTTCTTGAGTCCAGGAGGTAATGTGGAGGTGGTCTATCTCCAGTTGTGAGAGCAGCTGCCTCTTTACTATGTTGAAGTGTTGGGTAATTAGCTGTTTCTCAGTTAGTGGGGATGTAGGTCTTTTGTCCATCTATAGTCCCCTCATACGTTTCATGTATCCCCTCTTGTTAGGTCTGCTGTTGTAGTAGCATTCCATCAATTCCAGGTTCTCTTGTCTAATCCATGCATGGTTTGTTCCAGTAGCCCACTTATCATCAGATTGTTCTGGTTCCCCAGCATCTGGCGCGGACCGTGTTAATCCGGGCGACGTCCAAGCTGGCACGACTCTCCGAGTTCATGTCACTCTCATATTCGAGGTAGGCAAGTGAGGCGTTAGGGGGTCTTTTGCCCAAGGACCCCTACTGGGAAGGTAGACAGGTACCCAGCGGGATTTGAACCCCGGTCTCCCGTATCAAAGGGCATCGCTCTTAACCACTACGGCGCTCTTAACCACTACGCTATCCAGTCACCTATATGTATGTATAAACCTAATGCTTTAAGATCTAAGATTTAAAAAATAAACACGGAATACAAAATTGATTAGTTTTTGAGCCTCAAATTACAAGACAGATCTAAAGTGTTGGGCGCACTAAAAGGAAAAGAAACAAAAATGATCAAGGGACCAGAGGAAATGAGTTGGGATCGAGGATTAAAACACCGAAGAACTGTATCTAGGAACTGGTGAAGAGCTGGCTAAGAGACAATAATCAGAATTTCAAACTGAGACTTCTAATTTACTCCTAAATCCATGTTTAGACATTGAACTAGAGCTAGTCTGCTTCACAGAGGTACTGAAGAGCCCAGAAGTCAATTATTTGTATTTTAGTAGTCACTAGAAACCTTAGCTGAGGTCAGGCCAGGTCCGGCCAGGATCTCTACATAAACACATGAAGAAAGAATATCAGCCTGAAGAATTTACAGTCTAGGCAAGAAAGAAAAAGTGTATGAAGACCAGGGTAATATTTTATAGATGGCTAATTGAGACACAGAAAGTGAAGTGACCTGCCAAATGTCACACAGATAACCTGAGGTAGATCCAGGACTGGAACCCACATCTCTAGAACCTTAACCACGAGAAAAATGTGGGCTAGCCTGTGACCAACAGCTCTGGAACTTCAGTAGAAGTGGTGGAGGAGGACCTGAGATCCCACCCCTCTTTGTGGCCTGCCTCTGCTTTTTCTGTTCCCCTTGAGGCCTTTCTCCCTGACTAGGTCAGCTGCTGGATCAAGGCCATGGTAAAAAGTGCCCATGGAACCCAGGTGACTGATCCTTGTGTTGGGTGCCTGAGGTGGTCCCTGGCCAAATGTTCCTGCCTCCAGGGCAGGTGGAGGGTCTGGTGCTCCCCACAGTGTCCTGGGATCCCTGTGTGGCTTTTATTATTGCTTGATGCTTGGTTCTGGTTCTGGCCAGGAGCAGGGCCTTGGAAGAAAGAGGAGCAGGGATGGGCCATGGAGAGGGCCTGGACCTCTTGGAGAGAAGAGGTTAAGGTCCACCTCAGCTCCCCTACTGGGAAGAGGCTGGCATCACCAGTAGGGGCTGCTCTGAGCCCTGCCTGAGGCTTGAAGTTTCAGGGTAGCAGTACAGCCCCCTGCTCTCTAAACTATGTCCATGTTACAATGTGGGATCGCTTGACTTTCTCACTTTTAAATGTGTTTGGGGGCCCTGCTCCTTTGGCTGCCCTTTTTCTGTCATTCCTGTTTGCAACACAGTCCCAGTGTGTCCATAATGGGTGGAGTTGTATGGTGAATGAGGGGCATTGCCCCCACAAACTGTATACATTGGCAGAATGGTGGCTGGGGATGGCCCCCACCCAGGGCCAGAGGAGGCCAGCACCTCCAGTAGGCAGCAGAGAGCAAAGGGGAGCTGCCAGGCAGTGGGCAAAGGGTGAGACAAAGACGCTGGTGGTTGGAGGAGGCTAGAGTGTTCTTGGCCATTCCCACTTTGAGTTGCTGCACGCCACTATCTGTGGCTGTTGGGCCCCTGCAATATCAGTCCTATGCACCCCTCCCTCACAGAGGGGAACTTAATGGTGAGTGATTGAGATTCTCAAGAAAGCAGACTGGCCTGGCTCAAGTATCTGCCTCTTCCTGGCACTGGTGGCCCCTCTGCTCCCAAGCAGGGGGTGTTTGTGAGGCGTGTAAGAGTGCTGGATGAGTGACTGGGGCAGGGCTTCCAGGTGGCCAGCTCGACATACTGAGTTGGCTGCTGACGCAGACAGAGGATGTTGACAAGGACTGTCTGTGGTACCTGTCTGGTCCTTTCATTCTCAGGGCTGGTCCTACCATAGAGGTGATCTACTCAGTCGCTTAGGGCGCCGAACAGCAGGGGGTTGCCAACAGGGCCATCCTTGGTGGGGGCGAGAGGGGCGATTGCCCTGACCCCGCAGTTCCATGGGTCCCGTGCTGTCCTGCCCTGAGCAGGGCAGCATGGGACTCTCACCACTGCTGCCCATGGTTGTGCTGTACCCCCATCGCTCCCCGCTGCTTTTGGTGCAGAGCTGAAAGCAGCAGGGAAGGCGGGGAGCGTGGAGCCAGCCTCTGCTCTGGGCCAGCTTGCCCCATCCCCAGGATGGGGAACAGCTGGCCCAGGGGTGGAGAGGGCCAGCCAAAAAAGGCCATCCTCTGCTCTTCTGCCCCTCCCCTGGGTCGGCACTTCCACCCTAGGGGTGGGGAGAGCCGGTCCAGAGGCAGGGTGAAAGAGCAGAGCCCAGCCCTCCAACTGGCCCACTCTACCCCCCCGGCTAAGGGGAGGGATGGGAGTGTGGGGCCAGCTCATCCTGCCTCCAGCACTGGGGTAGCAGGGGGGGCACACAGGCCAATTGCCCTGGGCCCTGTACCCCCCTCCCCGGGGGAGGTGCCAAAGTCACAGGCACCTAGGGTGCCAAATAACCTTGGGCCAGCCCTTTTCACCTTCCTGCTGTTGCTGATCCTTTCTGAGATGAGGGGGCCATGCATGCCCTGTGCGACCTCTCTTGCTGATGGGCACATGTTAATAGTGGGGCACAGTGCAATTGCAGCTGCACAAGTGGGCCTCGTGGAAAAAAGTTTGGGAACCTCTGCTTTAACACAAATGTTCCCATAATAAAACCATAAGCTTTGATTTCACCAGTGGCAAAATGACTGCTATGTCTGTCACAAAATGGTCATCCAGATGCAGAATCATATTCCCTGAGAGGCTTAGGGTCAAAGTTCACACTATACCGTCACCTCAAGTGTGAAGAAACCATTTATGGCTGCAACTGCTTTAAAAGGAACGCTATATTGAGATTGCATGTATGTGTGTGTACATACATACCCCTTCTGTGCACACATGTATACACACTATTATGGCTAGATTCTGATATTCATTGACCTCAATGGGATTCATGAAAATGTTTAAGTGCTTTGTCAAATCAGGAAGGAGTTAAACACATGCTTAAATGCATTTGCTGAATTGGGACCCCAATTATTTTCATTTCTACCATATTTGGAGCTTCCTTTTCTTATTAAAATATCTATGTGTGTCATTTAAAATCATTTCCTTTTTCCAAAGTGAAAAACCAGGGCTGTGATTTTGTAAACTTGAAAGAACTAATACATCTGCTGCAACAACTTCTTATTGGAAACCTTGAATCCTAATTAAGGAGCAGAAGAAAAGCTGGCCTTTGAAAGTGGTAATGTTTAAATATTGCATATATGTGAATATTTGGAGACCTGCTTTTGTGCTTGGAGATATAAACAAAAGATGAAATGCTATTAATGTAAGTGAAACATGCTGCAAGCGAAGTAGGAAGCAATGAATCAGGTTATTAGATTTCTTTAAAAAGAACACAAAAGGATGTGTTCCTAGTTTTGAACCATTGGCTTCTTTCAAACAGGCTGTTAGACTGGAAATATATCTGTAGTATGCTATTTAATGAAAAAGCAAGCTAAAACCAGGAGACTATAGCACTAATGGGAAAACAGAAAATCAAGAGCCACATTCTGTAGAGTATTTGCCTCCTTAGGGAGAGGAAAAACAAGGAAGAATGGGTTGTTAATGACTAGTAAGTAGAATATTTGATGGAATTACCAGGCAGCATAAATATGGGCTAATGGCCTAATTCTGCAATGCTTCCTGTGAGGTGCTCAGCACTCTCAACTCTGAGGAAAATCAGAAGGGGCCTAGGATGAGACCCAATGTTATGTGGAAACCTGCAGTGAACTTAACCTAGTCCATTCACCACTGGTAGATGCTGCTGTTGGCTGAAACATAGATAGACTTGGCAGAATTCAATTTTTGTTTTCTAATTTCAGCAAATAACACCAATGTTATTGTTATTTTTTAAAAACTATTTTATCAATTTAAATATTCACAGCTGCAGGGAATTATGGGGAGGTCAGACAATGAGGGGGTTGAACAATAACTTTTTAATGATAGTAGATGTTGAGATTCAGAAAGTTAAAGAATAAATTGTCCATATCACATGCCAACTATAGGAAGTAAATACCCTTAAATCAAACATTAATAAGATCTCAACCAGCATTTTTTCTACTTTGCCTATCTGTAAATTTTTATTCTTATTAATGGAAATATTTTTCATCAATTAATTGGGGTTCTGGAACAACATTTATAGTGAGGGTGTTGAGAACTATTGAACCAAACTATAAACCTGGTATAGAATGGAAAACACTTCAAGAGAGATGCTGCTGCACGCCTGCTCTCCTAATTCCAATGTCTATGATCAGTTTACGTGTGTATGGTGAAACTGATGTTCACTAGCAACTGCCAATAAAAATGTAATTCTTCTGGACCTAAATATAGAGAAGTCTAGTAGAATGAACTGTGGAAAAAGGAATTTAGGATGGCATAGATGAGAGTTGTCATGGTCCTTGCTGTAACAACCCATACTGCATAGCTAGGATGTCAAAGGTTTATAGGACATATCAGATCTTTCTTACGATAATCCTCACATTTACTTAGCTTGGATAGGAATACATGGAGGGAGGGTAGTGGTGGTTGTTGTTATATTGTTTTATTTGTTTTCCTACAAAATACTCCTAGTGAATTTGAAAAGTACCAAAGTGAATTTCCTAGTGATTGAAATCTTCCACATAGCAGAATTCATGCTGATTTGGTAGCATGCTACACCGATGTAATTGACTATGGACAGTGAGAGGCAGTGAAGAATCAGCTATCCATGCTTCTGTTTTATAAATAATAGTAACAAAACCAAATTGCTAATATGAATAAAGAAAAAAATCTAGTAGTTCTGCCATTGATACAATGTTATATAAAATGTTGCACATTACATCTAGGGCCAAATTCAGCCATTATTTTCAGTGGATTCATATCCATTCAGTGTGTGGGCTTGTGCATAGGTGAATGAGAGCAGAATTTGGCCTATATATATTTTTTATCTTTTGTGGTATCAGAATGATATACACAAGGAGGACTTGAGGAGTCATTGACTATGTCTACACTGGCAAGTTAGTCTGGACTAAGGAAGCTTAGTCCAGACTAATTTAGCCCATGTTCAAACTAGGCTTTCCCTAGTTTGAATGAAGAAACTTCTTAGTTCAAACCAAGGAACACTTAGTTCAACTTGTTGGTACCCCAAGTTAGTCAGGACTTAAGCACTTAGTTCTAGGAGCAATGTAGCCACAGACTGACGCTTAGTTTGAAGTTAAGAAGTTCAAACTAAGCTGGTTAGTTCAAACTAATTGCATGTTCTAGTTTGAATTAAGCGTTAGTTCCAACTTGAACGCACAGTTAATTCGAACTTATAAGTGCACAGTTAGTTCAAACTAACCTCAGGTTAGTTTGACCTAATCTCGAACTTCTAAATTTGGACTTGTTGGACTAACAAGTCCAAACTCAGTTTTGCAGACATAGCCATTGTCAGGAAGTGTAGTTCCCACATTTGGGTTTTGTGTGAGGTTTTTAAAGCCAAGTATTAACTGAAAATGCACCAAGATTTTTTTTAAGAGCCTGTAAATAACAGTGTGCTTGGATTTAAGTAGTCTCCTGCAGTGTTTGCAACCCACTGGAAACATTTGGGCCAGTGCAGGGGAGTCAGACAATGAACCTGTCTAATTTATTATTCAAGTTAAGTTAAGAAGAAAAAATGTAAATGGTGAAAAGTAAAGTAGAAAAAAATTCAATCATTTAGCATCCAAACTTGCAGATCTGTTTTTATATATGGAAATACTGTGGTTCAAGCAACTCAGGTGGTACCAAGACAAGTAAGGAAACTCTTTCATCTGACTCTGCTTTTAAGTACTTGGAGGCACATGAAGCTTGCTTTGCATGTCCAAGAATGCATTTGACTTTTTATGATTTCCCATAGTAGAAAATTTTCCTCCTCCTGCCATAAGCTGCTGTTCTATACAGGATATATCTGGCTCCTTAAAATATTTAACTCCATTTTCTAGAAGATAAATTACTAAAGACTGTGTTTAAAGAGAATGAAAGTTTCTGGTGTTTACCAAGGCTCTGTTCCTGCAACCGCTTAAGCAATTGGTGTTTACATAAGTGAGTAATTCCCATTTACTTCAATAAGATTGCATATGTGGGTTAGGGATTGAAGGATTGAACCATAACATTTATTTCAATACTCTAGCAAGGAAAAAACTTTTGTGCCTCTCTGAAACATACAACAAAGAAAAGAGCTGCTGTGGGGTGGGAGAGAGAAGTGATTTTTTTTTTTTTTTAAATGACATTGTTTATTGATTTAAACTTGCTCTTAGAACTAGGGAAGATGTATCAGGGGCATGTCAGTTGTACAGAAAAAGTAGATAGCATAACAGCATGGAATTGGTATTTATGATAGGTTACTCTGGAACAGAGGGGTTCTCAAACTAGGGGTCAGGATCCCTCAAGGGGGTTATGAGGTTATTATATAGGGGTAGCAAGAACATGCACGAAACAGAGAATAGCTGCTATAAAATATATCATTTAAATCTAGCATTTTAGAAAATGACACACAGCTTTCCATGACATGACAGTGTCTTTACTTCAAAAATATTGCAACTGTGTAACGTAGTGACTGTTGTTCCTAAACTATATATATATATATAATCTACAACACTTTCAGGAAATTGGACTGTGAGGCCTACAGTACGCACATTTGTTGTCTTAAGACTAAAAAGGTAGGTGAGGGGGTTAGATTGTCCAGCAGCTGAAGAGCTTAATTAGACCATGAACCAATCAGAGCACTGAGATTGGCCAAAAAAAAAATTTATAATTTAACAGTCAGACACCCGGAAAGGGGTGGTGCTGGGGGAGTGGCTTGTGGGGGCAATAGCCACCCCAAAACTTGCCTTAACCTCCCGTAAGCTCCTCTCTTCTCATGTAGTGCAAAGATAAATATTATTCAGCAATAAGGGTGACATGGTATGACATTGCCATGATCAGTTCTGCAGTTCTGTGCTTCTTTTGGTGGTGACGCTGTCTTCAAAGCCGGGCACTTAACCAGCAGTCACCACTCCCAGCCACCCACTCTGAAAGGAGCACCAGCGGTACCACAGAAGGACGGGCTTGGGAAAAGCTGACAAGTATGGAGAAGCACATGGTTCAGACAGAGACATCCTTAAAGGAAGACATAATGGAAATTCTCTATTACCTAGTAAGGAGATGAGGATGGAACAGGATAAAATATGGGTAGGATCTGATGAAAAACACTCAAGTGAAAAAGAGTCATCTTCAGTTACATCACATAAAGGCAGACAGCTAAAAAGCGACTCTTTATACAAATGCTAGAAGTCTAAATTCTAAGTTTGCTCACCATGAGTGCCATGCATGAAATGAGGATATCTGGATAAAAGACATAGGCTACGTTCACACACAGGGGGTTATTTCGATACAAGTAGTTTCAAAACAACTTGTTTCGAAATAAGGTGTTATTTCAAAATAAGTTAATTCGAATTCAGAAAATGTTAATCTGAATTAAGGAAAAAAGCTCAAAGTGAAATAGCATGTTTGGACAACAGTTATTTCAAAACGAGTCACCGTTGTTTCGAAATAACATGTTCTGACGGGATTGTTTTGAAACAATTGTTTCGAAACAATGTTGTTTCATCACCAATTGGGTTTAAGTTGTTTCGAAACAACGCTGTTGTTTCGAAACAATGGAACACGTTGTTTCAAAACAACAGTACGTCGTGTGAACATGGCGTTTCTTATTTCTAAACAACCTCTGTTGTTTTGAAATAAGACTGCTATGTGAACACACCCATAGACACTTGTTGGAATGAGCATAATAATTGGGATGTAATACCAAGGTACAAAAGATGTTGGAAGGACAGAATAAGTCATATTAGTGGCCAAAAATGGTCATACTAGGCTACAAATGAATCTGAAGAACAGCTAGCCTAAGACTCAAAAAGTAACAACAAAAAAATTTGTAAGTACATCAAAAGCAGAAACCTCTGACCAGTGGGACCACTGGAGGATTGAGATGCTAAAGGAGCACTTAAGGAAGATCAGGCTATTGCAGACAAATGAAGTGAATTCTTTGCATTGGTCTTCATGGTTGAGAATGTGAGGGAGATTCCTTAACCTGAGCCATTCTTTTAGGTGAGAAATCTGAGCAACGCTCCCAAATTGAGGTGTCATTAGAGGATGCTTCAAACAAATTGATAGATTAATTGTAATAAGTTAGCAGGACCAGATGGTATTCTGTTCTGAAGGAGCTTAAGTATGAAATTGCAGAGCTACCAACTATGTCATGTAACCTATCATTTAAATCAGCTTCTGTACCAAAGGAGTGGAAGATTGCTAATGTGATGCTAATTTAAAAGAAAACAAAACAAAAAGCAAGGAGTCCTGTGACATTTGAACGCTAACAAATTTATTTATCGCATGAGCTTTCATGGGAGAAAATCCCACTTTGTCAGATGCTTTGAAGATGGGGGAACTTACAGAATAGGAGGAAAATAATGCAGGGAAGTGGAAGTCATGGGATCAGATCACACTGTAACAGCAAATCAAAGCAGTTTTAGGATTAAAACACTGAGAAACAGCACATAGAGGAGGGTGAGGTCAAATCACCTGTTGTAATGGGAAAAGAATCCATAGTCACGATTTAATCCTGCTTTCACACAGTCAAATTTGCATATCAATTCCAATTCTGCTGTTTCTCTTTGAAGTCTTGATGTGTTACCCATTTGCATGAGCGCAGCTATTAACAAATTATCAACAGAATGATTAGGAAGATTGAAATGCTCAGCTGCTGGTTTCTGAATGTTGTGATTTCTGATGTCTGTTTTGTGCCCATTTATTCTTTAGCACAGATGCTGTCCTGTTTGTCCAATGTATAAGGTGTGGGGGCAATTCTGGCACATGATGACATAAATCACATTAGTGGATGAGGAGGTGAATGAGTCCTTGATGGAGTAGCTGGCTTGCTTAGGTCCTGTGATGGTGTCTTTTGTGCAGATATGTGGGCAAAGTTGGCAACATGGTTTGTTGCAGGGGTATGTGCCTGCTTTAATGTTTCTGTTGTTAGGTATGTAATTGCTGGTGAGTATCTGGTTAAAGTTAGGGGGCTGTCTGTAGGAGAGGAGAGATCTGTCTCCTAAGGCTTGAGAGAGTGAGGGGGTCATCCTTTAGAAGAGGCAGTAGGTCCTTAACAATGTGTTCTAGAGGTCTGATTGGGGGTTGTAAGTGATGACTAGTAGTGTTCTGTTTTCTTTTTTGGGCTTCTCCTGCAGTAGTTGACTTTGTGGTACCTGCCTGCCTCTGTCAATCTGTTTCTTCAATTCCCCAAGTGAGTACTGTAGTTTTAAGAATGCTTGATAGAGATGCTTAAGGCAGTGTTTCCCAACCGTGTGCCACAGCACAAAGGTGTGCCATCAGGCCTGAGCAAGTGTACCATGGAATTTTTTGTAAAACTATTTGAAGAGTTCTGGATTGGCTCATTGGCTCATGCATATTCATGAGTTCATTTGGAAAGTATATGATGGTGTGCCTCAAAGTAATTAAAGGTATCAAGATATGCCACGGCAGAGAAAAGGGTAGGAACCACTGCCTTAAGGTGTCTGTCTCTGTCTGAGGGATCAGAGCAAATGCAAATATATTTTAAGGCTTGACTGTAGACAATGGATTCTGTGGTATGTTTTGGATGAAAGCTTGAGGGATATAGGTAACTATATCAATCAGTAAGTTTTCGGTATAGGGTGGTCTTTATGTATCCATCCCTAATTTGTACTGTGTGTCCAGAAAGTGGATCTCCTCTATGGAGTGTTCCAGATGGAGTTTGATTGTGGAGTGGAAATTGCTGAAATCTCTGTGGAAATCTTCAAGGGCAACCCTACTGTGGGTCCTGAAGATAAAGATATCATCCATGTAGTGTAAGCAGAGGATAGGTGCTTTGGGATGAGACTTGAGGAAATGTTGTTCTAAGTTGCTCATAAAAATTTTGCTCCAGATGTGATTCTTGCACTTACAGGCTAATAAGCCTAACTTTGATACCAGGCAAATTGGTTGAAACTATAGAAGAAAACAGAATTATCAGACACATAAATGCATATAATGTGTTGGAGGAGAGTCAACATGTTTTTTTAAAGGGAACTCATGCCTCACCAATCTACTAGAATTCTTTGTGGTAGTCAACAACCATGAGGACAAGGATGAAGCAGTGCATGTAGGGTACTTAAATTTTCAGAAAGTCTTTGAAAAAGTCCCTCATCAAAGGTTCTTAAGCAAAGTAATCAATCATGGGGTAAAAGGGAAGGTCTTCTCCTGGATCAGTAATGAGAAAGGGTAAGAATAAAGCAATAGAATGCATTTGTTTGTAAAAGGTTGGATGAGAATGGTGTAGAGAATGTAATGTCATGGGCACAGTTATAGTAGCCATCTGATCCTTCACAGACCAATGCATTCAAGTGTTTTAAAATTCCTTATACAGGAAGTCCATATATATCTAAGCATTTCCTTAATTCAAAATAACAAAGCACTAATTTGAAATAATAAAATCTGCTTTTATTTTGAAATAGCACTTAAATCAAAGTTATTATTTAGAATTAAGCCATTCTAAGCTGTGGAATAGTCTTAATTCAAAATAATGGCCCTATTCTTTTGCCTGCCTTCCCCTGTTTCGAATTCGAGAGTCTAATGAAGACTCTCTAATTCAAAATAATAACTCCTACCTTATTTTGAATTAGAGAGTCTTCACTGGACTCCTAATTTGAAATAATAATTTTGAATTAAATTCAAAATAGTTATTTCAGATTAACTACTTTGAATTAATTTTCTAAGGGTAGACATTGCCAATGAGTGCAAGTGCCCTCATGCTTGTGTTCATACTTTGCACTGCACTCACTCTGCACAAGAGTAAATGGCTACACAAGGAACAAGATGGTGGAAAATCTGGTCCACTGTGCCCAAATCAGCTCCCTCTGAAATCAATGGGAATCCTTCTGGTGACTTTAATACGAGAAACATTGGGCAACTAACCCAGAATGATTTGTCTAGATGTGGGCCCTGAAACAATTAAAAAAAAAAAACCTTTTAAATTTAGTCTAGTTGGAAAAAACATGTTTTTTCTGTATCCTGAATAAGTCCAAATACAAATTCAGCTTTTTAAAAGGTTCTTTAAAAGTTCATAAAACATCTGAAACCCTTTGCAGAAGGTCTAAGACAACACAGAGCTCCAAACTTCTAAAGGTTCTTTTATTCCATACAGCAGATCAAAACAAACTACTTCTACTGCTGCAAATCACAAAAGAAATTCAATCAATGGGCGTTTTCATTTTAGGAATATTATGCGGTCCAGTTTTGCTTTTGGCTAATTTTTGTTTCAAAAGCATTTCTTTTTGTGATGCTTTTGTTTGTTTTCACTAGGAATATATACCACTGAACTAGAACTGCTGCTGTGCAATGAACAATGTTTTGGCCAAAACTTTTCTTGAGATGAAAACCATAATGGGAAATAAAAGCTCATTAGAACATCCCATTTTTTTGTACTTTGCTTCTTTTTATGTATTCTGAAAACAAAAACTATATTTAAACCGCACTCTTTTGCCCAAGCAAAGCCTGTAGTTTGTCATTGTTCTCAAGGCACCTTTGAACATTTTAGCTCTGGGTAGAAATGTTTTTCTGTCATACCTTCCAGTTACTTATTTTAAAATCATCATCTGATGGTAAAACCCAGATTGACATGTTGCTGTTTAGATTATTTCACAGTTAGCTCCAGCTTATTTGTTCTTCATTTAGTCTGCCACTTGTCTTTAATTTCAGCTCTAAAAGGGAAAATATAGAATAGAGTTTTGGAAAAACAAAAAAAGGACTCTCCTAATTGCTGAGTGATATGCAAAAGTGAATGGCAAACATTTCTGTCTTCAAAATAAAACATCTTGAGATACTTAGTGATAAACATCCATGAACATCAACTCAGACAGGATTCTTAGTGAACAGAGGGTTTGAGAAGGCAGTCAAAAAGTCTGTGAAGAGTGGGAGACTTGGTAGCAGAGATGAAGATAAAGAATAAGAAAGTATTAAGTTCAGCAGCGGAAAGGGCCAGCTGAATATTTTCTTTCAGCAGTTTAAAATAAATTGGGATTTTCAGCTAAGTTAAATTTTTCTGAAGAAATCTCTGCCTTCTGTGGAAAATTTCAACCTTTTATTGAAAAAGTGAATTCACCAAAACCAAAATGTTTTAGTCAGATATTGACCATTTTCCATTTGGAAATGCTATCGTGGTGTTTTGTGGGAGTTGCAGTTTGAGTGCACCGTACACCCGTTCTTCTGGAATGAGTTCCACAGCAGAACTGCATCCTCATAATGCACCATGGCCATATGACTGCCATGATGGTCTGTGGTAGTTCACCAAACGAGGATATCATAATGCATCATGGGTGATGTAGTCTGACCTAGGAGTGTGTTCTATACATGAGAAGTGGGGCATGAGGTGCATAAACTACAATTTCCATGAGGAATAAGTGTGACATTTGTGAACTGACATTTTCATTTTTCATCTGAAAATTTTTAATTTTCAGTTTTTCAGTGAAAATGTGAAATTTTCCAATGGGAAAAATACCTCTTTTCCAGCCAGCAATACAGAAATATGGAATGACAACAAAGTGAAGAACAAGTGTTGGTACTGGAAGAAAACAGAAGAAGATTAATAGATACAGGTGTGTTGGGGAGTACAGACATAAGAACAGAAGAAATCTGATAACAAAATGAGGAAGACAGCAGCTGGCAACAGAGAGAAAGAGTGGGATAAAGATCAAGAGAAATGAGGTCTGGGAGAGAAGAAAAAAACAAAACAAAAAAACAAAAAACCCCAAAATAAAATAAAATAAAAATGAGGCCAAATAGTTTTCCAAGGCATTCAACCCTTAGACTGAATTTTAGCTTAGTTTAGTTTTTCCTGATGTAAGTAAACTAACCCCAGAATTTTTTTAAAAAAGAAACACAGCATAATAAGATTTCTTTCTCCCCAAAATATTATTTCAGAAAAGATGGACAAGCCTGAAATAATTCTGTGATGTCTCAAGAACACTTACTTTAATTGTAAAGGGCCTGAATAAATAGCTCAGGCTAGCACTATTGACAGATCAGAACGTATGCAATGATTGTATTGGGCTGACACTTGTTCTCTGTTGTGTGGATCAGGAGTAAACTCCACTGAAGTCAACGATGATTCCTTTGTGGAAAATGCTGTCACTGAATAAAGAATCTAACCCTAGGGCTATGTCTACACTTACAATTTAGTTTAAATTAAGGATGCTTAATTTGAACTAAATTAGTGCATGGCCACACCAGCTTTCATTAGTTTGAACTAAGGAAAGCCTAGTTCTAACCCATAAAACCTACCTTGAGTTTGAACTAAGGGTCAGGTCGAGCTTATTAGTTCGAAGTAACCCGATGGAGCTGTGTTAATTTGCACTAATTGCTAGTTCAAATTAACATGGTTAATAGAAGGAAGTGCCTGCCCTCCAGTGCCTGGGGCAAGCGGCCCCAAAGGCACCCCCCCACCCAGCCCTGACCAGGGTCAATAGGGCCCCATTCCCCTGGCCGGATGGGGGTTGGGTCCCCTTGCGCCCCGCTCCAGAAGCACTGGCTGGGCACAGGAAAGGGACCTGTGCACCTGGCTTGGGCTGCATTGGCTGAGCAGCAGGGAAGGGATCCCTGTACCTGGCTCCGGGAGTGCTGGCTGGGTAGTAGGGAATGCACTCCCTGTCCAGCTGTAGCACATTTGCCAAGCAGGGGAAAAGATATCCCCCCCCCCAGCTCTGGACACTCTTTCCAGGTGGGAGAGAAGGCATGCCCCTGCCTGGCTCTGGCAGCACTTGCTGGATGGGTGAGAAAGCATCCCCTGCCCAGCAAACATGCTACAGCCAGACAGTGTGTTGCATTCCCCATGCCAGCCAGTGCAGTTAGAGCCAGGTGGGGGGCGCCCTGGCTCTGCCGAGTTGGGGAGCGGAGAATGCATCCCCCTCCCGGCTCTAGCCCGCTGAGCCAGGCGGGGGATGCCTTTCCCCACCATGCGGCTTGGCAGGCTAGAGCTGGGTGAGGGATGCTTTTCCCCGTGCCCAGTTCAGAGGGCTAGAGCCGGGCAGAAGATTGGGTAGGGGCATTGCCCTTCTTCGGGGACATCTTGCCACACCTCCCATGGTGCTCCTCTCTTAATTTGAACTAGCAGGTCCTGTCCATGGACACACTAGTCTGAATTGGTTTTCCTAGTGGGGCCATGCTAGTTCAAATAAAATTAATTTGAACTAATCATTATTAGTTCAGATTAATTAGTTTGAATTAAGTTAATTCGAACTAATCTTCTAAGTGTAGAAATAGCCTGTGTGTTTAAACTCTCTGGAAATCTATAGCAGTACCATCGTCATAGGGTTTGTTCACACGGCAGTCTTATTTCGAAACAACAGAGGTTGTTTTGAAATAAGAGACACCACATTCACACGACGTACTGTTGTTTTGAAACAACTTGTATCGAAATAACCCCCTGTGTGTGAACGTAGCCATAGTACCTATAGAAGCCCTCAGCAAAATTGTGCCTCTCCTCAAGCAGAAGAAGAAAAAGTCACATAAGCTAGATAGATAAAGAACAGTCATGGTTTGTGGGGTCAAAAACAGTCTTAGTCTTTTTACAAAATTTGATGAATAGGCCACTTGGTAATTGGGAAACCATGCAAAGTTATGAGGTTTTCCCCTCAGTATTGCAATAAAGATCAAGTCAGAAACTGAGCCACTGATCCTCCCAATAGTTCAAACTTCTTTAAGGATAGAAGCCAACAAAGCTGCCAGATTCATGAGGTAATGTTCGGAATGAGATAACTGCATCCAAAAATCTCATTCGAAGCATGAGCTTTCTTTCTGGTATGTGTCTGAAGTCTTCTAATTTCTCCATTGACTTTAACATAAGATTGATCTAAGCTTGCTTGTTTGGCAAGTTTTGACAAGGTTTCTAAAGAGAGAGAGAGAGACCTTGTTTGCCAAGGAGATACTTTTTAAACTCTTTCAACTGCAGAAAAAGTACAATATTAATTGATGCAGACAAACTAATACTCCAGATCTAAGCATCCCAAGTTTGGGAAAATCCAAACCCAGATCTGAATTTTGTGACTAGCTTCTCAATAGCTCTACAGGGTCAAACTAACCTGCCAGATCTGAATATTGGGGATCTTAGAAGTTTTGGATCTGAACTCACTGGATCCTTGTTTAATTTTATATATCAGACCTATATACTAAGCCACTGAATGATGCAAAAGAAGTATGAATTCAAATGACTGAATTCTGCAAATTTTCAATAGTGTCATGGTTATAGACAAACCTGTATTTATAATTAATGCATTCATAGATGTTATGGCCTGAAGGAACCATTATAATCTAGCTATTATCAGATTTCAGTGCACTGACCACAAACAAGGAGTCCTGTGGCACTTAAAGACTAATTCTACAAATGAAGCATCTTATCCAAGTCTACCATCAGGCCCATGGCAGTGTGCTGGGAAAAAATGATTCCTGAATGCCTTATCCACTTGACCACACTGCGTCATAATCTAGACTAAAGTTGTCTGGTCTACTCACCTATGTAAAACAGGTGAGCAGACTAGATTATTGAACTTCACCCAATAATTCCTACATCAAGGCACATAACATGTGGCCGAATTAAAACATATATTTAAGAAAGATCTTGGTTTAAAATTTGAAGTGAGGGAGTATCTGCTAAATTTCTTTGTAGCTGTAGGTAGTGCCCTCTTGGGAAAAGTCATGCAGACAAATTTTTATTCAGTTCTTTAAAAGGCAAAGCTCTCATTAGTTTGAATGGGAGGCTTGACTGGGTAAGGAAAAAAGCCAAGAAAGGGCTTGGTCCATCTATTGTTTCAATAACACTCCAAATTTCTTACTCTGTAGGGTGTGATTAGTAGTGTCACATTAGGATGCAGGAAAAAAAATATGTCCCCTTCTTTTCCAAGACTTTACAAAAGCCCCATTTTTAGTGCAGCCATAAGGCATATTTATGTTTTATACATTAGCACTGTACGTATCCTGTTTATTGAACATATATTTCAAAGACAGAAGTTTCACATAAGGTAGGTTTTTAATCTATGGTCTTTGACTTGATTACCAACTAGACCACCTCTTCCTCAGTGTCCCAGAGAGACCATGCTATGTGTCTGACTGAGTCTTTCATACAGCAAAAGGAAAGAGAAAAGTAGTTTTAAAAACAGGAAAATGTGATTGTAAAACCACAGAAACTGAGAGGAGATTTGGGAATTCATAGTACCTGGGACTGTAGTTAGCTCTTCTTTCTTTTTTCTCTCTTTCTTTCTTAGATTTCCAGGTAGCTGTTCTTAGTAATGTGGAGGAAATTTTAAGGGTGTTCAATCAGTGGAGGCCACACTTAGTAGAAGAGAAAAAGGTTATTAGAAAACTAGACGCAGCTCCGGACCCTGGGACCAAAGCAAGGCCTCAGAGCCCCTAACAACCTTATATAGCTAATACATTTCCATAATACATTCATGCATACATCACATAGTGTGACTTGGCTTCTCTCCAATCCCGCAACGTTTTGTATTATCTTTCCATGATGGGAAGATGCTCTTCCTTCCTTATATCGGGGTCTGCTACCTGGCTGTTTTCCTAAGTTTCATTTCCTGCTTTTGTCTCTTTCTTATGCTAATTCACTCCACTCCCAGACCCAGCATAGTACGTGACTCTTTGCTCTAGCTGAAATGGAGCCTGCTGGTTACAAAATGGAGTTAGCCAGTTGCTATACTCAGTTTCTTCCATAGTAAATAGCTGTAAGAACTTATTTCCTCTGATATCTGCCACAGTCTAAGTTTGGCAGCTTTCAAACAGACATTCAACTTACTATTACTGAGGCAATGTGAGGGAGCTGAGATGTCTATTTTGGCAGAGTAAGGCATGATGGGGTGTACCTTATCACGAGTGAAATGAGGTGATTCTGCTCTGGGAGACTTGCACCCTAAAAATTCACTGAGTTTCTGAGGAGGATAGGTTTTGTGTTTATATATTTTGTTTATTTACCACTGCATAGTACAGCAATGCCATAATACACTGAAGCAATTTTAAAATTAATAATGACAAAGGCCCAGGAAATTAAGAGAGTAAATATTTGTGTTGTTCTGGGCTCAAATCCTGAAGTGTCTACTCAAATCAGAAGACTACCATTGGCTGCAATAGGAATTTTTACCTAGTAAGAGATTCAAGTTTTAACCCTAAATAACTGGGCAAGTGGTTTTAAAATCACATCAGCAACTGATGCAAAAGCTCCCATGACAGACGTCTAACATTGCTTTTGGGAAGTGATATCAGAAACCAGGGTGTTATTTTTTTCATTAATGCCAGTGGTAATACTATAAAAATTAACCATCATCATATGAGGAAATTCTGTGCAACCATGTTCACACACTGCATATCAACATAAGATTGCTTTTGTTTGTGTATAGACAGACCTCGATAAAAACTACCCACAAGTGCAAAGGGATAGCCATGTTAATCTAGTTCAGCAAAACAAGCATGGAGTCCTGTGTCACTTTTAAAGACTAACAAATAAATAAATTTAGTCAGTCTTTAAAAGTGCCACAGGTCTTCTTGCTTCTTTTACTTGAAAGTGTGTACAGTACTCAGTTTACAAGTAATTACTTTCCAGTGAGTGCCTGTGCCCCTTCACTCTTACTTCTTGAATCTGAAGCTTGCTGAGCCTGGGGCAGACTCCTTAATGTTGCTTAGATAAGATGAGATCTGGGGGGGTTATATAATATTTACTGTATAGTGGGCATTGCCAGAGGGAATCTTATTTTAACCAAAGCCAGATTTTCTGTACTTAATAGAGTTAGGAATGGTGTATTATTTTCCAGCTTGGACTGGTTATTAATACTTATAAGTTGTGAACATGGAAAGAATTCCCATAAATCTATATGCAATCTTTCAGTGTACAGCAGAAGAGATAAAGGGGTAGAAAAAGCTGCTGGAACCCTGTAAGTTACATTCAGTCCTTGGTATAAGGACCTGGTTTTGCTCTCACTTCTGCTCTGTGGCTCTCCAAAGTTTGGAAGAAACGGTGCTTCCAAAGACATGACAGCAGCCAGCCCAATGCACCACTCAACTAGCTGCAAGTCAGCTGCCCTCCTGAAAGTGCAGTCTCCAGCTCTGCATGTTTTCCACATTTGTAATGGGAATGGCAAAGCTCCCCCACACCCTCTTCTCTCCAAAAGGGTGTGGTTCGGCCCAAAGTGGGAGGATTTAGCAGAACAACAAAGTTCTTAGAGGGTTTTTAATGTCTGAAACAGGGAGTAAATTTCTTGTGTAATGCTTAATGGAATAAGTAGAGCTTTCAACTCAGCTTGGTACCTAATCATTTACTCATCTGTAACCTAAAGTAGAGAGTCAGATGCAAAGTCTGTTGCTCATGAACACTATATAGGTTTGTGACATTCCTTGTAAGCTTTTGGATTTAAAAAACAGTTAACTGTTAGCTAAAGAATTGCATCCATATCTGCAGTTCTTCCTTTCTGTGACATATAGTTATAAACAAGGAGTCCTGTGACATTTTTAAAGACTAACAAATTTATTTATCGGATCAGCTTCTGTGGGAGAAATCTCACTGCGGCTCAGTTTTTCAATAGTGCAGGTGTCCAACTTGCACCCTTAACAAGCTTGGCATTCATGCAAAAACCAAGTGCATGCAGAAGAGAATTTTTCTCTGACAAAGTATTTGGACTACAGTCCCTCAGCTCCTTAAACACCTGTCTCAGCATTTACTGGGCTCTGTTTAAGACCTGAGAAAGATTCTATAGGGATCGGACTCTTCTTTAGTTGCTTTAAAATCCTGATCAGAAATCCAGAGGCATTATTCCCAGAATACAATGCTCTGCCGTTGACTCACTACATGGCTTTGGGTGATCAACTGGGGCTCAGTCCTGCAAGGTGTTCAGCTCTCAGTCTCTGATCTGTCAAAGCATTTGAACTTGTGCTTGATATCAAAGGTTCACTCGTGCTTAAAGTTAAGCATGTGTTTAAGTTCTGCAGTGGATAGGGACCACAGTGCTCTGCTCCTTGCAGGACCTAGGCTTTCACCTGTCTGCTCTAGTCCTCCCTCTATAAAACAAAGATAACACTCAGCTTGCAAAGATTTGTGAGGATAAATGAGTTCTTCATACACCACTGTCAAGCAGAAAAGCATTATGTAAATGGTAATGGGCAATTGCTAATGAGAGAAATTGTACTGCTGTCTGAGGTCTGAATCTGATTCCAATTGCCGAAAGATTGTGAGGTGATCAGATCTTCTATGTATTTATTCTCACATCTCTGTGACGTAGGGTGCTGCTAGCAGATATGGATTATGGTCTGCAGGGCCCCTGGGCCTCCCCAGTTGGTGCCTCCCCACCAGCAGGCTGAGACTTGGGAGGGATGAAGCTGGGGCCAGAGCCTGGCCACAGCCTAGCCAGTTGGCCCCCGGGGGTAGTGGAGCGGACTCGAGTGCGCGGTGCGGCTTCTGGTGCAGAGGTCACACCACGTACTGCATAAGCTAGTCGGCTCTGCCATCCCCATGGGCTGACCAGCCAGGCCACAGTTGGCCCACCCACCCTCAGGGGCAGACTGGCCAGCGTAGAGGGATGGGAACTCAACAGGGCCCATGCCCAAGGGTGGACGAGGAGCGGAGCTCTGAGCCAGCCTCTCGGATGCCCAGCCCTGTTCCCCAGTGCCAGCAGGGTAGAGAGTCCCCACATTGTGGTGGGATCCTGGGTATGGGCCCCACTGGCCTGTGTGGTAATCTGCCCTTGGCCACTAGCATTCCCATTTTTACAGCTGGAGAACTGAGGCCATGGGAGCTGAAGTGACATGTCCAAGTTCACACAAAAAATCTGTGGAAGAATAGAGACTTGACCCTGTATCTACAAGTCCTAGACTAGTGCACTTACCATTGGATCACCCTTCTTCTATAAAACTAAAGTAAATTGTCCTGTTCATGTATACAATGTGGGCTAGATTCTACTGGCCTTAAAACTGTGCAATTTACCGTAGGGCTTGTCTACCTGGTCAGGTAAGACATTCTCCAGAGGTGTGATTTCCAAAGCATGTTGACCTGCTGCGTGTTTTAGACCCTGCTGGTTCACACTAATGGTTCCCAACTCCATTTAATGTAGTTGTGTTTCAAACAATGCTGTGTTAAAGGATACCAGGGAACTCTTAGTCTTCATGAGCATGAGCCAAATTAGCAATCAAACTCCTGGGCAGTACATTACCCCACTATGTAGACAAGCTTTGAGATGACTTTTCTGCCATATTCAGGGATGTTTAGTTATTTTGCTCCGTAACTATATGAGAGATTAGGCCACTCAGAACATGCAGAGGAATAGCTATTTATTTAGGCAAAATTGGCAACTTATTAAAGGTGGTTATTGTGTACAACCCTTTCTTTAGCTAAGATATTTCACCTCCAATGGTTGTGGCTTAATCCTGGACTGAATTTTCTTCTTTGTGCCAAATGGAGTATAGCTTTTCTCCTAGGAGGGTTTGCTGGTTGTTTAAATCCTTCCTGACTGAAGTTCAGTTAATATGCAAACATTAGTCTTTCCTTTAGCCTCGCCAATAGATCCACTTTACTGTAGCTCAGCAAATTGCTATTTAAGTGTTATTTACAAGAAGGGAACCATTCATGTGACTCTCTTTAAATTTTGGGTGGAATCCACGTGCTTTTTGTTGCCATACGCTGTTCTGTAGCCTCTCTGGCTGAAGATTATCAGCACAAGTTTCTCTTCCTATTTACATAGTTTTGTCCTGTTGTATGGGCAAGACTTCAGTGGAGTTACTCCTGACCAAATGGGTGTAAATGTAAGAAAAATAAAACCTAGAATGTCCAAAGTAGGTGAAAGGTGGAAAGGAGGTCTTGTAGTCTATAAAATGTTATGTAAAATTCTTCTTGAAAGAAAGCACAGAATAGAATCAAAGCAATGCTGGGAACTGCTGATTAGGGGTTTTGGAAGCCTCCGGCAATATTATGTAGTCTTTACTGTGGCAGACCACAATCCTCTAAAGATGAGAGTAAATGCATACATATGGGACATCAAAAACTTGTTTCTATTGGGTACTTTTGATGGGATAAGGTCGCCATCTCCTTTGGACATTTCTTTTCTGGAGAACACATGATAATTTCCTCTAGGTGGGTGGAAACTTTGTTGAAGTGCTTGTGAAAACATGAGCAACAGAATGAGCTGCAGAGATGTGGTTGCAACCTATGCCTTTTGCAATCGCATGTAATGCCCTAAGAGGGGTAGAGTTAGGCATGCCAAGAAAGTGGTACCATCTCAATGGCATTAACAAGCCATGTGTAAAATTAAGAGTACTTTTGCATGCACAAGTCTTCTATTGCACTCCCTAAGAACATGGAATCAAATTCTCAGAGGCGCCTAAGTGCTTGAGCTCCTAAATCCTATTGTTAAAAGTTCTGGCCTCCTGTAGGTGCCACTGATTTCAGCTGGAGTTGTGAGTGCACAGCACGTCTAAAATTTGGGCCCTAAATATTATAGCCACAGTGTTGTTAATGGTTTTCTCCAGTATCCTCAGACCTTAAGGGACAAGTTTGAAATGTAGATGTGCTCTGTTAAGAATGGCAACATCCCTAGCAAACAATACAGAATTAGGTCCCCACCTGCAGCTGAGAGACACCTCTGAGTTTTCAATTTATTTGCAAACAGAGGCAGAGTGAAAAAAGAAAATTGCTGTTACACTGATTTCATCTAAAAGCTAATGTATGAGAGAAGGAGATTTATAATACAGGCTCAGACAGTCATTCCTCTCAATAAATATGGATAAAGTCACATTTATTCAGAGACTGGCATACATCCATCAACACAATAGGCCAGTTCATTCCAATATTTAGAGCTTAATCTTGCTTCCCTGAAAGTTAGTTGCAGGTTTTGCCACTGACCTCAGGCCCATGTAAATCTAAAGATTTCACTTCTTATACTTGTTTGTTCTGATTGGTTAATGCTGGGTTTATTTAATGTAATTCTTGCCCATCAGAAGCTAGAGATAGATCCAAAAAGGGATTTACATTGCTCGTCATTATAACTTCTAACTTTTAGACACACTGAAAATCATATGAATCCACAAGGTCTGGATTAGGTGCTCAGTCCACCTATACGATGAATGGGGAAAGAGATGTGCCTGAGAATGAGATCCATAAAAAGCCAGCATGTTAGGCAGGGAGCCACCTAAGCCAGCCAATGGGAGATGCTGTTAAGAAAGGCATGTCCAAAGCCCTGCCCTTCTCAGGGTGTTAGTGCTTAGTTCTGCTTAAGAGTCATAGCTGGAAACTCCTTGCTATGGTGAGATTATGAGTTTAGTTGATGAAGATGATCGTACTGATGTAATATACTTAGACTCCTACAAGTCATTTGACTTGGTATCATCTAAAATTTTTGATTGAAAAACTAAAGCAATATAAAATTAACATGGCAGACATTAAATTGATTAAAAATTGGCTAACTGATAAGTCTTAAAATGTAAATATAAAGGGGTAATTGACATAAGGCAGATGTGTTCTCAGTGGGTTCCCACAGCCCTGTGCTATTTAACATTTTTCTCAAAGACCTGGGAGAAAACCCATTAAAAGTCATCATTGATCAAATGGGCAGATGCCAAAAATTTGGAGGAATGCTAAATAATGAAGACAACAAGTCACTGATATAGAGTGATCTTGTTCACTTTATAAAGTGGGCACTGACAAACAATATACATTTTAGTATAGCTAAATGTAAATGTATACATCTAAGTTCCAAAGTGGCAGCCATGTTAGTCTAGTTTAGTAAAATAAGGAGTTCTGTGGCACTTACAGACTAACAAATTTATTTACTGCATGAGCTTTCGTGGGAGAAAATCCCACTTCGAAGATCTTCAAAGAATCTGATGAAGTGGGATTTTCTCCCATGGAAGCTCATGCAATAAATAAATTTGTTAGTCTGTAAGTGCCACAGGACTCCTTGTTTGTATATTTCTAGAAACAAAGAATGTAAGCCATATTTAGGGGATGAGGGACTCTGCTGGGAAGCAGCTATTCTGGAAAATATTTGAGAGTGGCGGTGGATAATTATGAATCACAGATAATTACTCATGAATCATGAATAATGTACATCAGCTACCAGTGCAATGCTACAGCCAAAACAGCTAATGTGATCCTGGGATGCATAGACAGGGCAACCTCAAGTAAAAGTTCAGAGGTTATTTCATCTTTCTACTTGGGACTGATGCAACCACTGCCAGGATACTACATCCACTTCCAGTGTCCATAATTTAAGAATGATGTTGATAAATTAGAGAGGATTCAGAGAAAAGCCATGAGGTTAATGAAAGGCTTAGAATACTAACCTTTAAGAATAGAGTCAAGAAGCTAAATCTATTTAGCTTAACAAACAAAGTTAAGAGATGCTTTGATTCTGGTCTGTAAGTACCTCCAAGGGAAACAAATACTTGATAATAAGCTCTTCAATTTAGGAGAGAAAGGTATAATGAGATCCAATCCTTGGAAGTTGAAGCCAGACAAATTCAGATGGGAAATAAGGTATATATTTTTAAGAGTGAGACAAATTAACCACTGGAACAATTTGCCAAGTATCTTGTTGGATTCTCCATCTCTGGCAACTTTAAAATCAAGATTGGGTGTATTTCTAAAAGGTCTAGGAATAATTCTGGGAAAGTTCTGTGGCTTGTGGTATACAAAGGCCACGTTAGATGATCACAGCGGTCCCCTCTGGCCTTGTAATCAATGAATTCTGGAGTCGGGCTGATTTTGGATGCACATGGTGTTTCTTGCAAATAGTGCTGGAGAAGGTGGGAAGGGGGTGATGTCTTCCTTATGGCTTCTTGCCCACCAGTGTGGGAAGCATGTGTTCAGGTCCTTTACCTGCCTGGCTGGGATAAAAGATGTGACTAGTGTGACCCAGGCCTCCCAGGATAACCTTCTGAATGTGCCCAAATCAGGGCAAGCTGCAAAACCAGGGGCCAAACCCCCAAACCACTGATGGGTGGTTCTTAAACCAGTCTCCTAGTCGGTAACAAAACATGCTTCTGATTCCCCATTCTGGTCATCACCAAGCGTAACGAAACAGAAACAGCCCTCTTACTGCACATCAGTTCCTATGGTCCTCACCAGGCACTAAGAAATAGGTTCTCCTGACCCCAACGGGCCAGCCACATTACCCAGATCAGTATAGGCTTGGATCTTGCCCAAAATACCACGCTGCCAGCCATAGTAACTACAACTAAAGGTTTAATATAAAAAGAAAACAATCAAAACATGAGAGATGTTAAAGGGTCAAAGTGAAACACATACATACTAATGGTTTAGAGTCCATAGAAAACAAGTCCTTGAAGAATACTTAGTTTGTAGGTTAGTCCCATTCCTCTAATATGCACCCAGCAGCTGGGTGGGTCTCAGTGCTTTGTTCAGTCCCAGAAGAACAGTTCCAGAGGGGGTGTTGGTTGCAGACAGGCTGAAGACTGAAGACAAAATGGAGATCGGTCCCCTGCCTTTTATCTCAGAGTCCTTCCCAGATCAAAATGGAGTTGGGCCACATGGTCACTCTGGGTAACTAGTCAAACAGGTTTCTTTCTGAGTCCACTGTAGATGGGAACCCCCCTGATGGGGGCCATCAAGAGGAACAATAGTTTTGCAGACACCCAGTCTAGGATTGCCTTAAGAACAAATCTCTTGGAACACACATAAAAATAAATAGATTTCTAATTTCTAATACAGGCATGATACCTACATACAGACCATATAATTATTCTTAGAAGATTATAGCCTTTCTATTGACACCAAACATGGTATCTCATACGGTTTATTGCAAATATGAAATATTAATATGAAAGATAACCATAACCAGTCCCCTAGACCCAGATAGTGTCACAACTAGATCTCTCACTGAAATACTCATTGGGCCAGAAAGGCAGTGAATATGGCTTTAGCTTGGTGGTTAGGGCACACACATGGGAGATGGGAGACCAGCAGACCCTTCCCCTATGACTCTAATTATTTATCCAGAGTGGAAGAATTTCAACAAAAGAGTTCAAGTTGGCTTCTGTTTTGAACAGAGCCCAATTTAGCAGGCATGCTCTGACCATGCCTATTGCTCAGACCGCACAGTCAAGATGGGTGGAGGAATGCCTATCGTCCCCTGGTTTGAAGATTGTGCTGGTGCTTATGTGTGAACTAGGCATTTAGACGCCTAGAGTGAGGTGTTGTGTGCAAGCACAGAGGCACAAGCAAAGACTCTTTTAGAACTTTCGCAGTGAAAATATAGGTGCTGGATGTGTTTAGGTTTTTACAAGCTTAGGTAGCAGCCAAGTGGTGGCTATGTGGATTGCATGGCACCTAAATCTCTTTGTGTATCTGGGCCTCTGTGATTTGGCTTCGTCCTATGGCCACACACAACCCTGCTTCTCTTGCTTTCTGTGGGCTCGCTTCTGCTTTATGCCTCTCACACACAGATATACACATCTGCAACCCATCAATCCCCCATTCCCTTCCCTTGCAGTCTAGTCCTGGGAACCCCTCAGCTTCTGAACACCTTGCCGTGCTGCCCAGTGCCTTGAGCTGTGGCGGCTGCATTCACACCAAGTGAAGCTGAATGCAGGTTGTGTTGAACAAGTGAAATTTTATTAAACTGTGGATTGCTCTGTCTAGGTGGTTGAATTGCTTCCAGCCTAACTCCCCACATTCTTTGTTCCCCTTGTGTTCTGTTAGTAATAGTCACCCCACAGAACATTGGCCCTCTGATAAGCATTTTACATCTCCTTTGTTTTACAAATATTTAAATATAAACATTGAAAATAAATAATTTATGCTCAGACTGCTATTAGAATATAGCTGAGTTGGAATCTAGACTTTACCACAGACTCAGCTGGCAACATACTCTTTGAGCTAGACTGGTCTCTTCAACAGGGAGTCACCTCTCTCTGTTTCCCTGTCACCTGTCTCCAAACATAGCAAACTCCTTCGCTCTGTGGAATATGTTCCCTCCTTGTGGAGTTGGCCTTCAGATGGTTGGTTGCCTCTCCATTCTGTGGTGAGCTTTTGGCTCCCCCTGAGTGTCAAGTCAGCTAGCATAGGTGTGTCTCCTGTTCCTTCTAAGCATTTTGTCCCTCAGACAAGCTTGGTGCAAACATCCCTAACAGCTCCTTTTAATTCACTACACATGGATCCTAGTGGTGCCAATGCTGTATTTAAAAAATAGACACAGACGTCAGATGTCCTCAGTTTAGGTGTGGGAATCAGTCTGTCTTAGTAAAGGGGTAGAGGTAATGCTCAGGGGCAGGAGGCCAGTCTCTAGAAGAGAGAGAAGAAACAGCACCAGGGCAGGCTGTGTGTGTATGTGTGTGTGAGAGAGAGAGAGAGAGAGAGACTCTTTCCTGGAGGGGAGGCCAATCGAGGCACAGACCCTGAGGCATGTCACTCTTTTGTCCATGTTCCTCCTTAATAGATCCTGGTTTCTCCTGCTCCAACAGCCAGGGCCACGGCTCCCGCTCTTAGCTGCAGACTGCCTGCACGACATAAAAATGGACATACTAGATCAGACCAATGGTCCATCCAACCCAGAATCCCATCTTTTGACAGTGGCCAGTGCCAAGTGCTTCAGGGGAAGTGAAAAAAGCAGGTAATCATCAAGTGATCCATTCCACCACATCACTTCTGGCAAACAGAGGCTATGGTCACTTCAGAGCATGGTTTTGCATCTCTGACCATCCTGGCTACTAGCCATTGATAGACCTGTCCCCCACGAACTTATCTAATTCTTTTTTGAACCATGTTGTAGTATTGGCCTACATAACATCCTCTGGCAAAGGGTGGTGTGAAGAAATACTTCTGTTTGTTTGTTTTAAATGTGCTGCCTATTTATTTAATTTGTTAACCCCCTAGTTCTTGTGTTATAATAAGAAATAAATAACACTTCCTTATTGACTTTCTGCACACTAGTTATAATTTTATAGATAATCTATTATACCCCCAGTCATCTCTTTTCCAAACTGAAAAGTTCCAGTCTTATTAAGCTCTCTTCGTATAGTTGTTCCATATTCCAAATCATTTTAGTTGCCCTTTTGTATGTACCTCTTCCATTTTCATTGATCTTTTTTGAGATGGAGTTACCAGATCTGCATGCAGCATTCAAGATATTGGCATACTATAGATTCATGGAGACACAGTATTATATTTTCTGTCTCATTATCTGTCCTAGTCCTAGGGTATGTCCACACGAGTCTTTTATTTCGAAACAACACTGGTTGTTTCGAAATAAAAAACTAAATGTCCACATGACTTTTTCTTATTTCGAAATGGTAGGCTCTGTCATTTTGAAACAAGAACTGTCATTTCGAAACAGCTTAAACCCCATTCATTTCGAAACGGCTGTTATTTCGAAATGGTTATTTTGAAATAACACTGTTTGGACATGTTGTTTCGAAACAACACCATTGTTTTGAAACAACTGTTTTGAAACAACATGTCCAAATGGCCTTATTTCGAAATAACCATTTTGAAATAACAGCCATTTTGAAAGCAGGCTTTCCCTTAATTCAAATTAACATTTTCCTAATTCGAATTAACTTATTTCGAAATAATGATGTATGTGTGGACATAGCCCTAGTGATTCTCAACATTTTGCTAGGTTTTTTGACTGCCACTGCACATTGAATGGATGTTTTCGGAGAACTATCCAGGGTGATTCCAGGATCTATTTCTTGAGTGGTATCAGCTAATTTAGACCCACTCTTGTTTTATATGTATAGTTAGGATTAGGTTTTCTGATGTGCATTGCTTTGCTTTTATCATCATTGAATTTCATCTGCCATTTTGTTGCCCGGGTGCCCAATTTTGTGAGATCTTTTTGTAATTCTTCACAGTCTGCTTTGGACTTAACTATCTTCAGCAGTTTTGTATCATTTGCAGATTTTGCCACCTACATGTTTACCTCTTTTTCCAGATCATTTATGAATAAGTGGAACAATACTAGTCCCAGTACAGACCCCTGAGGGACACAATTGTTTACCTATTTCCATTCTGAAAACTGCCCATTTATTCCTATTCTTTGTTTCCTATGTGTAAATCAGTTACTGATCCAGGAGAGGACATTCCCTCTTATATCGTGATCTCTTACTTTGCTTAAGAACTTTTGATGAGGGACTTTGTCAGTGGTTTTCTGAAAATCTAAGTACACTATATCCACAGGATCACCCTTGTCCACATAAGTGTTGACCTCCGTAAAGAATTCTAATAGATTGGAGAGGATTTCCCTTCACAAAATCATGTCGACTCTTCCTAACAAATCATATTCATCTATGTGTCTGATAATTGTGTTCTTTTTATAGTTTCAACTAATTTATGTGACACTGTATAACCTGTAATTTCTGGGATCACCTCTGGAGCCTTTTTTAAAAATTAGCATCACATTAGCTATCCTCCACTCATCTGGGACAGAAGTTGATTTAAATGATAGGTTATATCAGGCATGGCCAAACTGTGGCTCAGGAGCCGCATGTGGCTCTTGAATGAAAAAGTGTGGCTTGTGGAAGAACATCAGCAAATCAATATAGTAAGTAAAAGTATATGGCTATATTCACACAGCACTTTTGTTTCGAAACAACCTCGTTGTTTCGAAACAAAAAAAAATGTTCACCCGACGCACAGTTGTTTCGAAACAAGGGGGACCCCTTTTTTTCAACACAACTGTGTTGTTTTGAAACAAGTTAAACCCCACTTGGGGGCGAAACAACCCTGTTTTGGAACTCTTGTTTCGAAACAATGCGTGTGAACACTTTGTTCCGAAACAACATTGGATCCTCAGCACCCTGGCCAGGGAACCCTTAGGACCCTGGCCAGGATGCTGAGGGCTGTCCCTCAGTCCCCGGGGGGGCGGGGATCCGCTGCGGGCTGGCTCAGCCCGCAGTGTGGGCTGCCCCCCGAGACTGCGGCCGGTTGGGGGCGCGAGGCTGAGCCACCCCCGGCGGGTCAAGGGCGCCGGGCTTAGCGGGCAGCCCGGGCTGCCCCCCAACACCGCGGGCAGGTTGGGGGCGCGGGGCTGAGCCCGCAGCCCAGGCTGCTCCCCGACACCCCTGGTGGGTCGGGGGCACCGGGCTCAGCCCGCAGGCGGTGTTGGGGGGTAGCTCTGGCCGGGGGCTGAGCCACCCCGCAGGGGCTCACCCCCCGCCGGTGCCTGCAGCCCCCTTTCTGGGGCTGCAGGGTGAGCCAGCAGCGGCTCACCCCCAGGGGGCTGCAGCCCCCTGCAGCACCTAAGGAAATATCGTTTCCTGCTTTTTTCCCTATTTCAAACTGACTTTTTGCTAATTCGCATTAAGTCATTTCGAAATAAGGCGTTATTTCGAAACAAGTTGTTTCGACACAACTTGTTTCGAAATAACCATGTGTGTGTGAATACAGCCTATGGCTATATGCCTCAGTGCGGCTCTTGAAGGTTTAATAATCAACTTGTGTGGCTTTTGAGTTCCATGCGTTTGGCCACCCCTGGGCTATATATTATGGTTAGTAGGTCTGCAATTTCACATTTGAGTTCCTTCAGAACTTTTGAGTGGATACCTTCTTGTCCTGGTGACTTATTACAGTTTAATTTATCAATTTGTTCCAAAATCTGCTCAAATGATACCTTAATTTGGGACACTTGCTCATATTTGTCACCTAAAATGAATAGCTCATGTTTGGGAATCTTCCCCACATCCTTAGTTGTGAAGATTAATGTAAATAACTTATTTAGTTTCTCTGCAGTGACTAAATCCTCCTCAAGTGATCCTTTAGCATCTTGATCACTGAGTGGCCTCAGCTGAGCAGGCTTCCTACTTCAGATATACTTAAAAATATTTTTGCTGTTACTGTCTGAGTGTTTGACTAACTGTTTTTCACATTCTTTTTTATTCTTCATCTTCTCCTTTCTATTTTCCTCAAAAGGATTTAACTTGTACTTTTTATAGGATGCCTTTTTGCTTCTCTGTGCACCTTTACTTTTTTCCTTTACCATGGAGACACTTTTTTTGGTCCTCTTAATATATTTTTTTAATTTGGGGGTGATATTTAAATTGAGTCCCTATTATGGTATCTTTAAAAAGTTTCAGTGCAGCTTGCAGAGATTTCCCTTTTAATTTCTGTTTAACTAACTTCCTAATTTTTGTGTAGCTCCCCATATTGAAATTAATTAAATGCTATTGTGGTGAGCTGTTTTGGTCTGTGCCCCCCCCCATGTTAAATTTTATTATGTTAGTGTCACGCTTATCAAGCAGTTCAACCATGTTCACATCTTGGACCAGATTCTGTGCTCCACTTAGAACTAAATGAAAAATTGCCTGTCCTCTTGTGGATTCCAGGACTTGCTACCCCAGTCATTTATGGTGTCAAGAGTCTTTATCTCTGCATCCCATACCGATGTGACAGTCAATATGGGGATAGTTGAAACCCCCCATTATTACTGAGGGTTTGGGGTTTTTAAAAAATTTTTATACCCTCTCCAATGTCCTTGAGCATTTTACAGTCACAATCACCACACTGGTCAGGTGGTAAATCCCTACCTTTATATTATATTATATTATATTATATTATATTATATTATATTATATT
>ML681997.1:25830228-25903478 GCA_007922195.1 Podocnemis expansa
TTATATTATATTATATTATATTATATTATATTATATTATATTATATTATATTATTCAAGCATGGGATTGCTATCATAGAGATTATGGTACAGAGATGCAGAGATTGTTGCACAGAGACAGGTGACAGCGGACTCTGTAAAAGAGTAGTCATTTCATGAGTGAGGGAAAGAGTTACCTCCATGAAAAAGCACAGAGAAGGAACCAGGGACAATCCCATCCTCCTCAACTATCAGGTGAGCCAGACAATGACATCTCCTCCCACACTTCTGGAAGGAAGGAATTCCCAGGTGCACCTTCCTGGGTTTTTAAGAAGGTTTTTGCAGCTGGGTGGTGGCAGCAATCTCTCCAAGGACAGAAAAGTGGTAGCCTTGGAGAATTTTAAGACAAGGCTTTAGGGCCAGTGGGCTTTAAGGCCTGTTGTAGGCCCCTACCTTCTGCACTCACAGTGCTTGAGTGGGGAAACAGCCTTGACAGGAGGGTTTTGTTCTGTCATCCCATGAGTGCCTGTGCTGGACTGTTTTTGCACCTCTGTGATGGGGTATTCCTGTGTACCAAAAATGCTAATAAGGCATCTGAATCCTTGTGCAATAGTCTTTTTGGACAGGACTACATTCAAAAGTGTAGTTGACCCTGCTATGTTAAAAATCCATACCCCTGAGTTACATAGTTCAGGCAATCTACCCCACTGTATTGGCTATAGTAGGTGTTTATGAAATCTTCTGTTAAACTATATACATACCCTTGGGAAGGTGGATTGCCTACACTGATGTCAGTGTAATGAGTGGCTATGGTAAAGCATGGGTGTCGCTGCTGCTGGGCCCACAGCACTCGTGCCCTGCATTGCCCTGGCCCTGCCCTGTATCCAGCTTGGGCCTCCTGCTGATGGCTGGGAGTGGCAAGAACCAGATCCAGGCTGGGGCTGCCTACCTTTCCTGGCTGGTAGCACAGCAACAGGAGCCGGATCTGGCTCTGGACCACCTGCCGCTTGCCAGAGCCAGGCTGGGGCCACCTGCTGCTTGCCAGCGGTGTTAGGGGATGGATCTGGCTCTGAGCTGCTTGCTGGTAGTGGCAGGAAGCATGAGCTAGACTGGGGCTGCCTGCCACTTGCTGGAAGTGGCAGGGGCTGGATCCAACTCTGGGCCACCTGCTGCTTGCCAGCGGTGGCTGGGACTAGATCGGGCCCACCTTGGCCGCCTGCTGCTTGCTGGCAGCAGTAGGGGCCAGAGGCAGGGAACAGGGCCCAGATCCTTTTTGGGGGCAGCAATGCTCCTGCACTGAAGTGCAAAAGCAACGTAGCTACAGTGTGCAGCTGTGACACAGTAGTGTTTCAAATATAGACCAGCCCTTCATTGTTTTCACAGCTGTTTCCTCCTTAACATTTTCTGTGGGTGTGCTACAGAAGAGGTATGTTGCGTAGGAGGTGTGGTGGTTAAACACCCATTTGCATGCAAATTTCTTGAATTCCTTCAATGCAAATTGTGGTCCATTGTCAGTGAATACAGGGTCAGTAATGCTGTATCTCACAAAGTGGGCCTTCAGTTTGCCAGTCGCTAGTTTGCTTCTTTGTATCCGGCAACGCATCAACTTCCCAAACATTCAAGTAGTTCTCTATAATCCAGTACTGGTCAGGTGGGTAGGTCATATGGTAAGAGTGTCATTCTGCTAGTGGTTATCATGTGATTAGCAAATGTCACACCCTTCTATTCTTATCGTAGCTGAAGGGAGTAATGATACAGAAGTAGAACAAGACCAAAATAGAAAACAACAAGCTTGTCTACACCAATACAAGGAAAAAAACATAGAATTCAACCCAGAAAAATATTCAATTCCAGTAGTATGTCAACAGACTTTGGACATCTAATTACTGCATAGCATTTGAAAGCAGATTCCAACAAGGTCAAAACAGTCAGAGACATACTAGCTTCAGTAGATGTAAAAGGGGGCATGACACTTTACCGGAATGAAACTTTTTCTGTCCACCTTCTGGCCACACCTGGCTGCAGTAGCAGTACCCAAACATCAGCTCACAAAGCAAAATGTTGAGTGGGACTGGCCAATTCTCAACAGTGAGCATTTGACACACTGAAGTAATGTAAAGTGGCTAGCACCTCTGCTTAACATGCAGACGGTCCTGGGTTCAATTCCCAGGGGGTTGGACTCAATGATCTCACAAGGTCCCTTCCAGCCCTATGATTTGATTTGATTTGAACTGGGTCCCCTTTCCTGAAGGACTACCCAGAAGATCTACTGATACTCCAGTGTCATTCGTCAAAGAAAGGACTGGCTGCAGCTCTTCTGCAGGAGCGGCTTATCATTTATGTTGGTAGAGTCCTGAGCAGGGGTATGACCAAACAGAAAAAGAGCTTCTGGCTGTGATTTTTGAAGTGGGGTGATTCCATCTGTGCAACTATGGCCATCCTGTGATAGTTCCATCAGAGCCCGCCCCCCCCAGACAATCATAGCAAAGCTTCTTTGTAGTGCTCCAGAGAGATTACAGCATATGTTGATGTACCTTCAGTGCTGTCAGGAAGAGATCAGCTATTGTCCAGGACAATTACTGGTGTGAAGACACCCTCATGTGCACCCAGCATCAGTGGGCTGCAGAAGGGGATCAGGACATAATGAAGCATGTTAATGTTTTCACTCTCCTAATTTCATCAGCAAACCTGACTGAAATCAAAGAGGTAATGGAAAAGGAAATGTAGCTGCAGTCAAGAAAGTGATAATAGTATGTTGGCCAGAGGACAAAAGTCATCTACCATATTTTCAAAATAAAGATGAGCTGAGTGTGCAGGATTGAATCATATTTTGAGGACAGAGAACTGTTGTCCCTGCCTGATTACAAAGGGATACCATGTAAAAGAATACATCCTTGCAACCAGGGCCATCCTGAGAAAGGGGCGAGGCCCAAGGACAATTGGCCTCTGGGGCCCCTGTCTCCCCTGGTGCTGCTGTGAGCAGAGTTATCCGGACCAGAGGCTGTGCTCCGCACTCCCACCCTGCCCCTGGGCTGGCTGTTCTTCCCCTGGGCAGGGCAGGCTAGCCCAGAGGCCAAGCTCTGTGCTCCCACCCTGCTCCTTGCTATTCGCTTGATGCCACAGGTGGGGGGGCAGTGCGGTAGTGGTGGTGGGGCAGTGTGGGGTCTGCAGAACTGCGAGGCCCGAGACAGTCACTCCACTAAGGACAGCACTGCTCCCAGCTGGGCATTGACAGCTGTCTTAGACTCCGGAGTGTGTTCACTGGCTAAAACTGAGTGAATGCCTTCACTTCCTGCTAGAAGGGCGTGACAATTGCTGGTCATGTGATAACCACCAGCAGCATGAGACTCTGACCATGTAAGCTGCCCACCTGACCAGTACTGGCTTACAGAAAACTACTATTTGAATGTCTGGGAAGTTGCCTCACTCAGGGGAGTGGCTTATTCACACTGCTATTGGACATAAGTTATACTGACTTAAGAAGTAATGTGTACAAGCTCTCTAAGAGGGGGATCAATAATATTAGGTCACACAGTTGTTAATTTATAGTTATGCTATGAATTGTTACTGGCTGCCAATGAGCAGTTCTTTGGTCTATAGACAATAATAGACCTGGTTAAAACCAATGGTTGTGCTATGCATTCTACTTTCAGGTTAAATGGTCAGACCACCAAATGCCCCTCTGGTTATGTCTACACTAGCCAATTAGTCTGTGTCTACATGAGGCTTTGCTTAGTTCAGACTAAGAAATTTCTTAGTCTGAACTAAGCAAAGCTTAGTCTGAATGAATAAATTTGACTGGTTAGTCTGGACTAAGCACTTAGTTCGAACTAGGCGTGATGTAGATCCAGTCTAAGGCTTAGTTCAAATTAAAAAAGTTTGAACTGAGCCATTAGTTTGAACTAGCCATGCTTACTAGTTCAAATTAAAAAGTTAGTTTGAACTAGGATGCACAGCTAGTTAGAACTAAAGAGCCGTGGTTAGTCCAAACTAACCCGCGGTTAGTTCTAACTAACCAGGAACTGCTTAGTTTGGACTAAGGAAGTCCATACTAAGCTTTGTAAAGTTGACATAGCCTAAGTGTATTGGTAGAAGTAAACAATAGGAGGTCACCCTACAAGAGTTCAGTCCTTACAGGCAAGGTCTGATGCAGAAGTTTAGCTGTATGGGGTGAGGTGTTCATTGATTACAAATGTAGAAGTCTAGGGATTGTTCTGGGAAGCTGTGAATGTATCTGAAAGGCAGAAAGTCAGAGAGAAGACTGAGAGAGCCCTGAAAGGGAGCAGAGAGACAGAGTTTGTTGGGGCACAGAATGGTCTGGTGGAGCATGTATGCAAGCAAGAAAACAGACTGTTGTTTGTTTCCACTGTGATCAGGGGAATGGGATGTTGTGTACTTTGTAAATAATCAGGACTCCACCAGTGGATATACCTGACTTGATCAATTTCTCCCAGTGGAAACAATCCTGCAACACCTTGAATGCTGGCCTTGCTCAGGCCAAAGGAACAACAGTATCTATAGGGAAGATTTCCAGGACAGCCCTCGGATAGAACATTCCTACTCTGTAACCCTGAAAATGACTTAGTTGTAGAGAAATGCAATTCCAGTGTGATTTGAGTTGTGCCTAAATATCTGTATTCCTGAGTTTAAATTGTGCAAACTTTAATATCTCCATGCAACAAACCACTAAAGTATTTCTTGTTTATAAACCAATGTACTAAACCATTCTGACTTTGAGGCAGGATCAGTTTAAAGTTTTGATTACCTGAACTTTAAATCCTTAATCTGCGTTTGGGAAAAAGTGGGGAAGCAGGGGAGAGAGAGGATTAGAGGAGCGAGGGCAGGATTTGCTCTGTGTCCAGTCAAATATTTAATAACAAAAACAATAGATTATCTGTGTCACAAATGCACACAAACTTGCCTGCAATAAAAACAAATCAGTGGTTTAATTTGATTGCTATGTGTATGTGTGTGCGAATGCTCATACCTCTATAAAACTCAGGATAAATGCTTGTACTCCTTAGTCCTTGCCCCTGTTACCCACTACAGCTATTTGCAAGTAAATCACGGCTGTCAGTATGGTAGCAGCTTGATTAAAGTTCAGGGGTTTAATAGATCATTTTAAAACCCCCAAATTACTCCCACTCCCTAGTCGATCCACCTGGACCCTTGCCCTAGGTGCATGGCAGTTTTCAACCAGCACTGGAGAAGCCAAGTCTGGGCCTGAGGTTCCTGCTTATTCCCTCAGGATCTCTTGCTGCAGACCTAGACCAACATTCTCAGCTGTATTTAATCTGCTCTGAGACAAGCTGGCTATGAGAAAATGCAAAGGAAAAGGCACATAAGCAAAGACATGGAAAAACTTGGACAGTTGGCCTGCTTTGTTCACTTGGTAAACTGGAGGCTGGCCAGCAACAGCGGCGCTCCCTTGGCAATACAAGTCTGTTCCAATTAATCGTGTTTAACCATTCTAATCACACTTTAGCACATTAATCCTATTTTCAATCCAAAACACATCTGAAAGAGCGGCATGTGGGCCTTTTTATAGCAACCGCAAATCAGATGTAACTGAGAGACATAGGGCCCTAGTTTACTCTGCACTTTCACTGAACTTAAACTTAATAAAATATGTGACTGAGTTGTGGTTGGATTTACTGCATGATGTTGTTGCTTCCCCATATAAATAGATCCCTTAAGTAACTTAAAAACCTGTCAGAAAGAGCAGTGAAAATTTGATTATAAGGTAACCAGTGTGTGTTTTCTAACAATGACATTGCTCCTTTGGTCAGCGGTACTGAGAGAGCTTTTAAAATGTAATCTGTTTATGGATATAAATGATGCTACACTTGGAATTGCAAGGCTCCACTTTGCCTCCAAACCACTTCGTTATAAATAATTTTAAGATTTGTGTTAACCTTAAAAAATGATATACCAGTCATCTTCAATCCCTTGTGTGCTCTCTCCTGCCATTTAACATGATAGTTTTAACACAGGCTTTTAAGCCTATGTATTTACCATTTGAGAAGGAATGTTTTTTGATCCAAATGATAAAATGTAATTGTTTTACAATACGCATTGTTTCTTTATTAATAATTGTAAGATTTTCCTTCATTGGGAGATATTCTTACTAGTTATGTAGACTCCATAATGCAATATTCTGTTCTATTGCATGGAATTACTATAAGATGAACAACAGCAATAACCAGAAAACTTCCTGGAGCTTGTAGTGCATGAAACTTAGTATTTTTAATGCAGATTCAAAAGAGGTGCAATTATATGTAAATTATGTAGAGTGGTAAATTAAGTGCATGAGTCTTTAATTTAGATTTGGAGTGGCAAATGAAATTATCAATTCATGCTAAATGAAAGATGTAACAGTTCATACTACAGTAAGGAAATTTAAAAACAACTTGGACAGTTACCAGGATTATAGTTCTGAGTTTAGTTCTCTAAGTAAACACTTCTTTCTTTTTATGCTACAAATAACAGTCTGGAAAGATGCATAAGGGGAATCTAAATACAAACTAGAAATGAGTTTATCCAGGTAAGCAAGGTTTTAAACAATTTAATTCATTCCAGTTCTTTTGGAAAAAATTGTAGGGTATGGTTAATGTAGTGTATCAGACAGAATAGCATTCACAGAACCACCTGTATTTAATATACAACTGTCAGAAATTTCTACTCACTACCACTTACCTAGGAAGAAATATGCAACAATTTGATCAGTCTATTGACTACAATTCAAATTAAAAACTCAAATGAGAAGAATATTTCTTTTCAATATTATATGTATATTTTTATGAATTTAGTGAATTAACTAGTTTTAGCATCTTCTGGATCCAGAAAATGCTATCTTTGGGAGTAGTAATCAGATAAAGAATTAAGATAGTATATTCAAGGTAAATTCTTGTAAATATGCTTTTAAAACCTCATGAAATGCTCAATAAAAGAAGACAGTGGTAATGATACTGAAACTAAAAAAGAGCTTGAACTGAAGTGACTGAATGATGCATGAAATATTACAAAATTTCACAATCCTTTAATGAAAACAACTGATCTGGAGAGTATGTCTAATACCTTACAAAATCACTCTGCCTATACAGCAAATTGTTAGGAGAGAGAGTAGCCCTCCAGACTAAGGCTCAGCATTGTGGGTTGGAGGACTGTTTTCTACTCCCACCTTTGTCAGGAAAATCCTCATTTCAGAGATACATTGCAAGGATTAATTCATTTAAGAAAGTGCTTTGAGATCACTAGTTGGCACGTGTTTCAGGAATGCAAGGATACCACACTCTAGACTTTACCATTGACTTTGATGGGCTCAGGATTTGCTTGTTGGTTCAAAGTCTGCTAAGGTCTCTGGTTCAGCAAAGCCCTTTAGTACATGCCTATAAGCTCTGCTAAATCAGAGTCTTTGTTAAAAATGAAGTGGAGTTTGATGGCCCTGTTCCCTAGTGAGTATTCATTGATATTAGAAAACCTGTGCATAGTTTGGCCTAGTTCAGCATGATTATTCCAGCATCTTCTCAGAGAGATGCTCAACAATAGAATAGAAGATCTTGACCAATGTGTATTGATAGGGTTATGATGGGAGTGGGGAACATCCAGAGATTCTCAACCTATGATGCCTGGATCTAGCCGATACTGTTAATTCATCACCTTCATGGGCATGAAATTGATCCACAGCTGTCTAGAGAAAGCAATTGAAACCATGAAGATCAATAGCTCACAAATCCTGTCTCATCTGAAGTCGATCTTTTTTGCCCCTCAGTTTTATCTCCCACGATTTTTCCACCAACCCTCAATCCTCTCCATCTCCTAGTTACTTGAAAGCATAACCATTCTCACCGATCACCATTAATAGAATTTAAATCATACCAGCTGCAAAAACTTTCCAACATAGCTTTTCCAAAGCTGTGAAAATACTTGCTTACTCTAAGCTAGATTTTGACACACTTGATTATGTTGAGTAGCATCCTACTGCATAAGCAATCCCATGGCTTCAGTTATTATTCAGGGTGGAGTATGGAACAGTTCAAGGGCATCAGAATCTGTTCCTATGGAAAAACAAACAAGGAGTTCTGTGGCACTTAAAGACTAACAAAAGTGCCACAGGACTCCTTGTTTGTTTTACTGAACTAGACTAGCATGACTACCCCTTTGGATCTTCTTCCTGTGTAAGTGTTCTGATATTACAGCACAGGGGTAGCCAAATTTACGGAACTAAAGAGCCACCCAAGTTGATTATTAAACCTTCAAGAGCCACACTGAGGCATATAGCCATATACTTTTACCAGCTCCAAAAGTACTAAATTTGAAATTCATTGCATGTTTTAATTTTATCATAAAAAGAGGACAAATCCTGATCCTACTGTCAGATTGTAATAATTACTTAAGGTTACCATGAAAACTAGGCTTATGGAGTAAATGATCTATTTTCTTCTTCGTATTTTTGTTTCTTATTATTTGATGTTACATTTAGAAGGACTTGTAAAACATGATTTTATTTTAATGACTAAACTGCATTAGGGCCTATGAGAAAATCAAAACATGCCACACTGCTCCCTGCTATTATCAGCTATTCTGCCCTGCTCTCCACCACCCCCAACCATGCTGCACTTCTCTCCACCATCTGTGACCCCCAGCCTGAACCCCAGGCCCTGATGCTGGCTCCCCCAGGCTGACCCCTGCATCCCCAAGGCCCTCTTACCTGGCCGCTCCAGCAGCTATGCACAGGCTGGGGCTCGCTCCCCTTGCTTTAAGCCCTGCCCAGGCAGGATATCCAATATGGCTGCTCCAGTGGCTAGGCACAGGCTGGATCCCCCTTCCCCCACCAAGCATGCTCAGAGCATGCCCAGGGTGGTAGATTTAAAACTTCTAGGCTGGGGTTGCTTTCCTGTCTCTGAACCACGCATAAGCTGAGTTCTTCCGCAAGTCGTACTTTTTCATTCAAGAGCCACATGCGGCTCCTGAGCCACAGTCTGGCTACACCTATATATAGGAAGTCATTTCCCTTTGGAAAAGGCTAAGAAATTAGAATTTAGGCACACTTTAAAAGGGAAAATGTGGACCATTTTTGTAACTGCTATGAATATGATTTTAACTTTCAACCACAAAAAATGCTGAGTGAAGACAAATTAATAAATATAATAATTCTGAAAAATAGTGTGACAGAGCAACAAAGGGCAAGTCTACACTGCCTGTCCTTTTTAGCAGCAGTCTAATGGAGATACACAAGTTACTTAACTTGCATATCTACATTCATAGACTCATAGACTCTAAGGTCAGAAGGGACCAATATAATCATCTAGTCTGACCTCCTGCACAGTGCAGGCCACAGAACCTCACCAACCCACTCCTACAATGAACCTCAAACCCATAACTCAGCTATTAAAGTCCTCAAATCATGATTTAAAAAGTTTAATACAGAGAATCAACCAGCAAGTGAGCCATGCCCAATGCTACAGAGGAAGGCAAAAAAACCCCAGCGCCCAAGCCAATCTGCCCTGTGGGAAAATTCCTTCCCAACCCCAAATATGGCAGTCAGTTAAACCCTTAGCATGAGGGCAAGTCCACCCTCTCTACTCCTGGCACATCCACTGCACTGAGTCAAAGGGAGGGGCCCCCCTTCTAATCAGTGCTACAATGTTCCCTCTAAGGCCTGAAGGCAGTTGAGCAACATATGTTGCTTGCTGCACCCCCGTGGGCCTGATCCTGTCCCCCCCAGTGGCCCGATCCTGCCCCCCACTCTCCCAGTCACCCACTCATCAGCATGATCCCAGCCCCCCATGCCTTCCCCAGCTGGCCCAACCCTGTCTTCCCTTCAACCCTCCACCCCCTTTCACGGCCGGCTGCCCCTGCCCTGTCCCCAGTCACCCTCCCCGTCCCCTTAGCTGGCCACGAGAGCAACGCGGCCTGGCCCCTGGCTGCTCCTCCAGCTGGAGGAGACTGCACATGCTCAGTGAGAGCTTACTCAAAGTGGGAGTTTTAAAAACTCCCAGCTCAGGGCAGCTCTCAGAAGGCCGGAAGACTTTGTCTTCTGGCCGGGCAGGGACTGCACCAAGCTGTGGCAGGAGCTGCACAGCCATGTGGCCGCCCAGTTTAGAGGGAACATTGCAGTGCTAACCCAATTGTTGGGATGGTGTTTAGAGATCGACTTCCTGGTCGACTGAGCAGGTCTTCACAGACCTGCTCAGTCAATCAGAAAGTTTGAACTGATGGTGGTGAATTTGTTATCAGTGAAGACTAGTCCAAAGTAATAAACAAATATGAAGATTTAAAGACTAGATTTCTTATTTATGCCAGTTTAAATCTGCAGTAACTCCAAAGGGCCAAATTTGTATCTTAGGAACACTGGGATAAATCCTAGAGTAACATCATTAATTTCAGTGCCACCTACAGAGCTAATCCAGATTTATACCAGTATAGTCAAGATCAGAGATTAGTCCAAAAGAATTGGTTTAAAAAAGATCTCTTGTAATGCTAATTTTAACTCATATTCAGTTGGTCTCTGATCTCATCCACCCTTTGCAAATTAAGAAAAGAGGCATCTTAGGGCATAAAAACTGCTGTGGAAGTTTCATAATTCCTTTTCAGTGAGAGCACAATCCTTTTTGTCCTAAATTTCTTTCAGAAAGGATCATTTTATCTTTGTCCTAAGATAAAACTGTTGCATCCAAGCTCATTTCTTTTCTGCATTACATAAACACTTTTGAACATATTTAACTTCCTTGAATTGTTTGGAAACTCCCATTTCCATATAATCACATATTCCAGAGATGAACAACAGGAGTACCACACAATTTTTTTTTTTTTAGTTTTTGGGAAATCCTCCTATGAAGTTTTATTCCTGTTGAATGTACAATTCTGAACCACCTCACTATAATAATAATAATAATAATAATAATAATAATTAATTAATTTTGTATTGCAGTAGCACCTAGATGCCTTGGTCAGGGATCAGAGCTACAATGGGCTAGAAGTAGCATGCACAGGTGCCGTAAAATGATGGTTCCTGTCCCTGAACTGTTGGCAATCCTAACACTACTGCATCCTTGTCATTTGTTATTATGTGTCTGTATTGAAGATGGGTTTAACTTCCAGTGAGAGTGGTTCTGACTTTGAATAAGAATCCACAAAGTGCTGATGGGTCAGGAACATTGTTCCTGATGAGACTTTCTGGGACACAGTGACATGGTCCCATCCCTGGTATGACTCTACTGTTGAGGAATATGGCAGTCTCAGAGAAGAATAACGGTGAATTGGAGCAAAGGGAAATGATCCTATAGTTGGAACCCTCTTTCCAGTTGATGGTGTGGTATCCCCTAACACTGAGAATACCCCTTTGGAGAAGTGAACTCCAGTTATTAGGAAAAGATGGTAATAGTGATGAGAGACTTAATCATTAGAAACAGATAGCTGGGTTTGTGACTGAGAGAATCATGTGGCGACTTGCCTGCTGGCTGTAAAGGTTCTGGATCTCTTGAGACATCTAGACAGACTTCTGTATAGTGCTGGGGTTGAGCTGGTGGTCATGATACATGTATATTCTAAAGACATAGAGAAGAATACGGAAGCCAGGTTTAGGATGTGTGGTAGAGATTGAAGTCCAAGACCTTCATGGTAGTATTCTCTGAAATGCTTCCAGTTCCCTGCACAGGGCAAAACTACAGGGTTCCGATGCATGGATGAAATGATGGTGTAGGGAGGAAGTGTTTACATTTTTTTTTAGGAACAGGGGAACAGTTTTGCAAATGGCAACCCTCTGAAGGATGGGCTCCATCTAAACCAAAATGGAGCCGGACTGCTGGCGCATAAAATTAAAATGCTCACAGAACAATTTGTTAGTTAAGGGCTTGGGGAAAGCCGACAGATGTGGATGAGCATGTGATTCAGACAGAGATATCCCTCAGGGGGTGTGTGTATCTATTAATGGAGATTTTCTATATCCTAGTAAGGAGTAGGAAATGAAGATAAAATATAGGTAGGATGTGAGGAGAAAGTCTCAAATGAAAAAGAATTCCATTCAGTTACATCACATAATGATCAACAGCTTAAAAGTGACAATTTTTAAGTACTTATATACAAATGCTAGTAGTCTAAATATTAAGATGGGTGAACTTGAGTGCCTCATATTAAATGAAAATATTGACATAATAGGCATTGTAGAATGTTGGTGGAATAAGAATAATTAATGGGACACAGTATACCAGATACAAAGTGTATTGGAAGAACAATAAAAGTGATACTGGTGAGGGACTGGCACTATATGGGGAAGAAAGTTTAGAGTCAAAGAAGTAAAAAATCTTAAATGACCCAAACTGTGCCACAGAATTCCTATGGTGAGTAATTCCATACTTGAATAATAAGAATATAGCAGTAGGGTTGTGACACTCACTACCTAACCAGGAAGATAATAGTTGTGAAATGCTCTGGAGATTAGGAAGGCTATAAAAATAAAAAATTCAATAATAATGGGAGATTTCAGCTATTCCCCCATATTGACTGGGTTCATGTTACCTCAGGATGGGAAGCAGAAATAAAATTTTTTGACCCCCTGAATGACTGCTTGTTTTGAGAAGTCAGCCTTGGAAGCCACAAGAAGGGAGGCATTCTTAGCCTTAATCCTAAATGAAGCACAGGATCTGATCCAAAAGATGAATATAGCTAAACTGTTCATAACAGTGACCATAAAATAATAAAATTTAACATCCCTGGGGGGAGAGGGGAACAACACCAAAGCAGCCCACCATGATAGCATTTAATTTCAGAAAGGGGAACTATACAAAAATTATGAGGTTAGTTAAACAGAAATTAAGAAATACAGTGCCAAAAGTGAAATCCATGCAGGCTAAATGGAAACTTCTTAAAGACAGCATACAAGAGACTCAATTTAAATGTATACCCCAAATTAAAAAAAAAAATAGTAAGGGGACCCAAAAAGTGACACCATGGATGAAGAAAATAAAAGATACAGGTAGAGGCAAAAAGGTATCCTTTAAAAAGTGGAAACTAAATTTTTTTTTGAGAAAAATAGAGAGGAGCAGAAATTCTGGCAAGTAAACAATAAACATATAATTAGAACGCCAAAAAAGAAAGTGAAGAACAGCAGCCAAAGACTCAAAAAACAACAAAAAACATTTGTAAGCAAAAGAGAAGCAAGAAGCCTGCTGAAAAACCATAGGGACAACTGAAATGCCAAAGGAGCACTGAAAGCACATCAGGTAATTACAGAGAAACTAAATGAAATCTTTGCGTTGACCTTTGTGTCTGAGGATATGAATGAGATTCCCAAATCTGAGTCATTCTTTCTAACTGTCAGATCTGAAGAACTGTCCCAAAAAGAGATGTTACTAATGGAAATTTTGGAACAAATTAATAAATTAAACAGTAATAAATCACCAGGGACAGACGGTATCCACCCAAAAGTTCTGAAGGAACTCAAATGTGAAATTTCAGAACTAACAACTGTGGTGTGTAATTTATCATTTAAATCAGCTTCTGTTCCTGATGAGTGTAGGATAGCTGATGTAATACCAATTTTTTAAAAGGCCCGAATTGCGACCCTGGCAATTACAGGCCAGTAAGCATAACTTCAAGCACCAGGCAAACTGATTGAAATTATAGTAAAGAATAGAATTATCAGACACATAACCTATGTCCACACGTATCTTTTAAATCGAAATAAAACTGGTTATTTAGATTTAAAAAAGATTAGATCCACATGACATTTTCTTGTTTTGAAATGATGGAGCTCCAGCATTTCAAAACAAGAGATGTTATATCGAATAGCTTAAACCTCTCTTAATTTAAAACAGCTGTTATTTCAAAATGGTTATTTCAAAATAATGCTGTTTGGACATGTTATTTCAAAATAACCATTGTTTCGAAATAACACTTTTGCCTTTCTCCTTCCCAGGGTGCCTTCCTTTTTGTATATATTGGGTGGAGGCATGGCCCAGTGAGGGGACCATGTTGCCACACCTCCCATAGTGCCCCTCTCCTGATTCGAAATAGCAAGTCCTGTGTCTGGACTTGCTATTTCAATTTGAGGTTTTTGTTTATTTCAATTTAAGTTAATTTGAATTAAGGATTTTATTTCAGTTTAACTTATTTCAATTTAACTTAAATCAAAATAAGCATGTATGTGTGGACATAGCCATAGATGCATATGATTTGTTGGGGGAGAGTCAACAATGTTTTTGTAAAAGAAACTCTTCTCAACAATCTTCTAGAATTCTTTGAGAGGGTTAACAACTTATTACTGTCTCAAATTTAAACATCTGAATAGCATTCTTTGCCTTAAAAGCCCTTCATAACATTATCCCTACCAATACTGTAGACCTGATCTCTTATCATGTGCTGCATTAGCCATGTCAAACTCCATTGTTTTCCTTCTCAAATCCATATTTACATATATTTTTCCAAGCTACCCTAGATGCAAGGAATGTCCTCCTCAAACCAGTTTGATAAGTCACAAATTCCTTCTCATTTAAGTTCCACCTTAACACCCCAATACCACCATTACTTCCATGATGCCAACAAGAAGTGAGTTTTATAAAGTTACAACCTTTCTAGTTTCCCAGAGTTCTCTGCCTCTTTCTATCTCATAAGCTGGCTTTGGGTGGAATTTGTGTTTTTTGTGTACTGTTTGGTGTCAGAGGCACTACCACTGATGCTAAAGAGGACATTACAGTAACAAACATGCAGGTACATTATAGAAAGGTATCATTCACCAGTGGTGTAACACTGTGCAGAAGCAGTAGAAAAGGGAAGAATTCCTAATGTTACTGGTGAACAGTTTATGCCCAGAATCCTGAGATTGTATTTCTTTTATTTTAGCCTGCATACATGCACATACTTTTGTAGAACTGGCTGAAAAATAACTTATTTAAAATATTTTATGAAGAAATTCATTTTTTGCAGGTTTCACAATGAAAAGTGATATTTCTATAACTTTTCATAAAAATTTATAGTGAAATTTTTTATTTTTAAAATTTTAGTTTTTGCATTGTTTATGTTTTCATCTCACTCTCCTTTTTTCTTTACTTTTTTTTTTTTTTTTCTATTTTGCCACTGAGGATTGAGAAGGGAAAGAGGAAAGGAAAGAAAGAAACTGGTCACCTCTGGCAGTAGACAGCGCTCCACGCCTGCTCACATCCCACCATCCATTGTGATGAGGAACCGTTATGCGGCACTAGAGACAATGCAGGAGGTAGAGGAGAGGCCATGCACCCAAGAGGCTGGGAAGATCACAGCCATCTCACCTAAGAGGAAATGTAGGGTTGTGGTGATTGGGGACTCACTCCTGAGAGGAACGGAGGCACCCATCTGTCACGCTGACAAGGCCTCCAGGGAGGTATGCTGCCTGCCAGGTGCCTGTATCCGAGACGTTACGGAGGGATTGTCAAAAATCATCCACCCCTCAGACTACTACCCTATGCTTCTTATCCATGTGGATACAAATGATACTGCAAGAGGTGATCCTCAGCGGATCAAAGGTGACTTCAAGGCTCTGGGAGCGAGGGTGAAGGAGTTTGGAGCACAGGTGGTGTTCTCCTCGATCCTTCCAGTCAAGGCTAGAGGCCTGAGGAGAGACAGATGCATCCTAGAGGTGAATGCCTGGCTGCAAAGATGGTGTGGTCAAGAGGGATTTGGCTTCCTTGACCATGGAGTACTGTTTCAGGAAGGAGGATTGAAAGGCAGAGATGGCCTTCATCTGTCCAGGAAGGGGAAGAGCATATTTAGGCACAGACTGGCTGATCTAGTGAGGAGGGCTTTAAACTAGGTTCAAAGGGGGTAGGAGACCAAAGCCCACAGGTAAGTGACAATGTGGGAGATCTGGGGAAAGGGATGGAACTTGGGGGGTGCTGGGACTGTAACACCAGGAATAAAAGAGAAGGTAGTTGGAACATGGGGGGGAGAATCAAATAATTGTCTTAAATGTTCCACTGAAGCCCCAATATGTGAGGAAAGTTGGGGAGGACAACTCCTAGAAAAAACGCAAGGAGGTATATGTAATAGAATTGAAAATCAAAATGACAAAGTAGGGAAATCGGCCGGGTATCTTAGGTGCCTATACACTAATGCGAGGAGCCTGGGAGATAAGCAGGAAGAATTGGTAGTACTAGCACAGACAAGGAACTATGATATCATAGGAATAACAGAGAAGTGGTGGGATAGTCTGCATGACTGGAGCTCTGCCACGGATGGGTATAAACTGTTCAGGAAGCACAGGCAGGGAAGAAGAGGGGGAGGAGTAGCACTATATGTAAAAGAGCTCTGTGACTGCTCAGAGCTCCATTATGGAAGTGGAAGCATGCCAGTAGAAAGTCTGTGGGTTACATTGAAAAGCAACAAGGGGGATGTTGTGGTGGGCGTCTGCTATAGACCACCAGACCAGAAGCAGGAGGTGGATGAGGTGTTCTATGGACAACTAGCAGAGGCTTCTAGATCACAGGCCCTGGTGCTCATGGGGGACTTCAATTACCCTGACATCTGCTGGGAGGCCAATACAGCAGTGCATGGGCAATCCAGGAAGTTTTTAGAGAGTGTTGGGGACAACTTTCTGGTACAAATGCTGGAGGAACCAACTAGGGGCCTTGCACCTCTTGAACTGCTGCTCACAAACAGGGAAGAATTGATCAGGGAGGTAGAGGTAAATGGCAAGCTAGGCAGTAGTGACCATGACATGGTTGAGTTCAGGATGCTCATTAAAGGAAGGAAGGAAAGAAGCAAAACACAAGCCCTGAACTTCAAAAGAGCAGATTTTGGCTCCCTCAGGGAACTGATGGACAGGATCCCTTGGGAAGCTAATCTTAATGGGAAAGGAGTCCAAGAGAGTTGGTTATATTTTAAAGAAACCCTGCTAAGGGCACAGGAAGTTGCCATTCCAATTACAAGAAAGAACAGTAAACATGTAAGGCAGCCAGAATGGCTTAGCAGAGAACTCTGCTCTGAGCTTAAACATTAAAAGGAAGCTTACAGGAAGTGGAAGCTTGGTCAGATGACCAAGGAGGCATATTAAGATATTGCTAGGGACTGCAGAGATAAAATCAGAAAGGCCAAAGGACAATTGGAGTTGCGGCTAGCAAGGGATGTAAAGGATATCAAGAAGGGGTTCTACAAGTATGTAAATAACAAGAAGAGGATCAGGGATGGTGTAGGTCCCTTGCTGAATGGGGCAGGCATCCTCATGACGGAGGATGAGGGAAAAGCTGAAGTGCTCAATGCTTTTTTTTCTTCAGTTTTCACAGGCAGGGGCAGCTCCCAGCCCACTACCATGGGTATGGCAGACTGGACAGAAGAAAAGAGGCCCTTGGTGACAGAAGGTCAGGTTAGGGACTGCTTAAAGAAGCTGGATCTGCACAAGTCCATGGGGCCGGAAAAACTGCATCCAAGGGGGCTAAGGGAATTGGCCGATGAGATAGCAGCACTGCTGTCCATTATCTTTCAAAACTCATGGAGAATGGGGGAGGTGCCAGAGGATTGGAAAAAAGCAAATATAGTGCCTATTTTCAAGAAAGGGAAAAAGGAGGATCCGGGGAATTACAGACCAGTCAGCCTCACCTCAATCCCTGGAAAAATTATGGAGCAGATTCTCAAAGAATCCATCCTCAAACACTTAGAGGAAAATAAAGTGATCAGGAACAGTCAGCATGGATTTACCAAGGGTAAATCATGCCTGACCAATCTCATTTGCTTCTATGATCAGATGACTGGTTTTCTGGATGCAGGAAGATCCGTTGATGTGATATACCTTGATTTTAGCAAAGCTTTTGATACTGTTTCCCACAGCATTCTCATTGGCAAATTAAGGAAGAATGGGTTGGATAGTTGGACTATAGCGTGGATAGAAAACTGGCTAGATCAATGGTTTCAGCGTGTAGGAATCAATGGTTCCATGTCTAGCTGGCAACCAGTCACAAGTGGGGTGCCCCAGGGGTCGGTCCTGGGGCCAGTTCTGTTCAACATTTTCATCAATGATCTGGATGATGGAATAGACTGCACTCTCAGTAAGTTTGCGGATGACACCAAGCTGGGGGCAACAGTAGACATGTTGGAGGGCAAGGACAGGATCCAGGGAGACCTAGATAAATTGGAACAGTGGGCCAATAGAAATCTTATGAGCTTCAATAAGGACAAGTGTAAAATCCTGCATGTGGGACGGAAAAATCCTATGCACTGCTACAGGCTGGGGAACATTCAGCTAAGTAACAGCACTGTAGAAAAGGACCTGGGGGTCATGGTGGATGGGAAGCTGGATATGAGTCAGCATACTGGGCTGCATCAAAAGAAGTATTACCAGCAGATCAAGGGATGTGATCATTCCCCTCTATTCTGCACTGGTGAGGCCACATCTAGAATACTGTGTTCAGTTTTGGGCTCCCCACTACAAAAAGGACAGGGACATGCTAGAGAGAGTTCAGAGGAGGGCAATGAAAATGATTAAAGGGCTGGAGCACAAGCCCTATGAGGAAAGACTGAAAGCATTAGGCTTATTTAGTCTGCAGAAGAGAAGATTGAGGGGGGATTTGATAGCAACCTTCAACTACTTGAAGGGATGCTCCAAGGAAGACAGAGCTCGACTATTCTCGGTAGTAACGGAGGACAGAACGAGGAGCAATGGTCTCAAGTTACAGTTAGGGAGGTCGAGGCCGGATATTAGAAAAAACTTTTTTACTAGGCAGGTGGTGAAGCATTGGAATGAGCTGCCTAGGGAGGTGGTGGAGTCTCCATCTTTGGAGGTGTTTAAGGCCCAGCTGGACAAAACCATGATTTGGGATAGTTTAGTGGGAGTGGTCCTGCCTCTGGCAGGGGTTGGACTAGATGACCTATGAGGTCCCTTCCAACCCTATGGTTCTATGAAACCAAAAGCAGATCTTTTTCCCTTTTGTTTAAAAAATAAGATTAAAAAAAATCAATACTTCTGAAAAAATCCATTTTTAAAATGATATGTTAGTTTATAAAATTTCAACCAGCTCCAGTTAGATATGTCCTTGTGTAATACTGTCATCCAAATCATTTTCCTTGCATGGACACACTACAATGCCTTTTACCTTGAGAAAGCAAGTCTAGGTGTATCTTTAGCTCCCCTTAGAATACAAAAAACTTTTGGTAGGCCAAGGTTAGTTAACACACCCTGACCTAATCTCAACTTTTTTTCTGTGTCTGCACATATAACCCTTAGAGTTTAATGACTTTTCTTTTTTGTGCATATATGGGATAAACTGAGGTCCACGGGAGCTGTGGGTTCCTGTTGCCTAGAAGTTACTGGGAACAGTCTGAGATGGTACATTATTGCAAGTTCTAATATTGGGTAAACCTTAGTCTGTACCCAGAGCTATGCAGAAGAGTAGCATAAAGGCTGATTCCGGGTAGATGGGGCATTCTCTGTAAGCTGCTTCAATTGCTTCTTGATTCTTCACTGAATAGGTTCTTGTAGTTATGTTTAGTGAAAGTGGTGGGGCATTTTGTGTAAGTCATCCAAACATGCATGGTGAGCATTCAGTACATGACACTGGTCACAAAATTTTCTGTCCTGGGAATCCCCACAAGAAGGAAACTGATTATGGAGCTGTGCTTAGAAAAGATCATAACCCAGCACCTGTATGGTATTGGAGGACAACAGTTCTCTTTCATGGCAAGCTTTGAGAGTGTGTATAGCTCGTTAGGTGGATCATTGGCCTGGAACACATAAGTTTAAGTGTTGGTTCTAACTGATTCAGAACAGTTTTTTATCCCAGATTCGTCTGAGCGTAGAAGAGCAGGAACTTGAACCCGAGTATTCCAGACTAGTATCTTCATCACCAGGCTTCAGAACATGAGTGTCAGTGAAGACTCTGTCAAAACTGAAATGGTCTCAGCTTCAACAAAACAGCATGTTGTGACAAAATCTAGTTTAGTTGAGAATATTCTGACCAACTGTAGTCTCGATTTACTTCAAGATTCTCTATTATTTGCTCTCTGTTCTAAGCTTACAAGTGATCAGTTTCATTAAGTGATTCCCTTATTTCCTAAAACTGGGGGATCAGCATCATAGAATGCAGATAAACAGCAGGCCTTAGTCGAGGCCCCTCTTCAATAAAACTATACGTTGTAGTGTACCCAGGGCCATAACTAGGTGTTCTGGTGCCCAGGGAAAGCAGCCCCAAAGGTGCCCTTCCCTGACCCTGGCCCTGATCTGGCCCAGGGTCCAATCTGTCCCCACCCTCTGCCGAAAGGTGGCAGGGAGCTGGATCCAGCCCCAGCTGCCTTCTGGAGGTGGCTGAGGACAGGGCCAGCTACCTGCCACCTCTGGGGCAGCAGGGAACTGGATCTGTCTGCAGCTGCTGCCGGAAGGTGGAGGTAAGCCCTAGGTGGTGACGGAAGCCCCAGTGGCACTAGAAGCCCGTGGAGCTGAATTTTAGAGGGCACAGCTGATGGATCTGGCTCCCTGCAGTGGCTGTGGATGGATCCAGCTCCTCGGAGGTGGCAAAGAGTCAGATCTGTCCTTGGCCACCACGGGAAGCTGGCTCCATCCCCTGTGCCCTATAAAATTCGGTGCCTGGGGCTTTGCCCCACTTGTCCAGACCTAGTTATGACCCTGAGTTTACCCAACCATCTGTTCATCATAAGGGCCCATCAATTTGATGGCAAGGCAATCTGCTTGAGGCTGAGAAGGAGAAGCTTCTATGCACTACTAAGCAGTATAAAAAAGGAGGATCAAGTTCAGTTCTCATTCTGCTCCTAACATTTGTGAGATGGTGGAGTGTAAACTGCTGATTTAAATGCTATTCACAGTCCTTCCACCATTACAGCAAGCCCTCAAACACCTGTCCCTGGGGAGCTGTAAGGACAACCACATGCCCCCTCCTAAACTGCTTCCAAATGACATATTTAACAATGCTGAAGCAAGCTTTTAACTCTGAATAAGTCTGGTAAACAAGACTTCCACAATTCTTGGATACCTCTGACTATTAGCTCACAGAGCAAGGAATCCTGAGACAGAAGTGACACAAGAAAAGCCAAACATGAAGCTTACCTGTGCTTCCTACAGCTGTCCAATCTCCACAACAATATGCAGTAGGACAAGGCGGCTTTTGTGAGTGGGGTAAACTTAGGGAAGTAGCCTTTTGAAAAGTGTCTGTGTGAGAGAGAAAGCACAGCTCTTGCTCACCAGGTAGGTTTGCTTGTGTCTGACAAATTCTGCTTGTTACTTGAAAACCAGAGCCTCTCCTCTGAAGTCCTTTAATTCCAGGTCCAGGTAGGAACAGTTTGAGTCAAGCCCCTATGGTTTCAGCTTTGGATTGCATCCAGAACTGAAATGTACCTTTTTTAAAATAGCTCCATTTAAGAACAGGGCCAAAATTTTAAGGTTTCTCTGCCATCTCAACTGAAACTCTCATGAGAAAAGCTCATAGGATTTCAGTGTTGTTGCAGGAGGTTCCCTGTCATTCCATCTGTCTGAACCTCCAATGACAAAGCCTCATCAGGATCTGGTTGGGACCTCTTCCCACATACATTTAGTGGGCTGGTATGAGCCACTTTGGGTCAGAGATCCCACTCCAAACAACCTGAAAATGGCATTTTTCAAGTTTTGAGAATTTTTATTGAAATTCCTTCTACCTCACTTTCATTCTTTGTGCTGCTGTGCAATTCCAGCTTTTAGCTGGGACAGGGTGCAGAGGTGTCTCTAGGGCAAAAGGAGGGGAACTTTCTGCTAAGTTAGATGGCATAAATGGGCCTCAGAAATCAAACATATTAACATGACCCACCCACTGTTTAACGTGAAACACTTTTTAACAAGATTCAGGGTTTAATACAGTCAGCTTAGTACCATCCTAATCACTATTAAAATCCTCTTGCTAGAGATACAGACAAGAAGGGGAAATAGTTAAGCATCTGAAATTATTAGATTTTTTTTTATTTTAACAGCATCACTTGATCTCTTTCCTTGGACAGCCTTCAGCAAGGAAAACCTCCTGTTTGACAGTTTTTAAAGCTGGTATTAAAGTTGGTAATAATTGTCCTTTTGAGGACAAGAGAAGTTAGTTGAGATGGGCTGGCACTGTTGCTATTCCTCCGCTGTTAAAGTCTGATCCTATTTCCTTTAAGACAAAACAAGGCACTCATACAAAAGAGGAGAAAAAAAAAAGAACAGCAAAGAGAGAAAATGCAGTTTTGGTCTCTCATGTAGCCTCTTATTTGTAAGCTTACTGCTAGAAAAACACAGGTGCAGCACTTGGTCTTATCACTTTGAGACTTGGTAATTTTGTACCAGCAATGGGCTGTTTTAGGCATTCTATTTAGCTGCCTCTTTTTGATTACAGGCTCATAGCAGTGGTGCAAGATATACACCCTTGGCTGGTTAAACCATATACTTCTTAGACAGAAAGAAAAAGAAGAGAAATTCTAGAGGGGTAGCTGTGTTAGTCTATGTACAGCAAAAACAATGAGTCCTGGGGCACCTTAAAGACTAACAGATTTTTTTAGACATATGCTTTTGTGGGCTCCAACCCACTTCATCAGATGCATGAAGTGGAAAGTACAGTTGACAGGTATATATACATGTGCTGGGATGGCGGAGGGCAAGTTGTAGCAAAGTCAATTCAGTTAGGGCAGGTGGGGCCCATTCACACTAATTGATTAGAGGGAGAGAATGTATGAACAGGGACAATTACTTTTTGTAATGTGCTAACCATTCCAAGTCCATATTCAGACCCACTCTGATTGTGTCAAGTTTGCAAATCAGCTCCAACTCTGCAGTTTCACACACAAGTCTGTTTTTGAAGTTTTTTTTGTTGATGTACGGCAACTTTCAAGTCTGCTACTGAGTGTCCATAGAGATTGAAGTGTTCTCCTGCTGGTTCACGGAGTTTACCATTTTTTATGTCCAATTTGTCCATTTGCATCAGGACAATCCAGTCTGGCCAATCTACATGGCAGAGGGACATTGTGGGCACATGATGGCATATACCCCATTAGTGGACGTGCTGGTGAATGAGCTGGTGGGACTGATGTGGTTGGGACATGAGACGGTATCACTAGGGTCAATGCAGAGGCATTGTTGGTAATCGGATTTGTTGCAGGATTAGGTTCCTGGGTTAGTGTTCTTGTTGTATGGTGTTCGGTTGCTCGTGAGTAATTGCTTCAGGTTGGGGGGCTGTCTGTAAACAATGATAGGCCTGCCTCCCAAGGCTTGAGACAGTGTGGGAGCATCTTCTTGGATACGTTGTAGATCTTTGATGGAGAAGACAGAAAGAAAGAGAAGAGAGATTGGAAAGAAAAAATTAAGGCAGAGATGGAAAACTATGCATGTGGGTCAGGGAGAGAAGGTGACAAAGTCTCTCAGTCCAGAAAGTATTCAGGATTTAATCAGAGCCTGAAATATGACAGTCATCTGGCTGCCTCTCTCTGGCACAGTCAGGTTATGACATATTTCAGGCTTAGACTAATGAAGGTCTGGGATCCTAGGAGATGATGGGGGCAGCACCATCATTGTGATGGTGATGTGCATTCCACTAGCCAATTTTTCCCCTAAAGTCTTTCTTTCAGGACTCCAAGAAAGAGTCATGCGTGGAATATCCCTTCTGTTCATTTCGTCAATCTGACTCACTAGGCCTGTCTTCTTCCTGGATTTCTATTTCCATACTATTTCTGTTAGCCAAGCATGATCTTAACACAGTTATATAAGAAGACCTGGGTTTTTTTGTGTGTAGAGTATTTCAGTCTGTCTTCTCTTTATACATTTTCCCCATCAAAGCCTGTTGTTAGAGTCTACTGGGACATTTTATGAACTTTCATTCACTTATTAGAGTGAAGGAAACATTTGTAGGCCCAGTTATCACATCAGGACCTCTAAAAAAAAAAGTTGCATGTGTGAGAAGCCATATCCCAACTCCACTTGATATCAGAAGGGCATGAAGCTGCTACTCCATGGCTTGTCTTCTGCTGAACGTGTGGAAGTTCCTTTGCTTATATGCCAGATAGTTTGGTTCCCACCATCAAGGCTGTTTCCCCACTCTGGCACTCTGAGTGCAGAAGGTAGGGGCACGCGAGAGGCCTTAAAACCCCCTGGCCTTAAAGCCTGGTCTTAAAACTCTCCAAGGCCATCAATTCCTGGCCTTGGAGTGGTTTCGCTGCCACCACCAAAATGCAAAAACCTCTTGAAACCCAGGAAGGCACACTTGGGAATTCCTTCCTGTGAGGTATCCTCAATCACTTGTATTCCTCTTTCAGGAGAGTGACTGAAACCCATCTGGGATATCAGCTGGAAATGGAACAGAATCCCTTTAAGTAGTGGGCTGTACAGGCACATGCACACAAACCTCTTGCCCTTCAGGACACAGAACCAGAGTTTACTTTAAAAGGGTAAAATCTTTAATTAAGAAGAACAGATAAGAACACAGAGAGTTGCTTCCCTGGGATTTAACTTAGGTAGTTACAGGGTAGGGGGAGGGGGTACATGTGCTCAGCACAGAGAAATCCAAACACAATCCAAACCAACAGCATACCCTGACTTCATCTAAGTAAACGTTCCCTGTTCTACTTACACCTCGTCAGTAACAAACTTGAGCTTGTCTTGGGTAAGGATGTCACTGGATCCTTCCTCAAGCCCCTCTGGCCTCCTCCTGATCCTCCCAGGAGCTCTGCTGCATCCAAACAGGAACAGGTAAGGCTGCTGCTCCAATTCAAAAAGCTGTGCTTTGTTCCTATTGGCTGTCCTGGGACTCACTGACCAGAGTGTTAACTCCTTCCTCCCCAAGGGTTACTACACCCACAGTAAAAGAGGGACACAAAGCAGCTGAATTTTACCTGTTCCTTTTTCACCTGGTCAATAGACAAGATGGAATTAACTGCTTCGAACAGCAGTAACACCTCCTTTGCACTGGCCCCTATCTTAGCTATCCATATAATAATACCTGTTTTAATTCCGAATATCTAAAACAAAGAGCTATAGCTGCAGAGATATCAGACTTGTATCCTCTACAAATCAATACAAAGTGGAACCTATAACACCTCTAAACACTGAGTCACCGCTGTATCCCCCAAAGACAGGGCGCTCAGAATGGAAAATAAGAAGTTGCATTGGAGGTGTTGTGCTGTGAGGAAGCAGACATTTCTGGGCTGGAGCTAGTTTGATGTAGAGCTTTGGCTTCCCTGAAAATCACCAGTATCCATGGAGTTAGAAGGAGCTTCCCCAAATCTCTTCACCCAAAGGGAGTTTTTCAGGAAAATGCCACAAAATTAAACTAATGGAGTATAAGAGTGTGAAGGTATGTAGAACCCCTGGGATACCACCTGGTAGCTGGAATACCATTGATTTGTTTCTCTGACCAGCTTGGACTCACTCTCACACATTATAGCTATGTCTACACTTGGAGGGCTCTTTGAAGCTGACTTAACAAGGTTAACTTTAAGTTGACCTTGTTAAGTTAACTTCAAGGTATGTCTGCATTGGAAACAGTGTAGACATACCCCAGAAGTGTTGCTGGTCCCCACTCCCTGCCCCTCCCCAGGGCCTGCTCTGGCTCCAGGGCGGCCCGATCTGGCACCAGGGGGCCTGATCCATCCCCACCTGCTGCCAGCAGGTGACTTGGAGGCTGATTCAGCCCTGGCCACCACCGGCAGGCAGCTCAGAGCCCGATCTGGCCCTGAGCCATTTGCTGGCAGTGGCTGGGTCCGGATCAGGCCCCCAGAGCCAGATCAAGCCCCAGGCTGGGGCAGGGGGTGGGATCTGACCCCTGGCTCCTAAGACTACTTAAGGCTTAAGTTGACCTTAGGAGCAGCCAGGCAGGTGTTCTTAAGTCAACTTAAGCAAACGCTTAAGTTGACTTAATACAAGCCAGATTTGGACCTGGAGTTGCTTAGGTCGACTTAAGGGAGGTTAAGTCAACCTAAAGCTCCAGTGAAGACATACCCTATGATGCTGTGATAGGCTGTAAACCCCTGGCAACTTTTGCACTTACACAGCCATCTGCAGACAGGCACCTCACACAGCTTAGTTCAGTGAATGTTTTCCAGCTCACAAAACAATAAAAGAGAAACTCCCACTGGCTCCTCAGCACAGGACCCCACCATCTAAACTGCTCAGCAAACATAACCAGTGGAGATTATTATCCAGTTACCCTTCCCTCAGAGTGGAAAAAGTATGCATTAGCTTTTGTTATGAAGCAGTTTGTTGAAACACTTCACTCAAAGACACATGGTTAAGATAAAACATTAAACAAGTTTATTAACTACAGAAAATACTTTTAAAGTGATTATAAGTGTAAAATGTAAAGCAGTTAAAAGAAGTTACCCACTAAAATAAGCACAAGATCACAGACTAAATTCTACACACTAAAAAGCTCTTGAATTAGCAACACATCACCCTTATTGGCTGATACAAGCAGTTTCTTTAACACATGCCCAACCCTCACCATCTGGGACTCCTCTCTTTCAAAGTCCTTTCATCTTCCAAACAACCATTCAGTTATCGAGCTAGAAGAGAAGTTATCCAGCTAGACTAGAAATGGTGCCCCTTGATGATGTCATGCTCTTCCTTTTATAGCCTTTTTAGCTTGCTAGAACAGTCAATGCATGTGCCATGGTGGCTGCTTCCCGTTGGTCAAGAACTCCATTGCAAATGTGCTTCTGATAGCAAAGTCTTCGCTGTAAACAATTCTTGTTACTGGAATCTATTTTTGAATGGGTAAGAGATAGCCATTAAAGCTATCTGATCATAGAATATATTAGAGCTGGAAGGAACTTAATGAGGTCATCTAGTCCAACCCTCTGTTAAAAGCAGGACTACTCCCACTAAATTATCCCAGTCAGGATTTTATCAAACTGGGTCTTAAAAGATGGAGATTCGACTACCTCCCTAGGCAACTCATTCCAGTGTTTCACTATCCTTCCAGTGAGAAAATTTTTCCTGATATACAACCTAGACCTCCCCAGCTGCAGCTTAAAACCATGCATTGCTGCTTGTTCTGTCCTTTGTCACCACTGAGAATAGCCTAGCTCCCTTCTCTTTGGAGCACCCCATCAAGTAGTTGAAGATAGTTATCAGATCCTCCCTCAGTCATCTTTTCTGTAGACTAAATAAACCAAGTTCCTTCAGTGACTCCTCATATGTCATGTGCCTCAGACGCCTAATCATTTTTGTTACTCTCCACTGGATTCTTTCTAATTTGTCCACACCCTTTCTGTAGTGGGGAGCCCAAAACTGGACATACTATTCCAGATGTGACCTCACCAGTGCTGAATAGAGGGGAACGATCACATCCCTTGATCTGCTGGCAACACTTCTTGTGATGCAGCCCAGTATGCCATTGGCCTTTTTGGCAGCAAGAGCACACTGCTGACTCATATCCAGCTTCCCATCCACCAGGACCCCCAGGTCCTTTTCTACAGTGCTGCTACTTAGCTGAATGTTCCCCAGCCTGTAGCAGTGCATGGGGTTTTTCCATCCCAAGTGCAGGACTTTGCACTTGTCCTTGTTGAACTTCATGAAATTTCTATTGGCCCCCTGCTCCAATTTGTCAAGGTCTTCCTGAATCTTCTCCCTGCCCTCCAGCATGTCTACTGTTCCTCCCAGCTTGGTGTCATCCGCAAACTTATTGAGTGTGCAATAAATCCCATCATCCAGATCATTAAAGAAAATGTTGAACAGAACTGGCCCCAGGACTGACCCCTGGGGCACACCACTCATTACTGGTTGCTAGCTAGACATGGAGCCATTGATTCTTACATGCTGAAACTGTTGATCTAGCCAGTTCTCTATCCACCTTACAGTCTATACATCCAACCCATACTTCCTTAAGTTGCTGACGAGAATGCTGTGGGAAACCATATCAAAAGCCTTGCTAAAGTCGAGGTATATCACGTCAACAGCTCTTCCCACATCCACAAATCCAGTCACCTCATCATAGAAGGCGATGAGGTTGGTCAGGCATGATTTACCCTTGATGAATCCATCCTGACTGTTCCTGATCACTCTATTTTCTTTCAAGTGTTTCAGGATGGATTCTTTGAGAACCTGCTCCATGATTTTTTCCAGGGATTGAAGTGAGGCTGACAGGTCTGTAATTGCCTGGATCCTCCTTTTTGCCTTTCTTGAAGATAGGCACTATATTTGTTTTTCTCCAGTCCTCCGGCATCTCCTCCGTTCGTGATGAGTTTTCAAAGATAATGGTTGGCAGTACTGCTATCTCATTGGCCAACTCCTTCAGCACCCTCGGATGCAGGTTGTCCAGCCCCATGGACTTGTGCACATCCAGCTTCGTTAGGTAGTCCCTAACCTGCCCTTCCGTCACCAAGGGCCTCTCTTCTTCTCTACAATCTGCCATCATCCGGGACCTGCCCCAATCACCACAAGTTTCTAAAGATAATGGCCGGTGGCTCTGCAATCACATCAGTCAACTCCCTCAGCACCCTCACATGCAGTTCATCCAGCCCCATAAACTTCATTATTATGCCTGAAAGGCTGTTTGGGGGAGTTTCATACACTGCAACATGATCTAGTAGCATTTACAACTATATTTTATATTATCACATACTATGGTAGCACATACAATCCAACAGGATATTCATGTTCAGCAGCTGAAGACTTTTTAAATAATACCAAGCAAGGCATACCTTGTACATAACATATCATAGTTTTATAACACTGGTGAAGATGGGATTTTTGAGGTGTTTTCAGACACAGAGTGTCATAACCTTCCTGTAGGCTTCACCATAGAAAAAGACATTAGACAGCAGCAATGTTCAGGAATAGCCCTTTCTTCAGAGGTTTTGTCCTGTAGCTCTGCTTCACTGGTATATGTTTACTTTTCTTCAGAGGAACTTTTTCCCAGCCTGCCTTTCTAGCCCTTTAAATTTAGCAGAGACAAGCAACTGCAGTCCTAAGGTAGCCATTTTGTGGCTGGCTTATTGCTGTATCTTCCATAGCTGGTAAGTGCTATTCTTAACTCTTACTATGTTTTCCTTTCCCCTGCTCCTTATTTCTAAGGAAATGTTAAATGTTCACAGTTGTCTTCCCTCCACCCCCTTTTACTGTTCCCTAATTGCTTTGGTATAGACTCACAAATTCTGCTTATTTCCCTACATGTGAATGAAACCATTTAGTGGGTTGTTGCTTTTATCCATGAGGCACAGGTGGAAGATGGGGGAAGGGGGGGGGAAGAGAAATTAATAAAGAAACCATACAGAAGGTTTTGAAGGGTGACCCAAGCAGTATACAGTGACTTCTCAGATTCGGACTGTATACAGAGCTTTTGTAGGAAAATATATGCTGTTGTGTATCTAGGTATAAAACTGAGAGGACTTTGTTTTCCATGTATTATGGCTTTCAGTATGTCTGTCTAAAGGGACAGAGGTTGTTATCTTTTCGAAGTGTGGTTCCATCTGTTATAGAGGGGAGACCCTGTGCTCTCAAGTAAACCCTACTTTTGTTCTCATCTCCTTAATCTAATATTTAAATCAAATTATATTGAAAGTTGCTCTGTGGATTTGTAAAAAATGTAACGTTCATATCCCAATGTGTGAATTATTTTGAAAGGTTTTTTGTATTTTTGCTGCTTTTTCTCTTTTGTTCAATATATTTTTCTACTTAATACTTCATGATTTTACACTACTAAAGAAAAAATTACTGTTCCTCTTAGTTTCCTATGCTACCAGCTAATAGCTTCTGAAATGAGAACACGGGAAAAGGTGACTGTTACTGTTTTTCCGATTACATAAGTATACTCTTCGGTCGCAGCTGTTGGCCACATGATCTGTGTTTGAGGAAGCCCTTTTTGATTTCATTGTGTAAATCTGCACTCATCCAAAACCTATCTTCACACTGTTTTAACTGATATTTTTGTGAAGAATTAAACATAGATGCTACAAAAGACTTTTAGAAAAGAAAGATTGGGGAATCAAATTTTAGTCAAAAATGTTTTTCTCTTTTTCTGGATTCTGTTGGTTAAAATATGAATGATTTTAATCTTTCAGCTCTTTAAATGATTGCACTAAACAGGAAAATATACAGTGAACTTTAAATTTTCATTTGTGGAAGAAAAGATGGTCTTGAGTTTAGGGAATGCCATGGGATCTGATGCTGGTCACTAACCTCTCCACAGCTCTGTTTGACCATCTGTAAAAGAGAGACAGGTGAACTCGAATTAATATGCAAGCTAAATTCTGTGAAAGCAGGACTGAATCGAGACTATGGGTTCTTTTCCCATTACAAAGGGTAATTTGGCTTCTGGCTTCCCATGGTTTGAGCCTGTAAACTGCTCTGATTTGCTGTTACTTTATGACCTGATCCTATGTTTTACACCCCCTTGCATTTAGTTTCATTCCTTTCTGTAAGTTCACCCATCTTCGAAGCATCTGAGGAAGTGGGATCTTCTCCCACGAAAGCTCATGCAAAAAATAAACCTGATAGTCTTAAAGTGCCACAGAACTCCTTGTTGTTTTTTCATCTGTAATATTTCTTGCACAGGAGGTACTATGAGACGTTCTCCTCTTTGTGTCTGTAAATCACCCTGAGATCCTCTGACTCGTCCCTAGAAGTGCAAAGTATTTTTATTATTTTTTTAACTTTTTTCAACTTTTTTAGCCTTTCTGCAAAGGTGGCTTTTGGCTGGTCTGACAGGTCTATGACTCCATAAACACAATGATGGTATTGGTGAGCCAGAAACCACTGTGTTCTACCACTGACAAGTATGTTGCAATGTCAAACTATTTTTTTATTGTAAATCCTTCCATGTCCTTCTTGGAAGAGCAATTTTAGGGGCTGTTTTTGCAGTAATGATGAAATAAAACATGGCATCACTTAACTAAAGCTGGCATGGGTACAAGAATGCTTGCTCTTGGTATCCAAAGGCATCCACGAAGGCATTTAGTGACTATCACAGAACCTCACATACTGTTGACTATGGCAATAGGCAGCATTTTGTGTCCTGATAAGGTTACAGCCAGTGATTAAGATGTCTGTGGATCAGCAGACAAATGCCATAATGACTATACCATGGTCGTTCTCTTCTCTTCCAAGCTAGGAAGGAATTACCTCTATTTGTCAACATGGAGGCATCAAAAGCAATACACCAACTGCTGAATGTAGATCTCTGAATTTGTAATAAAAGTGGCTGTGCCACCATCTCCATGTCCATCTCACAGTCTGTGCAAAGGGGAAATCCATGTAAATAATGTCTAAAAAAATATAAGGGAGAAATATTTCAGCAGTTCAGTTTTGAAGGTCCTCTGTTTGCAGGACTCCTGTTGACTTAAAGAAGATTTGTGCATGGAGGGACTGAAGAATTGGGCTGCAGCATTGTGTGTATTAAAGGGAGAAAAAGGAATTCGTTTAAAAATAAAACTTACCGCAGGCTGATGAGATTCTGTTACATCTGGGTTTGTTCTCTTCTTACTGATACAAGGCTGGCCAGGTCATGGCTGACTTGGACATACCTAAAAAACTTTGATAGAGTTTGCAGCTCTCTTTTTCATTCTAAAATCATGACAAAAGGAAAGCATTTATTACCAGGAATGCTGCACCCCCAGGCCAGGACTAGTCATCTTTGATTTGACTTTTAACTGAAGTTGCTAGATTAAATGCAGTTTAGTTTTTATCTATTTGCATGGAAGGTTTCCAGATAAAACAACTGTTTTATTGACCTTTGCACTTGTATCATGTTAATTAGGTTTGAAAACTCATATATTGTTTTCATAAGGCTATTACATTTTCCTTAATTAAATTAAGCAAAAATAAGGATGCACGGCAATAATATTTATTATTAATACCAGATTTGAAAGCCTTACAACATGTGAAATTGAAGGTTAGGGCCTTGAAGACAGCCTCGACTTCAAAACAATGTCAAATAGCCCAGGCTTTCAGCAAGTCGTTACTACAGGCATTTAAAGAGAAGCATTGATAGAATGAAAAACTGCTCCACTGAGCAAGACAGGCTTCTGGTTCCATTTGAAACTGGGCAGTTTCTGAGGCTCTTACTACTATGCTCTTATTTAGGCAATAAATTAACTTCAAAAAATATCTAGGGATCTAATACTGTCCTGTGCTGCACAGGTGTGCTTGGGTCAAATAAAGGGAGGGCGATGGAAATGGCCTAGGGGGATTTCTTTCCCTATCCATCAGCATACCAAGCAAGAAATTGGTCAGATTTCCATCTAGTATTCAAGGGGCTATTGGGGCACCAGACAGTGTTTTAAAGGCCCAAGTCGATGTGATCTGTCACCTTGGAGGCATGATCAGACCAGTTGGCGTGGGTACTACAGTATGCACTAATGAGGGAGACAAGCTATTCCTTTTTAAAGTTCCAAACCATGTTAGTCTAGTTCAGCAAAAAAAGCAAGGAGTCCTATGGCACTTAAAGACTAACAGATATATTTATCACATGAGCTTCTGTTAGTCTTTAAGTGCCACAGGGCTCCTTGCTCTTTTCGTTTTTAAAGGCATCTCAAAATGTGTCCCAATGTCTTTAGGTTATCCTGCTCTGTGCTGGCAGACAGTACCGATAACTTGCTGGTGGCGTCTGTCACTGCAGGTGTTAACAAATTTATGTTTCTGCTTGCCATGGTGACCAGTTTTAGTAGCCTGTTGCCTAGCTCCACTGCAGAAATGTAATGGAGGAGCATACTCTGGTGACCAAAAATAAAGTGTCTGGTGCCTAGCTGTGAGCCAATTTTGTCCACCACTGTGTCACTCTTTCATCCCCTGTAAGAATAATATCAAGTGGTAAATGCAGTTTTGCCGTAGAACCATTTTTAAAATACATTTTGATTAAAATAGACTCTGTAGCTGTGGGTGGCGTTTACTATGCTAAGATCAGAACGAGATTAGCTAATATTGCATTTGAAACTAATGTCAGGCACCATGCTTGGCAACTTTTCAAATGTGGTTCAAGCTAGCAAGACTAGAGCATGGTTTCACTAACTCATGTGGACAGGGCTGTGTGTCTTAGACCTAGAGGTAGTGTGGTCATCATGCTCATAGAAACTCTGCTATAGATGACCTATGTCTAGCAGAGTTTCAGGATATGGTAGTGACGCAGTCTGTAACTGTGTTGGCTAGAAAACAAACAAAAGAAAAACCACAAACAAACAAAAAAACATGTTGACCAGTTTACCCATTGCTGAGGTAAAGAAAGTTAAAATAAATAGTCCTTCCAAGAAGAATAATTGCAACATAGGCATTCAAGGTTTTTTTGACAGTGTAATAAACAATGATTCTGAGGTCACAAGCAGGGATGGATTAAAGTTCAGGAAGGCCAGGGACTATCCATCCTTACACCCTGGCCCCCATTACATCCCATGCTGGAGAATGGGGTCAGGGGCTCTGGTGCCCCAGCCAGTACTGTGGAGGTGGTTAGAGGTTTGCAGCCCATGCTTCTGCGGGGTGGGATGGGTTGCACTGCTGTGAGGGAGTTGCAAGGCAGAGCACAGGCCAGGGTTGCAGCTGGAAGCTAGGGGGTGGTTCAGGGGCTGCAGTATTCCCGCCCCACTGCTGGGCTGGCCAGTGAGCAGATCAGCCAGCCTGGGGGCTGGGCAGGGAGGCTGCATGGCAGCATGCCACTCAGGCTGGCTGGGCTGGATTTTTGGGAGACCCCCGTTAGGCCAGGGCCAGGGGCTGCAGCCCCTAAAGCCCTGCGTTAATCTGGCCTTGGTCACAAGGGGAGTTAATTGTGTCTGAGGTATGCTACAGCATGTTTTTCAAGAAGAACATTCTCAGGTTAAGTCTGGTGCATGCACATCAATTAGCCAGAAATAATCTATTGGTAAACATATTCTGTAAAAGCAAAACCACTGTTTGGATCCTCTTAACTTTAATTAAAAACCTAGCAGAAATTTTTTTAAATATTGAATGATCTTGATTATCAAACACATTTCACATTTGTAACAATGTTGTTTGTAATTGTGAGCCATGTGCTTTAATTCTGCATGAGTATCCATAATAAAACAGTTCCTCAGGCTCGTGTAGTCATGTCACGAAGCATTGCTGGTGATGTTATTTTATGAAAAAAGGATATTGTTTTTAACTGATTTTATAAAGGTGGCTGGTCAAAAATGGTTTTTACAGAGTATGATTGTCTATGAATTAACCGCTACATTCTGATCACAGCTGCTCCCACCCTCTTCACCACCTTGTGTACAATAGAAAAAACTCTAAATAGCAGTTACATTTTAAGGCAGGGGTCTCAAACTCACAGCCTGCAGGCCACATGCAGCCACTAAATTTATTTCCTGCAGCCCACAATGACACTATTGTTATAGATATTTGCAATATCGTTGTATGAAAAGGTTTCCCTGGTGCAGCCCTTGGGCTAAAGTTCTAGTGCTCATGCGGACCTCGGGGCAATTTGAGTTTGAGACCCTGTTTTAAGGGATAGCAGCAGCCTCTAAAAACAGTAGCTGTTCTAGGACATTGGTGGCCTGCCTGCACTTGAAGATGCTCATAAAGGAGCAAGCATTTGACAAAGTGGGATTTTCTCCCACAAAAGCTCATGCGAAAAATAAATCTGTTAATCTTTAAGTGCCACACGACTCCTTGGTGCTTTTTTTTTTTTTTTTGGCTGGACTAAACTAACACAGCTATCCCTTTGGAAATTAATTATGATTGTTGACTACTCCAGCCAAGGTTCACCTCAAAGTTACTTTCTTGTTTCCCAGCCCTCCTTGAAAGATCTCTTCCCAGATTCCCCTCTGTCCCTTTCTCCCTCTTTTCTTCCATCTCTTCTCTGCTCCACCTCCAAGGTCCCCTAGTACACCAGCAGTAGTGGCCATAGGCATTTTGTCTGCAGAAAAGTACAGTTGGCAGAATGGCTTCAGGAGCCCCTTGGGAGGCTGCATAAAGGAGCAGTGCTTTGAGTTTCTCTTTAGATAGGCAGCTTGTTTTTCCCTTATCACCATGCATTCCTGGTTTCACTGGGTACTCTGCTGATGCAGGTAGCATGCCTGCTCTAGGGAAAGTGTTTTTCATGCCCTTTCTCCCACTGAAAGAAAGCAGTATTCTCCCCAGGACTTGAAATTAGGGAAAGTGTAGGGGGGTGTTGGGGAGCTCACTAAATTGCTATAATACTGTTACTAGGTGACAACTGGGGGGGTGTTAGGAAATTCAGGGAAGGGGCATAGAAGGAGGGGGGGGTGTTAGAAAAATCCCTGCCTGCAAGCAACATCCAGACCTTTCAAGAGTCACCATCACTAATTCTATCTAAGTGAAGAATAAGCAGCAGCAAGAAATGGAACAAACATGTTCTCTTTTTTTGTGTCCTTAATAACATCACGGAAATATTTTCAGTTTTTTCCCTCAATTCAAAACTTCCCATGTGGTTGCAGTGAATCTTTACAGGTTTCCTCCTAATAAAACCATTCAGTGTCCTCATTTTGCTGCCTTTGCTTGGTTTATCACAGCACTCTCTCTTTGCAGCCAGTTTTTTGACAGGTGATAGCCATTTAGATATCTTTTTTTGTGTGGGGGGAGGCTGTATAAATAGAGAAGGCTTTGGGTGCATTGTAAGCTTCAACCACTGGTAAAGGTTGATGAAAAGCAATTTCTCACTCAGGACAGCCAATTTGCGTTCTCCTTATGCTGGATATGATGATTATAGGGGTTTGATCTTGTGTTTGCCTCTAGTATTTTACATAATAATGAGTTTGTGTCTGAAAAAAGGAAGATATGTGAAAAGCAGCAGCAACAGCACAAGAGTTGCAGGGGCAGGACTACAGCATGGCAGGAGTTTGGCAGCAGTCGAAGGGAGATACGCAAAGTACTTAAAATACTTTGCATATCTTTCTTTGACTGCCTACCACCTACTTCCTGCGGTGTCTTCAATGTGCTGAGTCAAAGGGACATGGCCTCCCTTGAACTCAAAGCTACTTGCTTGGTCTTCAGTGATCAACTTCCTGAACAGTAGATTGGGAAGATTAATCTGATAGTGGCAAATTTACTGCCATTAGGGAAGACTAGCCTTACGTATGTGCTCTTTTATTTTTCTTTTAGGCAAGCAACCATGGGATCTATTTGCTGCCTCACAGCTACTGTCTGGGTACTGGATACCCAGGATAGATACCCCTTCGATTCTGTCCTTTTGCTTTTTGGTAGAAAATATTTCCCCAAGTGACACCAAATGAAAGAGTAGGTTGCATTATTCATTGCAAATAAATGATGTGATGAACATCCTTTATGTCTTATTGAAAATCATTTATAAAGAGATTCTGGCCCAGATCATGGGCTATGCAGTATCAGCTTGGCACCACACTGTCTCCACAAAGTGGATTTCAAGCCTGCTGAGCCAGCTTGTCATCAGAGAAACTGGAAAGAACCATGAAAGCTCATCGAGACCATTAGGTTTTCTTTTCCCTGTCCTTGCCCTCCAACGTGTCTACTGGTCCCCCCAGCTTGGTGTCATCTGCAAACTTACTGAGAGTACAGTCTATTCCATCATCCAGATCATTGATGAAAATGTTGAACAGAACCGGCCCCAGGACCGACCCCTGGGGCACACCACTAGTGACTGGTTGCCAGCTAGACATGGAACCATTGATTCCTACACGCTGAAACCGTTGATCTAGCCAGTTTTCTATCCACCTTATAGTCCACCTATCCAACCCATACTTCCTTAATTTGCCAATGAGAATGCTGTGGGAAACTGTATCAAAAGCCTTACTAAAATCAAGGTATATCACATCAACGGTTCTTCCTGCATCCAGAAAACCAGTCATCTGATCATAGAAGCAAATGAGATTGGTCAGGCATGCTTTACCCTTGGTAAATCCATGCTGACTGTTCCTGATCACTTTATTTTCCTCTAAGTGTTTGAGGATGGATTCTTTAAGAATCTGCTCCATAATTTTTCCAGGGATTGAGGTGAGGCTGACTGGTCTGTAATTCCCCAGATCCTCCTTTTTCCCTTTCTTGAAAATAGGCACTACATTTGCTTTTTTCCAGTCCTCTGGCACCTCCCCTGTTCTCCATGAGTTTTGAAAAATAATGGCCAGCGGTGCTGCTATCTCATCGGCCAATTCCCTCAGCACCCTTGGATGCAGTTCGTCTGGCCCCATGGACTTGTGCACATCCAGCTTCTTTAAGCAGTCCCTAACCTGGCCTTCTGTCATCAAGGGCCTCTCTTCTCTCCCATCTGCCATACCCATGGTAGTGGGCTGGGAGCTGACCCTGCCTGTGAAAACTGAAGAAAAAAATGCATTGAGCACTTCAGCTTTTTCCTCATCCTCTGTCACAAGGATGCCTGCCCTATTCAGCAAGGGGCCTACACCATCCCTGATCCTCTTTTTGTTACTAATATACTTGTAGAACCCCTTCTTGTTATCCTTTACATCCCTTGCTAGCCGCAGCTCCATTTGTCCTTTGGCCTTTCTGATTTTATCCCTGCAGTCCCTAGCAATATCTTTATATGCCTCTTTAGTCATCTGACCAAGCTTCCACTTCCTGTAAGCTTCCTTTTTATGTTTAAGCTCAGAGCAGAGTTCTCTGCTAAGCCATTCTGGCTGCCTCACATGTTTATTCTTTCTCCTAATTGGAATGGCAACTTTCTGTGCCCTTAGCTGGGTTTCTTTAAAATATAACCAACTCTCTTGGCCTCCTTTCCCCTTCAGATTAGCTTCCCAAGGGATCCTGCCCATCAGTTCCCTGAGGGAGCCAAAATCTGCTCTTTTGAAGTCCAGGGTTTTTGTTTTGCTTCTTTCCTTCCTTCCTTTAATGAGCATCCTGAACTCAACCATGTCATGGTCACTACTGCCTAGCTTGCCATTTACCTCTACCTCCCTGATCAATTCTTCCCTGTTTGTGAGCAGCAGGTCGAGAGGTGCAAGGCCCCTAGTTGGTTCCTCCAGCATTTGTACTAGAAAGTTGTCCCCAACACACTCTAAAAACTTCCTGGATTGCCCATGCACTGCTGTATTGGCCTCCCAGCAGATGTCAGGGTAATTGAAGTCCCCCATGAGCACCAGGGCCTGTGATCTAGAAGCTTCCGCTAGTTGTCCATAGAACATCTCATCCACCTCCTGCTTCTGGTCTGGTGATCTATAGCAGACCCCCACCACAACATCCCCCTTGTTGCTTTCCCCTCTCAGTGTAACCCACAGACTTTCTACTGGCACGCTTCCACTTCCATAATGGAGCTCTGAGCAGTCATAGAGCTCTTTTACATATAGTGCTACTCCTCCCCCTCTTCTTTGCATTTCTCTTTATTGAATTTTCTTCTCTCTACCTCTGCCCATTTTAGCCAAATTATTTTTAATTGTGATTCTTTCCTCCAAAGCACTTGCAACCCCTCCCAGCTTGTTATCAACAAACTTTCTATGTGTACTCTCTATTCCATCATCTAAATCATTGATGAAAATATTGAACAGAACCTGATCCAGAACTGATCCCTGTGGCACCCCACTTGTTATGCCCATCCAGCATGGCTGTGATCACCCCAGTAAAAGGGGATGTTTAGATAGCATAAGCATGTGCAGAGCCATCCCTGGTGGCTGAGAGGGGAGATTGCCCCTGGCCCTGCAGTTCTGTGGACCATATGCTGTGCTGCGGTGAACAAGGCATCTCAGAGCCCACCCCACTGCTGTGCTGTCTCCTGCACCTGCCCTGCTGTGATCGGCATGAAGCCAAGGGCAGCAGGGGTGGGGGTGGGAGTGTGGAAATCGGCCTCTGTTCTGAGCCAGCCCTTCCCACCCCCAGGGAGTGGCTGGCTGCGGGGAGGGGAAGGAGCACAAGGCCTGGCCTCTGGGCTGGTCTGCCTCACCCCCCACCCCCCGACAGGCCAATTGGCCCCAAACCCTGCCTCCACCTAGGGATGGCCCTGAGCATGTGGCTTCTGTGTCATGACCTTTTTCTGAAGCTGTTATAGGGGGTGTAGCATGCGGAAAGGAAGTGTGACCAGGGCTTCCTTGCAACTTGAGGATCCCTAAACCCCTCAATGATCCCCTTAGGTCTACTGGCACTGGAAATCATTTGAAATGGCCTTAAGGTTCTGGCCTGTTGAATTTCACAAAATTATTCTCTATTCATAAATGTCTAGCTCATGCAAAGTATAGGCTACTCACTGATTGCTCACTTCTATGTGCTGTTCATGGTATGTAAGAGGTCATCCTAGGCCACATGCTATTTATTCCTGTTCCTTGATTATGTGGAAAACAGGTTAAACAGGAGAAAGCCAAATGTGAATACTCTGGTTTGTGCATAGATACAACTATTTGACTGTGTGACTCTCCTTCCTCAATGATGACATACATGAAAGGAATGGGAATATTGCCCCAGAATCAACACCCTCTAATCTGTCATCATTCAGCAATATATTTTGGATGATTAATGGATAAAATATTCAGCAGAAGAGATAAATCCTTTGTTACATGCCAAAGATAAGAGACCTGTACCCCACTATGTGTCTGTAAAAATCCAAATGAACGAAATTTGGTTCTCAAATTCCTTGACCCCCCCCCCAAATTTGAACATGTAGTAAAGTATAATTTTAATCAAATGCTTGTGAAAGGAAACAGACAGTCCAACTGTTTGCTGATGGTCTTTAAGGCAGATAATATTGACAGGTGGGGAAAAAACTTATTTTCCAAATGCCAGGACAAAACTAAACCATTCTAGAAGCTTCTATGCACTTTTTGAAAGGCCTTCAGAATTATTTGCATAGAAAACTTCAAAAATCGTGAAGTCTTAGATGCATTTATTACAGCATTTTGTTGTGCCTTGGGTTGCAAATGACTATCCAGGGTAATTTTGATTTTGGTGCATATCAAATTAGGTTACAAAATACAATATAGCGAAAATCACTTGGGGTCATATTCAGTCCCCAGATATGTGCACAGCTTCCAATAACTGTAGTACATAATCTGGCTGTCTGTCCTCACTGTCCATTCTCATCAACATGGTAAATGTGTGTGCACACCTGAAGCAAGGCATCTTAAAATCATGCGTAGGACATGTCAAGTATATTACTGATCTGGGATTTACTTTTTTTTCTTTTACTTTCTCCTCTGACCAGATCTAAACAACTGGACCTTGCAATAGCTGGGGACTGGTTTGTGAGTCAATGAGGGAATGGAATTTTCCCTCCTCAAAATTTCTAAAGAGGGGCTTGCAGGCTGTTACTGCAGCCCCAGCACTGCAGTCTCCTCAGCTTCTGCGCCCTTCCTGAACAAGAGGGGAAGATGTGACTGGTGGATCATCCACTAACTGTGGCCCCTTACCTCCCTTAACCTGCTCCAACCCCTGGAGCTCTCCTTCATGCCAGACTAGACCAAGATCTTGCAGAGAACTGGCATGTACTGCATGGAAAGTGAAGCCCCCAAGTGGGGTGGATCCTTTACACCCTCCACCCATCTCTGAGGCAGAATTACAGTGGTTCAGGTGAACTCACAGCCTTCTACTGCCTTTACTGCCAGGGGTCTCAAACTCTTGGCCCGTGGGCCCCATGCAGCCCCTAAGTTAGTTCCTGTGTCCCACAACAACATTATCAACATTGACATTTGCAGTAGCATTGTATGAAAAGGTTTCAGTGGTGCGCCCCTCAGGCTAATGTACTGCCCTCATGTGGCCCTCGTGGTGTTTTGCGTTTGAGTCCCTTGATTTAGGCTGTAGCGCTTGGCCACTCAGTGAGCGACTCATAAAAACTGGAAGCACCTCACAAACTGTTCATACTAACAAGCACTAAATATTTGCACTTGCACATTTCATGATGCTACATGACAAAAATGGAAGTGGTCTGCATATAGATTCTTGGTAAGTAAAGAACCTTAGCATTGGGTTTAGGTATTTGTGGATGGATACACATCCAGATTAAGGGGCCTTGGGCAGCCCTGCTACCATGGGCCCCCTGGCCTGGCACCCTAGCCCCCACCACCATGGGGACTCCCACCTGGACTGGTGCTGGGGGTAGGAGCACAGGTCATGCTCCTGCCGCACCCCTGGGCCAGCCGAAGGGCAGGGCAGCCCCTGTTCACTCTGTGGGCAGGACTGGGGCTGGTTGGTGCTCCAGCACTGTACTGAACGGCAACGTGCCCCATCCCCACCCCCAGAATGGAGTGGAGAGAACTGGCTTCTGGTCCAGGACCCCATTCCCCAGTGCCACCATGGCAGGGGCACTCCCACTCCTAGCACCACCACCTCCACCTGGCACTGTGAGGGGCTGAGTGGGGTGGTTGGAGGGGAGCCTGGATTTGCAGGAGCTGTAGGGGTTGAAGCTTGGGGCCCCCCTTCAGACTGGGGCCAGGGGCTTCAGCCTCTATAGCCCCTGCATTAATCTGGCCCTGGATGTATACGCAATAAATTCCTGATTATCCAAACAGCTTGGTCAACACCAAATATGTTGAGATAATCAGTGAAATCCGGGATATGTCAAAAAAGAGGTTCACATAACTGGATGTCTATTGTGTGTCTTCATTACTAGCTTAACAGTAATTCATTGATCACCTACCACTGTCTATCTTTTCAAGGTTATAAATAAGTTACGTTCCAGATGGAGATGGTCCTGAAGCAAACCCATGTACTCAAGTACCTATAAATGACCCTGGACCTATCTTTATCATGAACTTCTAGGAGTTATTTTGGATCTGAAATCTGCATCTCAAATGTCCTGGTTGGGCCTGTGTATAATTATGAGTTGGAAAAAACAATGCTATCATATTGTCCATTTTTCCTCCCCATATTTGTTTTTAGACATAAATGACCCATAGTTTGGGAGTAAAGCTGCCTTTATGTTTAAGAGGAATGTCAACTCTCCAGATATGTGATAAACCATAGTGTGTTAGGAAGTGGAGAATATGAATACCACTCATCTATTATATGAAAAAAACAGCTTGGGTTCAGCTGTTTTAAATACCTCTCTTTCCTATTTAGTATCTTGATGGGATTTGCTAAATCTGTCTGTTCTAAAGATGTATTGTGTTAAGCACAAAATAAAACACTAAAGGAAGCACCAGCTGCAGTTATTAAGGAGCAGATAGGCTGCTGAAAGCCACTTACTAGACGCTTTTACAAAAAGACTATTGCAATATATGTAAGGAAGGAGAACAAGCTGTTGTGTCTCCTGACATACAGTCAAGGAAACCTGGTGATCACATTTGGTGGTCTGGACTATATTGGAGCAGTTTTTATTTAGGCAAACTCCCTTTGACTTTACTGGCAGCATGGCCTGAGTAAATCAGGAGTCAGACTGCAGGATCTGGCCCCATGCAGAGAATGGCAGCGTGTAAAACTAATTATCCACCTATAGAGGATTTCTTCATCCCTCTTCAAATTTGCAGAGAACGTGAGTAATTGCTGCATTCCCAGTAACACGTAGACTGGGGCTTTGGGATTAGAATACGTGATTGAGAAGCTAATACTTAGTGTAAACACCTCTGGTGTTCCTGTTACACACACTGCTACTAATAAGTTAAATAATCATTCTACTAAAGAGTTACTAAAAGATTTAAATACTTGTTTGGGGGAGTTCTAGTAGATTTCAATAGTTTCTGACTTGCTGTGACATGCTTCAGAATGTTCATTTATACACAGTTTGATTTCTTTTGAAGACTGTCAACTTCAGTTACTAAAAGAGGAGAGCATTTCATGTGGGGGAAGGGGGAAGCAATATATTAGAAACATGAGTAGGTGCCCCAGCTTGTCCATCAGTCTTGGCATCATTTTATTTATACATTTTCTAAAGGATTAGAAGTAATCAGTTCCAGAGGATGTGCTCAGGAGTACTGGCAGCATATCTACTTTCTTGGCAAATCATTCTGAATATTCTGTGCAGTTTCATAGTGTCTGGTGTAGTAGTGAGCACTGGCAAGTTTGATGTAAACAGTGTTAACATTTTAATTTCTACAGCAGCAATTGCTTCTTTTATTGTGCTTTGAGCTACAGGACAGGTGGGTCCACTCAACTTGATGGAAACACTCTCCTGAGAAAAGGCTGCAGGATTATGTCTCTTGGGGCCTAATCCTGCAAGAGGCTCAGTATCTCATGTCGGGGCAGAAACACCCAGTCTCTTTGCCTTTATTGGGAACAGAGAATACTCTGCACTTCACCAGATGAGGACCTTGTGCTGCCAGATATTAGGGAGAAGGCGGTCTCCCAGTGATATCTATTCAATGTACTCTCTTTCACACCTGGCGCTACTTACCAGGTGAGTAGTAATCAGAAAAAAAATTACGATAAATAGCCAATAAAATGTTCACGCACAGGTTCTTTCCTCCCACCGGCAGTACAGATGGCTCACTCCTTTATTCCAATGGACACCCCACTTGGTTCAGTGGTGCTAGGTGTAAGAGCAAATGTGTATGGTTTGTATGTAGAGGAACAAGCATCTGGCTTAATGTATCCAGTGACAGGAACAGGGTCCAAACTAACAGACTTTTAAAACCCAGCTAGAAAAAAGACACCTAAGCTGGGGACAGTGGCCTGAACTGTATTGCAGTTAGTCCTTCCTTGATATATTCTGAAAGCACACAATGCCTGATTCCCTTCTTGCTTACTTTAGCTTTACACTGGTGTAAATCTACAAACTGCAGAGTAATTGCTCTTGATTATACTGATGTGAGGAAGAGGAATGAATCAGGACAGTCATGTAATAACAAAATAAAAGTAATAATAATAAATCCATAGAATAGGTGAAATTGGAATACTCCTAGGTGGCATCAAATGAAAAGTACAAAATCAATAAAGAGAAATCCACATTTCTTTAGGTTTGATCCAGTATTACTGACAGAAACAAGATGTAAATGTTGGAATGGCAATGAATGGTTTTCAGATATAATTAGCAAAGTGCCATCATTTAATAGAGTCTAAGTAACATTTGTGTTTCTTTTTACAGAAATAATTGTTTCTTAATGTGGCATTTGCCTAAAGTAACTTTAATGTTGATTGAAATAATGTAATTTTCATATCTAAAATATTGTAGAGGGGAGTATGTCTATTTCATTTATGTTTGTTGAAACTTAATCTACAGGAAAAAGATTTTATAACAGAATTGGAGGTTAAATTTCATTTGCTGATTTAATAAAAACTAACAGGATGGATTTAGGGATATTTCATTAATCTTTCTTTCCTTTCAGTGAAAAGGAAATTAAGTTCAATCTAGTTCAAACTATGTTTCACTATTGTACAATAGACTGCCAATGTCCATTTTCTCTCTGGCAAGTTAAAACCTAATTAGTCACAGAAAATTCTTCCCTGATCCTGTCACTGCTAGGCAGGAAAAGACTGAGCGGCAAACAAAAGATTCAGATGCATTAAATGCTTTGCTATGGCTCTTAGTCAACATCCATGCTTTCCAATATGGCATGCCGTGACATAAAGTAGTGTATTGGAATTTGCATACAGGGATATTACAGGTCTCAATTGTCTTTTTAAAATAATGCAAACATCAAAACTAAGATTAGTAAAAAAAAAAAATAGACAATTATTGATCTTGTATCAGTTCAACCATCTTTAAAAAAGCAAACCAAACCTCTGATTATCACTTTTATATACTAGGAGGAATTATCAGCAAGGTCCAGGTAGTCTAGGTAGATGGGGATTGTAAGCATAAAAAGTTGTGGCTGGTTGCAGCTTCATGAAATACCTCTAAGGTCACATCTACACTTAAACTTTTAAATCAAAATGATGATGATTATTTTGATTTAAAGTAGTATATGTCTATACTAGCTTTCCTTATCTCGAAATGAGGAGCTCCCTCATTTCAAAGTAAGGAATGGTCATTTTGAAATAATAAAACCTTGCTTTATATTGAAATCATGGTTAAATCAAAATTATTATTTTGAAATAATGCAGTGTAGACACGTTATTTTGATTTAACTGTTATTTTGGTTTAACACTTTGTGCCCTTCTTCATCCCAGGTTGCCTTCCTCTTTCTATATACTGGGTGGGGGGCATGGTCCTTCTTGAGGGCCATCTTGCCACATGTCCCATGGTACTCCTCTTCTAAATCGAACGAGCAAGTCCTGTCCATGAACATGCTAGTTTGGTTTGGGTTTCTAGTGGGGACATGTTAAATTGATTTAACTTAAATTGATTTAACAATTTTTATTTCTATTCAATTAGATTCACCTGTTGGGACAATCCGCAGCAGAAGAGATCCAAAGGCTTTCTTCTTTCTTTGTACCATGAGTATGAGAATCTGGTCCTCTTTTTTAATGCATCTTTAGTTCATGTTTTCAAACATTTCAAACTTTTTTTAAATAAACTATTTATTGACAAAAATAACCCGTAAGAACTATTGTATTTGGCATCCTGTTTTCTACAGTTTATGTAAAAAAGCACGAGTTCTTTCAGCAATTTTTATTACACCTGATAAAATTAATTAACTAGAATAATACCTTCCCAGTTTAGTGACTTCAATAGCATTACACTATGGATGACTATGGCCCACCTTAGCCAAAGATCACTCTGGATTTCCAGTTATAATTCATAGTGCTGAATTTTGGTACTAGACTTATATTTTGCTTTCTATGGGTACAGCTACACTGTGTGTGGGGGGGGAGTGTGTTTTTAACATAGATTAGCAAACCCACATTAGCTACTGTGGCTTGAAATAGCAGTGAAGAGACAGTAACTTGGTTTTGAATTCAAGTTAGCAGCTGGAGTTAAAGTCCATAGGGCTGTCTGGCTTGAACTCAAGCTCCTAAACCACGTTAAAAGCTGAATAGCCATACCTTCACTGTTATTTTAAGAATTAGCTAACCAGAGTTAAGAAAACCCCTTTTTTGCATTGTAGACAGACCCTGAGTGTAAACCACATTTCCATTATCTAGTGTAATTTTCATGGCATAAGATGACCCCTCAGCTGGGCTACGGAAGTATTTTGTCTCTGGATGCTGTATACCATATAGTATATGGATAGAGTTGACTCAATGTTATTTTGTAAATGAGTCCTTCATTCTTTTCTGGCCTTTACATATCCTGTACAGGCCATAGGCAGAGTCATTGAATTAGCCAGCATAGTCACGATCTGTTCTGGTTTGTATTTTGTCTGGGATTTTCAAAAAAGTCTGAGGGAGATGGGCACCTAAATTATGTAGGCCTCTTTGAACATTACTGTCTTTACATGTAATAACTTCACAATGAAGGCATAACTATATTTAGGCACAAGGCATTTGTCTGTGATGTGACTCAAAAGCAAAGAATATACACAATAATTCTTGTACTTGCTGGAGTTCAGTCACAAATTATAAAGGTTGGGGGAACATTCAAATCTAAATCCATCTCTGTTTTGAGACTATTTGTGGACAACTTTAGACTTTCAATAAGAGTTCTCGATCTCTGAAGAAGAAGGCTTAGGGATTCTCCCACTTAACATTTCCCATTGGTTTGGTATTCATATCTATTTTCAAAGCTTTCCTATGGTGGTCCTTCAAAAGTTACCTCTTAGTAATGGCAGATGACACTACAAATGCATCATTACTGGCATAATTATCCATACTGTACAAACCCTGTAGAGTGAATTTTATGAAGACTATAGAAGTCTGAATCTCAGTGTGGTTTTAATGGTTTGGAAGCTAACCAATCCTTCAATTTCTCTAGGAGGTAAGAGCTAAATGAATCTCCTGAGGGACCCTTGAATGGACCCATTTTACACCTACAGCTTTTGCTTTTCTTGTGTCAGTGTGCCCCTGACCCCCTGACCTCTTCTCTTGAGTATCTTTGGGGGCCTTGGGACTAGTTTTGTGAGAGGAAATGGGTTACTTGGTGATAAAGAAGGGTTAGCTCAGTAGCATTTCCATCAGAAAAGGAAATTCACTAGCTTCCCAGATTTGTTTTTATACTCTCTGTTCATGTTCCCTGAACTTCCATAAGCATTGACAGAGTGAGGCCTAGGTATAAACCCCATGTCTTGGTGGTGAATAACTACTCAGATACCATCTATCCTCAGATTATCCTTTAAGGCAGTGGTTCTCAACCTTTTGCAAGTTGCAACATGCTTGGAGGTATTTTGTGACCCTCTAGAACACACCAGACCACCGCCTCCCATGCACCAAATCTAGCCATCTCCCCCGCTCTCTGTGACACACTTGCTGCTGTGTGGTGACACAGTAATGTCTCCTGACATGGTAGTTGAGAACTACTTTCCGGTGCAATAACTTAGTCTGCTCTGAAAGCTGCCAAGTTCCAAAGGGGCAGCCATGTTAATCTAGTTCAGTAAAACAAACAAGGAGCCCTGTGTCACTTAAAGACTAAAACATTTATTTATTGCATGAGCTTTCATGGGAGAAAATCCCACTAACGAAACAGGATTTTCTCCCACAAAAGCTCATGCAATAAACAAATTTGTTAGTCTTTAAGTGCTACCAGACTCCTTGTTTGTTGTTCTGCTCTGAAAGAAGCTTCTGCATTTGATGCCTGCTTGTGGTGAGAACTAGGTAGAAGAATCAGCCATTGGTCCTAGGAAAAGAAAAAATTCAGTCTATTTGTGGTTATGATACATAAAGATCTGAATAGCCTGAGACTCACTCTCTATTCCAGTGTGTCCCCTCATGACAGTGTAGATATGTTGAAGCATATTAGCTGTCATTTCTTAGAGGAGAGCTCTGTAGCCCCAGTGGACTCAGAATTATAAACAATACAGTATAGGGATTGATTTATTTACAATGCTAAGCTGTTGAAGTGGACAAATGACCTGTTGAAATGGAATGATGAAAACAAAATAATCAATTGAAACTTGAACTTGAACATTGTAGCAAATCAAACATTCATTATGCCACTTATGCTACTTATTGGCTACTGCAGAGGAGTATTTTAAATTGATATATCATGTCACAGTTTTTTGGGTTTTTTTAATGGCTGCAAAAGAGCACACTACTGGGGGAGGTATTAGCATTCCAGCCTTTTCCTATATCTGATTATAGCTGATAGCAATCAAAGCAATTTTACTGCCAGTGATGATAATGCTAGAAACAGTCTAATTTGATAGCATATGTGTTAGATCTTGTTTATACCACTCCTCTATTTTTTATGACTTTGAATGAAATTATAATGCATCTTTGCAATGAAAACTTAAATATTTGATATTTTAGTACCATGGCTTCACTGCTAAAAATGTTAAGACTTCACAAGTGCATTTTTTTATAACTGGGTTTTTCGAAATAGCACATTTTCTTTTCTTTTTCCTTTTTCCTTTCTTCCCCTTCTTTCTTTTTTCACAGTTATTTCATAATATTCTGAAAAATGACTCTTGAAATGGATCACTTAATCATCTGTGTATATGAAGGAATAAACTCCATCAATATATAAATGTATCTTACACAAGTAACGTTGTAGTTGTCCAACAGTAATTAAATACCCTCTGGAAAAATAAATCCAAAATATTTTAAACAATCATGTTCAAATCCTGCATGCCTCACTTACCTGAGTTGGCTTACTGAGCCATAGTCTACTTTCAATTACACTAGTGTAAATCCAACCTAACCCCACTAACTTTAACAGTTACCCCAGATTTCCACCAGTTTAAGGGTTGAATTTGATTACTGTTGTGGGAGTTTCACCATGGATTTGAAGTGAGCTGGCAAAGTGTTTTGCCACCGCTAATTATTCCTGGCATAGGTAAGTGACAGCATAAACTTCTTAGAGAAAAGGAAACCAAGTCATAGAAAAGCTCTGGTGCCATGAGTATGTCACTGAACAAGACAATGTCAGAGCTACAGGTAGATTTTAAAATTCTGACAGGTGGCGGCGTTAGTCTAGTTCAGCAAAACAAACAAGGAGTCTGGTGGCACTTATAAAGACTAATAAATTTATTTATCACATGAGCTTTCATAGGAAAAAATCCCACTTTGTCAGATGCCAACGAAATGGGCTTTTTTCCCATGAAAGCTCATGCAATAATTTTTTTTAGTCTTTAAAAGTGCCACAAGACTCTTTGTTTGTTTAGGTAGATTTCAGGAATGGTTGTCAGTCCTGTGCTCAAACTGTCCAGTCATGCTGTCCTGCAGGAAGAAGAAAATCTTCTTTGGAAGCACTGAGCTTTAGACAGATGGATGTACCTTTAAAAGATTTAGTATATCTGATCAGATAAGTGTCTAAAACTTTGGATGCTGATTTCTCTGTGCTATGCTAATCCCTAGGTAGAGGAATTCTTAAGGCTTTCTATTTATTGGTTTTCAAGTTCAAAATATTGCAGGAAGAACCTCCCCCCCACCATCTAGAATGTAAGTGTCCTATTATGGCCCAAATCTAATCAAATCAGAGGCACATAAAAACTTAACAGAAGACACAAGTTACTGAGTGTCTCTCATTCTCTCCTCACCTCCACAACCAATTCCAAAAAGTTTGAGTTTAGTTTAATTGGACTTGCGGACATTTTGGACTGTTCATAGCACAATGACATGGCTAGTGTGCAGGAGTACCACAATCATCTACTGGATAGACTTAGAAATGGTTGGTTGTGTGCTGTAAGCTCTGCATTGCCAACAGCTAATGCAAATTCTTGTTTAGGACCTGTGTTCTTGGAGCACAAGATATTGGCTTTTATTCCCACAATTGCCATGAAGATTTCCAATTGATTCTCACAGCAGCAGATAGTGACAAAAGTAAAGTCTTGCAAAACAAACAAGGAGTCTGGTGGCACTTTTAAAGTCTCACAAATTTATTTATCGCATGAGCTTTTGTGGGAGAAATCCTACTTTGTTAGACCCCTTTGGAACCTGTGAAGTCTTGGGCATAGATTGTTCACAGTGCTTATCTGAATTGATTTGCCGATCTTGAGTCAAGATATGACTTTAGATTAAAACTTTAAAAACACTCTTGCCCATATCAGCATCCCATGAATCGCTAAAAATTTGCAAGGGGGCAAGAAGTGAGATGGTAAAAATGATACATCTACGAGATGCCTAGACATGCTAGGTGTGGGCTTCTTCAGCAATGAAAACTCTTTTCTAGTCTGAGTGAGAAAGAATCTGATTTTGCAGTCACAGAAGCAGTTCCTTTTCAGACAACTCATCCTGTTGCAACGACTCATGTGAGTAAGGGTGACTCACATGAGTAAGAGTTGTGAACAAGTACCCCATCTGTGCTAGTCTCAGAATGACCCATTAGACATTCCTGAGGTTTATATTCAAAGGCTACTGCCATATTAAGTAAAAGAATCAGTCTTCTCACTCTAGAGTGAATTACCTCTCTTCTTTAATAGACTTTGGGCTAAAGACAAAAAGAATTGTGTATTTATTTCCAGGATTATTAAATTACATATATAATATACTTCCTGAGCATTACCAGAGTTTATAACTGAATTCATCCCTACCATGCTCTGGTTACATCTAATGAGGATAATTATTACATGGCTTAACTATAATTCTGTATTGATTCTTTTGCGCATGAAAAGCTTTTGTTGGCAAGCATCAGTGGAGAACCTCAACAAAAGGCATCTTTAACTTGTATAAACATTGTTAGTTCAAGGTCTCACCCTAACCTGCTTTCAGGCTAGGAACTTTCCCCTCAATCGAGTTAATATAGCAAAAATGATATAAGGACGGGATTAGACACCGCTTACACCACAGGGAAAAAATGAAAGTTGGACAGGAAAAAATGCAGTTAATTCCATCCTGTCAGCAGTGGATATTAAAGATTATTAGTTGGCACACTCAATTATGTGTGAATCACAATAGTGGTACTGTTAAATTTTTATTTAATTTTACAGAGGCAGGTAAAACTCAGCACAGATTTGGTATCATCTCCTGTGATTGTTTACTACTTCCATTGATTTGAGGTTATAGCAAGTGCCCAACAACTTCAGAGGAAACATCTCCATATAATAAAAAGGCCTATTTTTTTAGAAATACATGGGTATCTTTCAGTTTAATCAATATGTAGAAATAAATAATTTGGTTGTGCCAATAGTTTGAGATAACATTTCTTCAGAGGTAACCAATGACCCTGTTTAGCTATTATTTAGTATTAATGATGAACTGTCTAGAATTTATTTGTAGCACTGCTCTGTCCTGGATAGTGACAGAACTGCTTAACATTATGTGTCGCAGACCCTATAATGCTAACAACCAGCAGAGATCTCTTGCAGCTCAAGTTGTAGAATTTGCACTTTTGGAGTAAAAGAATCTGTGTTCTGCACTTGTTCTGTCCTTCTGACCATGCAGTCTTGAACATCAGTGGTGTGTGGATGTGCATGGATTTGTTACATTAATATAAATGACTTTTAAAGCACCCACAATATAGCAGGCATTTGACAGGTAAAATACACAGCCTATGTCTACACTGGCAATTTAGTTTGAATTAAGGAGGCTTAATTTGAACTAAATTAGTCTCTATCTACACTGGACTTTCATTAAGTTGAATTAAGAAATTCCTTATTTCAACTTTATGAAAGCTTATTTCAAATTAATAAGAACCGCCTTTTAGTTCAAACTAAGCCTTAATTTGACTCCTTAGGTTGAACTAAGGATGGTGTAGACCTGGATTAACCCTTAATTCAACTTTATTAAATTTGAATTAAGGGCAGTTAGGTCGAATTAACAAAGTGGACTAAGTCGACTTAGCTTTAAGTCAACTTAGTCCGCTTTGTTAATTCAACTTAGTAAGCTCATGTTGAGTTCAAACTAAAGTTGAACTTATTAGTTTGAACTAATAAATTCAACTTAACTTTTTCTAGTGTAGACATAGCCACAGGATATAAAAGCCATGCCCTAAAGAACTGCCAGGCTGTCCTGCAAACTGATGTGCAGAGGGACATCTATACACCAGCATGAAGCCTCATTGACTCTGTCCAGGAATCACGATCCAATGACATGGACCAGTTTGCACTACTGAGGGTGTGTTACACTATTAGCAGCCAAAGAAGAAAGGGAAAAGAGGTGTAATAGCCAAGAAACTGAAATGTTTGGTGTGTATCTAATAGGTTCCAAGGGTTTTTCTTAAAATAAATAAACCAAACATTTTAAATAAAATAACTCTAGCTTTCAGCTTTGCCAGTAACTGTTGGTGTTTTTGTAGATTCCAAAGACAGAGAGGACCATTATGATAATCTAGTTTGACCTGTTGTATTACATAGGCCATAGCACTTTCCCACAATAATTCCTGGCATAGTGTATCTTTTAGGAAAACATCCAGTTTTCCCTGTATTAATTCCAGCTTTTAATTAAGTAGCTGTGATTGGCTTAGAGCATATCTTTTGAGAAAATCATTCAACCTGGATTTAAAAATATCCAGTGATGACGAATTCACCACAACCCATAGTAAACCACTTCAGAGATTAATTAATCTCACTTGCACTTTCTTTTCAGTCTGAATCCGTCTAGCTTTAACTTACAGTCATCAAATTTTGTTATCTTTGTTTTGGAAACAGAAGAACCCTCGATTATCAAATATTTGTTGCCTGGGTGTAGGAACTTGTAGATTATGATCTAGTTACCTTTTAATCATTCTTCCAGAAGGGTAGCCGTGCTAGTCTATTTCAGCAAAACAAATAGTGAATTCTATGACATTTCTAAAGACAAACAAATTTATTAAAGCATAAACTTCCCTGGATTACAACCCACTTCCTTAGATGCATGAAGTGCAGCACTTCATTCATCTAGGGAAGTGGGTTGTAATCCAAGGAAATTTATACTTTAATAAATTATTAGTCTTTGTAAGTGCCACAAAACTCCTTATTTGTTTTGCTTAATCTTTCTGACATATTAAATAGATTGATCACCTTCAGTCACTCACTATAAGGCATATTTTCCCATCCTTTAATCATGCTCACAGTTCTTCTCTGAACCCTCTCCAATTTATCAATATTCTTCTTAAATGTAGACACCAGAACTGGAAACAGTATTCTGGGAGCAGTTGCACCAGTGTTAAATATATAGGTAATATAACCTCCTACTCAATATTCCCATATTTATATATGCAAGAATCATATCAGTTATTTTAGCTACAGTGTGATACTGAGAAGTCATGTTCAACTAATTATGCACCATGATCCGAAATCCTTTTCAGAGTCATTGCCTCACAAGATAGAGTTCCCCATCTGGTAAAGGTGGTCTTACTTTTTTGTTCTTAGAGTACTTTATATTTGGCTGTACTCAAACACCTATTATTTGAGTGGGACCAGTTTACTAAATGATCCAGATTATACTTTCAAGAAGAAAAATATGTGTTAATTTGGAATCTGTTCTAGGCAGCATGCCCAGTTCAATACACGTCCAGCAAATGCTCTTATTCAGTGCATCAATTTAATTTAGGTTGACCCTTCTATGTAGCAGAAACTTAAAACTGTAAATAAAATTCCTCTCTGCCCCTGACAAACACACAAAAGAAGGTCAAAGGAGGATGATCAGGAGATATTTCAAAATGTTTATATTGGTACTTCAGTCCTGCAGTCATCAAATTCAGCATCCTCAATGTCTGGTCTCTCCAATTACAGTCAGTCTGTGACTTTGGATGAGTAAGTTTCCAGTGATCCTGCAAAAACATAAAAATAAAATAATAAACAAAAAAAATCCCCATCAGTGTCCATAGAAATGTGTTTGGGAGCCTAAAGATATGGAGAAAAAGTTCCCTAAACCTGTTTCTTAACCGGAACTAAAAGAAAGTTGAACTCCTAAAAATAAAAGTTTCCTAAATTAAAACAAAGTTTCCACCATGGAACTAGCTGGCATAGTAAAACCAAGTACCTGTTTTCTCTTCACACACATCACTCCTGAATGAACCTTACACCTCCAGTGGAAATCAGTCATTATTTAACTGTTTGTATTTTATACTGGAATGTTGCACTCTGATTTACAGCCAGGGCATTTTCTGTCTGATTCTTTTGCGTTGTCTGTTAAATTGTAAGTTTCAAGCTCAGTTCCAAGTTCATTTTATTTTACATTTATGGAAAGTATTATCCACTAAGTTTATTGGGGATGTAGGCAACACTAGTGGCTGCTATGAGCTTTGTTTTCTTGAGCTCTCTCTAGCCCATCTGGGAGTCAAGATCTTACAGGAGAAACAATTCAACAACTCTTAATCACATTAACCTACTATGGATCTTCATTGCCCTTCTAGTGGCTGGGCTACATGGAGAGATTTATGAGTCTGCTTCTGTTTCCAAACATATTGACTTGATTCTTGAGCTGAGGCAGAAGAGGAATAATGGTTTAGATCCCAAGGTCTTGGGTTCAATCTCTGCTAATGAGCTGACAAAGGGCCTTATTACAAGTGAGGATCCATAGTGATTTGAACTGTTATGGATCTCTGCCCAAACTCAGGAAGAGGATAAACCCAAATTTACTTGGTATGGTCTCTGTCCCTCTCTAGTGATGGAACATGTAAAGAGGTTTATGAGCAATAATGCCTATCAGCCAATATACATATTGTTACAGATGCTAGGTGAATAAACAAACAGATACAGGATGCAATTGATTTCCAGAGGGAATGGAATTGATTGCAACATTATTTTTTGAGAGCTATCTGGTACCTTGCATTAAATAAACATAATTCTAGAGGCTACTGTTGCTGCCCTCTCAGTGTTGCTTTTGATTTGCTGTTTCAGAATGACTCTGTGCTTTGCTGATGAAGCTAAATGACAGAGGACTTCTGAATCCAAACTGGGGCCTTCGCAAAGAGAGATTTTCCAAGCAAGTGATTGGTCCTGTTTTCTACTGGCATGACAGTTTTTGGCTTGGCTTTGATGGATATTTATCTTATGTTGCTCTGAGTATAATAAGAATGGTAGCAAAGGCCATTTAGAAAAGGGAAAAAAAGAAAAAGCAAATGTGAAACCTCAACTCCATGTTCTCAATTAAATGTTTAATCCTTTAGTTCTTGATTCTTGTTGCAAACTTTTCAATTTCCTACATAATATCATGATTATTTTCATATAAATAGTCATACCCTAGAGTACAACAATCTTATTATATGAAAAAAATATGCAAGAACTTCAGTAGTTTGGATTAGTGCACTCTGTTTTACACTTAAACCAGATCTCTTTACATTTTTTCTTTTTCAGTGACAAACTCTGTCATCATATGCATGTATCCCAAGGCAAAATTTAGCCTTCAGAATTTGTCCCTGCTTCCAGTATGGAAGTTACATTCACAGTTACAGAGCTGATATTCCAAACCAGTATAATATACTTTTTGGCCTTCTGCAAGCTGATTATCTGCATTTAGAGGCTGGATAACAGGTATACACACAGCTATCTGATTTACCTGTGGAAGCAGCATCAGAATCATCAGGGTTATGTATACAATGGAGGCTTAAGTTGACTTAACCAGGCTTAAGTCGACTTAAGCAACTTTGTGGCCACATTTGGAGTTCATTAGGTCAATCAACTTAAGCACTTGCTTAAGTTAACTTAATAACTCACAGGCTTAAAGTTGATTTTAAGGGTTAAGCTGACATTGTTAAGTTGACTTAACAAAATGTGGCCATTAAAGTCGACTTAGTAAAGTTGACTTAAATCAGGGGACCCATTTAAAGTCAACTTAATAAAGTTGACTTTAGATGGGTCCCCTGATTTAAGTCAACTTTATAAAGTCAACTTATACAAATGGAGACTCTCTAAGATGACTTAATAAAGTAGACTTTAAGTCAATCTTATTAAGTTGCCTTAACTGAGCCCTCCAGTGTAGCCATAGCCTAGGGGGTTATTTGTTCCCCTTCACATCCGTAGGAGTCTTGCCTTCCAGCTCTGGTATTTGTAAGGCACATATAAACAGTGGATTTAAACAGAACGAGCGTATTAGGCCTTAATTCAGGAGTAACTGAAATGTATAATTTGCTCATGTGGAGAGGGCCAACACAGTGTGAGCATGTAATTAGGATGTAAGCAGGCCAGAGGCCACTCTGCTCTTTCTATGTATTTGGGTGAATTTCAGCTGTTTTGAGTAGGGAGAAGGACTCAGCAGTCCAGCCCCAAATAGCCGTTTAACCCTGCAAAGTACAGAAGTACTGCAGTAACATTGAATTGATTAATAACCTTGGATTAGCAAAGATTTTGTTTGTCTAGTTATTGTAATGAGTATAGTGAGAGAGTATCCACTCTGTAGAGTGAAGTGCTGAGATTGTGCTGAAAAAGTTTGCTGTTGATTTGGCTAGTTCTTCATTAGGTGCATATTTTGACTATATATACACATGTTCACACATACACTCTGTAGGCGGCAACTCTCCTAAAATCTTACTATAAGTTAAACCAAAGAGCAGTGACATGTCTAGAAAAATGTAATACTTTTAGGAGCCTTTATGTGAAAGAGAACTAATATGTGGAGTACTTTTTCCATACATCTTGGTTCTCATCCAGGGGTTGCAAACAGTGGTTAGGTGTGACTACTACCCTATTGTTTTCAAGTAGCTCTATAGCTAGGGGGATCCTGGATAAGCCCTGGCAAGGTGGGAGAGCGAGCTCCGGGGGAGGGTGGGGACAGAGGGGAGGACAGGAAAGATCCTAGTTTGGAAAAGGATGGTACAATATTTCAAGAAACTCAAGGAAAATTATGGATAGGAATAGATATAAAAGAAACAGAGCTAGACAGGAACATTTTCCACTGGGTACATGTTATGCTCATGGTACATGCACACAGAAGTTAGATAAAAACATAAAATTTTCTTTCTAGAAGATTGCCATGTAGTGCTATTTTGCTTCTTGCCTCACTATAATGGATGCTTGTCCCCCTGTAATCCCATGCATGAGATTCAGCCACACTACTCAGTCACTTATAGCGTGTATGCCCATAATACACACAGCACTGAACCGCTCCGTAGATTTTCTAGAATAATCATGACAGATCAGATTTGACATTCCTGATAGTTGAGCTTCCATTTCATGTAACTGATGAAGTGGGATTACACCCACGAAAACCCGCGCAGTAAATAAATGCGTTAGTCTTTAAAAGTGCCACAGGAGTTCTTGTTCGTTTTGCTGTGCTAGTTCTGTGTCTCTATCAATAACCTTGAAAACAAATGTCATGGAAGCAAATTGCATTTACATCACTGATTCAACAATATTAAAGTCTGATAGTTTCATGTGTGCTAATGGATCCTGAGCAATTACTGTATCTTGCAAATGGAGGGACTGATGCAGATGAGTGAAAGTTATAATAAGGATTAAATTAAGCCATCCATTCCTAGTATAATTCCATTAAAAATAATGGCATTTGTTACACTACTGAAGAATGTCCCTTTGCTTCCCGTATTAGTGAATAACGAAATAAGCAGGATAGAGAGGGGGCAATGTAATATGTGAGGGATCAACCCACAGAACCAAGAAATAAGGTCCCTTTTGGATTAAACTAATATATTAATCACTGGAATAAATTGCCTAATCAGGTTGTTTAATCTCCATCATTGGAAAGTTTTTAAAAGCAGGTTAGACAAGCACCTGTCAGGGATGGTTTAAGAGGGTACTTGGTCCTGCCATGATGCAGGGAACGGGACTTGATGACCTCTCATGGTTCCTTCCAGTTTCTATGATCAGAGAGGAAGAAAGATCTTGCAGTTAAACAACTAAATGGGGACTCAGGAGATAGGAGTTCAATTCTTGGCTCTGCCTCAGACGTCTGATGTGACCTTGGTTACATTGCTTAGTCTCTGGAACTCAGTTCCCATCTGTAGAATAACTGTTAAGGGACATCCTTTCTCCGGACCTTTGTCTGGTATTAGTTTGTAAGCCTTTTAGGAAAGGGACCGTCTCATTCTTTACATAGGTATAGCACAAAACACAGACTGGGTTCCGGCAACTATGTAGCAGCATGAGGGAGTAGTGGAAGAGTTCTTGAATGTGTGGGTGGGTGTGAGTGAAGGGGAGAGAGCGATTGAGGTCACAGGTTCAAAATCCTGTGCAGTCTCTCACAGATTACCATTGACAATATTAGATTTGATTTGTTTAGTCTTCTCGCTACTCCTTTCACCCTGACCCCAACCCTCAAGATGAATTTAAAGCTCAGCTGCAGCAGTGCTGTGCTTTGCAGTGTTCCTCACATGAAATCTTTGAGTGAAATCCTGTTCCAATCTAAGTCAGCTGGAGCTTCCCCCAGAGTTCAGTGGGGCCGGGATTTTACTCTTCTGTTGTCACAAGCAGTGTATGTCTATGGACTCTGTGTTCCTGGAAGGCATGTCGAGAGGAGCACAGAGGGTTATAGGGTGGCCATTGATGTGTCCCCAGAACACTGGACATGCCAGTACTTTTGGGAATGGTGTGGGCCTGCCCCCACCTTCATAACCCTGCCCCTGCTGCAGGTCAGCCAACATGGGGGATGTAAATTTAAAGTGAACCCATCCAACCAGTGTGACCTCACATGCACAGTGCATGTAAAGTCACACTGGGACAGATGGAACGGCACAGTCTTCAAAGCAGTGTCCCCACGGGTGATACTGGACAAAACTATATTTGGTTTTGTGCCAGTACCAGACAGGGGAGAGACCTAGAAAAACAGAACTGTCTAGTTTAAAGCTGGATAAATGGACTGTTTAGAGGGATAATGTGGTAGGAGGTTATGGTGTATGCTATCTGGGGAGCAAGAGAGTGTCAAAGCAGGGCCAGTTTCTGCTTTGAGGCTGTCTGTTAGGCTATGTCTACACTAGCAAATTAGTTCAAACCAGGCAAGCTAAGTCCGAACTAATTTGAACCCTGTCTACACCAGGCTTTGCCTAGTTTGAACTAAACATTTTTTTAGTTTGAACAAAGCAAAGCTTGATTCAAACTAGGAGGTTCGGCTGGTTAGTCTGAACTAACTGCTTAGTTCAAACTAATTTGCATTTTTAGTTCGAACTAGCTTGATGGAGACATGATAGTTCAAACTAAATAAGTCTGAACTAGCAGTTAGTTCAAACTAAGTGCGATTTTTAGTTTGAACTAACTTTTAGTTTGAACTAGCAGTGCTTTTTTAGTTCAAACAAAAAGTTAGTTCAAACTAAAAAGAGCACGGCTAATTCAAACTAAAAGTTAGTTTGAATTTAAAAAAACACGCTTAGTTCAAACTAAATTTTGAACTACTTAGTTCAGACTGACCAAGTCTGAACTAAGATTTTACGTGAAGACAGAGCCTTAAAGATTTATCTTGCCATGGATAACTGTGTGCTTTCAATGGGCCAAGTTCCTCCTATTGTTGCAAATTTACCAGTAAAACCTGTTTTAATGGAACATGAGCTTTGAGCACAATAAAAACTTTGTCCAAAAAGTTAGTTTTTGAACTAAAACAAATTCCAACAAAAAAGTTTGTACTCCCCATCTGCTCCCCCAGCTACCCTCAAAATGAAAAAATAGTATTTCCACTGGAGAAACAAAATATTATTTCTCACTATTTTACTTTTTAATCCTTTTTCTCTTATGGACAAAAAAAAGTCAGTTGATTTTTTCCTACAGAAACTAAATGAAAAATAATTAGCATTTAAATTTTTTATAAAAAATCATGGAAAATTTCAAATTAAGTGAATTTTGTTTTGCAAAATATACATACTGTTTTTTTGGGCCAACTGTATCCACCAGTGTAACTCCTTTAAAGTCAGTGGTGTTTTGTTAAAAACAAATTTTGCCCTATTTATTAAAGAATTTGGATCTTCAGCATTCATTAAAGACTTTGAAATCACTGAAAATGCTGACTGATTATTTTTCTAGAATATATTTCATGGTTAGATTTTGGTTATGAAAATGAATATTTTGTGGACATTATGGTTTTATGATTCTATGATAATGAATGGTCTATTCTACATGTAATGTTAATAATCCAGAATTTGCCCTAGGTCAAATTGTGACCCAGGAAATCCTATAAAAAATAATCTCTTTGTCTGTATCCTTTGCTTCCTTTCTATAGCTTCTAGCTTGTACCTGTTTGTCCTCCAGTCGTTCCAGGCCTGAAACAAGATGCTAGTATCAATACTACTGCTGATCTGTCCGGTCAAGTACAATTGTTGTTGCTTTGGAATCTGAGCTTCCTTGGTTTCAAGATCACGGGTATAGTTTGGGGGAGGTGCCCCTCTAAACAGAGGAGTCAAACAGTGCCTAAATTCAAGACTCCAGGCTGGACAGATGCCTCATCATCAATATGGTCAATCTCCCATTAGCAGTCCTTAAGTTCTTCCTTGGTGAAGCATGTTTCTGTAGGTGCCATTGTGTGTTGTAGATGAGTTATGTTGTGATGGAATGACTCACTTGCCAAGCACCCTTTTCCCTCTGCCCCTTTTAACCCTCACTTCTGTCCTTACTGATAAACATTAATCTCGTGATTTGCCACTGTATATGCATGTCTTACTTTAATAAGGGGATTCTTGTACCTCAACCGTACTGCAACTGGTAGTTGTTAGGACATAAACTGGGAGTTGGAAGACCTGGTACATTTCCCTGCTCAACTCCAAGTTTATTGGGGTCTTTGTGCAAGTCACTTCATCTCTTTCTGCTTCAGTTTCCTCCTTGTAAAATGGGAATAACACTTCCCTACCTCACATGGATATGGTTAAAGGTAAATCCATAGTGAGATATTCAAATACTATGTAACAGGAGTCATATAAGAACCTGAGATAGACAGAACCCAGGTTGGATTGGGATTGGGATTGGGAAGCAGTCAGTGATCTAATCTTAGGAAAGACACTGCTTTAAAACTGACAGCAGCTTACTGTGTGTTGATTCCTTCACCGTATAGCTTCCTGTCAGGCTTAGGCCAGGCTCTCATGCCAACTTCCATGCCCCCAGCCCTTGGAGAAGAGCCACTTGGAAATAGGGACAGGGGTAAGACTTGCAGTCTTCCATCTATCTGCAGCTGGTGGCACTGAGACAGAGCTGGGCAAAAAATTTGAAATAACAAGTCTATCACCTTTGCTGTGCCGGGTGGAAGTTCGGCATGGCAGAGAATCTGACCCGTTGACTATATTTTGTTATTCAGTTGACAGTGCAGCAATGACACAGAACAGGACCAGTTATCAATGCAGTACAGAAAATTTAAAGTTTCCATTGCCGGATGCTTTGGACTGTCTTCACCATCTCACATTTATTGTTAATATACCCACAAGATTGTCAATTTAAGCATAATGTCTGGTCTAGGAAAGAGGGTGGCTAACTCACCACCATCAGTTCAATCCTTCTGGTTTGACTGAGTGATCAGTTAAGATCCACTCAAATCAAATGGGAAGTCACCACAGTAAGTCCACCACATCAAGATGAGTAGCTCTGAGCTGAAGGTTCCTTTTGACTCAGCTCAGTGGAGACACAGCAAGTAGATGTTTAAAAGGTGAAGGGACATATGCAAGTTATTGTATGTAGCTTGCATATCTCCCTTTGACTGCCACTGAAAACTGACATAGGTGTAGACCAGGCCTCTGTTTGTGGCATGACTGTTTTTTGCTGGTTCTCCTTTCTTTTCTCTCTAGTCGAGCAGCTATACTTTCAAACCTAGAGAACGCAAGAGGCAAAGAAGACAGTAAAGCTATAAAACAGGGTTGTAAACCCTTCTACCCACTCCTAATGGAAACTTTGTTCACTATAGCATGCCAACCTGAAGACAGAGCTGACTGACCAAACCAAATCTATTTTATATTGGTTCTGTGTTTATTTTCCCTCTTCTTTTATAACTTAGCATGTTGTTTTTAGTATGTAGATATATGTGGTAACTATTCAAATTCCCTTGCCCAAAGTCTATTAAAAAAATTGATCTATTTTATGAGGACACACAAAAATGCTCATTTTGATGGATCTCACTGGCATTTATTACAACCCTGCCAATACTAAAATGTAAAGCCAACCTTGTAAATTTTATGGAAACGACATGTTGCAGTTATTAGCTGAAGGACCTCCTGTCTCAGAGAAATGAGTCTGATTTTGCTTTCCACATGCGCTGTAGTTTACACCTGAAAAAGATTAGCGGGGACCACCAGTAGCTTTGAAAACCTAATCTCTAGTATTTTGTTTCCAGTTTAACTCTGAAGGATACTCCAGGTGTTCTGATTAATTAGCTATAGTAAGTCATTGTGTCACTATTGTGTGTAGGACAGCTGTTTTCCTGTTGCAGTTTTTTTCAGAGGTGTTTTAAATTAAAGTTGGCTAATATAACATTTTTTAAAAAAATTATGTTAGTAAGGTTAGAATAAACAAAAACAACCTCTAACAAAGCAATTGCTGTCAGTGGAAGAAATATTCAGAGGATTTATTTAAAATATTTAATGTGGAATGGTTTACATAATAACATAATTATTAGCTACTCTACCTGAGGATATCCAAGTGCATTACCAATATAATAAATGACCAAGTCAAAAGCCAATATCAAATTCTGCAGTCTTGACTGTGGCAAAATGCCCACTAATACCGAGATCAGGCCCTGAGCTTTGAGACAGGTCAGTGTTGTTTTCCCCTACTTTACAGATGGGGGAATATAAGGCACAGGGGGATTAAGTGGATTAAGCCTCGCGTCACACAGCAAAGCAATGACAAAATAGAAAATAGAGCCCAGATCTGTGATACAGTCTGAACACTGCATACAATATAAATCTGATCATTACTTTGCTGTATAATTTCCTAAAGAGTATGTGTCCTAAATCCCTTACTGATTACTTGGGCCCTGTAAATGAGATGGTCTGTTGCAAAAGACAGTTCAGTGACAACAGACAAAACATTGTTAAAGAACATTTGCAGTGGAATATATTAACTCTGTATTAGATCTATTATGTTGTCCATTATTATGGAACAGTGAAATTATGGTTTCGTTCATAGCCCTTCACCCCCTCCAAATAGAAATGTTTAATTCACATATTTAGGCTATGGTTACACTAGAGAGTTTACAGTGGTGCATCTGTACTGATGCATTGTGCTGCCATAAACTCTCTAATTTGCAGCACCAAACCAATAGGAGAGATCTCTCATCTGCTTCATTACTCCATACCCCCTCAAGCAGGGGCAGTTACATCAGCTGGAGAGGCTGTCCATGCTGGCACTTAAAGCAGCATAAGTTATGTCGCTATAAAGAGTGGCTAATTCATGCCCCTGAACAACGTAATTTGTCAGCTTAAGCTGTAGGGTAGCCATAGCCTTAAGTTCTGTTGGGCTGTGTTTGGCAAAGGACTCTAAAGGACAGAGGATGAAGATGGAACTGAGCACCTAATCCCAGGGCTGGTTAAAGTCTGTACAAACGCTTGACTCAAGTTAGTGCAGCCCCTGAGCTATACCTTAAGGGGCTCACTGAGGCTTGCCAAAGTACAATAGTATTCTGTCCATGTGCATGCCCGCCCCTGGATAAAAAGGGTGCATCCTGCTTCCTGTACCAGGCAGGAACAGTGCGGAGCCAGTTACACTAGTCCTTTATTTGGCTAAAACAGCCATTTGTGACTCGCTTACACCAGCATATTAATCACAGGGAGGCCAGAAACTGACCTCCTTTAGGGATTTATAATTATGGTAAAACATCCATGGTTCAGATCTTAGGTTCAGTTACAATAAATGCTTCAAATGATACATTCAAATTCTCCGAGTCCCTGGGTGTGCAAAAGAGGACCTAAAATGCCACAAGGATGTTGCCATTAAGCTAAAACAAACAAGGAGGCCTGTGGCACTTTTAAAGACTAAAAAAATTGTTTATCTCATGAGCTTCCATGGGAGAAATCCCACTCCAGATGCTTGAATACAGAAAATGCACAGTATGGGAGGGAACAATAAATCCAGCAAAGTGTGAGTGACAGGTTCAGTGACAGATTCATTTAGTTTTGGATTTATTGTTCCCTCCCATACTGCAAGTTTTCCATTTTCAGGTGTCTGACAAAGTGGGATTTCTCCCACAAAAGCTCATGAGATAAATAAATTTGTTCATCTTTAAAAGTGTAATAGCACTCGTTGTTTGTTTAGCTGAACCAGACTAACACAGCTACCTGTCTGAAACAGTGAGCTAGGATCACTAGTGTACAAGGGAGCACCCTTGAATGCAGGAAGACCACTTTTCTATTCCCATCCCATAATTTGGTTCCTATATGAGTTCAGGAGAGGGGCAGGATTTATAGAAATTCATTTCTACAGAATTGAGTAATATTTCCAAGTAAAAATATTAGATATAAATAAAACTAAGAGTACTATCTGACATTTCACTGGCTGGGATAAATAAAGTAAAAATAAGAGTTATCACTCCTCGTGGTTCAAGGTACAAGATGATCAACAGCTCTGGTCAGGAAGAAATTTCTCACTGGCACAGAAATAAACCCTTACAGTAAGAGTAGTATGAAGCTGTAACATCTCACTCTGCACATCCAGCTTTGGCCACTCTGAGACAAGGTATCAGAATAGGTGGCTCATTGTTCATTTCTGTTTTCATATATAAGCGTGGCTCCAGGGATTGTTAATATGGGAGAGGCAACTTGATGCTGTTTTTAAACTCGCATTTGAATCACAGCCAGAAAGACAGAACTCAGTGGAATTTATTTGATCTAGCTGGAGAAATGGAAAGGAAGTTCCTCTGTGGAAGGCTAAGGTGACAGCAAAAAAGAGAGACCTTTGGGCATTGAAGAAATTGCCACTGAATTACTGGAAAGAATTTCTCTTACCAAAACAGTCTGGAATAGTTAGTGTGTGCGTCAGGATTAGAAACTGACAGCTGTAATCCCTCCACACTAGGAGGAGGAAGAATAACTCATCAAAGCAGTAGCTGTATAGCATGCTCAGAAAATATATGTGCTAGAGTGCTCAGGTCTGAGAGACAAGAATGTTGGGATGGAAGACAAAAGCATTGTGGTTTCACAAGAGGATGTGGGTATTCTGGTCTGACCTTCACACTAAGGGAGATAATAAGGGGATCTTAAAAAAGACATCTTTGTGGGTTCTGGAGATACAGAGTAGGTCAGTGCCTCATTGTGTTGATGCCTGAGAATAGCTAGAATGATTAGCTAGCTGCTAAGAGAGACAATGAACTTGAGACAAAATGCCTAAATGACTTCAAATGAAGACAAGATCTTGATTGAGCATTATTTATTATTGTCACAGACCATCTAAAGAGCTCTTAAAGGAAATGGAACCCAAAATGGTAGACTTCTGTTTCTGTGTATGTTAATATACAGTGCAGTGATATCTAAGAAGATGGGTGCTGAATAAAAGAAATTAACTCTGTGTACAGGATCTCCGAATCAAACAAGGAGGCTAGTGGCACTTTTAAAGACTAACAAATTTATCAGATGAGCTTTTTTGGGGGAAAGTCCCTACTTTGTCAAACACTTGAAGATGGAGAAGTACAGATGAATGGAAGGAAAATGAATGTGGGGAAGTGTGTGTCATAGAATCAGATCAGACTGTTACAACAAACCAATCCAGTTGTTTAGATTCAAACAGTGGCCAACAGCATATAGGAGGCAGGTGAGGGAAAAAGGAAAGCCAAATTACCTATTGTAAGAAGCCATAGTCTCTGTTTAACCCTAAGTTGATGGCGTTGAATCTGCATGTGAGCTAAGGACTCTACCCTTCTGGAGATCTTAGATCCAAAGGGGTAGCCATATTAGTCTAGTTCAGTAAAGCAAACAAGCAAGGAGTCCTGTGGCACTTAGACACTAACAAATTTATTTTTGCATGAGCTTTCATGGGAGAAAATTCCGCTTTGTCAGACGCTTTGAAGAGGGGGGATCTTACAGAATGGACCTGTTCCTATGACTTACACTTCCCTGCATTTATTTCCTGCCATGCTATAAATGCTCCATCTTCAAAGCATCTGATGAAGCAGGATTTTCTCCCATGAAAGCTCATGCAAAAAATAAATTTGTTAGTCTCTAAGTGACACAGGACTTGTTTGTTGACGATCTTGGGGGTGTGATGGTGTGGATCCAGGAGTGCCTATTATGCACAGTACTATACCCTATGGATTTACAAGATAGACCCCTGAGGAGGGCCATCTACCTCATGCTATATTAGGATAACATTAAGGAAAAGAGAGTGAAATGGTTGCAGTTCTTATGCCGGAGTATATGTTGCACCTATCCCTTGTTGTCTGTATCTTGTCGTGGCATGATAGCTTGTGTACACTAATGATCTACAACGCTTGTGTTAGTTTTTTTCTCTGGATGGGTTTGATAGGTTTAACCATATTGGATTAATCTATGTGTGAGGGGTGATAAACACAGACACCCTGGTCCTCTAGATTGGGGAATAGGCACAGGACTAACAAAAACAAAGCATATTATGGAAACAGTGGCAGAAAAATTAACCATTACTCCATGTGATGGCCTTCAGGAGACATTGACCCGCATGACTGCCAGTGGTCAAAGCTGAAAGAAAGCCACTGGCACGAAGACTGAAGAGCTCAACACCATGACAAAAACCAAACTTGGTTTTTGGTATGTATGGACAGTGAAGGCAGCTCAGATTACAGAAGAGATGAGCTGCCCAAAGGCAACATGGCAAATAGCTGTGGAAGCTGAGCTAAAAAAAGTCTGGGGCATAGCCCAGGGAACCATTGAAGGAGTTGCCAAAAACAGACAAGGGTGGACGAGCTTTGTCACTGTCCTAAACGTCAGAGGTATAATGGGGGACTGAACTAACTATATATGGTACATTACAGTCAAGACTGGACTAAGATAATTTGGAGCCCTAGGTGCCAGACACACAGTGGCCCGCTCTAACTCCACCCTGAGATGATGTCCCGTGAGGGAAAGCCAAAAATTGCTACCTTTTGTTGTTTTGACATATTTTTCCATCAAAGTTTTAAATCTGCACAGAAGAGAGGAAACTTTTGTGAAAATATTTCCAATATTTTGTTACTTTTTTTGGCCACATCTAGGCCGCACCCCCATTTGGTAGAAGCACAGGCCATGCACAAGCCTCATGCTGGACTAGTTGAGTGGGGAGACTGCTATGACTGCCTTTTGTGCAGACAGAAACTACTGCCTCCACAGGGATCATTGCTGTCATTAGGAATATTGTGGACAGTAGCAACCTTGGGGAGGAAGGGGTTAATACCCTCGTCAGTGAGTCCCAGGAGAGCCAATAGAACCAGAGTACAGGTTTTTGAATTGGAGCAGCAGCCCTGCTGTGCCTGTTTGGTGGCAGCAGAGCTCCTGGAAGGATCAGGAGGAGGCCAGAGAGACAGGGCTGAAGGTTCCAGTGACACCCTTGTACCTCAGACTGCCAACTACTAAAGGGGATTCTGTCCCATTTTCAGCTGATATCACAGCTGGGGTTCAATTGCTCTCCTGAGGGAAGAGGAAAAGCGACTGAGGATACCTCACAGGAAGGAGTTCCCAAGTGCACCTTCCTAGGTTTCAAGAGTTTTTTGCATTTGGGTGGTGGCAGCAATACCACTCCAAGGCCAGGGAACTGGTAGCCCTGAAGAGTTTAAGATAAGGCTTTACGGCCAGTGGGTTTTAAGGCTGGTTGCAGGCCCCTCACCTTCTGCACTCAAAGTGCCAGAGCGGGGACATGGACAATCCAGAGAAGAGAATTCAGCCCCCACCCTCTGTGTGTAGGCTTCCCTAGTGACACCACCACAGCAGAGCCATGATGGAGGGTTGGAAGGAAACCCTTCCTCTCCTTCAGCCAGAGTTCTCTTTGGTGGCGGTGGTATGGGAGTCCTTCCAAAGCACAGCATGAGTCAGACCATTAAAATGAAGAATTTCACCAGTTTCAGAGCTATTGTCCTGGTTGTCTGCAAACTCAGGCTTCACTCATTGCATCAGTTATGCTCTGATATCTTTGCATGATTCTAGGACCTGAGGCAGTAGGCATGTTGGGTCTATTGTTCCTGGCTTTAATCCAGTCCTGATTATACTTACTGGAGAGAAAGATAAGTGCCAGTATGAATATAACTAACATTGTGCTTCATGCACCCTCAGTGTCTCTCCATTCATTTCAGAACAGAATGCATACTCCTGGACTTAATAAGTAAAGTCCTATTAGTGGATTGGGAACTGACTACCATAAAGATTGACTCATCCTCTACAGGGACGGTGTAGCTGGAGATGTGTGGGCTTAGATTACATCAGCTGTGGGAGTAAAACATTCTCAGTGGTGTGACCACTCAGTGGGTTGAGCTGTGGAACTCACTGCCAGAAGAAATCTCGACTGTGCTTAGATCCAAATATAAGACAACCTTTCAAGGAAAGCCTTCTCGCTGATATAAATAATACCACACAAAATAAAAAAAGCAACTAAATTCACACACTCCTATTCATGGGGTAACGGAGTGGAACATCATCAGCTATGTTAAAGAAACTGGTTATTTTTAGTTGTGTAAGACACCTACCAAAGTAATAACACCTTATTTGTTCTGTGGCTGGGTGAGTAATGGAAGGAAGATCCTCTTTCTTCACTAGCCCACCCAAGCAGCAGGGGGCAGGATTTTTTGTATAGGATTTCCTTAAAGCTGGTGCAATGTGTTTGAACTGGTCTGACTTGTTTGCTACTTGAATTGTTCTTCTATTATAAAGGTTACTTTAAAATGATAAAGCACCACATTCTCATCAACACAATTTTAAATGAGTAAATTTAACAAGTGTCATTGTTTTCTTAGTATTGTAAGTTAATGTGTAGTAGCTGTTTGTGAAATTATGTAATTAATGCTTCTTTGTCTTATATCTATAAGACCCTTAGAAAGTAAGTGTAAGTGAGAAGTGTGGAATTCTTAGCTAGCTAATAGGCATAGTATTAAAGTGTGCAAAATGCAAATGAACTTGCCCCAAATGCAACAAACTATGCTTTAATTTGATTTGACATCAAATTCCAATGGTTCATCTTTGCATAATAAACATTGCAAAGATGTAATTTTATTCTGAAGTCTTAAATTTTATCTTTGGTACATTCCAGTAGATGGAAATTGCAGGGGGGAAAGTTATAGTGCAGAGTTGTGGACACATGCAAATTAAATTTTGACTTTATGATTATATTTTTGGCACTTACTATTTGATACGTGCACTCATTCTATTTTTCTTTTCAGTGAATATTTATCTTGATGGCCATCACTAAATAATTGCTTGGTGTCTAGAGCTCTTTTTTATATGATGGGCAACTCTAAACATTGATCAAGGTCAACTGTTGAGGTGTCGAAATCTTAGTTTAATCATCACCAAGATTGAAATGATACTCAGAATTATGCCTTTAACAAAAGCTGCTATTTACCCAGGAAAGCATTTTATACATATATATATATATATGTATCCAGTGATCATAGTAATTTCTAAAGTGGAGCATCTTAGAATTTGCTGTGACTTATTCACTTGAGAAAATGATTGGCTATTCGTTCACTCAGGAAAGCCTGGACAGTTAGCGAGAAAAACAGACAAAATCCAGTCTGATCAGGAGTATCTAAGGCCTTGCCTACAACTTAGAGAAACTTGAGATCTGTCTACATTCTGTAAAAAAAAACAAAACAAAAAAACCCACCCCAAAAACCTAAAGCTGTATATTCTTAAAACGGGTTAGCTAATCTTGTTTAGCTAACCTGGATTTAAAATAGCAGTGAAGGTGCAGCAACTTGGCTTTTAACTCAGGCTAGCTACTTGAGTTCATGACTGTTCCATAGGCATGAACTTGAGCTGAACACCCAAATTAAAGGCCAAGTTGTCATGTCTTCACTGTTATTCTTGAGTTAGACAATGTAGGGTGGCTAACCAGAGTCAAAAATGCACCATTTTTGCAGCATAGGTACATCCTAGGTGCACTAACCCCCATGTGGTTCTGCTAGCATGCCTGTAACAGAGATTTCTCATCCATGTTCTAAATTGCCTCCAAGAACACATGAGGATTCATAGAACCATAGTAATTTAGAGCTGGAAGGGACCTCAAAAGATCACCCTGTCCATCCCCCATACTGGGGCAAGATTAAGTATTCCTGACCATACCTAACTGGTATTTGTCTAATCTGTGCTTTATAACCTCCCAGGACAGGGATGCCTCCTTCTTCCTAGATAACCTGCTCCAGTGCTTATTTTGCTTAGAGTTAGAAAAGTATTCTTATGTGTAACTAGATCTCTCTTGCTGCAGACTAAACTAATTACTTCTTCTCTTGCCCTTAGTAGACATGAAGTTCAGTTCATCACTGGCCTCTTTATAACAACCTGTTTACATATCTGAAGTCAGTTATCTTGTGTGTTCCTCCCATCTTCTGTTTGGCTTAGACATTTTATGAGCAAAGCTAGCCATCATATGGTCCTCCACTGTGTCAGACTTCATGGATCCAGCCCTGGTCTGAATGGGGATTGCTAATGTAAATAGTAAATGTCCCCCAGAGCACCACTCACAGTTTACATGGTCTGTCTGGTCTACAGTTTGAGCTCCACCATGCAAAGGGCAAGATTTCTAAAAGTCAGTTATATGTGCAGAATAAGTAAATGGGTTCTGTTTCTGTATTTTGGGAATTACAGCTGTTCAAATACTTCAATAATGTCTGACATATTTGCTGCTTTGATCACATCCCAGCAGCATACAAGGCATTGCAATACACAACTCTGTAAAAACACCATTTTCTGATTTGAAGGAGAGCTCTGTGTAGCTCAAAAGCTTGTCTATTTCACCAACAGAAGTCGGTCCAATAATAGATATTACCTCACTACCTTGTCTCTCTCTAACAACATCCTCTACAGCAGGGGTGTCAAACGTACGGTCTGGAGGCCAAATATAGCCCATGAACCTCTTCCATCTGGCCTGTGACTGCACTCAGTGGGACCACACTCTCCAAGAGAAAGTGAGAGAGAGACACAGAGAGGGGTCTCACATACCCAGTGCTCCCCAATTTCACAAAAGTTTCAGGCCTAGCAATATCACAGAGTGCTGGGTATGCGAGACAGTCTCTCTCTAACAGAAAGAGAGGTGTTACAGAGTTCAGCTTTGCATACACAACGATCCACAATGCTGTGAGAGTTCCCTAATTTTTTGATTTATGGTATGTATGACCCACTTGAAGTACATTTAAGTCAGATCTGGCCTGCCTTGGCAAATGAGTTTGACACCCCTGCCTACAGTTTAGAAAGTGTTAGCATTTCACTAAAAAACAAAATTTCTGATTTTTTTGGTTATTTCGCTGCAATTATGGAAAAATTCAGATGGTTACTTAAAATTATAGGAATCCCATAGGCATCCCCTGTATAGGAGTTTTTTGGTTGCTTTCCTACAATGTATAATAATATTATTTTAATTAAACATTAAATATTTAAATTATTAGACAATAACTAGAGTTGGCTGACTACTACAGAAATGTTTTTTGCAAAGGAACTCTGCATCACTGTATACTTTGTCTGGGTTTTACCTCTTATTATTTGTTGTTCACCAGGGCTGGCTCAAAGAGCTTTGGTGCTCTGAGCCGGCTTTCAGTTTTGTGCCCCTCCCATGTTGGGGGAGTGATGGGGGGGGGGCAGAACCTGGCCTCCACTCTGGGCTGGCTCGCCTCACCCCCTGGCCGGGGAACAGCCATCCCAGAGGCAAAGAGGGCCAGCCCAGAGGCTGGGCTTCACTCTCACATCCCTCCCATGGCCTGGCTGTTCCTCCCTAGGGGAGGGAAGGGCCAGCCCAGAGCTGGGGCAAGAAAGCAAAGCCTGACCCATGGGCCAGCCCGTTCCAGCTCAGGTGCAGAGTGACTGGTTTGGAGAGGGGCAGGAGCATGAGGTCCAGCTTTTTGGCTGGCCTGCCCCGCCTCTGGTGCAGCACTGTGGCCGCCCATAAGCAAATAATGCCTTGAGCCAGGAGCTTATTTGCTTATGTGTCGAGCCAGCCCTGTTGCTCACAAACATTTGCATCTAGAGATTTTTTGAATTAACTGAAGATCAATAGTACCAGGATGCTTTACTGCTGAGGTTATCACCCAGTGAAAGTACTCGGTGTTGTGCAGGCCAAATGAGTAAAACACACCCCATGTTTGATAACAGCGTTCACAATAAGTACCATTGTAATACTTCAGAAGGAGAGCCAGGGAAGTTGAACTAGATTTGGGGCTAGGAATAAGAAAGTACTTCATTATTTTGTATGGGGAAGAGGTTTTTCTATATTTCAGTTACCTCTAATAAGCTTTTTTGTGTATAAAGAGGTCTATTAAGTATGTTTTGATGGTGCAAATTGTATTTCACTTTTTTCCTCTTTCATAATACCTTCTGTCTAAAGAGCTCAAAATGTTTTACAACCATGAATGAGTTAAACTTTATATACCCCTGCAAGGGACATACCTCTTATTTACAGGGAAATATTAGTATTCTTATTTTGTAGAAGTGGACATTGAGACTGAGGCCTGATCTATATCGCCACTGGCCATCAAAAGGAGATACACAAGCTACATAATGAAGGGTTATGTATCTCCTTTTAATTTACTTATGTTACCATACCATGGTGCCTCCACTGTGCTGAGCTGATGTGAGATGATTCCTGGATGACATAACTTTACTCTTTTTAGGGGTGGAGGTGGATTTATTGTATCAGTCAGAGAGCAAGTCTGGGAGTGATTGCCTGGCTCTCCAGAGTCTGCTCAATGGATCCCACTGCATTGATTTGTGCAACCCTGGCAGTGTTAGATATACCCTGAGACAGTAACTTATACAGTCACACGGAAAATTTAAAGCCAAGAACCAGATCACCTAAGTCTGTCTTGTGGTTCACCTACAACCTAGTTTCATTTCATTTGAAAACAAGACATACATTGAAATGGAAGGCTGTACGCATTGTTGTGACAATGGTTGAAGTGTGAGACTTTTTCCAGACTATCCCATTGCTGAAAAGTTGTCACAGGTACTTTATCTGGGAGCCTAAAAACACATCAAAGACCATGAAAAGTTTCCTCCTGAAAGAAAAAAACCCAAACCCTGTTTCATTTTCTTTTGTGGAATTTGTTTTTTTTTTCGCTTTGGGAGGCATGCAGCCTTTTTACCGTGACTCTTCTTGCCACCACAACTAAATCCATAAAAATGTCAGAAAGTTAAAACTCTTCTCCCACCCAAACAGTGACTCTTCCGAGAACTTTTCCCTGTCCAATGCTATTTGAATCCAACCATTGACAATAAATTTGTTGCTGATGGCACTCCAGATGTGTGCTGCCTTTTCCTTCATTTTCATTGGCATAGTAGGTAGATCATGTCTACAGCAAGTAATAACAGGAGTCACCTTTGAGAGAGATGCTCTGTTTTCTTCCTCCAGCTTCTGATTTATATTTAGTTATATTAGTAACTGAAGTTTCTCATTTTTTGCCTTATATACTGGTCAGCTAGGAAGAAAACAACTACATTACTTACTGCCTACCTGAGCAAATACAAAATGTACTGCTAGTCACAGACAAAACTGGATTAGTAGACAGCACTCTTTTACAAGAATCATTGTCTTCACTGAGAATAAGACTTCAACAGTGCTGCCAACTCTCATGATTTTTATCATGAGTCTTATGATAGTTGAGGTTTTACTCAAAATCCCAGCTCCTGGAGACATGTTATTATCTGGGAATCTCAGTTTTCCTTAAAAAAAAAAAAA
>ML681997.1:25903578-25921078 GCA_007922195.1 Podocnemis expansa
ACACACACACACACACACACACACACACACACACACACACACACTATATATATATATATATATATATATATATATATATATATACACACACACACACACACCGGCTCGGACGTCGCCCGGATTAACAAGGTCCGCGCCACATGTTGGGGAACCAGGACAATCTGACGATAAGTGGGCTACTGGAACAAACCATGCATGGACGAGACAAGAGAACCTGGAATTGATGGAATGCTACTACAACAGCAGACCTAATGAGAGGGGATATATGAAACGTATGAGGGAACTATGGATGGACAAAAGACCTACATCCACACTAACTGAGAAACAGCTAGTTACCCAACGCTTCAACATAGTAAAGAGGCAGCTGCTCTCACAACTGGAGATAGACCAACTACACGTTACCTCCCACACTCAAGAAGAAGCCCCAGAAGAACAACTAGATGTGCAGCCACCACCTGAAGCTGGAACTTCACTGCCACCCCCTCCATTACAGAACACAGCAGCTGATATGAGGCATAAGATCATGGATAAACTAGCTACAGTCAACCCTCGAGACCAATTACCAAGGCTCGTTGGAGAAGTACCATCAGATAGTATGCTAGAAGATGCCAATAGAGCCCTAATGACAATTCCTACTACCACCATCACTGAAACCAATGAACTGGTATATGCGACAGCCTCTGTAATCCTGGAGATGCTTGGCTACATGATCAAGAAGAACAGCAATACATACCCTCCCTGGAAAATGAGATTGGAGGATAAGATCAAAGCAACCCGGAGAGAAGTTAGCCGGCTGGTGGAACTACAGAAGGGTGTAGAGATTAAGGATAAGACTCGGCTACTGAGAAAATACAAGGGCCTGACTCCATCTGAAGCCCTAGAGACTGCTAAGCAAAGGCTCACAGCACTGGCCACCAGGCTAAGGAGATACACTAGAGAAGCAGAGGCCAAAAAGATAAATGCCCTGTTCTCCAAAGAACCATCCAAGGTGTACTCCCAACTGCAGTGCAACAGCACTATAACAGCAGAGCCACCAACAGCAGAAACTGAACAGTACTGGAAGAACATCTGGGAGAAAGAGAAGACTCATAACACCAGTGCAAAGTGGCTTCAGGACCTGAGAACAGACCACAGCAATCTCCCAGAACAGGAACCAGTCACCATCACAATAGCCGACATCCAACAGCGGGTCAAGAACATGAAGAGCTGGACAGCACCTGGCCCGGACATGATCCACACCTACTGGCTAAAGAAACTAACAGCAGTGCATGAACGCCTAGCAGCACAGATGAACCAGCTGCTAGCAGCAGGCTCCCACCCAGACTGGCTAACACAAGGAAGGACAGTGCTGATCATGAAAGACCCCCAAAAGGGAACAGCACCATCCAACTACCGGCCAATAACCTGCCTCCCAACAACATGGAAAGTCCTATCAGGCATCATAGCCGCCAAGCTACAGGACCACGTCGGCCAGTACATGAGCACAGCTCAGAAGGGCATTGGGAACAACACCAGAGGCTCAAAACACCAGCTGCTCATAGATAGAGCAGTCATCCAAGACTCAAGGTCTAGACAGACCAATCTGTGCACAGCCTGGATTGACTACAGGAAAGCCTACGACTCAATGCCGCACACATGGATCTGTGAATGTCTGGCGCTATACAAAGTCAACAGGACACTAAGGACCTTCCTCAAGAACTCAATGGGACTGTGGAAGACAACACTGGAAGTCAACTCAAGACAGCTTGCACAAGTGGCCATCAAGTGCGGCATATACCAAGGTGATGCGCTGTCCCCGCTGCTGTTCTGCATTGGCTTGAACCCCCTCAGCCAGATAATCACAAGGACTGGATATGGATACAAGTTCAAGAGTGGAACTACCATCAGCCACCTCTTCTACATGGATGACATCAAGCTGTATGCTAAGAATGAACGAGACATCGACTCGCTAATCCACCTGACACGGATCTACAGTGAGGATATTGGGATGTCATTTGGACTGGAGAAGTGTGGCCGGATGGTAGTAAAGAGAAGAAAGGTAGTGAAGACTGATGGGGTGGAACTACCAGCAGGCCACATAGCAGACATACAGACCAGCTACAAGTACCTTGGCATCCCACAGTCACATGGGACTCACGATGAGGAGGCAAGGAAGACAGCAACATCCAAGTACCACCAAAGGATAAGACAGGTCCTGAAGAGCCAGCTCAATGGGAAGAACAAGATCCATGCCATCAACAGGTACGCCCTGCCAGTCATCAGATACCCTGCCGGTATAGTGAGCTGGCCAAAGGAGGATATGGAGGCTGCCGATGTGAAGACCCGGAAGCTCCTCACAATGTATGGAGGTTTCCATCCCAAGTCCAACACCCAGAGACTGTACGCCAGCCGAAAAGAAGGCGGGCAGGGTTTGGTGAGTGTCAAAGCCACTGTCCTGGATGAAACCCAGAACATCCAGGAGTACATCAGTAAGATGGCACCCAAAGATGAGCTGCTGAGAGAATGCCTGAGGCAGCAGCAGACCTGGGAGGAAGATCAAGCAGAAGAAGTGCCATGGCAAGACAAGACCCTGCATGGGATGTACCATTGACAGATAGCTGAGGTGGCTGACATTGGGAAATCCTACCAGTGGCTGGAAAGGGCTGGACTAAAAGACAGCACTGAGGCACTGATCATAGCAGCCCAAGAACAGACACTGAGCACCAGATCCATTGAAGCAGGGGTCTACCACACTCGACAGGACCCAAGGTGCAGACTGTGCAGAGAAGCCTCAGAGACAGTCCAACACATAGTGGCAGGATGTAAGATGCAGGCAGGAACAGCATACACTGAACGGCACAACCAAGTAGCTGGCATTGTGTACAGGAACATCTGCACAGTGTATGGGCTAGACCCTCCCAAGACCAGATGGGAGATTCCACAGAAGGTCGTGGAGAACAACAGGGCTAAGATCCTGTGGGACTTCCAGATCCAGACAGACAGGCAGGTACTGGCCAATCAACCAGACATCGTGGTAATAGACAAGGACCAGAAGACAGCGGTGGTGATAGATGTAGCAGTGCCAAGTAACAGCAACATCAGGAAGAAGGAGCATGAGAAGCTGGAGAAGTACAAGGGCCTGACAGAGGAACTAGAGGGGATGTGGAAAGTGAAGGCCAAAGTGGTCCTAGTGGTGGTAGGAGCACTCGGGGCTGTGACTCCTAAGCTGGGAGAGTGGCTCCAACAGATCCCAGGAACAACATCAGAGCTCTCTGTCCAGAAGAGTGCAGTGCCAGGAACAGCTAAGATACTGCGCAGAACCCTCAAACTCCCAGGCCTCTGGTAGAGGACCCGAGGTTGAGGATGACACATACCACCAATAGGGGGTGAGAGAGGAATTTTATATATATATATATATATATATATATATTTTTTTTTTTTAAATCTGTGAGCTTTTAAGGCAATTTCATTGTTTTTGTAGCCTGATACCTTTCCCAATTCTTGAATGGTTAAACTGCTGCTAATAACTCCAGCAGGGAAAAAGATGCTATGTACAGTTCATGTTGTGAAAAGGTGTCAACTAAATTAAGACACAGGTGAGAACAGACCACTAAGCAACACTGTGTCATGTTTCTAACCTGCACTTCCTTGTGTCTCAATAGTGGAATTGATTCTGTGTGGTACACCTCGGCCCCACCACACACCCCCAAAAAATTAAATGGAACATAAGAAGCCATAGCACTATCATCAGTAATGTGGTGGCACAAGCCTTCTGCAGCAGTGAATGTCCCAAAAATTGAAGAACTTATGGGCATACATTAAATGAGTCCCAAAGGCCAGCCCTGAGTGACTATAGGAAGACTGTGAATATCCCACGTTCTTTGTCACCTTTTCTAAAATTTCATTTTTACCAATATATCATAGTGACGGTGGAAAACACATCATGTGCAGGGAGGGAGCATATCTCCTTTAACAAGTCCATTCCTCCCACAGTCTGATAGTGAGATATCCTAATATATAGCTGTTTGTTATATCAAGAATACAGAGTGTGGTTAGGAGTTGCTGCTTAGGACTATGACTATGTGTCAAACTGTAGGATCAAACTCTTAAATAGTAACTTATTTCCAGCTGCAAGAAAATTCTGCAGCTTCCCTCTTTGTCTGCTTTCCATTTCCCATATTTTAACTTTGTCTAGCCTCTTAATATATTAACATACTGGTTTATTGGCCTATTAAGAGCTGAGCTATTCAACAAAATCTCCAAGCAGTTAATTCCATTACATTTTTTTATTGGATTTGAAATGGATTTATCAGGGAAACCATACTGTTGCAATTTATGAATGCACTTCAACCACTTTAGTAGGCAACCGTCTCTGCAATTGGAACAGGAAATGTTAAATGGAAATTGAAAGAATTTGTAAGATTTATTTTCCACCACTGCAAGGCTTCAAGAGCTTGATCTGAAAAATAGATTATTTTTTTTCTCCTTGTATTGAGGAGATGGTGTTTATAATATTTTTTGGAATAAAAGCTGATATAACCTAGAAGGCTATTTAACAAACTTCCACAGATGATATAATACAAATGGTTTTCTGTGACAAGATTTTTAATGCAGAAAACTGGTTTAAATTTTGGTTAACTCTAAACCACTTATTTGAATTTTAAAATGTTATAAATGGCTGTTCTCCCCAAGTACTCTATACAGTGGGGAATAAATTCAGCCTGGGACAGGGGGTTGGAACAAATTTTGTGTGCCTCTAGGCAGCAATTTCCTCTAACTGGAAGGTAATTGTGGGCCTGATCTTGTTTCCCACTAAATTAATGGAAAACAAACCCCAAATAGCTTAAATAGGGGCGTGATTGGAGTTGGTAGCTTGGATGATAAGAAATAAAACCCACTATGGCTAAATCAAGTTTGGTCCATGCCCTCTGATGCCAAGTGGTGCAGTCTGTATATGCAGAATGCATTTTTATTTCTAGATAGGCTATTCAGCACGTGCCCTAAATATACAGAGTGGACCCAGCACTGCAACTGACTTCAATGGTGGCTTTGGGCGCACAAGGAGGTGTGATCAGGCCCACAGTGGGCCTCATTTATCCCATTTCCTTCCAGGCAGAGTGAGCTCTGTAGCAGTGGAATGAGTGTGGTTCCACTGAGCTGGAAGAGAGGTGGGGGTTTGATGCTGTGAACAGGATAGGTGGACAGAAGCAGGGCTAGAGCATCAACCACTAGGTGAACCCGCCCATTCTTCCCCAATTTAGGGGACTGCGGAAACTCTGAGGACATGAATAATCAAGAATGAGCTCTTTTGAACATACCCAATGACCACTCAGCTATTCAGGTTGGGTGCTCCTGAAGGACTGGGTGCTAGGTAGCAATGTCCATGAGTTAATATTACAGTGGGAGCCTTAATTTATTTTTGCATTCCCTGCCATTATGTCATCATGCTGTGGTATTAACTTGATGTTTTTAAATTTAAGTTTCATGTTTGTTTTTTAAATAGTTTTTCCGTTAGCTTATAAAGTTTCCATTTAAAGAGATATTTGTCAATAACAAAATTTCTAATTCAACTCCAGCAGTTGAGCTAATTTTGGCTCCTCTTAAAAAGTCCCATCTGCCTACCCACAGCCAAATAGACTACAGGTAGTAAAGAGCTAACAAACCTTTCACCTGTCCAAAAAATAACTACAATAAAAAGGGGGTTCTAATAATTGGAACTGACTAGATCTGCTTTCTCTTTCAAATTGTAAGGCCTGATCATGCAACCCTTGCTCGCGTGTGGATTCCCACTGAATTCAATTAATGAGATTCCTCCATAAGGATTGCAGCTTTGAGCCTTCAGTTTTGTCACTGTTGCAGGTTTCTTCATATTCAATTTTTAAGAATAAAATTAAAACCTCATAGAACTTGTTATTTTTAGTGCCATTTTTCAGTAATTAGCAAACGTAGGAGTAGCAAATTATCTCTTCAGTTAATTAATTAAAATGTGGCAATAAATATAGCAAAGTGAATTATTCATGTTCCAATTACATAACAATTGTTGATAGTAACTAAATTTTACACATTTGCATCTAAGTGATGCAACTGTTTTAAAATGCCCTTGGGAGGAGACTGGGGAGAAGCTTTCCCTGAGTGTTTACATACATAGCTGTTCCAAATTCCTGGTGTATGGAACACCAAATGTCTAGGGGTAGCCAGCTTCCTGGCTAAGTTCCATGCATCTTATTATACACTTGGTGAGCCAAATTTCCCTCTGCACAGTGTGCCTATAAATAAAGTGCTTCTTCCACAAGCAATTAAATGGAAGCATTTTTCTAACCAGCGTTCAAATGCAATTTTTCTTTCTCATTGCAAGTAACAGCATATCTGTGATGTTAATTTAAGGTCAGAGAGTTTGGGGGTTTGTTTATTATTTTTAATAACAATATAAAGATTGTTCTCCTTTTGCCTCAGGGTTTTACATGAGAATTTAAAAATATTGGTGAACAATTCTTCCTATTTAAAGGATATAGCAATCTCTGTTAAAAGGGTGTCATTACAAAGAAGTCATCCTTAAACTGTGTTTGGTTGTTGACATTAATTTAGATTTTAAATGCATCGCACAATTCATAAAGAATATTGGCAAATCTAATTTCCATCTACTCTATTGTTAGTTTGCAAACTGTTTGGGGCAAGAACTGTCTTTTAATTTATGTGTGCAATGAAGAGCACAATAAGATTCCAATGGTGATTGACAACTATAGGAGCTACTAGAATACAAATAAATTAATAATAATAATAAAACATTGTCATATACTTGTTTTCAGCTAAATGAAAAGCAGTCCTGTGGTACTTATAAAGACCAATATATTTATTAAACCATAAGCTTTCATGGGTTACAACCCACTTCCTGTGACCCATGAAAGCTTATGCTTTAATGCATTTGTTAGTCTTTGTAAGTGCCACATGATTCCTTATTTGTTTTGCTCAAATAAACTAACATGGCTACCCCTCTGGAAGTTGCCTTCACCTAAAGATTTGGTTGTAAAACAACAAGAAGAAGATCAGACCCTTTTGTGGTATTTCATTGTTACTTTTATTTGAATTCCTTGTATCTCATTTGCCACTTCAAGTAATAAAGCTTGCAAAATAATGCAGGCAAAAGATTTGGATGCCACATGAATCCTTTCTCTGTCCCACAGTTTTGGCAGTTTACATCTAGTATTAGTAATTAATATTCATAATTAACATCAGTAAATGTTTTCCTTTTTGGTAAAAGAAGAAAATAAAACAGGACTGTCCTATTGAACTATAAAACACTGATGAGATCAGAATAACCCTGCATACTACTGCCTCTCACTTTCTCTCAGTGGCTGCATCTACATTGCAGAGCATTTTCAAAAAACAAAAACAAAAAATACCCAACCTTTTCTCGAAAAAATTATTTAGAAATATATACAAAATAATTATCTTGAAATAACTTTTTTCAGAAATGCTATGATAGGAGAATGGTCCAAGGGCAGCTCTTTGTCCTGAAATACCATAGCTTTTTTCCCTGAAAGTGAAAGTCTACACCAGACTTTCTTTTTCAAGAAAATGGAAGAGATAGGCAGGCTTTTTCGAAAAAAGCCTTTGCCACGTCCAGCGATGGCTTTTTTGGTAAAAGCTATCTCAAAAAAAGCTCTTTCTTTCAAAAAAGCTGTCAGGTTTAGCTTTTTTGAAAAAGTGTGGCAGTATCTCGAAATACCAGTGCGCTTTTTTGCCAATGCTAAACCATGGTATTTTGGGACAAAGAGCCTGCCCCTGGACTGTTCTCCCAAAATAACATTTTTGAAAAAAGTTATTTTGAGATAATTATTCCAAATATATGTCAAAATAGTTTTTTCGAAAATGCTCTGCAACATAGACATAGCCAGTATGTCAAATGCTTGAATTTAGTTTAATCTTATTACATGCTGAGTCACTTAGACATCCATGAGAAGTCTTTTTCCTTCTAAAAAGTCTCTACTCTTCACATTTACAATAATTCTCTGACAATAGCTTCAAGAAATTATTGGATTTTTAAGCTTTTTTTGCCTGTACATTTCTCATGAGAGAAATCTCTATTCCAGCTTTAGCAAATGGTTTCTTTCAGAACATCTTTTCTTCTGCTCCCTATAAAATAACATCTCTCTCTTTTTCTTCTTTTCTTTCTATCTTCCTTTTGTTTCCATTATCAAAGTCCTCTGTGTAAAAATATTAGATACCATGCATGACTGTTTTCTGGAGGAAATGAGTTTGTGGCAGTGACATAGATGTGATGTCTAGTGAGAAGGATGAGGATGTTATACTGTACAATCAGAATTAGGAATTAGAGTCCATACTTTAAACAGGAGGCAGTATGAGAGCTTTGTAGCAGTGCTGGCTATATTATCCAACAGAGGCAGTAGTCCAAATAATGTTTTAGTCAATTATTTTCTTATGGAAAAACAATAAGTTTTGAACAGAGTCTGATTTAGAGTGTGTGGAATGGTTTCTTCTTGGTATGGTGGTGCTCACTCTCATTGCGTACAGGAAAAGTGTCATACTCAGTTCTCAATGGGGACCGTCTTTTTAAAGACAAATGATGTTCTCAAATAATAAATGATGCCTGGCAAGTTTTTTTATTACCAGCAGTTAATGATCTGTTTATTAGGTAAAGTCTGTGGCTGTTAACACGCCAGCAAATCAGTTAACTCTGTTAAACATCAGTTTTTGAGTACATTATTGGTATGAAACATACAATGCATTGGAATTGTTGTGGACAGTTGATTTCATTGCAACAACTTTTGTGAGCCATGCAGAGCTATGTAATGGGAGACAAGGCTCTCAATAGGATACAGTGATATTATTGACAAGAAATAAAGAGATTAGATCACAGTTGTCTGTAGTGGTTAATAAACTATCTCTAAAAACTCAATTCTGCTTTTCTAACCAGGTTCCAAAGAAGACTGGACTTTTTGTTTTTGTTTATTAGGTGTCCTGGAAGTCTTGGATTCCATAATTTCAGTGCGTTAAGAAATTGCAAGGATTCCTTTTGTGTATGTGTTGAGAGGGATTGGTGGTAAATAGTAGGACAAACTTCACTGAGACATGAAGAATTGAACCAGGGCTGCTTGTGGAACTAACTTTCTTTAGCCCACAAATGAAAGAATTGTTAGACTGTGAACCAATTTCAAGATGTGCAATCAGCTGGGATATGTTTAAGGTGGTTGGTCAGCAGAGGAAGATTACACGGGTCTATGGGGCCTGTACCTGGGGGCCCTCCACCCTGCTAGGACTAGTTCGGGGAGTATGGCAGGCTGGCCCAAAAGCTGGCATGCGCACTCCTGCCCCACTTCTGGGCCAGCCAGTCTGCTCCTAAGGGCAGGGCGGGCCAGCCTAACTGGTCACCCAGCTCCAGGGGCAGAGCCAGGGCCAGCCCAAGGTTTTTTGCCACCCTAGGCCATCAGGGATTTTGGCACCTCTCCCCCGCCACCCACAGAGCAATGCCGCTGCCGAGATCTGGCCCCAGCTGGGGAGCTGCACCGGGGACAGGAGTCCAGCTGCAGGTGGGGAGCGGAGCAGCCCCAACCCAACCCTTGTCACCCACTAATTGTTGGCACCCTAGACAACCACCTAGGTCAGGGGTCGGCAACCCCTGGCACTCCTGCCAAAAATGGCATGGGGGTGGGGGCTGAGCCTGAGCAGTATGTGATGCCACTCAGGTTCTCCCACTGGCCCCACTTCTCCCGACACTGCTCGGACAGGCAGCAAGAACTGTGTGCCTCAGCAGCGCTTCCACGCTAGATGCACTTCCCCGCTGGGGCCAGCAGGGACAAAGAAGCTGTGGCACATGGCTCTCCCGGCCCCTGCTGACCCTGCCTCCTGCTGGGCAGGGCTGGAGGGGAGCAGGACAGGTCGGCCTGTCCAATCCTGGCTGTAAACCAGGAACTGGAAGCTGCCTGCTGGTGGGGTTGAAAGCTGGTCCTTGCTGGGACCCTGAGACTGCCCGCCAGTGGAGGGTGAGGAGAGCCAGCCATGGCCCTGAACCAGAGGCCTGGCCTTGCCCCCTTTTGGCCTCACCCCCCCCACCAGCTGCAGGGGCAGTGGCCAGGGCTGGCATGGGGGCCAGCAGAGGTTGCCGACCCCTGGTCCAGGTTGACTCTATGGAAGGGCAGGCTCTGGACGGAGTCAGCTGGTGTGCAGTATGGCCTCCATCACAGCCTTTGGACCACACTGGAAGCCACATCACGCATATCAGTTGGCCCCGCCACCTCCAAGGGCTGCAGAGGGCCAGAGCCCTAGACTGGTGGTGGTGGGGAATGGGGCCTCAGGTGGGTGGTGGCCACCAGTTGAGGGGGCCCAGAGGCCCTGCAGCCCCTAATCTGCCCCTGCTGGTCAGTATGGACCAGGCAAAATTATGTTAAACCTGTTTTCAAGACTGGCGGCACTTACTAGAAGAAACATGTAGAGATGGGCCAAGCAGCTGATGTTTGGATCTGGATTAGATGTAGGCTCAGTTTTAGGATCAGGTTCATGTTACATCAGACCAAAGTCTCATGCGCTGTTCACAAGAGATTCCAGTCCCAACTGGCAGATCTTTCATGGGATTAGTTGATCAGGAGGGATTTGCTGGTGTCCTGAATAAAATAACTTATTTGGATGATCCTAGCTGTGTACGTCCTGAAGCATACAATAAACCTATTCCAACTTTGCACCTTATCTGCAGTCAAAACCTTAAAGGTGATCTCAACTCTGGTATTTACATACAAGGCTGATGAGTGCAGTATAAAAGAGCAGATAGACAAATGGTTCTGAGGATTCAAATCTGACCTGTAAATTCAAAGGAGTTCAAATATCAGAATTCCATTTTGGCTCATTTGTAGCAGAAAATACTCTTGTCACACCCTCCTTCTAATGAAGCACTTAGAAGCATGCCCTAATAAATTATCAGAAAACAATCTCTAAATAGAGTTCTCTAAAATGGGTTTAACACACTCTCCCTCTCTTCAGATATCAGATGAAGCACCTTCATCATTGTCTCCATTCAAGCTTGCACTGGTTTAATTAAAATGCTGCAAATCTCTCTTACTTTGGTTTAAATTGCTTATTTCAATTTAGTTTAAACCTGTTCTTCAGTAATCTAAACAAATTAGTTTTCAGGTAGCCTTTTGTCCCAGTTCAGCTAAATCTCTTTAAGATCACTCCTTAAATGAAACCAATGTGATTTAGAGTGTTGACAAGTCCCAAAACTGATTATGTAAGGACGAGTTATTAAAAATGGATTTGGCTAACACTGATATTATTGTAGTAAATAAGCAGTGAACAAGAACAAGAGCTTGGAAATGATACCAGTGGTGTCCAGTAGGCATTTTGCAACGGGTGTTAAAACATTTGGCTCTTTCTACAGCTGCCAAGCTATTTAGAAATGCCAGTGGAGGAGGAGCAGGAGGGTCTGTGGTTTATACCCAGTATCAACAATGAAGTAATTATCCGAGAGTAAATAGGGCCTCACTGAGAGTTTTAATTCCCCAAGAGGTCCTGTGGTTTCCACCTGCTCCTGCAATTAGCAACTTAATCCAAAGGATTTTTATCAAGGTATTTGCAACATCATCTGAAGTAAAGCCTGATCCAATTCCCATTGAAATTAATGGAACTCAGTCAACATGGAAGATTTTGGAATCATTGGTTTACAGTGCTAGGGCAGCTTCCCCAATACCCTTACGATTGCATGGTAAAACTAATGCAGTCCCCCTTCATCCTACCATGTTGTCTAACCTGGCTCAGAGCAGGACTAAATAACAAGATCACAAAAGCTCTCATACCCTACCTGTGTTAATACTCCCACCATCACATGATGGATTTTAAATGCAAAAATGCAGGCAATCACCAGCCAGTAAGATATATAAACTTGTGACTGGCATCTCCTAAGTTTGATGTTGCTATGACTCTGCAAACTGTAGCCCTTTTATTACTCTTGCACTGGATCTTCTGCATGCATGTGTATATATTTGCATCATATGCTGGAAATGCCCCCGCGCCTTATACATTGGACAAACAGGATGGTCCCTACACAGAAGAATAAATTCACACCCTCCCTCTGTGTGCTGTTTCCTAGAGTTTAAATCCTTACAAATGGTCTGATTTGCTGTTGCAGTATGACCTGATCCCATATCTTACGCTCCCCTGTATTTATTCTCATCCAATTCTGTAAGTTCCCCTTCTTAAAAGCATCTGATGAAGTGGGATTTTCTTCCATGAAAGCTCATGCGATAAATAAACCTGTTAGTCTTTAAGTGCCACAAGACTCCTTGCTTTTTATATATTTGCATGTGTTTCTGCATGTATAATTGTCCAGTGCTATATGGTTATGTGCACTTACTAAAAGTTCTCTTCATCTGAACAAATTCTCCCTGTAAGTACTCTATAAAGTTATATACAAGGTTTGGAAGCAAAACAACACAACTTTGTAATAGGAAGTTCATAATTGTTTTTTGCAGTGCATTAACTTTTTGTTTTAGCTAGAACTACAGTATACATCACCTAATTGAGTGAAAAAGCAACCACATCTGCCATCAGTGTAAGACACAAGGTGGGTGTATATTTCATTGGAGCAACTTCTGTTGGTGAAAGAGAAAAGCTTTTGAATTTCACAGGTCTCTTCTTTTGATATAATGGTTTATTTTCCTTGTGCTATAAAAACTAGGCTAATAAAACAATCCTGCAATAGCAACAATAGTAAACATTGTATTAAGTTAGAAGAAACCTGGAGTCTCAATACTTATGCTCACAGGCCTTTTGAAATCATTTCTTTATTAAAGTGAAAGGTAGACAGTGCAGAATTTGAAGCAAAGAGAGGTATTGCTAAGTGATTGCTGCTGTTGCAGCAGCAGAGGTTATAGTAAAGAAAGGCAAGCTGCAGAACTAGGATTATTTTTATTTCCTGTGCATCTCTCTCTTTACAGATAGCATCTTTAACACTGCAGATACTCCAAGACTCTGATTCCTAGTGTTGCTGGTACCTCAGCCATTCCAAAGAGGCCTGTTAGCTATCCTTTCATAAACCACTATGTCTTAAAATGCTTCAGGTTAATTTATTTAGCACAAAAAAACCCACTGCATCTTCAGAATTAATGTTGTTAAATCTTCTGGGGCTATGTATCCTACGCGTGGTCTACACACAGAAATGACACCAAGTTAACTAAATTGTTTTCAAAAGCAGTTTATTTGAATTGGTGCAATTATTGTATGTAGACAAGCCCCAGACTGATTACCAAAAATTCGTTTTCCTCTTAGAGCATTCTCTCCCTGAGATTTATCTTTACCACTCACAGTATATCCTACTGATTTTTGAGTTCTAAAATCTTTGAGAATTCAGATGTATGGACCTTGTATACATGTAGCTTTCACTTTTGGCAGTTCTCTTTCAGGCAAGCAGCACAGTAGCCTAAAACTTCTGTGCTAATACTGTGATTGACTAAGTTTGAAGAGAGGCTGCAATGTGCATGAACATTTCTGACTTTTTAATATAGTCCATTTTCAGTTACCCTTATTCAAGTGACGAAGGTTCCCCTTTGCACTCTGCAGATCCTAGTGCTGCTTCCACGCAGGGCTCTTTTTGCTGAATTAGGGTAGGCTGAGGTTAGAAAAACCTAAAATGAATGCATTTAAACTCTAATTACTTTGAAAACTAAAGCTTTAGCTACATCCTCCAGTGATTGGTGTCCCCCAGAATCTTTAATAGAAAGACGTTTTTCATGATCAAAGGAAGCCTATTTAAACATTTTTTCTGCCCTGGACAAAGAGGTCCCCACATATATATGAATATCCTTCAGTGTCTGAGCATTGTAGCAGTTCTTTCAAACTACACATATTCAGTACAAATATTATATATGTAAAGAAATTGAATAACCTTTTTATTGCTTTACATAAGGCGATAAAAAGATTATTTTATATCAGAAGGCTCAAAATTTCTTTGTTGCCTCATATTCGAAATATGCAAATAACATTCCAATTGAAATTCTAAGATGTTGCACATCGGTCATAGCATATAAGTCAAAACAACAATGATGGCTTTTTTCCCCAAGAGCTTTAATGCCTTGTTTCAAAGCAGTGAACTCTGTAACAAACCGAAAATTCAAAGGTCTGAGGTTAGAGAACAAAAAGGCAGCCCAGTGACTATTCTTCAAATATTCCCTCATTTTAAAGAAAATTAAATGGTATTTGGTGCACTGGAAATTAGAAGAGGCTTTGTCGTCACTGCCAGGAAAAAGCATGGGTTTGCCTTGGTTAAGTAAATGTATGAAATATCCTGAGGTAAAAACACAAGGGAGCCAAGGCACTTTAGTTTTGCTATGAGGTAAACTAGGTCAGATCAGCAACTCTGCTTTGCCTAGTTTATCTCAGGATGAAACCAAAGTGCCTTGTCTCCACTGAGCTTTTCAAGTGGAAAAGCTCACAAGCATTAGTTAATCTGAGGAGAAACCACTTTAAAAAGCAGTGAAGACAATGCCTAAGAAAATTGGAACCTAGTCTGGTTGAGGCTTCCAAATGTCAGCGTGAAGCTCTCAGGCTAATTCTGCATACTAACAGGCAGCCACTGCAGCTGGCAAAGTATCAGAAGAAGGGATCCCTCACTTGTCTTCTCCTAATATTATTCTAGTGAAGAAAAACTGTAGTAAACTATCTTCATTGTTAAAACCATGATTTGGGCCAGGTCAGTATGTAAACAAAAGAGATATAATTTGGTAACATCTAGGAAAAAGAAATTAGCTTTGACCATGGCTGATATATCACTTCAGTCCTTGGTCTGGGATTACAGCCAGAAAGCCGCTGTGACTCCTTGAACAGGTATCTGATCAAACTGTTTTCATTTAAACTGTTGTAAGTCTGGAGTAACACCTTGGATCTAGCGAATCAAGAGGACCAAGCTGTGAATACATAAATACTTTCCTGATATTACTAGGCCATGGGAGTAGTTGCCATAGTTACTACAGGACCATTGCATAATCACAAAGGAGAATGATTCTGAGATGGGAAAGGGAGAGATGTTCATAAGATCATTTATCTTTCTATTAAGAAGTGACCTAAACAATAAAAAGTCCTTTTCCCCTTAAAAATATAATAGCTGTTAAATCTCCAATATATTTGAAATATCGTAGGATTCAAATAATTACAGAATTCTGGAAGGTTTTTTGTGGGGAGGGGGATGGTCATTGACTATGTTAGATTAAAGCTATCACAATTTAATGTGCAAATTATGAGTTGATTCTTATGAAAGCCATCAAAACAATCAACCCTGCAAGCATTACAGAAGGGAAATAAAATCCTTTGTGGGTAGTAAAATAAAAAATGTCTCTGTAATATCACGCAGACATAGTTGGGGGGGGGGAGTTAAGCTCAGTTATCCAGTGTTTGGATCTTGTGTTCAGCTTGGTTATCCAATGGTTGGATCTTGTGTACAGTTCCCAAAACAATCATTACTATGAACAAACTACTTTTTTCCATAATGCATAAGTTAGAACTAAAACAGGGATAAAGGTGACAGACACTGTGCTGTGATTTTAAACTGAAGATCTGGATTAAAGAAAAAGGCTTTACTGGACAAGTGAAACAACTCCCCTATCTCACTTATTTCACTAGATATTTCTGTTTTATACATCCACCCTAGTTTTCAGTCACTGAAATTCATTATGGTGATGTTATTTATTTTTTTGATCCAAAAAGTAATGTAACCAAAGTAGTTACTCTGTAATTCCCTTTTGCAGATGAATCCTGCCTTTGTTAAATCTACTAGTTCTTATAATATACATCTCTATTATACACGTATTCATTGGGGTTTACTTTTGACCTTTGCAAACATGTATACTTTAACACAGTGATTTTCCATACATTTAAATATGAGAAGTATTATTTCATGGTATGAACTGGTCACACTTAACTTCCTTCCAAAAAAACCAGACACAGTAATCTATTGTGTTTCAGTATTATGGTTTTCTGCAAAGGTAAATGCAATTTTTAGGTGAAAGACCCAGTTCTGCAGTTGAGTTCTGATTCAAAGCCCCAGGGAAGCAATGGAAAGAATTCCATGGTTTTGGATCAGGCCTTCATTGACTTCAAGGGCTATTTGAATTGAGTAAGGACTACAGGACTGGACTCTGAACTGACTGAAAATTTAAGCTTTATGCATATAGGTTTTGATAATTCTTAAAATGTGTACCTTGTAAAAACAATTACACTATATGGTCTCTTCTGTTATGCATCACTTTTTAAACAAGCTTTTAAAATGGTAAAATTGTTGTTCTTGTAACTAACTATAAAGGACTTAAGATTGTTTGCAATGCAAGAAAAAGGCTACAGTAGGGTGCCAAGCTGTAAAAGCGTTGATAGTAGAGGTAAGAAATAATTTCTTTCTGGGAGGATTTTGACAGATGCTGAGTACTCACGATAAATATTAACTTGACTGACAGTTGTTGGGGCTCAGAACCTCTCATGTTTAAGTCTTTTTAAAGTGCCTATTGTCTGAAAATCTCAAAGCATGTTACCAATATTAATGAATTTAGGGTTGATCTACACTATAAAAGCTATGTTGGCATAACCTTGTGAGTTAAAGATGTGATTTTTTTTTTAAAGTTATACTGGTATATGCCCTAGTGTAACTATGCCTTATACTGGTATACCTAAGGGCTAGTCTACCCTAGAAAGTTTTACCAGTATGCCCAAGTCAAATCACACTCTCTAATCAACATACCTATGCTAACAAAAGCTGTAGTGTATATATAGTTATTTTGGCAAAAATAAATTTGTTAGTCTTTAAAACCAGACTCCTTGTTTCTTTGGCAAAAAAGTCATTTTGCTGCTACGGTTTGTTCTAATGAGGGAGCTAGTATAAGCTATGCCAGAAAAAAACCCTGTTTTTTTAAAATAAAAGCTGCATCTTCTCTAGGGGACTTTGCCAGTACAACTCTTCCAGTACAGCTATGGGGCAAACCCTTTCTAAGCATAGACAAGGTCTCAGATCCACAACAAATACCTGACAAAATATTGATCTTCTCCCCCTTTTTCCAAGGATAAAAACAAAGCACAAGGAGGATTAAAGCTTTATCAAATCTGACAATCAATTCTATTGTAGATCTGGTTATAATTCAGTCCAACGTGCAAGTGGATTTGGGCTGTAGCACAATCTAGGAACTATACTTCAGAGACTGTGTCTGCATGGCACGTTAAGCCTGGGTCTGTTGGATCTGGGCTTGTGGATCCAGTGTTTCCAAGTCCTTGTTTGAATGTCCACGCTGCATTGTAACTCTGGTTTTATGACTGCTTGGTTTGAGTGTCTCAGTCACGCTAATACGTCCATGCTGCTTCTGACACAGGTCCACGGCTTGACCTGCATCCACACTGCACAGTGACAGGCTTGGACCTTGCAACAGCAGATTCGGGTTCTGACTCACCCCCACAGCAGGGTCATAGGACTCGGATCCTAAGTGCTTGCTGAAGCACCTATTTGTATGTGAACAGCAGGGTGACTTGGGCTCAAATCTGA
>ML681997.1:25926078-26005595 GCA_007922195.1 Podocnemis expansa
ACACCTAGGACGGCGATCGCAATGGTGCCCGCGTGGCTTGTCTTTAAACGTCAGAAATAAGAAAACCGATTTGTAAACTGAGGCTGAACGAAAGAAACATGCTAATTAGGGGTGGGCTTTGTTAATAAAGTGAGCCCTAGAGCTTAAAAATCAAATCAAACAGCCAAGCCCTTTGCTGGCGTTAAAAGCGCCCTGAGCTCGATCTCTTTCCTATCCCGTTTGAAATTGTGGACTGCTGCAGGCCAGGGCTCCACGTAGGCTTCATCTAACCTTAATGACTCCACTCTTCGCTGAATCAAAATCATTTGTTCCTCGTAAACAGATCCTAATGGCTTGTTTCCATTTCATGCGCACAATTTCCTACCTGCTTGGCTAGAGGGTGGATGGGGCAAAGAGTCTAATCTTATTCAGTTCACCTCCCGTGGAGTCCCAGGGACAGTCGTGACAGACCGCAGATTCCGCAAATCACGGGAGCCAGCTACCAAGAGACACAAACGTCTTAATCAGCAGTGTAAACGGATTAGACCGCGCCCTTTCCGCGGAACCGGCGTGCGGGATCCAAGGGCTGGGCGCTCTTGGAAAGCAAAAGCGCATCTAAATGAATCAAAAGCGAACTGAATCTGGTTTCGCGACCGATTAGGATTACTCAAAACCAGTCATCTTCTGCTGGGTTCAAGCCATTCATAGCTGTCTTGACTGGATTTAAAATAATTGTCAAACTTTAGTATTTCTTTTAAGTAAGTGATTCGTACTTGGCTAAACAGAACTAAATCAGGACAAATCTCTGAGCCAAAGGATCCCAGCCCCAAATCCTCGCCCAGCCCCAGCGACGGCACAATTGTGCTGCAGTTTAATTATTTTAACGCCTTGCCTCCCCAATTGCAAGCCCAAATAATGAATGCGAGCCGCAGACAGAGGAAGTCACACCTCATAATGCGGAGTAAGACGAGGAGGGAGGTGCACACTAGCCAGGGCTAGAGCCGCTAATCACCTCTCCACAATGGCATTAATCAGATTAACCTGGGCAATTAGCCGGCGCAGCGCAGAGATCAAGCCCAAATCTGGGGCCTCTCCACCCCCCAGTCCCGCTAATGGAAAGGATTAAGCTAATTTCATTATTCCTCAAGCCACAGACCTGGCTCCTTTGTGCACCCCTCTCTCCCGGCTCCACCTTCCCCCCGCCTCCCCCCCGGCCCCAAAATAAAGTCAAATCTGGTTTTGTTTGTCATCTGCCTATGGCCAGGCACCAAAGCCGGGATGACGTCGCCTGGGTATAAAAAGGCGCCGAGGTTGAGCCGGATTATGCTCCATGCAGCCCTCTGGCTTGAGCCCGGGGAAGAGGCGCGGGTGGCGGAGGGCCGCTCTCGGGCTGGTCTCCAGCCCCAGCCCCCAGCCCCCCGCTTCCCTGTCGGGCCCCCCGCCCGGCCGGTGATGCCCGCCGGGATGTTCAGCATCGACAACATCCTGGCCGCCGCCGGGCCGCGCTGCAAGGAGCCGGGGCCGGAGCCGGGGCCGGGGCCGCTGGTCTTCGCCGGCCTGCCCGGGGGCGACCCGCTGTACAGCGGCGGCCCCGACTACGGCGGATTTTACCCGCGGGCCCCCGCCCTCGCCGGATCCCGCCTCGCCTACAACAGCTACTGCTACGGGCAGCTGCATGTGGGGCCCGCCTGCTGCGGGGCCCTGCCGCCCCTGGGCGCCCAGCACTGCTCCTGCCTCCCCCCCGCAGGTAAGGGCCGCCCCCGGGCCAGGCGGGGAACTGGCTTCTTGGGCCACCCCGCTCCCGGGGTGTTTCACTGAGCTAGGCTAACGGGGGCCGGCCCCGGCAAGTCGGCTAGGGGCTGAAGCGCTGGCAGCCTGGGGGGTCTGCCCCGCCGCCGGGACCGGGAGGGTGGGAGCCCCTCGGCCACCTGGGCACTGCCTCCTCCCCAGCAGGGATTTCCTTATCAGCCCCCTGGATTTCCTAACTCCCCACGTGGCAGCTGGTAACAGTGTTAGACCAATTTAGTGAGCACCCCCTTACATCCCCCCAGGTGTCAGCTAGTTACAGAGTTATACCTAGTTAGTGAGCGCCCCTAGTATGCCCACTCCTCCCCTACACCCCCTGAATTTCCCAACACCCCCACTTGGCAGCTGCTAAGTGTTAGATCAATTTAGGGAGCACCCTGTACACCCCTAAATTTCCCGACTCCTCGACTTGTCAGCTACTAACAGCGTTATAACAACTTAGTGAGCACCCCCAATACCTCCTACACCCTCTGCATTTCCCAACACCCCCCGTTGTCACCAGTAAGTGTTATACCAATTTAGTGAGCACCCCAGTATCCTTTCTACACTCCCAGTTTCCCAACACGTGGCGCTTGTCAGCTGGTAAGCGTTATACCAGTTTGGTGAGCACCCCAATATCCCCCGTTGTCACTAGTAAGTCACCCCAATTTCCCAACACCCGGGACTTGTCAGCTACTAAGAGTGATATACCAACTTAGCTAGCACCCCAACTGAACTTGCCAACACCCCCAGTTGTCGCTAGTTGTACCAATTTAGGGAGCACCCCAGTCCCCCCGCATTTCAAGTCCTGGGGAGAATACTGGTCCGGAGGACCCCCCAGTTTTTGACTATTTGGCACGGCGTCCTTTGTTTGGGAGCCGGGGCTGTGTGCAGCGCCCACGCGGGCCGGGCCGGGCCGGGCGGATCGGCTCCGCTCCGGAGCGCTCAATGCGGCTCCTCTTCCCGCAGGCTACGAGGGCAGCGGCTCGGTGCTGATGTCGCCGGTGCCGCCCCAGATGCTGCCCTACATGAACGTGGGCACCTTGTCCCGGACCGAGCTGCAGTTACTGAACCAGCTGCACTGCCGGAGGAAAAGGCGACACCGAACCATCTTCACGGACGAGCAGCTTGAAGCGCTGGAAAACCTCTTCCAGGAAACTAAATACCCAGATGTGGGCACCCGGGAACAGCTGGCCAGGAGGGTGCATTTAAGAGAGGAAAAAGTGGAGGTATTTGCCCTTTTATCTTTTAAAAGTGAACCGAGCCGCTTTTTTTTTTAGTTAGCTGCAGCCATCGCCGCGCTCTCGCTATCCAGGCAAGCCGAGGGGACAGAAAGCAGCAGGTTTACACGAGGGCCAACATAATTAGCTCTTAAACGTGTCCGTCTGCAATCGGATAAGCAGGCCGAGAATTAGCACGTGCAGCTGTTTGCAAATATCGATAAGCGATCACCCCTGTCTAAACAAGGTAAATCTGATTTGATACAACGCTGCGCTGCACTTTCCGCCGAAACAAATCGCCCCGAAGAGGCGCAGCCCCTTCCGAAGTGGTGTTGCTTACCGGCTCTGAAAACGGGGTCCCTCTGATCCAAATCGTATTTACTCTAATAATTTGATTTATTGCCTGACAGGTCTGGTTCAAGAACCGCCGGGCAAAATGGAGACGGCAAAAAAGATCCTCTTCGGAGGAGTCGGAAAACGCACAGAAATGGAACAAAGCGTCCAAAACGTCCCCAGAAAAGAGGCAAGAGGAAGGCAAAAGTGACTTGGACTCCGACAGTTGATACCTTGCAACTGGACACTTGTGGGGAGCTGTGGGACTTGCACAAAAGGATGCTACTATCTTTTGCACACGTTCTGCCTTCTTGGACGAAAGAGAGATCTGTACATAGTGTACATTAGCCCCCTGATTTCTTGTAAATAAAATGCGGCGCGGGGGTGTTGCACAAGTATATTTACTTTTCTTTGGTGCGATTTGGAGTTTACTTCACCACTGGCAGTAGCCATGTATTTTCTTAGCCTAGAAAAAGGGGCGTATGCGAGTTACTTGCTTAAGAGGCTTTGAATAGTTTGGAGAGAGCAGGTTGTAAATGGTGCCCCTTGGTACCTGGTTAATCTCTAACTTCAGCCTGTGAAGCGGTGTTAACGTTACCAGCAGGCGTGAGACTTGATTTAAAAAAAAAAAAAAAGAAAAGAGCACTTAAAAAAAAAATGGAAGAATCCAGCTGTGAACAATTGGTCGTGAAAGCGTATTTAGAAATGTGCAAGGTGCTGGAGTGGTTTCCTGCACTGGGGGTTACCAGGCTCCCCGAGGCTCGCTGCCCTTTTAGTTGCCTGAGGTGAGGGCTGGTGGCTGGCAGGCTCAGGGATACCTGCTGTCAGGCAGGAGAAGGAGATGTCCTGCTTTTTACCTTCACCTCCTCTGCCCAGCAGGCATTTTAAAGATACAGGACTCTGTCTGGCTTTTTACTTACAGCAACTCAAGCATGCTAGACAAGTGTTTCCTAACCAGTCTGCCACAATTTTTTTTTTAAACTATTCAGAGGGTTCTGGACTGGTTCATGAGTTCACCTGGAGACTATATAGTTGTGTGCCTCAAATTAAATAAGGTAGCAAGGTGTGCCAGTCCAGGGAAAAATATTGGGAACCACTGTGCTGGAACAGGTCTGGACACTGTATTTTTAGGGAGAAGCATTCCAGGGCCCCCTAAAACCAGAAGCTATGACATGAATAGTGCTTTTTGATCCATGTCTCCTCCTTTTCCTATGTCGTGTTCCTCCTTTCTGTGCTCTTGGTAGCTGATGACTCTAGCTGGGCTGCTTTTTTTTTTTTTTTTTAAAGAAAAAGTGTCTAGAAGGAGGCCAATGGGCTGCTAACCTGGGCCAGCAGTGCTCCTGTGGGGTTTTAAGGTGTGTGTGTGTGTGTGCGCGCGCGTGCGCGCACATGCGTGCCAGGGCTTGTGGTCCCGGGGGGGGAGCAGTTACAAAAAACCCAGGTGCAAATGTGGGGCTGCGCAGGGGGCTGGGTGGGGAGAGGGGCAAAGACATGTTTGCTGGGCTGGGCTGGAGGCTGCCTGAGGCCCGGGCTCTCCCCACATTGGGAGGCAGTGGCCGGGTGCACCGGTGCCTGACCCTGGGGCCAGGCTGAGGTGGGCTGGCTGTGCCTGGCAGCTCCTGGACGTGCCACAGGCTCGCTGCTGTGCCTCTCCCAGCAGTGTGAGAAGGGAGTGTCTGCCCCAAACAGCCCTTGGCTAGCTGGGCCCTGTCCCTGCACCTGCACCCCCGGCCCAGCCTTGCCCCTCATGCCCGCTCTGTACCCGGTCGCTCCAAGCGCCTCATTTCCACTGCCTGGGTCAAGTGTCCTCAGGGGATGGCTGGTTTTCCCACCCCACCCTGGCAGGCCTGGTTCAGGGTAGGGCTACCAGATAGCAAAGGCTGGAAAGGAGGACAGGGAAGTACAAAAAGGAGGACAGTGGAGGGCATATGGAGAAAATGTAGTGTTAATATAATCTTCTGTTTTTAGGGGGCCCTGGAACACTTTCCCCTAAAAATAAGGTGGTGTGTGGCATTCCAGCATACTTTAACCCTTATAAGTAAAAAGCCAGACAAAATCATGTATTTTAAAAGGTCTGCCAGATGGAGGAGGTGAAAGCAAAAAGGAGGATGTCCTCCTTTTGCCTGACATTGGGTGAGCCTAGCTCAGTGCAGCAGAGAGAAGCTTTTGAGTCAGGCCTGGTTACTTGTCTGGGCTTCACCAGAGCTGGCAGCTGGGTGAGGTGATGTCTCTTACTTGTCCTGGGACCCACAGGCCTACTGCTACACTGCATATAAAAATAGAATTTTTTTCTGTTCCTAGCCTCATGTTTTATAATAACACCCTCCCACATACCCATACAGTTTGCTCAGCTCAGCGCAGCTCTCACAACCCAAGTCAAGCTAGAAGCCATGGCTCTAGAAAATATTATCAGGCAAACCAAAGCTAGCCTGCTGCAGGTTGGTTGTTTTGAAGTTTTCCAGCTCCCCTCTCCCTTGCTTTCCAAACATGTGCTCCTTTGAGTTTCCAGCCAGTTTAAAAAAAACAAACTCTAGTGGGACTTTTAAAGATAACAAATTTATTACACGAGCTTTCATAGGAGAAAATTGCACTTTGTTAGACACTTGAAGTGGGATTTTCTCCCATGAAAGCTCAGTCAATAAATTTGATGAGTCTTTAAAAGTGCCACTAGATTTTTTTATTTTGCTGAACGAGACTAACAGGGCTCCCTTTTGGAAACTTCCAACCAGTTTGTCTTTGATGGTCCCTATTTATGAAAGCAATTTCATTGCATCAATATCACTGTCAATGGAACTCGCTAACTACCAGGTAAGCTGTATACCAGAGGAGTTATGAACTGATCTAGCATATATTTGGTAGGAAAGCTGCTAGTTAGGGGCTCTTTACCCCCTGAGGCAATAGAATCATTTGGTCTCTAGTGGTTTCCTAATCTCTTTGTGTTGCTTAGTCTTTGCAGGTTTTAGAGCAGAGACTTCCACTCCACCCCTTAAAGGTAAAAGTGCCTCACTTGTCATTTCCCCCAGCTCTGCTTCCTGAAATATCCAACCCCCTGTCCTCGCACCTCTTCAGTAAAACAGCCACCTCCCAGTAGATATGCTACATCTCCTGTAAGCTTGTTTAGAAGAGTCTTTTCCCTCCAACCTTCCAAGCATTGCTGCCATCAGTTCCCTACCACTGGTGATAGCGAAGGTGGGCCCACTAGTGTAGGTAAAGCACTAGTGATAGCAGATTTGGGCCCACTAGTGTAGATGAGGCACTGGTGTGAGCTAGTTATCCCATCATTGCTTCCACAGGTGCAGCTGTCTGGTGGCAACAGGGTGCATGGCTGGATTAAGGCCGGGGGGAGGGATCTGAGGTGGCCATGGCATCCTGCCTGGGTGGGTGGGGTCATGGGTTGCAGGGCTGTAGCCAGTCAGCACTCTGGAGGGAGTTTGGGGGTGGGAGGATGGACTGCAGTCAGTGTTGTTGGGGGTGCGGCAGCAAAGGGGGCTGAGGGCCAGTGCTGCTCCCCTGCTCTTGCTGGGAGCAGGCCAACGGCTGTAGTTTGCCACACTTCTGCCCTGCCCCTGAACTGGCTGGTCTACCAGGGGTCTAGGCAGGTGGACAGGCTGCTGAAAGTGAGCAATGGCAGCCCTCTACTCAGTGAGGGGCTGGATTTTTAGGTGGTCATGGGGCCCCCTTTAGGCTGGGGAGAGGGGCTCCAATCACCATAGCCCATCCCTTAATCTAGCCCTGACAGCCCCACCCCCTCTGATGCTGGCAGTGCCCCCCACTCCCTATATCTCTTCCAGGCCCCTTTGGCTCGAGTAGGTGGCAGGGCTGGATCAAGGCAAGGGCCTTGGGGCTACAGTCTGGGGCCCCCCTTTCAGTTTAGTTTTTCAAAAAAGAATTGGATAATTCCAATAGCCAACACAGTCTGGGATCCAACCCTATACACTGGGTGTCTTTAAATGTCTGCCTGTTAGAAGCTGGGACAGAACAACAGGGGACAACTACTGTTAGAAGAAAGGATGCTGAGCTAAATGGACCATTGGTCTGATCAAGTATGGCCATTCATATATTTTTATGTTATGAGGCACCACTATGATGGAACACACAACTGAATTTTACTGTACATAGATGAATTGTGAGAATACTCTTGAATATTTAGCCCTTTGACTTCTTAAGTTTATAATTTCCACTGAGAACTTGTAAGTGCTAGAATTTTGATTAACCATCTCAAATGGACTTTTGCTACAGTTGTAACTCCCAATCTCCCTAAACTCTAAGACCTGATTTACAGTAGAAAGTTTGGTTGACATAAGTTGACTTGTTTCAAGAACTCAATTACAGCAATATAACACCAGCTAGGGGGAGCAGTGCAGGCCTACCTAGGTTGATGCAATGTGAATGTGGATGCTGAGTGCTCTCTGTCAACCCTAACTGTCCTCTAGTAGCTATCCCACAATTCCCATTCTCATACCAGTGGCTGCTCGCATAATTTTGAGCTCTGCTTCCCAGGAACTGCAGACAGTAGAAGCCTGCCCCTCCTTCAAAACTCCCTGTATGTTTTTGAAATGCCCTTTCTTGACTTCCCACTTTGGTGAACACATCTAGTAGCTGACCTTTGCTGCGTGCATCTAACCACCATGCCAGCTCTAAGGACATAGAGAATAACCTGATATGCTTCTTCCTGGACTTGGAAAGAAGGGTTGGATCTTCTTGGCCTGTGGGAAGAAGATGTGAAAGCATAACCATGGATCAGCTCTAGAAACATTGACATTTTTGAGCATAATGCATGGAGGATGCACGCAAAGTGATACAACAGTGTTCAGCCTCATGCCTCAAGGAACACAGTAAATATGCCGGGCATACCAGAAGTCAAGGGAAAGCAATGAGAAATCTGGTGCTGCCCCACCAACCTGCTGCTTTTATGATGAGCTTATGCCATACTTGGCCAGGACTCCACCAGCACCCTGCATATGACTACGGACACTTCACCGGAGCCTGAGATGGAGACTTCTGCCATGAGCATCAAGGAAGAGGAGGAAGGAGAGAGAGTGTGTGTGTGTGTGTGTGTTGGGGAGGTGGATGGTGGTGGTGGTGGCGGCGATGATGTGGTAAGGGACGTAAACTGTGGAGCCAGGAGCCAGGAACAGTGTAATATCTGCCAGAGTCAAGCAAGGAGAACAATTATAACCACACAGGTGAAGGGAAAGGAAACTCAGGTAAGCCTGTACAGGAATTAATCCTTATATATTTAGTTCTATCTCAGTGCAAGGGATTGTACTAGATGATCTATTGAAGTCCTTTCTAGTCCTAGATTTCTATGATTTCTATATTATTTTCTCCTTGTTCACGTCCAGCAAATGAATGTGAATGGGGCATCCTGTGCTAGCAATGCTCATAAAAATTGCCCTTTCTGGTAGGACAGTGTTTCTCAACAGCTGACCCATGGACTGGTGCTGGTCCCTGAGATCTTGACACAGTTTAGGAAGGCAGTAAGTCAGTCCTTAATATCAGAAAGGCTGAGAAGCACTGGGATAGATCAGGGTATATGCATCTGTCAGAGGAATTAGAAGAAGTACACAGGACTATGGGAGTTTTCAAAAGCTGGTCCAAAATTATAGGATGGAATAGGAATTATGGGATGGATGGGGTGGAAATTGACCCCAGTTCACAGACATCCCAGGGCAAGTTGTTGGTATCTGACAAAGCTCTTCAAAAATGTTCCATGAATCATTCCATGGCAGCCCAGGGCACACTGAGCAAGCTACCTGTGGTGCCATGCAACCACTTATCATGAGGACATCCGGTGGTGAGGCAAGCACCCAAATGCTCATACGTGCAAGTGACATATTAGAGTCAGCAGATACACAGTGGCATAACTTGTGACACCCAAGCATTGTTATATAGACATGGTCTAAGAGCTTTGGGGATCATTGGATGGTGTAACCAGCTCCATGCCAACTGTTTAGGGGTTCAGGAAGGCTTACTGGGAGTGGGACAAAGCACACGGTACTCTTCTTGGTATCTATGGACAGCCATATCTGGCATAATTTAAAGTGCCCCTGCCAGCCCAGGATCAAAGAAGGAGCGAAAGAGTGGCTTAGATTCATCTTTCCTCCTCCCCATCAGCCTGCTATCCTCATCTGTGTTCAGTGTATACTAAGTGTACCTGAGCTTAGGACCCTGAGTAAGGTCCTCAGGATTTGGCCCATAGGAAAGAAGGCAACATGAAATAACAATATAGTTAAGTGGTGTCATGATTGCCTGAGGCATGCAGCGTTTGACTCAAAGCACATTTACACAACTGAATTTCAAGTTCTTTATTTGTGAATATTTAAAGGTTCCAGAAATATTATGCTTTTTTTTCTTCCAAAAGTAAAAGCTGTGGTAAGAAAGTGAATACACTTTTGTCTCTCTATATAAAGTTCTATTTTTCTGTTTTTACTGAAGGGAAGTCCCCACACTGCAGCTGAATAAACTATAGCATAGATTCTGCAGCTAGGATGTTACACTCATAAATAACTAAATTCTTATGACCAGATTAGAAATTTCAGGTCTTTTCTGCCATGTCATAGATACACGTCTGATATCTAAAAGGCAAGATTCTGTGCCACACATGCACGTGTCAGGCTGCATAAGAGATTGACCTGACGCAGGAGGATGCTCTTTTTTCAGAAGAAAAATTCAGAATGCTGCCTTTTGTGCTGGTGTCATTTAGACATGTATCAGTGCTCGATCGTTTTAATGCTAATGCTGCATCGCTGTTGAGCAACTGTGCTTGCTGTGGATAAAATCAAATATTCAGTGAGGCTTTTTCATCTCTGACAATATTATCCCATATATGGGAAATATAAATTTGGAGGAAAAAAACAAAAGTGGGCAATGTTCCAGCTTCAGACTGTTGAAATATAGTTGATCCCAAGTTTGAAAATGAAGCAGACACCTACTATCCAGAGGGCTTCCTAATGAAAAATAGACAATATAAGTCTTATACTGACATAGACTGGAGAAAAGTAGCATATTCAATTCATAGGGTACTGGTCTGGAAATAAAGGAGACATTTATTTTATTTCTGGCTTTGTCATTGACTTTTTTGTGTCAACCAGGGGATTAATTTTAGGTCTTTGTGCCTCAGTTTCTCTACCTGTAAAATGGAACACATTCTGATTGTTCACATTTACTTTGAGATCTAAAGCTATTAGAGGTTAACTATTATTACCATGTTAGCATAGCTTCTAATGGAGTGGGTCTTTTTTTCATCTCTAATACACAGCAAAGCCTGAAGAAACATTTGGACGGAGGTACAGGGCCAGATGAATGGCAAGAGATCTGTAAATGAAAGGGCTACATTGCAAAAATGAAGTCACTTGTGCGTGGGAGATACAAATTGCAGGATAAAAGGTTTGCTGTTTTGAGCTGTGTTTGCATTCTGAATCTGGGCCATTTTAACTAAAAAGGGATTTGAGGGCTGGGCAGTGGGTGAAATGATTTTGGAGCTGCTGGTTTGGAAGGCAGGTCAGGTGTTTAATGTGTGTGGAGGAGAGACAGTTGTGGGTTTACCTTAGGCTGGTCAGCTGGCACATGATTAGCAGCTGCTTCAACTATGCCCAGAAGAGGAACAGTGTGCTGGTTAGCAGGATGGGGAGTGAAGAGGGGTGAGTCATGGGTGGGGAAAGAGTTGCAGGGCTAGCTGAGGAGAGAGAGGAGTATCGACCTAAACAGGACTTGCATGTCAGATCCAGTGGTCAGAGCAGAAGTTGCAGTCGTGAGTCCTTAACGCAAGCCAAGAATTACGGTCAGGAGTTAAGCTAAGGATTGGAGCTGGAGTTGGAATCATTAGTTAAGCAAAGGGTCAGAACCAGGGAATGGGTAGGGATCAGCACAAGGGAGTGGGACAAGGCCAGGCGGAAGGCAGGGTCTGTAGCAGCAGCAAGCCAAGAGCCCTCTTGTTTCACACACAACTTCCTGTGGTTCCTGGCTTTAATAGAGTACCTGGCCCAAAGCGGGACTCTGGAACTTCTCCAGTCAAGTCCTGGTGGGCAGTCCCTTTAGTGGAGCGCAAGTCCTTAGTGCCGCAGTCTCTGTAAGAGCCATTGGATGGTGTCGTGGCTATGGCAGCAGCCCACAGGCCCTGGGTTCAGGACCTCTGTATACTCATACCTATGAAAAAGCTACACCTGCATCACAATTAGAACCTGCACGTCTTTGACGTGTTGGGACTAAAGGTTAATTGCTGGGAATGACAAAGGGGCATGAAATGGCAGGGCACCACTTGGGTTGACTAGTCCCCAGTCTGTGAAAACAAAAATTGATTAATGAGTTTTGCAGCTTCTTGACCTATATATAAAGTTCTCCCACACTAATATAATGTTTTTCAGTTTCTTGCATTACACATCTCTGTAGTCACATTTGCAACCAAAATGCCACATTCCCATCAACGGTGTTGCCATCCACTGACAGATAGTGCAGTGATGTCAGGTTAAATACTATTATTTTGCTGTTGTAATTTCATTAATGTGATGCAATCTTTTGCTGGGTTGTCAATTGCTCTACAAAAATAAATTACTAGACTATAATGTTCCACTGCGGTAGGGCAGATAACCACTCCATGGCATATGCTGAGCTGCATGGAAACTTAGTGCAACCTCAGAACATTGTCTTATAATCTCATGAAGAGGTGTATCCACTTTGCCTAAATATCAACGGGGTATTTTATCTGTGTGAAAACGGATTATTAGCTATAGGGCTGCTCTACCATTGGGTGAAACAATTGGTAATAATGAAAGAGACATAAAAGGCAATATCCAGTGGACTTCACTGCACGTGGTGCAGCTCTGAACTGTGGAACTGGGGATATTATAAAGGTTGCTCTGAGCCATCTTTTTGTTAAGCCTGTCCTGGAGCCAGCAGGGGCCCAGTTGGTCCCAGGCACAAGACATTGTACCTAAGACGCTGCCAGCGGTTGCAGCTCACTAGGTCTGTCCTTCTCTGCTGGCCATCATGTCCCCCCCATGTCATCTCCACCAGGGACACAACGATGTGGGGGGCCAGGCCTACACATATTGTGGATTCCCTCACACCAAAGAGATCCCCAGGAAAGTTGTTAACACAGAACAGCCTTAGTAGAGGCCAGAAGCTGGTCCATGGTCTAGTAGTCAGGACACAAAATTGAAAAAATACGTATGATAATAGTCGCCTGCTCCTTAAATGTGGTCTAAGGATTAAGTAGTTATTTGTGTTCCTAAGTGGAGGAAAAAGAGAACTATATAAATATTAAGTAACTACCCATATTGATTTTTGAAACTCATCAGTGTATTATTATAAGTTATTTAAATTTATGAAGTGCCCAGAAGCATATCTATAAAGTTAAGCAGTTTGCAGAACAAACACAAAGAGCAGATCTCTGCTCCAAAGAGCGTATAGCCTAAAGTTCTGATGCTATAAAGCTTCACACACTTGCTCAGTATTCTGTACTGAGGGCTGAGCTGTTGTGAAGGCAACTCCTGACCTCAGTGTTATTCACAGCCTCCTTTGTAGATTATGAATACTTGAAGGAACAATCTGTTTCAAGAGGACTGTACATGTTTTCTGATGGCCAAAAGATGAGCACATTTTGGCAGTACATATGTCCATTTGTGGGGCATATTTTGGGCAGAATTTGGTTCATGTTTCTGTTTCCAGCTATTTATTATTAATCTTTTATCATCACCCTCAGGAACTCTAAGAAACTGGATCTTAGTGGAATAGAATTTGGGCATGTGCAGGAGAAGAATCTCTCTGGCTGAAGGACAAATGGTATCTAACAGTGAAAGAATAACATTGAATGGCACCTTGAACCTGAAGAGGTAAGAGAGAAAAAACCAGAAATATCTGAAGCTCGCTGTCTGTGTGATATCAGTACAACATATGCTAGATGCATAGATGTTGTTGCGCTAGTGCATTTCACTTCATTTCTGGTTTCCATCTTATTTATCTTTGCATATTTTCAGTGACATCACAAATTTGCAGACGTGACCCTTCGATTTTGTGCCTGGAGACTTCTGTAGTGACTTATTTTCTGCTTATTTTGCAGTTACACCCCATTATTCTAAATGTTATTCAGAGTTCTCAACCTACCGATGTCCTGTGTGTAAATTTGTATTTAGTGTGTGTGTGTGTGTGAGGAGAGAACTTTAGATAAACAGTAGCTAGTGATATAGTAATACTTGGTGCTCATGTAATTGATTAGATTAGCTACCATTTCAGTTTTTCTGATCTTGTGAAATTCAGACAATTCAAAAATGAGGTTAATAGGGTCTGATTTATGCATTAATTTATATGTATTTTTCCTTTATTTGGCTTCAGTTATAACTATTGCATTTATGTGTGTGATTTAAATCTAGCATTAAATATTACACTAGGTGGAAGAATGAGCATTGTCTCTTTAATCAAAAATCCTCATCACCTCTCTATATCCTGTCTCAGAAAAAGAAGTTAAAAGAGGCTGATTGTGAACTGTAGCATTTGACTGATGGATTCCTCCAAACACCAGCATGCTTAAATTCAAATCCACATTCTTCTCATCTCAGTTAGTCAAGCTACAGAAAGGGGTTTGATTTGGCCAGGAAGAGTATGTTTTGTGCAGTGGCTAGCTCATTTAATTCCTTCTGTCCCCAAACCACTTCAATGAGGTTCATTTTACCCATGCAAGTTATTCTATCTCGGTGGTGGAGAATTTCACCCTTCTCTGACATGGAGCTGATAGGAAGCCAACTGACAGCATGTGTTTATGTGCATATATTTGCTAATGTAAAGATCCATCTGTAATCCTCTGTACCCAGGAACCTGATGTGAGTTTTAGGTGATCACAGGAGGAATGTGGTCCCATACAAATAAGAAAACACAATTCTGTAGCACATATAACTTAGATTCCAGATGTTCTATGTGGTTTAAAGGAAAATTACATGATTTGACTCAGACCAACACTGAAATAAAATGCAGGCACAGGCAGTTCAAGAATCTGTAGTCCCAAAAATAAACCAAATAGTTATATGCAATATAAAATAGCAATATACAATTTATTTGATCTAGACTTCCATTTGTGAATCATCTGCTGAGATTTTTGGTTTTAAATCCTGGGTGCTTAAAGTTAGGCATCTTACATGGTATTCAGGCACCTAAATGAGAGTGGCCTTGTTTTCAGAAGTGCTGAGCACCTCCATGTCTTCCAAGTTCTCAGCATCTTTGTATATATTAAATAAATTAGAGGATTACTGTATGTTTTTCTGTCAGTGGCTCTGTGGGCCAGATCCTGCATCTACTGAAATCGATGGCAAAGTTCTCTTTGACTTCAGTGGGTGCAGAAGCAGGAAATATGACCCTCATGCCAACACCCTTAATCACATGAGAAATCCTCAGTTGTGTGAACAATACCACTGAAGCTAGTGAGAACTGCTTATGTGAGGGTTACTTGTGCAATAAGAAAGTGCATGTTGGGATGAATGAAGGGATGTTTTGAACACCTTCTATGCGCAGGTAGGACATTAAAGTTTCTTATTTGGAAGGAAGGGGTTTTAAGTCTCAGCTGAAGAATGGTACTTGCAGGAGTGTTGTATCTGCCGTACATCAGTCTAGTGTATTAGTTGAAAGCCAAGAAAAGCATCATCTGAATCAGCATCACCTCCTCCTCTTGCCACTGGAGCCTGTCATCCAAATTCTGACCTCACTCACCTTGCTTATCTTGGGAGTCTGATGGGATCACAGCATAAATGTAGCATGACTAAGGGAGATACCTTCTACTGTGTCTAGCACAGTTTCTATAACCCTATGGATTGTGACCCTCTGTGAGGCATCACAGAATGGTAAGTGGCAGGAGGAGGGGTCGCAAGGTATTAACAATTGTATTACATTTTATGAAAGTCTCACCTGTACCATGGCAGCATTCTCTGTCAGCATCCCAAAACACATGCACACGCATGCACGCTCGCTCGCTCTTCTTGCTCTCGTTCTCTCTCTCAGTTGATCATTGTTATTATTGATATGTTTTTATTTTTACTTTATAGTAAGCATAAGGGGATTGTGAAATTTTTTTTATTTTAAATAAGTGGCCACCACCTGCAACAGATTGAGAAACACTGGCCTATCACAATGGGACTTTGGTCAATTACTGGTGCTTTTAAGCGTTACTATAGTAAATTACTAAGAATAGTAGTAATTACTAATAATAAATAATAGACTACTGCAACATCAAACAATAGAAGCCAGAGTGGTACTGAGTTAAGGATAAGATTTCAGATGTTGAATCCAGTTGTACGTTCTGGGGCTTTTCCCCCTGCTTTAACATTAAAACTTACTGGTGCAGCTTCTAATCAAAGCTGCCTGGCCCTACATTTTTCAAAGATCAATCTCATTTAACAGGTGCAACCAATATCTAACATCTATGCTTGTGAATGTTAAAATTTCCATCCATACTTATCCCAGTGAGCGCAAATTTTAACATTTGTGAGCGCACAATTTAAAGAGCCGGTGATAGGAGGGTGCAAATGTACATAGGTTTTTGCACACAGCCATGGAAGTCAAATATAGCTCTGTACAAATATCTGCTCTATGTTATTCAGAATTCTCAACCTACTGAGGTCCAGTGTGTGACTCTAGCTTGTCTATGACAAAAACCTGAAAAAGAGAACTCTACAAATAAATAGAGTAGGAGGAATCTTAAAGAATGGATTACCACCCCCCTCACATAAACTCTTTTATAATCTCAGTTTCACAGTCAGCATTTTAAATAGCAATAATTTATCTTGGTAATTGGAGGGCTACTGCTGGGTTTGCATCATGTGGGATGGAGGTCAATCCGAGTGTACGATGAGTGCTGTGCTTTGGAATGAATTACAATTTTGAGGGATATGTCCAGTGTGCTCATTTTGGGTTTTGGCATTTAATTTCTTCCTCCCATTGAAATATGTGGGAGGAATTGGATGTCAAAATATTCACTGTATATGAAGTATAATTTCTCCCTTATACTTCAGTGGGAGGAATATCAGGCCCCAAAATGATTATGTGCATAATGGTAAAGAATGTATTGCTGCATTTTTAAATGTCAGTTGTGAGAGTTCCTGGAAGGGTAAAATATTGCTGTCACCTTTCCCTCTTCTTGGTTCCCAGTTGGACTTTCCCACACAACCCCAAGGATCCACTGACCCAGAGTTTTAATTGTGTCCTGAACTTGGTGCTGGTCCAATACACTTTAGGTAGGGCAAAGCAGAAATTGGGTTTGGATCATAAAACAGGCTTTGGTCATGGAGGACAACATTAAACGCAAGGCTTTCACTTGTATTATGTAGATGAATATGTTAGAAACCATCTTAGAAATGCTCAGGTGCAGGTCTATCGTTTACAATGAAATCTACTATGAGCTTTATGTCTTCATTCAAGACCTAGTCAACTTCTGAGGAATGAGTTTGGTAGCTGCAACAGATGGTCATTGACATAAATAAACTTGCATGAGAATGTAAGTAGGAAGTTGTTGATACACACATTGAACAATACTGGTAAAAAAAACCTGAGCCTTGGGAAAGGCCATTGATCTGACACTTCCAAGAGCAACAGCAGTTGCCCATGTGTACTGTAAACCGGTGGTTTTCAAACTTAAGGTTCAGATCCAGTACTGAGTCACAGACCATCAGGCACTGGGTTGCAGCACACCCTGCTGTTCACGCCAAAAAACTGGAATGCATTGCTCAAAGATGTAATTATCGGGTTGCTAGCAAAAATGATTTTTTTTCAAATGAGTTCCAGGGAAAAAAGTTTGAAAACCATTTCCCTAAGCCACCTGTTATGCAGAAATAGCTCTACTACTTCAACAGCCCAATGTGGGGCAGTTCAGGAGAGTTTAAACAAAAGGCTTCTATGCCAAACTCTGCCATAAGTGGCAGTGAAATCCAAGAAGACAGTTCTTGTTTTTAGAGTTCACTGAAAAACATTTTTGATAAAGTTGGTGATGGCTAGGACTTGAGCACAAGTGCTGCATCTTTTCCTAATTCTTGTTTACTCAATTTAGAAGACATCATCCAAATCTGGAGCAATTTGTCAGTGTTCATTTCATGCTTCCTATCATTGGCCAGGCCAAGGAAGCTAATGATGCAGCCAGCGGACCAAATTCAGTGACGAATGTTGATTACATGTGTCTGACTGCGACCCCAGTGTATCGCCATCTCTTGCCTAACAAGCCATTGGATTCGTCTTCAAATTCTTCAGTTTAATGTTGAGGGTCAGTCTGCAGCCAAACGCAACATCAGTAATGCATCAAACAGTATCTGCTCCTGATCTTCTTGTAGTCTCAAGGAGTTTTGCTGTTGGCTGCACTGGACTAGGACTGGATCCAAGATGGGTGTAAATCAGGTGAATGAACTGTCTTCTGTTGCTAATTCTAGTCCTTTGTTAAGCTTCCACAGTAATGCAACATGTTGTAAAGAGGCAAAAGGAACTGACTATTTTAAGAACAGTTATAATTACTCTAAGCATATTCAGTTTCATTAAATGTTATCAAGATTGCACTGTAATGTATTTGATTCAATAGGACTTGCTCTCTCTCTAAAAATGATTTACAGCGTGTTTTTAGTAGTAAGAGTTTCCAAAAGGCTTTTGGATGTCAAAGCAGTGCTATTAATCTTTTTATTAGCATTTTGAAAAATGGCATGTGTTGCCTGATTGGTAGATATTTTTTAGCATTTTCCTTTTCTATAGAGGATTATCACTTTGACCCCACTGTTTTTTAGCATACTCTAGCTCTATAAGTTTTGTATAAAAAGGCCAGAATCTAATCTCAGTTACACAGTTGAATTAATCTGAATCTGAACTGGTGTGACTGAGTAAAATCTGGATCATTGTTTCAAAAGACTTCACATGGCAGTTTGCTTTGCATCCCATAGACAGTTTTTTTTTTTCAGCAAATACATTATTCTTTCATGTAGCTCCACACATTGGCTTTTTAAAATTAAAATAAAACAGTACAATTCCTTTCATTAAAGCACAAACTAACAGAACACCCTATTTTTTTCTACATGCTGTGACAAAAAAGAAATTGCAAGTAAAATTTAATATTACAGTTCCATTTAGGAGCGCTGAGCCACATTTGGTTCTCAGCTATACCACTTATTTCAGTAGAGTTACTGCAGATGAATAACAGGGTACATGACAACAGAATTTGACTTGATATATTAATTTTTATGAAACCACTATTATATGCTATTATATTATTTTAAATTTATTAACAATCCACTTTGTAACAGCCTTTGTGTTATAAAATGCATTGTTTATATATTTTGAACAGACAAGAAATATAACCAGCTTCTACGAAGCACACTGGGACTCATTTCTGCAGTTCTGCTCATATGAATAATCTTTACGCACACACATAACACCACTGACTTCCATAAGTCTACTCATGTGAGTAAGGCTGGGCCTAACACCTTTACACAAAATGTCCATTAACTTCAGTGAACATACTCACATGAGAAAAGCAAGCAAGATTTGGCCTTGCATAAGGATTGGAGATTTTGGCTTGCAAAAGTGTAGGTATGCTTAGTGCATGATTTTAAATAGCTATAAAGTTTTGAAGTACTATACTGTATTTCTAACGCTCTTGTGTATCCATAGGTTTCTTACAGTAGCTTTGTGACATATTGATTATAATGGCATGTATAGGCATTTAAATTTGACCCCTTTTGGAGGCAAGGTTCTAAGCCACCCACCCAGGGGAGCTTGTTTCGCCTGACCCAGAAGAACCTTGATCTTTCCTGCCTGTGGGGCTAGAGGAATTTTTTGTCCCCAGTTATTATTGGGGAGGAGCAGGCCCCTGTTTGCCCTTCCCCCCATACATGTCCCTGTTGATTATTAAAAATGTTTCTGCATTGGTTGTATAAAATACATGCTTTTTTCTACAATCTGACAACACTTCCCAGACTTGGGGCCTGTGCAAAAGTTTGGAAGCAGGCACAGTAGAGGTACTGTGCACTGCTAGGCAGAAGGAAAAGAGAGGCACATAAATTTAACAAAAAAGGCTTATTTGATGAGGCTGCAAAAGGTGGTGTCAGGCAGGGTCACAAAATTAATATAAATAGAAAATATAATATAATATAATATAATATAATATAATATAATATAATATAATATAATATAAAAGTTTCTGACTTTTAAAAAATCAAGCGCCTCAGCCTCACAATCCTGCTTCAGGCAGAGCTTCCAGGTCCTTAGTTTGAAATTGTCAGCATTATTTATTTGAGCTAAGATAGTCAAGCAAGAATGCCTAAATTATACGATGCCACAGACTGCCTTGTAACATCGATAAATACCTGTGCTAGGAAAAAACAAATGAAGTGAACCATGTAAAAAGTGATGTATTAGACATGAAAAAGGGATATGTTTGAGTCAAAATAGAGATTTTAACCACAAGACATCCTTCAGGCAAGAATCAACTGCCGTATTTTGCTTTTTTGGGGAGCCTGGAGTTAAGGAAGGTAGTTGGTTTTTTTTTTTACATTTGTACTTGTGTTAGCTTTCTGAAATCATACATGTCAGTAAATATCAGATTTTGGTTAAAAATTGTGATAAACATTAAATGAACGTCTATGTGATATGCTGTGGTATTAGGTGTTCTAAGTCATGAAAATAAATGTTAGCATTTAAAAGTTTAACGTAAGAAGTGTACATGCACACAGACTACACGTTCCACATTTATCCTCTGATGATATGTGCTCAGCGTTCTTGCCCTGCAGAGATTAACGTAGGTCAGATCTGGGGCAATTAATCTGTTAAGCTGCAAGCTGGGGAATGTTTAGGCTGAAAGGAGAGCCCTGGTTAAAGGAAGCTCACATGTGCAGGAGTAGATGGGGCTTCTATAAAACCAGTGAGACGCTAGCAGAGTAGAGGGTTGAAATCACTTGTTTTTGGATAAGAGAGCGGGGTATTTAGATCCCAAAGGAAAGGTTTGGCTAGAAGGGTTGAGAATGTGAGCGTGGGATAGGCAAGGGTGCATGTGTTCCAGGAGAGTGGCGGGGGGGCCTGGGTTCCCTTCCCAGCCATTGAGTTAGTGACATAATTTGCAGTGAATTTTAAGGCTGTCTGGGTCCATGTGTTCTAACCATATAGAAAGTGGCCTTGCCAGGATGGTGCACTTTAGGGCTGCTCTTGATGTTGAGGAAGGCTATGATAATATCCCAGAAGAAAGGACTTTTTTGACTTTCCAAGAGGGCTAATCCTTGAGGGTGAGGCATTGCAGCACCTATGAAGCAAGAGAGGGGCTGGGGAGTGAGGGAGCAAGGCTGAGCAAACTTGAGAAGAGAGTGCCAGACTGAAAGAGCTAATCCCCAGATGTGGTCAGTAGGAGGCGCTCTGACAGTGAGTAGAGCCTCCTGTGACATACCCTCTTCCTCGGAGTTTGTGAGGTTTGCTGTAGATTTCATTTGGGTAAAATAAACAGTTTATTTAATTCTGTACATGGACTTTAACAAATTATTATTTTGATGCCTATATTAAAAAAACCCACAACCTTTTTCACAGGAACCCTACACTTTACTCCCAGCTCCCTCTAGGGGCAGTGATGTGTGCATGCTCTACCCTCCTGCATATGGTGCATCTCCCTTGCTTGTAGAACTCAGTCTTAGCTAGAGAGAAATCTAGCCTTTTTTAAAGTGCAGAAAGGCCTGTTAGCTGGGTCTGCCAGTGGTAAGTTAGGTTCTTCCAGAAACTTTTGCAAAGTATGAGGATTGCTATTTCCACAGAGTAGTTGTTCAGGAAGCTATGTGGTGGTGGAGGCAATGGAATTCACATCCCTCCCCAGCCTTGGAATTCTCCACCTACACCAGCCTCTGGTTAGAAAATGCAGCCGCTCCAAGATGAGTAGTCTTTAGCCTTTTGAGAGCTTTTAGGACATGGGTCCATGTCACAGACCTTCCCAGACTTGCACCAATCCATCTATCAATGGGTATATTTACACAGCAATCATGGGATGTGACTTCAGTCTGAGGAGACGCACCTGAGCTAGCTTTGATCTAGGTAGGTCAGATACCTGGAGCAGCGAGATTTGGTTGCACAGGCCTCAGAGTGGGCTGGCTGCCCAAGTAATTACCCTGGCTTCTAGCTGGATTTGTGTAGTCCATATTGAAATATCTGCTGCTGTGTCTTCATTAGTCCAGTACTTGAGCTAGGCAGATTAAAGCCCTGTCTAAACAAGTAGACTTTCAGCAGCACAGCTATACTGCTGCAGCTGTGTCACTATAAGATTGCTCATGTAGCTGCTCTGTGCTGGCAGGACAGAGCTCTCCCATTGACATAATAAAACGACCCCCACAAGCAGTTGTAACTGTGTTGGTGGGAGAAGCCATCCCATCAGCATAACACTGTGCAGACTACCATATACGCTGCTGACACTGTGTTGCTTAGGCAGTGTTTTTTCACATCTCTGAGCAATGTAAATTGTGCCAGCATAAGTGATAGTGTAGATATTGCCTGGAGTTCACCAGGGTATGTCTATGCAAGCTGCAGTCTACACTCCTGATGACCGTGGTGTAGATACCTTATGATGTTTCATGACATCACAATGGTATCTGAGTACCTTGTCCTTCTGCCCATAAAACCCCCACCTCCAAACTAGTGATGCATGGGACAAGACGTCATCACTGTTTTCATCTGTAGTATGCATTAGGAGGCATGTGATTGGCTGTCACTTGCTTTAATGGGTTGTATAATATAAGGACCTCATCTTGTCTGTGCAAGGGACTGCAGGATTGGGCTCTAAATCCAGAGAGCAGTGAAAAAAATAAGATACTTAAAAGATGTAATACAGTGCTCTCATTTCCCTAAAATAATTAGTATCTGAGGTCCTAAATGCCCGATCCAGTATGTTCCATGTAAGGTTGTACTGGGAGGGACTTAATAGTCACTTACGAGAAGCCTATTTAAAGTCACTCGTCTTTTGGTCAATTGCAGCACTTCATATTTTCTGAGCTAAATGGGAGGACTGCTGGACACCTGCTTGAGTGGCCATGTTGCACTTCCTGTTGCAGGACTCCCAGTATGGAAGATGCGTTAAGGCATGTGTAGCTTTAATTAAATTAAATTAAATTTAAAAAAGTTGCAAAAGTTCTGTGGTCAGCTAAAACTTCCTTGGTAGTTTGTATCCACCACGTAAACTTAAAGATTTTCATGGTTTCTTCCCCAAGTGAGCGCCATATACAATTGACTGAAGAATCAGCATGAAATATTGGAAAGAGCTGAAAGCACAGCTGAGCGTTTTATATCTTGACACTTTCCAAAGGGGCAGCTGTGTCACCAGAGTGAACCATCCCTGGGTTTCACCGGCTGTTGCTGTCCAATTTTTAAATCCTCAGCCATTTCACCTTTATGAATTACAGTGAGGTGTGCAGCTGTGCCATTCTAGGACTCCTAGGCCATTGTGATGTCAGAGGTGACTCAACCAATTGCTCCCAAGGGAGCTTCCTTGCACGCAATTGGTTGAGTCACCTCTGACATCACAATGGCCTGTCACATGGTACACTTCACATCATGCAGGCACACATACGCGCGCGCGTGCACGCACGTACACACACTGTAAATTAGTATAGTAGACCCCATAGCAATGAACATGTTTTGGGTAAATGGCGAGGTAGCACATGTACATATCTGTTCTACCACAGTAGATATATTTTTATTACCTGGTTATATGGGTAACAACGTGTCCAGCAGTGACATACAGTAAGGGGTACATCATTCTCCTAGTCCATTCAGGGACCTCAATGGGGGCACTTTTTTCATCCCTATTGGACCGGTCACTTATATTGCCCCTAATTACCAAATGTTTACATGGATATGATCACAACTGCAAGGCATTGTTTTAGTTTTCCTTAATATGAACCAGCAGGGGCGTTGCTGCCCTGGGGAATGACCCAGGGCACTGGCCCAGGCCCCACCCCCTGCCCGCAGGCCATGCCTCCAGCCGGAGACAGGGCAGGGAGTGGCAGCCGTGGCCACAGGGTCGCCCGGTCTTTGAAGGGGCCGGAAGTGGCTGCCGCTGCTGTGGGCAGCTGGGCCCTGGGTCTCCAGCTGGGGACAGGGCCGGGAGCGGCAGCTGCGGCCACAGGCGGCTGGGCCCCGGATCTCCAGCCCGATCCAGCCAGAGACTGGGAGAGGCGGGGCCCCGCCAGGACCCGGGGCACTGGAGCCAGCATTTGGGGCACGGGCCCTGTGTGCCAGGCGCCAGTGACGCCCCTGTGAACCAGACTGTTAATGTTTAATTCATGTTTACTTATCTCACTGGGGTTAAAGGGAATTGTACAGACAAAAAGGATGAGTTTGCAAGATGTGGAGTGCCTTCAAATCTCATTTAAAAAATAACAAGGAGTCCTGTGGCACTTACTAACAGATTTATTTTTTGCACGAGCTTTTGTGGGAGAAAATCCCACTTCGTCAGATGCTTTGAAGATGAGGGAACTTACAGAATGGAAAGAAAATGAATGCAAGGGAGTGTAAAACGTGGAATCAGGTCATACAGTAACAGCAAATCAGAGCACAAAAGCTCATGCAAAAAATAAATCTGTTATTCTTTAAGTGCCACAGGACTCATTTTTGCTGGACTACAGTAACACGGCTGCCCCTTTGGAACTTCAAATCTCATTGACTTCCTTCGCAGTGATGGGTTTTCAGCACTTGGTAGGACCAAGAACAGAACAAGGGCTTGTTACATTGACCCTGTGTATTTTTGCCATCTATGCACTGTTAAGCATTGTATGTATTGTCAGGACTGATGATACATAGTTATTTTTTAGAATTGGAGATTGGCCATCCTATCCTAAGATAAACTAGTCATCTAGGATTGCCTGCTTTGGGAAGCTAAAAGAGCTTTGTGACTACTATACTGTACCACATATGAAAGAAAACACTATATGGAAAATATGTGGTAAGTGGTAGGGCAAAATGTTTGTGCGCATCGCAACAATCTAGTAGGATAAGAATTAGAGGGTATACTGGGGCAACTTCAGGCTGCGTAATTAATTAAATGGAGGTAGTTGAGGAAGTGAGCCCACTGAGGCTTTGAATTCCCCACCCATGCACCAAGGAGCTGATTCCTGGAGTCCTGCAGGTGCAAGAAACCCACTGAGAAAGCTGCCTCCTTTTTGTTTAGCTTAAAGTTTGTCTGACTCTGTTTGGGGAGCCCTGCCTTTCCTACTCACAGCAATGGCTTTATCTCAGTCAGTAACTTAGCTTAGCTACTTGGGGCCTGAGTGGAGAGTTCAAAACTTCAACAAGCTCTCTGCCCACAGCTACATCTCTTTAAGCATGCACCCTAAGCCTCTTGCCATGTTCTGCCTGGCGATTTATCATCTTAATCTTGTTCTTTGCAATGAATGCATGTTTTGCCAGCACCACGTAGGTGTCAGATTGTATAACCCATAGAAAATTTGGCACTGCATAAATAATTGTTCTGTAACTTACATATCTATTCATTTTCTATATCTATAGAAACTCAGTTTTCTCAAAATGTAGCGCTTCTCTGTACTAGGACTGTTTGTTACACATCTGTTTTTAATTCTTAATGATTACAAAGGCTTCAACATTAAAAGGTGAAAAAAGCTTCCTATGAAACGTACTGTCTTCCCTTTGTAGCTCTATTTATTATGGAATGAAGTCGGCTTGCAAAAATTGCAATCACAAGTCGTGGTGATAAAGAGAATGTCCTGACATTGCAGTTTGAATCTGGTTTTGGTGCATAGAAAGTGCAGTCGTGATCACTCAGACAAAGTTCAGTACAAATGAGGTGTCACTGCAGAATACCAGCTGTAATAACCAAGAGCATTTTTAACTGGGGCTGAGGTCTATGCTGGTGCCTTAGTCATTCAGCTGAGCATTCACATAGAGCATGTGACCAGTAGTGGTGAACACTGACAGATATTTGGGCATATGCCAGTATCAGCCATCGATCTAAGTTCACCTCTGGTTCCATGACACTTCTTATACAATTATACTGTCAGTTCCGTTCATCTGCAGTTACAGCATATTTCACATTTCTGGTAACATTGCCCCCCTGCCCCCAAGCCGCATTTAAACTGCAGTGATTCAGTTCAAGCAGCTATATGTTTAGCACCATGCACGTGCAAGTTCCCATTGATGCTAATGCAACTCAGGTGATTAAATCCCCATACAACTCACAGAAGATTCACCCACGTTGCCTAATCATTGTTAAGCATTGAAAGCACATTGAAAAGTCACTGATTTTGACCATGGTTATTACTACACCAGATTTATGACAGATATTAAGCTTGTAACCCAAGAAAAACTGCAAACTCAACCAAAGCCTTTAAATAAAATCTTGTCCAGTAAGACTTCAAACTCCAGGTTAAACTGTTGAACTGCAGCATTTCTCCACTGAGATTGTGACTCATGTGCGTTACAGTTGGCTCTAGGCCTAGACTAGAGGAGTGTCCATCCAACCTGGCATGACTGAACTTCATTTCCATGTGTAGCTACAAGTATTGTAAGATCAACTTTCTATTTTCATTAGAAGCAGAAAGTATCCTTGAGAAGCTTTATAATCTTCCAGGTTAGCATTCTTAACTAAAAATGTTTTGCCTTCAAAGTGTTCAAGTGGTTAATCCACAGTCCACATTGTTGCTGTTGAACTGTTAAGACCCACTGGAATCCCTTTGCTTAGTGTGGTTCCTTTTTTCTGAAAGTTGTATCATGGTGTACTTGATCATGCAGTTTTCACAGGCCCATGGTGAGATCGTGTTGCACACAGAAAGGACTGCAGGGTTTGGGTACTTTAGATCAGGAATCCTGAGTAGTTCTTTGGAACTGTACCAAATTAACAAATTCGGCTGGAGATCATGAATAAAATCTTTTGAAGTATTTAAATGATTTAGGTGCATATGTGTCACTGAATTTCTATGGAATTTAGATACTTAAAAACTTTACTTTGAGGTTTACCTCCTGGAGTATTGTGATCGTTCTGTCTCAAGCATCAGAGGGCAAAGCTAACCCTCTGGCCCCAGCCAGAGTTTTAGACCTCTGAACCCCCAGGTGGTCCTGTGGTCCTCAGGGAAATGTCACAGATTTCTTAAACAGCTAAAACCGGATTCACTGCTCTCTCAGCAGTTACTTCTAAACTGTGCCCTCTCATGGTACATTGTGAGAGTAGAGAGGTTCATCCATGCCACTCCTTCATCATCATGCTTACTAATTAAGACTGTCCTCTGCAGGAAAGTGGATGGATGATAGCGGACTGCACTTATCTGTGTGAACACAATGTATGCACAAGTACAGAGCTATAAAGCAAAATAATGCAATACTGGTATCAGTCAAAGTTTTTTCTTACCAGAATGGGAGACCATCTGCACAGGGTCAGGTTGTTTCCCAAGAGGCCAGAGTCACCAACAGAGAAAGATGCCCTTTAGTCATTCAAATCACAAGCCAAAGAATTCTATCCTGTGTTGATTTGGTATCCTAGAAATCCAACAACAGACACTCTAACATATGCAACATCTAGTGGCCTGAAGAGATCGAGCCAGTGTGACCAGCAGTTACACAAGAGAGCCCTAAAGGAATTACAGTGCTTTGGTTAAACACTGAGCAGTTACCCTTGGCACTTCCTGAGCACATGCATATACAAATAAACCAGCATTCGACCACAACTGCACTCACGCTCAACTGAAAAAAAATCTCCCTCACTCACAAGATTAAAGCCAAACCAAGTGGACATTTGCATTTAGGGTTTTCCTTGAACTTCCCATCCCCACAATTTTTTTAAATCGTTTTAGGAATTGGTGTCTTTAGTTTATCCCATAGCTCTCACTTATAGAGCTACCTTGAAGTATTAGTAGAAAAAACATACAAACCCACATTAATCCTTGATGTAACACCGTTGAATTTGGCTAGTTTTCCTTTTGGTTCCAAAGCCAGAGGATCTGGAGGGTGTGGTAAGCATTCAGTCATGCAAAGAATGTGTGTCTGTGTAAAGTGATACCAATTAAATGTTATATTTTTAACAACAATAAAAGGTCATGTGTTTAAGTCACTGGACTGGAGTACAGGAGATGTGGTCGATTTTCTTATTGTGCCATAGAACTCCCTGTGTGAGCCCTGTGCATATCACTTTATACCTCAATTCTCATCTGTAAAATGTGAGTAATTCTTTCTCCTGCCCTTTGTCTGTCTTATTTGCTTAGAATGTAAGCTGTTTGGAGCAGGCACTGTCTCTTGCTGTGTGTTTAGAGAGTATCTACTTCTGGACAAGTGTGATCTCAGTTGGGGTCTCCAGATAATTTTGTAATACAAGATTGGGGAAGGTAGAGGGAAGTATTTGAAAGAGGGGGGAGAAAGATCCAAGTGAAAATAATAGCACAGTATAGATTGAGCCCAAACTGCAAATTCAGATCTGGACCTGACTTTGAGAACCTAAACATTTTAAGATGTTTGGATCTAGGATTTTGATTCAGCCGATTACTGGCATAGGAGTAGACAATGAAATTTTGAACATGACTCTTATTTCCAAATACCCTTGAGCTTTATAGGTGTTCAGATCCTGGTGTGTTGCTTTGGCTTGAATAAAATACAGGAGATGTTCCAGTTTGAATAATTGAGAGAAATTAGCTCCATCCAGTCAAGTTCCTCAAATTTCCCTTCTAAAGCATGGAGTAATAAAAGCTAGGGAGATTAATCCAAAAGCATAGTCGCACAAATGGTAAGAATGTCTCTATAGGTATACAGCAATAATGCATCCAGGCACTCAATATATCTGTAGCATCTCTTGGGATGCCTACACTACAGCAGAGCACTTTAGCTATGAATTCATAGACAACAGAGGAATGAGCCACAGTACAGAGACTTGTGTTAGTTTTGCTTGAACTAGCCCACTAAAAATAGGAATGTGGACATTGTGACTTGGGCAGCAGCTTGGGCTCTCAGCTGCCCTGACCCCTTGTCTGTGAGCTCTGTTGGCTAGCCACAGTCTCTGCCTAAGCTGCAGTTTTCCGAGTGCTAGTTTTAGCACATTGTCTAGTCCACATCTGTCTTCCTGGCCTGGGAGGCTCACTGGCTGCTGCAGTGTAGACATACTGTCCTATCTGAGCATAGCTTAAAGGCTTGCACTGAGACCACTTCTGAGAAGAGAGCCAGGCCAGGGGTTCAAGCTGGGGAGGGCTGGTTCTGGATTTAGCAGGTTCCTGTCTAAAATAACAGATGCGGATTCCTGCAGTGAGACAATTTCACCTCCTTCTGAGCCAGAGGGGAAGGAGCCACCCTCCCTACCCAAGTGGGCAGAGCAGACCAACCTCACCTCTCCCATTGGAACTGGGTGGGCAGGAGAGGAAATATAAAAGGCAGGACCTCCAGCTTTGCTGTGGTTGAGACAGTGGGGGAGACGGATGCATCTGACTTGCTCCAGCCTGCTTCCTTTGCACATGGGTCCAGAGTTGCCCTTCCCACTAGGAAGCCTGGGCTTGCAGGGGAACTGCCAGAACTGTCACTGCATACCTGCCCCCTGGTGACTGAAGATACTTCCTAGATCCGGTACACATCAGAGGGGGTGGTAGAAAATATGCCGGGGGCTGCTGACTGCAATTTCGCTGTGTTGAGGCTTGTGTTCTGGTTGGATTCTCTGCTGACCTAGTGGTGGCGTAGTCTTTCAGTGTTACAGCCCTGGAGTGGGCAATGGTGTTTGGAGGGCCTGTGTCCCCTGCCATCCCTTTTTGGGGTAGTAGCATCCCACCATAGATCAGGAAGCCTGCGTTTATCCGTCCTTTACTTGAGGCAAGACCCTAACCTCTAAACTGCTAGACTGCCCCCCTGCTTTAAGGTTGGTGGTCCTCTAATGGCCTGTTGGCTAATTTTTTCCTTGTCCAGGTATGGTGATATAGGGAGGTTGTATGACCTGTCACTGAGCTAGAAAGGGAAGGTGGCAGCCACCTGACTATAGTTCTCATCAACTCTCTCACAACCTTATACTAAGGTCCCTCACACTGCTGAACTATCCATGACCTTCCCAACCCTTCTCTGCCTCCTGCCAGTGTTTGAGTGGTTCTTTGATTTCTGATGAGTATCCTGGGAAGGCAAGAGAAGCTGATGTGATTTTCCAAACATGAAGCAGGAGAGAAGAGTTTGGGAATTCAACTTCTGCCACAAACCACCAGACCCAAAGTCAGGAAGGCCCACAGATGGGGGACTGGCATGTCACTTTGAAAAGCAGAATTATGGCACATAATGTGACTGCCTAGGTGGTGTAAGTTTGTTGTATTCAGGCAGCAGCACTGTTGAATCATTTGAGTTATACAAATGAAATAACATTGGTGGTGGAGGGAGCACTTTACAAATGCAATAGTGCATTTATCTTGTTACTTAGCATTACTAGGCCTAAAGCAGCTGAGGTTCTCATCTTAAAATCTGTTATAAGTAAATTAATAAGGAAGTAGGAGCAGGTCCCAGTAGCAGGGAAAGTTAATGTTGTGATTACAGAGAAGAGCATCGATAGCTTCCATAATGTTCAGTGTCTGACACTGTCTGGAAGCAAAGTTTACTGTGTAATGGAACAGCTGAGGTTAGTTCTCTTTCAGCTTGCTGCTGGGCCACGTAATGAGTATTACTGTCATTTCATTTCTCTTAACTTGACCATCTAGCTGCACCCTGAATCAAAAGCCCCTGTGTAAGCGCACACAAGTACTGTGTGTGTTAGAAACCTGCCTTTCTCTTGAGCATGATAAACAGCAAGAGGAAAATGTCACCCATATAATGAGTTTGAATTCTTTAGCCCTAGGCAACACTTCCCCACAATTTCTGTATGTACGTTTATTTTGGTGGGGAGCAATGTTGTTGGTTGCCTTTAAAAGCAATGTAATCATTTATTAATTCATGGGCATAGACAGTAAGTGATAGGGTATATTTGGCCTTTGTGGCTCCCTACAATAGTGGTTCTCAACCCCTGTGTCCAGACATATTACTGTTTTGCCACATAGTGGTAAGGGTGTTGTGGAGAACCAGAGAGATGCCTGGATTTGGCCTGGGGGATGTGGCCTGGCGTGTCCTGTAGGGTTGCGATATGCCATCAAATGTGTCATGACCTGCAAAAGATTGAAAACCTCTGCCCTACAGGATGACCTGCAGTCCTACTATGCGCTGTCCCACAAAGCAACAAAATGACAGGAGAGAAGCCGTAAAGGTCAGTCCTTCAGGCCTGCCTAGAGAGGCTGTGACCTGTCCATGGCAAGGGCAGCCCACCTGAAAATGCGAGGGTCAGGGTAGGCTGCAAGAAGGAGAGCAGATTCTCTCAAATTAGTGGCTAACTCTGAATTTTGTGACTGGTTGGTGACTTTAACTGTGCTCCTGATTTCCCACACTGTTATCAAGCAGATACAACAAAAAATACACAGCTCCATTTATTACATTTCACTCTCTGGCTCCCAGTCAGCAACTGGGACCAGTAAAGAGACCAAAATGTTTTCCTGTTCCTCAAAGGGTCAGCCATATTGCTAGATCAATAGAACTTTGGATCTTACCCAAAATACCATGCTGCCAGCCAATCCGTTAATAACTAAAACTAAAGCAAGGAAACTAATAAGAAGGGAGATGTTAAATGGTCAAAGCAATCAGATAGATACAAATGACTTCAAAGTCCAGATATCAGATTCTCAGTAGAATTGTGGAGTTTGCAGGCTTATGTATTCCCTCTGGTGTACATCCAGTATCTGGATGAATCTCAGTTCTTTGTTTCAGAGCTTCCTTTGTAAACAAGTTGATCCAAAGGCAGGAAGCAGGAATGAAGACAAGATGGAGATGGTGAAGTTGCACTTTATAGTCTCTAGTCTACCGTGTGGCTTGATTTAAGCATTAAACTTACAGCATATGGCATCAGGAAAAGCCACTTGCAGTTCTGATCACAGTCATGTCCCTCTATGCCCTGTTGACTCCTAGGTGCTGTCCTAACTTCTCTCCCTGAGCTCACTGTAAACGTAATGGCCCTTGATGACCAAGGAGTCTGGTGGCACTTTTGAAGACTAACAAATTTATTTATCACAATAGCTTCTGTGGGAGAAAATCTGAAGTGGAACTTTTCTCCCATGAAAGCTCATGCGATAAATAAAGTTGTTAGTCTTGTTAGTCTTTAAAAGTGCTATCAGACTCCTTGTTTGTTTTGCTGAACTAGACTGACACAGCTATCCCTTTGGCCCTTGATGAGTCATCAGAGCTGACACTATTCTGTTTGGGGGGGTGCACCTAGTAGCTCAGCAGAAGTGTTTGGATACAGATCCGTATCACACGTATCCATAAATGTCCAGTACAAAGATGATACATACGTAAACAAGTGGACAAATTGGCAAGAGTCCAGTAGAGGGCAACAGACATGATTAGGGGCTGGAGCATATGACTTATGAGGAGTGGCTGAGGGAGCTAGGCTTGTTTAGCCAGCAGAAAAGAAGAATATGGGGGGATTTGATAGCATCCAGGGATGTTGCTGCACTGGGCCTGAGGCGCTGCGACCCCCCCTGCCCTGGCAGCAGCAGGGTTTGGATGCAGGCTGGGGTCAGCAGGTGACTATGGGAGGGGCCAGATCTGGTCTGGGGCCATCTGCTGCCAGCCAGCAGCAGCAGGGGCTGGATCTGGGCTGAGCTGCTGGCAGGAGGAGCCCAATTCGGCTTCCAGAGCAGACCCCAGGACAGGATCAGGCCCTGGGGTGGGGCTGTGCAGCAGAGGGCGTGGCTCAGGCCCCGACCCTTTTTTTTAAGGCAGTGATGCCCCGATAGCGTCCTTTAATGACCTAAAAGTGGATCCAGGGGGGATAGAATGAGGCTGTTCTCAGTGCCAGTAGGTAGTAAAACTAGGTGCAATGGTCTCAGGTTGCAGTTGAGGAGTTCTAGGTTGTATATTAGGAAACCATCCCTTGCTAGGAGTGTGGTGAAGCCCTGGAATGGGTTACTTAGAGAGGTGGTAGGATCTCCATCCTTAGAGGTTTTAATGGTGCGGCTTAACAAAGTCCTGGCTGGGGTGGTTTAGTTGTGGTTGATCTGCTTTGAGTGAGGGAAGGATTTGATGACCTCCTGAGGTCCCTTCCAACTTGAATATTCTTTGATTCTATAAACAATATTATCATTCTTAGCAAATTATAACCTTTCCAGTGGTATATGTTGTGGGAGTCATTGCAATGTTTGTCATTTTGTTATTAAATAATGGTCACCCCTAATGTGGACAGCATCTTAAAGGCCTCACAGAAGCAGACGCTTAAGCACAGCAGGCTCAGATAAAAGCTGCTGCTGGGCCTTAGTAGCTTAGTTCCTGGCAGGACCAGTGTGGGGCAAGGTGAGGTGCTCCTCTCTGGTTAAAGGTTTTTAAGGGGCAGCCAGAGTTTGGGTCTGGCAGCACTTTGCACCACTGGGTTTGCATGGAGAGAGTAAGATAAGGGGGGAGCTGAAGGGGATGGAGAGGACAAAGGCCAAGGAAGAAGCTCCAATGAACTGAAGTAAAACAGGATATGGCTGCTGTAGATAGGATCCTTGCACTGGAGCCCAAAGTATTGGGCAGATCACAGTGGGGGACAGGGCTTATCTGAGAGTCCAAACAAAGGGCTGAATGTAAAGAGCCCAGAGCTGGGACTGAAGACCCTAGTGAGGGCCACACTAGTGTTCACTTATTGGTTCCTTTAGTATCCTGGAAAGGGATCATTTGGACTTTGTGATTCAGTTGGAGGGCCAAGCCACTGAAGTCACACCAATGTCAGCCGGCAGGCTGCAGGGGATATCAGAAGTAGAAAAAGAACTACCTTACCACACTCAGCAGCTAGAAAGCACTCAGATGATGAATGCCTCCATTACGCAGTGGTGTTGCTAGAGTCTTCCAGGCTGATCTGTTAGTGTGCCTCAAACCTGAGCTATCAGAACCACCTCCAGAGTTTGAGGAGAAAGTCCAAGTTGCCAATTAGTTTGAGTGTGATGCTGGTTTTTGTGACTGCAAGAGCTGCAGTGAGGGAAAATAAGTATTTGTGTGCATTTCTTTGGATTTTCCCTGGTGAGTACATAGAGCAGCATGAGGGCATTTCCAAAATGTATTTGAAAGTGTCTTGCTTGGGTACATTTGCCAGATCCTACAGGCGCAGCAGTTATCATTCATTAATAGTGCTAATTGCTGCTCAGACAGTTCAGTGGGCTGGCTATATGGATTGTCTGTGGCAAGAAGCAGATACACATGAAAAACAGAATTCAAGCTAATCTCGATTTTCTGTCACTGTTTGCTTTCAGAGTGAAAGCAATGTCTTGTTACCTTGTGCCTCACAGAAAATGGGAGAAAAGAAACTCATTAACCTCTCCAGAACATGTCTCCAGGATTTTTGAAAGTACTGAGTTGGACATTAACTCTGCCCTTCCTTACACCTGTGCAACTTCTGATTTCCATGTGGCCACATAGGTACAACACACGACAGAGTATTGTCTTTAAACATTCTCCTTTCAACCAATGATATGGTTCTTGACTATGAGAGAAGTCAGAGTGTAAAGTACTGCACTTGTGGAGTAAAAGTCAAACACGCAAATAGAAAATGGAGATGAACTGGCTAGGCTGTAGTATTGCTGAAAAGGATCTGCGGCTGTGGTGGATCACACGTTGAATGAGTCAACAGTGTGGTGCAGCTGCAGAAAAGCTAATATCACCCTGGGGTGTATTAAAAGGAGTGTTGTATGTAAGACATGGGAGGCAATTATCCCACTCCTCGGCACTGTGAGGCCTCAGCTGGAGTTCTGAGTCCAGTTTTGGGCACACTTTTTAAGAAAGATGTAGACAAATTGGAGACACTCCAGAGGACAGCCATAAAGATGAGAAAAAAGAGAATTTAAAAGACTGGAAAAAAAAAGGTTAAAAAGAGAGTATGTATAATCTTGAGGAAAGGAGTGGAGGATCTGATAGGTCCTCAAATATGTAGAGGACTGTCATAAAGAGGACTGATCAGATGTTTTCCATACCCATTGAAGCTGGGACAAGAAGTAATGGGCTTAATCTGCACCGAAGAAGAGTAAAGTTAGATATTAGGAAATGCTTTCTATTTATAAAGATAGTTTTAAATCCTGGAAGAGGCTTCTAAGTAATGTGGTGGAATCCTGTCATTGCAGGCTTTTTAGAACAGGTTAGACAAACATCTGTCAAAGGTAATCTAGGCATACTTGATTTGATCTCAGCACAAGGAGCTGGTCTAGAAGATCTTTCGAGGTGCTTTCCAGTCCTACATTTCTATGATTCTGTAGCCTTGGAAAGCAGTGGCATGGAATGAGAGGTACATATTTTGACTCTGGCCAAAGGGAAGTGGGTAAACAAGGAAGTTAAAACTGAGTGGCATAAGAGTCATCTGGTAAGACTCTGGGTAGTGTGGACTCCTTTGGCAGCTCCAAGTACAGCACTGAACTCACTGCCTGAGGGAGAGAGGGGATATAAAGTAACTTTATATCACCTTTGCACTTCCTGGTTGAGTCTGGAACATCTCCCACTGGAATGTGGAAAGCCCTATGAGCCTGTCTAAATTATGGCAGCCTGTTTCTGGCTTCCTATGGACAGCATCTCTGCCCAGAAACTCCACAGTGCGCTGTGCTGTCGCCAGCCCCTGACATTCCTCTTTCAGCCTGCAAGGAAAGAAAAAGGAGAGAAATGAGGGGGAATGACCCAGAAAAAACATTAACCAAAACAAAAAGGTTGTGACAACTAATTCCAGGCACAATCTTTTCTATGAAAGTGTTTTGCTAGAAATTTTTGACTAGCTGTGGTTTTGAGAGAGTAGGTTCAGATTGTGCATAGACATCCCTGGTCCTATGTCTTAGAATCATAGTCTGTCTATAGTGATGGTGGCAATTTCACCACGTCAGTTGGCCCTTCAGGGAGCAGATCATGGCGAGTATGAACTCGCCACACCACGCCCGGAAGTCGAACCTGGAAGTTCTGGGGGTCAGAGGGCATAGGGGAAAACTGACCACAAGGGATTTGTGGTCAACTTTTCCCTGTTGGGTACTGGAGGCTTAGAAAGTTGCTGCTGGTTACGCAAGAAATTGTATGTTTCTTCTGTAACTGGAGGTCAACAGTGGCTGAAAAGCCCTCAAATGTAGACTAGGGCATAGACACTGGAAGGGATCGTGAGAGGTCATGGAGTCCAGTCCCCTGCACTCATGGCAAGACCAAGTACCATCTTAAACCATCCCTGACAGGTGTTTGTCTAACCTACTCTTAAAAACCTCCAGTAATGGAGATTCTACAACCTATCTAGGCAACTTATTCTAGTAGTTAATCACCTTGACAGTTAGGAATTTTTTTGTAATTTCCAACCTAAACCTCCCTTGCTATAATTTAAGCGCATTGCTTCTTGTCCTATCATCAGTGGTTAAGGAGAATAATTTTTCTCCCTCCCCCTTGTAACAAACTTTTTAAGTACTTGAAAACTCTTATCATGGCCCCTCTGTCTCCGCTTTTCCAGACTAAGCAAACACAGCTCTTTCAGTCTTCCTTCATAAGTCAAGTATTCCAGATCTTTAATCATTCTTGCTCTTCTCTGGATTTTCTCCAGTTTGTCCACATCTTTTCTGAAATGTGGTGCCCAGGGCTGGACACAGTACTCCAGTTTAGGCCTAATCAGTATAGAGTAGAGAAAAAATTTACTTCTCATGTCTTTCCTACAATACTACTGTTAATACATCCCAGAATTGTGTTTTCTTACACTGTTGACTCATATTTTTCTTGTGGCCCACTGACACCCAGATCCCTTTCCTCAATACTATTTCCTAGGCATTCATTGCCTGTTTTGTATATGTGAAATTGATTGTTCTTCCCTAAGTGGAGTACTTTGCATTTGTCTTTATTGAATTTAATTCTGTTTACCTCTGACTGTTTCACCAGTTTGTCCAAATCATTTCGAACTGTGATTCTGTCCTCCAAAGCACTTGCAACCCCTCCCAGCTTGGTATCATTGGCAAACATAAGTATACTCTTTATGCCCATGGCCCGCCTACAGCATTTTGGCACCTAAGGTGGGGAGCTCATATGATGCCCCCTTACCCCCTTGTTTGGGCTGAAACTTTGAAAGGTCTGAATTCTGCCTTCTTTGTGTTCCACTCCTCTCATGGTACTCCCCTGCTACCTACCCCAATAAAAGAGAACTAACAACTTAAAATGCCTTGTTCAGAATTTCAAGTAACTTTCAAATGCCTGAACAGCAAATTTAACTTTTCTTGTCTGCATAGTAAACACTGGCATTTTTATCTGTTTGAACAATGAAAGTGGTGCTTTCTGTGCCGTCTTGGTAGCAAAGATTTAAATGCTTCCTGAAGGTCCACAGCCTGGGCCAGCTTGTGCTGTTTTGAGATGATTGCAAGGCCAACCAGCCTCTCCTGTGTCATTGTTGAGCACAGATGTGTTTTCATTAACTTCAGCTTGGAGAAGCTGCGTTCTTCACTGGCAACTGTTTCAGCAAGTGTTAGAAGTATGCACAGAGCAACAAAAGAATCTGGAAGGAGGGTGGTCATCTCAGTTGCACACATATATTCCAGAACAGCCTTTGGAGTTGATCCTGCCTGCTTAGATAGAAAAGCTTTACTTCCTTTCTTTTTCTAAAGGCAGCCCCAGAGGGGCATTTTTTCTTTCATTCATGAGTGCTGTTCTGTGCCAGTGATAGTGGCTCTTAACACCCAGTTGAAGGGGATAGATAAGCAGGCTGGTAGCAGGGCCTGAGTGAGGGAAGCATCTTAAGGACCTAACTGGCTCCTACTACTTCAGCTGGGTGCCTGTTCTCCTGAAGTTGCTTCAGGGAAGTTACAGGAAACAGGAAGCTCCCTGAGAAGCTGGCATCAATCAGTCCAGGCTCCTGGGTTTGCTACAGAGGTACATAAGAGGCTCCCCCTTCTCTCTCTCCCTGCAGCTCCTGCTGCTTTCTGTTATTCCTTCTCTCTTGTCTGCATGTTATGTATCTTGTGCCCTCCTTCCTGCGGCACAGCACTCCATAACTTCTGTGCATCTAGAGCAGAGAGGATACATATGCAAAAGCAGCAGACACAATTTTCTACACTCTGGGTCCTAGTGGCACCCCCCCCCCCCAGTATGGCACCTGAGGTGGCCGCCTCAGTTCACCTCATGGTAAGGCCAGCTCTGGCTATGACATCATTCCAATCACTGATGAAAATATTGAACTAAACTGATCCTTTGCCTTGTTATACCCTTCCATTATGATCGTGAACCATTGATAACTACTCTCTGGGAGTGGTTATCCAACCAGTTATGCACCCATCTTATAGTAGCTCTGTCTAGATTGTTCTTCTCTATTTTGTTAATAAGAAGCTGATGTGAGACCACATCAAAAGCCTTACTAAAATTCAGATATATCACATCTACCACTTCCTCTTCACCCATAAGTCTTCTGTGTCCCTGGCTTGCTTACATTGTTGTGAGTGATGCCAAACTATCGCAGTGAATGGAGGGATGCAGAGGCCTCTCACAGGCTTTCTGTCCGCTCTCCTTCAATCCTCACATAAGTCCAGTAGACTCTTATTCCTTCAATTGGGTTGTGTTAGGATTTGCCCCCAAGTTCTGTAACTTATGGCTGCATATTCAGTTTCAGCAAGGGCCTATATTTTGGATGAGGAGTACATCTGAATAGTGGTAGCATTAGGTACCTGCAATTCATGTGGCTGTGGGGGGGGGGGGAGTGGGAGTCTGAGTCTGAGGCATTGAGGTGGTCTCCTGAAAACCAGATCTGGCCCACCACTTGGGGCTCAGTATGGTGTTTTCCATACCGCGCATCCCAGCACACACTGTAAATGTGAGGCCATGTGGCATAGAGGATGGCATTTGTGGAGCCTGCTGGTGAAGTCATTGGTAGGGGTCCCAGAAGTGAGTTTTGAAGGGTGTTTCTGGGGACAAGCATCGCCACTGCATCTGAATGGTTTGTTTGTTCCCTGAATATACATGTGATAGTCTCAGCTAGGAGAGGCCTAGCTGCTAGAGCATGCTGCCCAAATTTAGCCTGAGAGGCCTCTTGTCCAAGGTTCAACCAATACAATCCCTTTTCATATCCTATCTCTATCCACTCTGCTTTTGTCAAACTATGTGCCATTGGTGATTCCTCTTTAGTTCTCCCCTTCCAGTCTAAAGTTGTTGCAGTGAATCTTGGGTCTTTCATAATTGGTAGTGAGCTAATCTGGAGAGGGCTCAATTAATTAATTCTTGTCTACATTGGGCACTACATATTAAAACTCACTATCTGTAATAAAGAGAGGGATTTAAGTCCAGTTTGACTGGTTTTGAACTTTTACCTGTGTATCTGCCTTTTTCTGTGGATCTTCTTTGCAGCCAGACTGTTGAATTGCTGAAAGCATGATGTCACTTATTTACATGTATGTCTGAAGGGCATATTTGGCTCTTAATGCCATCAAATCCCAGAAGCAGCGGGAACTGAGATGACAGCCAAATGAGATATGGCCTGATAAATTAATTATTGATAGTCCTGCTGATTTTCCAACTCTCTGAACTAGTTAAAAAGCAGGCCTATAATACAGGGCAGTCTGAGCGCACAGAAATTGTTCACTTATGTCTGAAGAAGGCCACTTTCTCCCATAAACCCTACTTTCTGGCCTAAAACAATATACACTGGCTTGGATCTGTTTCTTCTTTGCATTCCAAGCCTTAGTCTGGACCATCATGACTACAGCTTTTCTCTCTATGAGTGTGGTCTATAATAGAAACTCTTGGTGATTTCTGGGTTAGCTGAGCTTAGGGGACAGGGGGATAAGAAACTACAGTTCTCTCCTTAAGGACATTTCCCCTCATTTGTCTAAATACAATAACAGCTTTTTTTCTTTTTTAAAGAAGCCTGGGAAGCAGTTAGGGCTCAGAATTCTGCTATTATAAGAAATTAAACAAAAATGGCATTAGAGAACCTAATATGAAGAAAGAACTTGTCAGGAACACTTTAGCTGACAGTGAAAGGGTTTGTTTGCTTGCATACTTGGGAGGAAATAAAATATTTCTCTACAGCTTTGCAGACTTGGACCTAATAGTATTGTGCAAGGGTGGGACAATCCGGAGAAGGGAGCTGGCAGGATACGACCACTGTGATCCCTTCCAAGTTTGACTTGAAATGGACTCCCTGACTCTTTTTGAGGGAAATTCAGTTTGCATAGTTGCCTGACCCTGATGCTCCCCTTTGAATAGAAGCATTCTTCTTATGGCTGAATCTTATTGCACGCCCACCAGTGAAGCTTGTGTTTGGTACTGGGTTGATACCGAATTTGGAACTGGGAATAGGCCTGAGCCCTGAGGTAACCAAAGAATCCTGGCCTCAGAAGAGGAAGTTGGTTTTCTTTCTAAACTTGACCTGGAATGAGGTAAAATATGTGACACTAATGAGACTTCCCACTAGCTGGGGGAAGGAGGGGTGGAATACAAAAGGAAACGAGGTACTTGGCCACTGTCTGCTGGAATTAGACACAGTGACTTAGTGGAAAGGAAATTTTCTTACTGCTTCAGCTGCACTTCAGATAATGCAATTGATATGCTCCCCTTGAGAGAAATGATCTGAGAATGGCTTCTCTCCACCTAGGGCCTAGGCTGAGCCTTTGTGTTCATATGTGCCATACAGTCAATCTGGGTCACAAGATTAATATTATTAGTACTGTCGCTATGTGACAGGGAGCTGACAGGGAGTGGGGGCTGTTTCTGCCGGCAGGGTTTTGACTGCAGAGAAGTCTGGAATTATACTATTTTGGATGCTGGGTGGAGTGACACAGAGAAGGAGCATGATCCAACCTTGATGACTGTAGTTCTTGTTCATTCCCTTCATGCTTTCATGGGCCTAAATTTCAGAGATGCTGAGTCTCTGTGACTCAGATAGGGGAGTGTCTCTGAAAAATCAGGCCTTGTGCAATTAAATCTTCTGAACTGCAAGGTCTTCAGGGCCTTCTAGAACATAAGAATGGCTATACCCGGTCAGACCAGTGATCCATATATCCCCGTACACTGTCTTCTGATGCTGGCCAATGCCAGGTGCTTCAGAGAGAATTAACGGATCAGGCAATCGTTGGTGGATCCATCCCCTGTTGTCCACTCCCAGTTTCTGGCAGCTTCTAACACATGTGATACAAATATGCATCATAGCAATACTTAACAAAGTGGCTACAGATGTGGAGGAAATAGGTTGAGCTATCTCTGTTGCATAGTAGAAAGGGCTTTGAATTGACTTACAATGTAGTTAATATAGCTCACTGGCTTAAATTAACTTTAATTCTTTTCCTGTCTAAAATATAGTTCAACCCCCTATTGACTTGCAAGCCCTCAAACTGCATTGTGTTCACTGATCCACACTGCTGCAAATATCTGAGACATGATGCCCTGCACATGCATAGATGTTGAAGTTTAGGGGTGATGCTGAGACGCAGTTGCTATGAGAACAAGTTTAGAATATCCTAATTGTTATGAGTTTCAGTTCTCAGCCACCTTCGTTTGTCTGTCATATTCAGTGATGACTGTGGAGGAGAGAAATTAACACTTTGTTACCTTAGCAGTGAGAAGCTAGTCCAGCATTTGGGGGCAAAAAGCCTGTGACAGTGTGGGTAGGAGAAGTTAGAAAGCTGCTTGATGTAATGGCATTAAAAATGGTGCTGTTGATAAGCTGCCTTTCTGTGCATATCAAGTGGCTGGATGCTCATATGTTGCAGATCTCCATTTACATCTTCTTCTGACAACTTCTTCCCAGTTCTCTACGCAATATTTTCTTTCTTCAAATTCCTTTCAAAACATCCTTATAGCACAGCTTTTGTTCTATTCTGTTGCCTTTCTCTTCCTTGAGCACACCATAAAGTAGACCCTTTGGGAACTGATGCTCTGGCAGATGAACATGATCTGTATTTCTCAGCTGTGCAGCTGCTCTGAGTGGCTCAATAGTGGGCATGCCAGCTCTTCTCAATACTCATTGTTTGGAACTCAATCTTGCCATTTCATTCCTGGAAGCTGCTGCAGATGTCTTAGTTACAGGCTTGTAAGCTTCGTAGTGTGTTGCCTATATGGAATTACTGTTTCTATATAATACAGACATGCAGTCAACAGCATGCTAGACCGTCATCTTAGTTGCTATAGTGATGCTGTGCTGACACCCAGGGGTTAAAGTTAGCCGGAAAACGGGGGAATGAGACCAGCTCTAGCCCGAGCCTCAGCCTGGGCTGGGGCCCCTCCCCATGGCAGTCAGGTAAGGGGGGTAACTGCAGGGGGGGGCAGGAGCTGGGGGGGGGGAAGGTGTGGGTGGCAGGAGCTGGGGTATGTGAGGGGCCTGCACTGCCACGAGGGGGGCCCACACCAGCATTAGTGGAGCCTGCCAATTTAGGAGGTTTTCTGGGCCTGCCAAATTATACTTTAACCCCTGCTGATACCAGAGATGGTTTGATAGTCTTCCAGTGCTTTGAAGGCTGATTGAATATTATATGCAACTTCTGCATCAGGCCTGTTTATCACTAGCAACTGTGCTTCCTAGCTTAAGGGTTAAACTGTTCTGGGTTTTCCCATTGGCAAGGACTTCAGGTACGGCATTAGTGCCTACATTTTATCTATTGGCTGTTTAGCAAAGAAGTTTAATTTTACTGGTATTTATCTTTAATCCAAATTGTTTTGGTGCTGCCGCAAAATAAGTTGTTGCTGAAGTAACCAAGGAGAGGAAGCGATTAACACCCTGATCAGTGAGTCCCAGCTTAACCAATAGAAACAGAGGACAGGTTTTTGAATTGGTGCCCTGCCTGTGCCTGTTCCTGTTTGGTGGCAGCAGAGCTCTTGGAAGGATCAGGAAGAGGCCAAAGAGACAGGCCTGAAGGATCCAGCATCAGCCATGCCAAAGATAGGCCCAAGTCTGTAACTGACCATGCATGAGTAAAACAGGGAATGTTTAGCTAGGCGCAGTAAGGATATTTCCTTGCTTTGGTTCTTTTTTGGATTTCTCTGTGTTGAGCACATGTACCCCGTCCTACTATCCTGTAACTACCTACCTTAAATCCCAGAGAAACAACTTTCTGTTTTTTAGCAGTTCTTTATAATTAAGGAATTTACCCTTTTAAAATAAGCTCTGTTTCTGTGTCTTAAAGAGCAAGCGGTTTTGCGTGCATGTGCTTCAGACCGCATGGCCAACTGCTAAAGGGTTCCGGTCCCATTTTCAGCTGATGCAACAGGTGGGATTCAATCACTCTCCTGAGGGAGAAAGAAAAGTGACTGAGGAAACCTTGCAGGAGGGAATTACCATGTGCGCCTTCCTGTGTTTTCAAGAGGTTTTGCATTTGGGTGGTGGCAGAAGTACCACTCAAAGGTCTGGGAGTTGGTAGCCTTGGAGAGTTTTAAGACAAGGCTTTACGGCCAGTGGGTTTTAAGGCCTTTTGCAGGCCCCCACCTTCTGCACTCAAAGTGCCAGAGTGGGAAACCAGCCTTGACAGGTGTCTCTTTTATGTCTCTGAGTGAATGATCAACTACTGGTCAATTTAGTAATGCGCCTTAAGGTACCTTGGAGGGAGCTGACGTTTATTCTAGCCAAGTTAAATCATTTCCTGTCAGTTCTAGTGTGAATATAGATGCCTAAATGAAGTGGTTCTTTGAGTGCTCGTGTCCATTTTAATACATAGGTGTGTACACCAGTGTGCGTGGTTACCAGAACTTTTTTCCCCTTAGCGGTAGCCATAGGACCAGTTTAGGTGTCCCCTGGAGTACAGCGTACATACCACAGTATATTAGGTGTTGACGGTCCTGTACCCACTCAGTTCCTTCTTTTCACCAGTGATGGTTGCTGGTACATGGTCTTGCTCTTTCCCCAAACATTGTTAGCTGATCTTCAGTGTTAGCTTAGTTTTAGTAAAGTTTTAAGTACTTGTTAAGTATTTAGTAGTAGTCATTAGCTGTTGTTCGTTATTAGTGTGTTAGGAGATACAGTAGACTGGGGTACAATGCCCTGGTCAGCAGGTTTCAAGCTTTGTCTGGTGTGTGGGCCTTCCCACTTAGCAACCTCCATGACAGTTGTCTTAACTGCCTGAGGGAAACACACTGCAAGGACAAATGCAAAATCTTCAAGGTCTTTAAACCCCATACACAGAAGGAGAGAGAAAACTGCCTCAGGGCTCTCCTGATGGAATTTGCATTGAGACCTGCTCCAGAACCACTGAGGTTGACATTGGCACAGAGCACCTCATTGATGCTCAGTACACAATCAGCCCTAGCTGGGATCCACCCCCGACTCCGGGAAGCGTACAGGTGACCCTGTGCATCCCAGCATTATCAATGCCAGAAGTCTTCCTAGCAGCTAAATCACTGATGGCCATGCGGCAGCAGAGAAAGCTTCAGCTCATAGCGGCAAGCTGTCCATGGGTCCTCTCAGATGGCTGTCAAGATCATCAGAGGAATCCAGTCCAAAAGGAATCACTCACTCTCAAAGCCAACCAGTGAGACTTTGGCACTGGACAGGCAGTGCACATGGCAGATCACTGGAACAGTTGGCACCCAGGGACCACTGTTCAAGATCCCTGGTTTGGCCCAGACCATCAGAGCATGGACGCCAGCTGGGGCTCTGCTCACTGAGCTAGTCACCATCACCTTGGCACTTGTTGATTCCCCCTGCATCAGAAGGTTCGCCCCCTTATAGGGGTCGCAGAACTTGCTCACTGGAGGAGAGAAAATCAACTGGCAAGAAGAGAACTAGAAAATTCTTGATCCTGGGGAAGTGCCACACTCACTCCTGTCCCTTGGAACACTCTCCATTCCCCAGTTGGCACCATAGCTGTTGCCATCATAATTTGTCTTCAACATGGTCACTGGGATGCTACATCTTGAGAAAGGAAAAATCAGCATGACACTGAAACTGTGGTGATCGTTCCTCAACTTCCCAGAGCCAATCTTCTTTGGGAGACAAACCGTGTGAGAGACACTTAGACAAGCTAGCATCAGCCCCCGCAGCTGCTCTGGCATGGTGGTCGTCAGGTCAGTGTCCTTATTGGGGCCCTTGGTCATTCCAAATGGGTCCAGGACTGCAGTCCCTCCATTTGGTTGGGGTCTAATCAACCCCACAGGCCCCCAAAAGGACTACCATTAGAATCTGAGGACTCAGACCCTCAGGAGGGTACATCCAAGGACTATCGCCCAAGGCAAAAAAGGACGCAAGAACCCCAGCAACACTCCTCTTCTTCCCTGGATGAGGCCATTGGACGAGGACCTTTGGTGCTGCTGGATGATTTCAAGGCCTACCAAGACTTACTTAAGAGAGTAGCCTCCAACATAGGTCCTAAAGTCATGGAACTGAGAGAATCCACAGATGACCTTTTCAACGTGCTCACAGCGGCAGCTCCCTCTTGGGTAGCCCTGACCCAACGCCTTTGATCACAAAAGAACACAGGCGTCCATGTCAATGTCAGGGAGCTACATGTAGTCTTTTGTACCTGCAAAGTTTTCCTGCACCTTAAAACAGGAGCAGTAGTACTTGTGTTGATGGACAACACCATAGTCATGTACTACATATACAAGCAGGGAGGGACCAGCTTCCCAGACTTCTGCAAAGAAGTAACCCTACTTTGGGACTTTGCAATGCAACACCACTTCAGGCTGTCAGCAACCCACTTACAGGGGGGAGAAAAATGAACAAGCAGATCACCTCAGGAGACAGTTCTTATCTCGCCATGATTGGGCCCTTCACCTGGATATAGCCTGCATGCTTTTCTAGAAGTGGGGATATCCCCAAATAGACCTCTTCACAAACCAGTGGAACAAGAAATGTCAAGAATTTTGTTCCTTTAAAGGCATCACAGCAGGGTCCCTTTCCAATGCATTCTTAGTTTCCTGGACAGGCTTTGTGTTCTGTGGTTTTCCTCCAATTCCATCACTGCATAGGGTCATACTGAAAATAAAAAGGAACAAAACGGATATTATCCTGATTGTACCATCTTGGCCATGTTCACTGTGGTACTCAACACCTCTTCACCTGTCAATTGCTCCACAATAGGCACTACCAATTTGCCGGGACTTGATATCCCAGGACTTTGGGAAACTGTTGCACCCCACCTCACAGCTTGGAGGCTCCATGGCTGAATGCAGAACAGACTTGCTCAGCCCAAGTCCAAGAGATCTTTCTGGGAGGCAGAAAAATCTCTACACAGGTTTTGCATCTAGCAAAATGGAAACATTTTTCCATCTGGGCATAAGCGCAGAATATTCAGCTACAGGAAGCAGATATACAGACAGTTTTGTAATACCTACGCTCCCTAAAACAGCAGGTACTTGCCTTGGCCTCCCTGAAGGTTCACCTGGCAGCCATCTCAGCTTTACACCTTGTGACCTGGGTCTTCTGGGATAACCTGAATGTGCCAAAATCAGGGCAAGCTGCAAAACCAGGGGCCAAACCCCTAAACCACTGATGAGTGGTACTTAAACCAGTCTCCCAAACAATAACAAAACGTGCTTCTGAATTCCCACACCAGTCATCATGAAGCATAACAAAATAGAAACAGCCCTCTTCATTGCACATAAGCTCCTCTGGTCCCCACCTAGCCACTGGGTTTCTTAAAGAAATAGGTTCTCCTGACCCGAAAGGGTCAGCTACATCACCCAGAACAGTATAAGCTTGGATTTTACCCAAAATATCATTCCACCAGCCAATCCTTTAGTAACTACAACTAAAGGTTTAATATGAAAAGAAGAGAAACAAAATATGAGAGATGTTAATGGGTCAAAGTGAACCATATACATACCAATGATTTAGAGACCACAGAAAGCAAGTCCTTATTGAATTTGGAGTTTGCAAGTTAGTCCAATTCCTCTGGTATACACCCAGAACCTGGGTGTGTATCAGTCCTTTGTTCAGTGGCAGCAGAATAGTTCCAGAGGTGGGTGTTGGTTGCAGGTTGGAGACTGAAGACAAAATGGAGATGGGACGATTGCCTTTTATCCCCTCTGGCCTTCCTCAACTGTGTGGAATTTTTTTGCAGTTCAAAATGGAGTTGACTCACATGGTCAATCTGGGTGACCCACAGAGCAGGTTTCTACCTGGGCCCACTGTCCCTGGGAGCTTCCTTAATGGGCCATTAAGAGGACAGTGGTTTTATAGCTACCCAGTCTGGGTGTGCCCTAGAATCAAATAACTTGGAACATAAACAGAACAAACATATTTTTAACTTCTAATACAGATATAACACCTACTTATAAACCATATAGTCATTCCTAGCAGATTACTACCTTTCTGTTGGTACCAAATACAGCATATCATATATGGATTATTGCAAATATGAAATATTAATATGAAAGCTAATCATAAAAAATCCCCCAGACACAGACAGAGTCACATGCCTTCTGCTGCGGGGAAGGTCAGTTTTCTCCCACCCTATGGCAGCCTGCTTCTTGAAGGGTGTAGAGTGGTTGTACTCACAGGCTCAAGACCCAGTACCTCCTTGGGAACTCAACTTGGTCTTGTCTTGCCTAACAGGGCCCACCTTTGAACTGTTAGCATCATGCCCCTTCCTTTATGTGTCATGGAAGGTAGCCTTCCTAGTGGCAATAACATCAGCTTTGAGGGTTTCAGAAGTCAGAGCACTAATGTCCAAACCTCCATATATGAATTTCTACAAAGATAAAGTCTAATTAAGGCCACACCTGGCATTCCTACCAAAGGTAGTGTCCCAGTTCCATAGCAATGAGGACATTTTTTGGCTGGTGTTTTTTCTGAAGCCTAATTGCTTGGATGAGGAATGAAGGTGACATACTCTTGACATGAGGCAGGCCCTAGTATTTTACCTGGGCTACACAAAACCATTCTGTAGGTCCCCACAGCTATTTGTGGCCATAGTGGACAGAGTGTAGGGTCTACTAGTATCCTCCCAATGTCTTTCTTCTTGAAATATGGCATGCATTAAACATCATTATGACCTGTCAAAGATACCACTCCCGGGCACAGTGATGGCACATTCAACCAGGGCTCATGCATCTTCAGCAGCTTTCTTAGCCAGGTGCCAATACTGGACGTTTGCAGAGCTGCCACCTGGTTGTCTGTTCACATCTTCACTACGCATTATGTCACCATTCAGCAAGCAAAAGAATACTTCCTGAATTATTTTTTTAAATGTTTAAAATAACTTTAAGCAGGATTTTTCCAGCAACTGATAACAGCTTTACCATGATGATTATCACAGATGGCTGTTTCACCTTTTTTTTTTTGTAAATGACACTGAGCGTCTTTGAAATCCTGAAATTCTCTTTTTTCTTAGCATTCTCAATCTAATGTGGTATTAATGTGTGTGAATATAGAGCATGTAGGTGACTTCTTTTGCACCATATTGATGGCAGTGGTCAGCTATGTGTCATTACAGATATTTAACCCACTTTCCAAAAAGCCAGAGTTTGCCTGAGTTTGAGTTTATTTGTTGTTTTGTAGCCTGAATGGTTTTGGGTATTAGTGAGACAAGGTGTGTGAGGTAATATCTTTTATTGGACCAACTTCAGTGGGTGAAGGAGACAAACACAGAGTAGCTGAAGAAGAGTTGTGTGTACCTTGAAAGCTCTTTTTTTCTTTCATCAACAGAAGTTGGTCCAGTGAAAGATATTAGCTTATCTACCTTGAGTCTAAGATTGTCATGGTTTAATGTATGCAGTCCAAGACCAGAAAGTTCAATTAAAAAACTAACTTGTATGTTTTTTTACCATATTACAGAGCTGATTTCTTTCCAATTTGAAACAGATGATACATTGTATTAAAGGGTTGGAGTTGCACTTAATATTCTCATATAAAAGGAGGAAAGACACACAAAACTTTTCCGCTACATTGGGTTAGACTTTAAAACTATGCTTTTTACAAGCCTAACAGCAGTTTTTATTTCTTTAAGTCACGTGTATGTTAGTAGAAGCTATGTACTTTCAGTGTTGCTCAAAGCATAAAATGGGCAATAAAAACTTTAAAAAAGATTTTGTAGTATGTTTAGCTTTGCAAAGAAAACAAAACAGTAAATTAAACCTAATATCATTAAGTTTTTGTAGTTTCCATTTAATTTGTAATCCAAAAAGCTTTTGGTATTAGAGGTTAAAAGGGGGGTGAGAAGGGTAAGGAACAATCCAACACATAAGGAAAACTGAAAAGCTGGACCAGCATTTCATTTTATAAGGCAAAATATTAAATATTAAAATACTTATGCTTGCAGTGAATGGGCAGAAATGTTGGCTCTTCAGTGTCTAAACACAGACTGTAATGTTCCATAAGTTTGAATAGGAAATTTAATGGGCTTCATGCCCACACTTAGATGACGTTCCTATTCCTGTATATGGCATCACTGGGATGGAGAAGAATTCATAGGCAGGGTGTACTCATGGACAGGATCAACTTTAGACACAGGCTAAGTAGAAGGCACATAATGGCATCATACCTTCAAGGAGCCTCACCGCAGTACCACTAGTCAGTTGTCCAGTCCTGAATTCCTTTTCTTTGGTTCCAGGATGTTACCTGTCTTCAAAAGCACATCCATGTTTTTTGTTGTGTCATATGTAGCAGGCAGCTCCATGCTGAGATACGACTTAATATGTCTTTCACCAGCTTTCTGTGATGGGGCACTTCAGCCAGTATAGATGACTCATGAAGGAACTAAAGACACCTAATGTTGAAACTTTTGTACAAAGAAATGTTCCTAATAGGGCTCTAGGTGGGTTCTGAGCTTTGTTAGACGAATACTACAGGGACTGCTGGGGGAGCAGGGGAGGGGGAAAATCTCTTGCTCTATGGCACTAATGTACTTAGGGTTCACTGTGCTCACAGGCAGCTGAGTGAAGGGGCAGGTTGAGTGGCCTGGCCCAAGAGTGTTACTGTTGGGGGTGTACATAGGGAAACAGTTCATGATCTTCAGATGAGATAGAAATCTAAGCTTTTGTCATGCACCCCAAATGGACCTTTGGAATCTTTAGAGAGTGAATTTAGTAACACAATACAGCATGCTGCAAGCACATAACAGCCTGTGGCATAATATAAAAAAGGAAAGTAACTTCATCTTTGAAACACACTCCTTATTATCTCCCATAGCAGCAATATCTGTCTGCAGACTGTTTCACTTGGAGTTCAGATTACCAACTTTCCAGTACTTTTTACCCATTCAATCCAAAAACAATCCTGCTTTTTATAAGTCAATAAAAAGACTAGAGTACTTATAATAAGAGAGCAAGAGAAGCCAAAAAAACTGGAAAGGCAGATCAGGGAAAATTATCAGTCTGAATACTCAATGTTGCCAAATCCAATGAAGAAAATAAACCTTGATGCCCAGAACCCACCTTTTGGACAAGCAGTCACAATCAGATGGAACCCTCAGTAATCCCTGTGCAGGATTTGTTCAAATTCAATTTGGTGCTTTCTGCTTTTGATACTTGTTGTGAGCAGACGGCTTTAAATAACAGGCTGCAAGTATGCACTGTAACCATACAGAGCTATAACATGCACACATCAAAACAAAGAAAAATATCAGTTACCGCAGCTTTATGTCCAGGGGAAAAAACTAAAATATTTTTATGGGATGATAAAAATGACATAATTGAAAGGAAATGTCATGTGCTTTTTTCTTTTTCTTTTTTTTTTTTTAAGCACATACGTGACTGTTAAATCTGGGGACAGGGTTTCCCTTAGTACTCATAAAACTGTAAGACTCTTTGGCCATGTCTATACTGGCAAATTAGTCCGGATTAAGGAAGCTTAGTCTAGAGTAATCTAGCCCCTGGACACACTAGGCTTTCCCTAGTTTGAACTAAGAAATTTCTTAATTTGAACTAGGGAAAGCTTAGTTCGAACTAACAAATATCAGCACTTAGTCCAAACTTGGGCGCTTAGTTCGAACATTAGTTCAAACTAGGCGCAGTGTAGACCAGGACTAAGGCATAATTCGAACTAACTGCGCATTTCTAGTTCAAACTAAGTGTTAGCTTGAACTGGAATGCGTGGTTAGTTTGAACTAATAGGCTCACAGTCAGGGCCGTCCCTAGGATAGGGTGAGTAGGGCAATTGCCCAGACTCCCGTGCTTCTTGGGGCCATGCGCTGCCCTGCACCCTCATGGCTATCTGTTCCCCATCTGGGGGATGGGGTGAGCTGGCCAAAAGTGACAGCCAGCTTCAGTGCTCTCAGTCCCCTCCGCTGCCACGCATGCTGCCTTCAGCTCCATGCCGGAGGCAGTGCGCATGGCGGGGGAGAGGACCGCAAGCGCTAAATCCAGCTGCTGTTTTTTGTTGGCTTGCCGGGTCCCCCGGATGGGGAAGAGCCAGCGCAGGGTTAAAGGGGCCTGCCTGTCCTCAGGGCTGGCTGGGCCTGCCCCCCAGGGCCAGGGGTGCAGGGTGAGTGGTGAGTTTGAACTAACCTCAAGCTTCTTCCTGTCTATATTCCTTGTGCTTTCTCATCTTTCTCCAGCAGATGGTTCAACAGTCATAGTTTAGGTTTCAGGGAAGTGGTGTTCATAGGTTTTGATCTGATAGATTTGATTTGATCTACTTTCAGTCTTAATTGAAAAGTAATATAAAAACAAGTTTTTTAGAACAGACGACCTTAAAACCAACACTCTAAAATGGATAAAGCAGGTGCAAAAGTAGTTCAGAGTGGTTTTACTTCTTGTATGAGGCATTTTAAGAGCCATGAATGCTTGTTTTTGCAGGTTTGCTAGTCATTGTAGTATGTACAGTGGCCAGCTGACGTTTTGCAAACAAATGCATTCATGGTGATTCAAATGCCTCGTACAAGATGTGTGACCACTCTGAATTACTTTTGTACTTGTTTTATCCATTTTGGTGTGTTGGCTTTTAGGTTGTCTGTTCTTAAAAGCTTGTTTTTATATTATTTTTTTACTGCCTACACTGTGAAGAGATAGACTAAGCATAGTCTTTCACCTCAGCCCCCCCCCCCCCCCAAAAAAAAAAAACAAAAAACAAACAAAAAAAAAACCTTCCAGTGAGAAAAGTCCTTGAATGCTACTGGGTCCTCAGTGGAGTCTGAAAAATTACTTACCCAAAGGAAGGCATGCAAGCAAGACAAGATCCTGTATTGTCCATCACTATCTACCTACCATCTTAAGCAGGAAATAGACTTCTGCAGGATCAGGCAAGTATAGAAATCTGTTCAGGAGAGAGGGCAAGGAGAACTAAGGGGGAAAAATATCCAGCTTCTCCATAACAGAGAAGACTGTTTCTGATTTTTTATTCCCTACTTTCCACTCAGTAAATAGCAGGAACCCTGCAGAAGCTGAGGAACAGATGGAGCAAATGGGAATAAAAATGACCACCAGAAACTTCCAGTGATTGGCTGGGTGCTCTTTCACTCCAGTCATGTAAAATACTGTCTGGGGCCACTTCAGATCACAGTTGCCTGGCCTATGGGTATGCAGCACCTCTGTTGTTATGAGGGATCCCTCATCCCTTCTCCTGCCCATATCACAAATCATACTTCTATCACTATGTGAGAGAATCTATGCTTTGATAGGCCCCTTGTCTTTGACTGTAATCTCTATATACTGTCAACCAGGAGACAAGATACAGTGTTGCAGCCTTTTCAGGGCTCTTCCCTGGTATATGATACCAGCTAGCAGGAGGATCCTCTCCCTCCATGTGCAGATACCAGAGATGCATTTCCAGGTTCTCCTCTCCCAGCATTTTTTCCAAGAGCCATAGGTTCATAAGAACATTACTGTATGTGGCAATCTGACTGGGTAGAGAAACACCAGCTCAGGACAGAAGGGGCATCCATATAAATGGTTTTACTCAGTTCTCTTCTGAGTGGGAATATGAGAAGAAAGTATAGCCTCTGTGCCTGTTAAATTTAGGAGAGAATTATAATCTGGAGAGAACCCTATGATTTTAAAGGTAAGGATAACACATCTTAGCATCAGTGAAGTGTGGCATGTTCTTGGCAAGGATTAGCATATAAATAAGTGGATGAAGAAAAGACAGGTATATGGAGATACCCTTATTGTTCAAGAAAATTCATTCTGTCCCTTCCCAGGCAACCCATGTTGCCATGCCAATCAGAATACTAGGTGCAAAATTGGAAGTCATATCTTACATCTGCCTGCAGTGAACGCAGTGGGCCAGATCCTAAGCTTGACACTACACTAGAATAAAAGTGGAGAAGCAGCTCCATTGAATCAGGCCATGTGTGGATGAGATCAGTTTCTGGCCCAAGTTTTCTATATGAAATAATCACAGCTACATGAATAGCACTGTAAGCCAACAACCCTTGATGATCCACAGGCCAAGTCAAGTAAAATGTATCCAGGGCAAATCCTGGTCCCCATCCCTGGTCTGTGTGGATGCAGCAGAACTGATCTAAACTGAGGTGGTTCCACTGGCAATCTGGCCTGATAATATGATGTAATATATTCATCTGTATTTCTGTACATTCTCATTCATCCTGTGAAAAGAGTAGGTGCTTTTCATGCAAAATTAAGTTGTTTCTAGTAGGTTTAGCTTATTCTTCCTTTTTTAAAATTACTTTTTGAAAAGTAGGATTTATATGTAAACTGCTTTTGAGGAGCAGGGGACTGTTTCCATCTTCTTTCTAGAGATTCATGGACCTTTCTCTGCATAGCTAGCATGTCTCCCAGTTTGTGTGTAAAAATGGCACAGCTATCACATTTTAATCCAGCAAGTCTAAAAATAGCCCCAATGTTTCCTTCAAACTAAATTGAGATACCTGAAGTGTGCTTAAGGGAGACTAGACATAACATTTCTTATTTCCATTCATGCTGCAAAAAAGCATAAACTAGGAATGCATGAAAATGCCTGTGATAGAGGGAAAGGCTATTGTTTATATCTAGGGATTCCCCCCCCCCCATATTTTTAGGAATAGGTCTGTCCCCAAATAACACTTTAGAAAAAAATATGCGCACTATATTAAGCACAGGAATTAGCTTGTTAAATCTGAGCTACCAAAATGAAAAAAAAACCAAAAAAAAACCTTGCATACAGATTTACTTTTGCTTTGTAAAATGACAAGCAAAGTGAATATTTCTTCAGTGCATATTTCCTAACATTTCATGAAGCAAATGTTGAACAGATGTATTTAAAATGTGGAAAAATTAAATGAAAGGCACACTGAGGATTTATAGAGCTGAAAACCAAGAAACCAATGGAAATTAGAACTTTGAACATAAACTGTGTTATTAATGCAAAAATATTGAACTGTAACTTTATAAAAAAAATGGCTTCCAACTCCCCAAACTGCAACCTGGAACCATATATATTTCACTTTAAAAAGATGCCACTTGGTTCTGAAAAAAATAATATAGCTATAAAGAGCATTTTTATGTCCATTTAAAATTAACAACTAATGCAACTACATTTATGTGTTTTGATTACCAGAACTGTGGAAATCTGCAAAAATCTTGGAACTAAAAAATGTAGACATTTTTCCAGGCTGAAGTTTTTCAGTTAACGTTTATTTAATGATGACATGGAGAACCCATATGGCCATTCATCGAGTAGGAAACTCATGTCCCAATCAAAACTACAGAGAGTCACCACATTATTGAAACTAGGTTAGTAAAACTTCACTTTGATAGATACAAGAAGCCTCCTCTGTAGCAATGCACCATTTATTCCTGTATAGCTGTAACATATTTCTATATCACGCTATGGGCCTGATTCAGGAAAGCATTTTAAGTGTAGAATTTAAGCATATACTTAAGTACAGGTAGTCCTCACTTAGTGACCGGGTTCCGTTCCTGAAACCTGGTTGATAAACGAATTGGTCACTAAACGAGGAGCAGCCCTTACCGGTATTTCAGGCATAATGTACTTTACTGGTAGTGGGTTTTTCAACCATCGGTAGATAGTTTTAATGTCACCTTTGCATCATTTATAACATTTTTAATATATATTTTAAATGTTTTAAGCTCTAATGTACTGAACTTAGTTTGCATAGTGTACTGTAAATATAGGTAATCTGAGAGAGTTGATGCGAGTTCTCGTACATTGCCATAATACCAACTCATCAGAGAGCCGGTCATAACTCTGAGGGGTCACTAAACGAGTAGGTCACTAAGTGAGGACTAGCTGTATTTTACTTATTTGGTGGTAGATTTAGGCATGTGCTTAAGTGTTTTCCTATGTGTGTCCTGATAAATCAGAGTTTTCAAAGGTGAGTCAACCATTAGTATTATGACACACAGTGAATGGAGCTCTAATACCAACTGAGAATCGGGCCACACGGTCTAACAAGGCTGTCTGGCTTCTTGTTGTGCAGTTGTTGTTTAAAATAAAAATGTGATTCAAAAACACATACGGTCTTGCCTGTGCTGAGCTGAAGCATTGCTGAATGTTGTGTACTTGGTTTTCTGGCTGATGATTGTGGAGGGCGTGTGGTCCGACAGTACAGAGGACGCTGCAGATAGATAAATCCAGAGTGAAAGAGGAGCCTGGTGTTAGGTTCCTGACTCTGGCCCTGAATTGTTAAGTGATCTTTAGGCAAGTCATTGAGGACAGCCCTTTCAGGCTTGGAGGCTTAAATATGGGTACCTAAATGAGAGGGCTTGTTTCCAAAAGTACTGAGCATCTAGAGTTCCCATTGATTTCAGTGTGTTGCTCAGGAGACAAAGAGTTGCTGTCATTGTCAGGAAGGATTTTCAGGGTCAGATTCATATCTCTATAATTTAGATGCTCTCAGGCTTCAGCAAAGAAATGGCTGAATTCTGCCCTGGCTCAGGTTGATTTCAGTTTGGCAATAAGGCAGGGCTGAATTTGGTCATGTAGCTATTAAATTCCTCTGCCAGCATTTCTGGAGACTCTTCTATTCCAGTTATCTCAGAAGATGCCCAGATGAAGAGCTGGGAAATTAGACTTGAGAAAGTACTAATCTAGCTCTGTCCGTGCTCTCATGTCTATGGTGTTGCCCTCTTTGACTGCTGGCAGAAACTGCTTTCATCTTCATTGCTGTTGTATGGCACCTGATCTGCTTCCCATGCAGCTGAGAAGTGATTTTTACTCCTTTTTCCTCCCTCAGGCCCCCAAAAGCTGATTGTAGTCTTCCATATCCATCCAGCTGTTGAGTTTTATGGTGAATATATCAATTCAATAACTGGCTTTCTCTGACCACATGTTGGCTTTTACTGTGGAAGGTCCCCTCACTGGTTGCTCTTGAAGACTATGTACACATTAGGAAAAGTTAGTTTGAATGTATTAATTTGAACTAATAAGTTTGAGTTTAGTTCAAACTACACTTGAACTTATTCATTCCAATTAACAGAGTGGACTAATTTGACTTAACGTTATATCAAATTAGTCCACTTTGTTAATTTGAACTATCTGCCCTAAATTCGAACTTATTAGGTTTGAACTAAGGGTTAATCCTAGTCTACACCATCCTTAGTTTGAACTAAGAATTAAACTAAGGGCTTAGCTCGAACTAACTGGCAGGTCTTACTAATTCAAACTAAGCTTTCATTAGTTTGAATTAAGGAATCCCTTAATTCAAATTAATGAAAGCCTAGTGTAGACAGAGACTAAGTTCATTCAAATTAAGCTTCCTTTAATCAAACTAACTTGCAAGTGTAGACATACCCGAAGAGGCTGCTGATTTGTGATCTTCTACTTGAGGGGCACCCCAGGAATTTTGCCCATGGTATGCATCAACAAAACCAGGGGAGCTGTCTCCGCTGCAGTTGCTGGTCCCAGCATTTGCATCATGCTCAGCCCTTGTCTTCCAGGTCTACCCTGTCACAGGATGCACATCTGTTCACGCCTAGGGTATGGTCTGTGTAACTTTTCTGTTCGCTTTTGTGATTTAGTTGTGTGGTTTGATGCCAAAGATGCCATACAAGGTTCCTTTATGAATGCTCAGAACATATTCTTCATAATTACCATAGTACCATGTTTCCTTCATGTGAGGGAGGTTACATAGCTCAGGGGGGAGGTGGACCATGAGAGTGGTTTTCCAGCAGCAGGAACGGAGGCTGGAGAGGTGCATAACAAAAGGACCACCTTGGCCCAGGAGGAAGGGGTGGGGTGGAAACTGAAAACAAAGACAAAGAGAGGGAACAGTGGGAGACGGTGCTGGCTTGGGCCAGAGAAATACCACCTTAGAAGAGACTGAACTGGGCCAGGTGGGCCACTACATCCAAACAGCCACTCTTATGGGTAAGAAAATGAGAACAGACTTAAGAGTAATTTTGGAATAGTGTTAGTAAAATAATATGCATTCTTTATACCTTTTATTTCCATGTGGTCACTTCTAAATCCTATATAAATTGATTGTGCATTCATTTGATATATACTCTCTTAGAATAATATCCTAATCAATAAACTAGTATTTGTTTTATCTAAAGCTGTATTTTAGCGGGTGTGTTAGGGAGGCTGGGCACAATCCATTTCAGTGTTAAATGGATGGATGTGAGACTATGGTGACAGGGACCGGGTCCCAGTCCCTGTAAGATAGAAGTTCCCACTGCAGTATCTGGAGCTGGGGGTGCTTGCTAGAGGACCATCAGCTAAGCAGCCAGAGGGCATGGACTTGCTGCCTGGAACCAATCACACTCAAGAGGCTAGTGTGGACTGACTTATGAGTGAGTGATTACCTGACAAAGCAGACTGGATGTGGGGAGCAGCCTGTCACAAGCCCATCCAAATGCAGCGTTTCACTCCCCATTTAAGAGAGTGGACACAGGCTTCTGGGAATTGCGGAAAGGCCAGGCAGGACCTTTACTGCCCAGTGTGCCCTTCAAGTTCAGTGCTGCAACCCCTGTCGGGATGGAAAGGGGCAGTGGGACCTTGAATGAAAGGCATTGAAATTTTGTTCATGGAGGCATCAGTGTTGCTCAGGTTTGGCCTCACAGGGCCTTACTGATGGAGGTATGGTAGAACCAAACCTGAATGGCCTGTAGGTTGGCTAGCGCTGCTTCTCTTCACTGGTGATCATGGCATGTGCCATGTGTAAGGTGTGTGACTGGTCACTGCTGCTGTGTTTTACCTTCAGTTCAATGAGTCACTACATCCCTTTGAGGCTGCTAGCATCTTCTCCAAAAGGCTTAGCTGGTACAGAGACTATGCCAAGCTGAATGGCTCTAGCATGTGCACAGGGCAAGGGGTGTAATGAAATAGAAAAGCTGTACAGCAGTCAGATATGTAGGAGCTGAAACTGTCATCTGATGTTCCTTGCAGCTAGAACGAGCAACAGCCAGTCAGCTCCAAGCTGTGCTCTGACAGGAAAGCTCAAACAGTTCTTTTTCTATGCTAAGAATGTTTTTATTAGAGAGAACCATAAAGCCAGGAAGATGCTTCCTAACCTGGTAGACAGCCCTTGGATAATCCTTGCCATTGAGTGTAGGAAGAGATTAAAAGCATGACCCCCATGGCATGCCTGAATATGCCCAAGGAAAGGACCCTCCATGCTCACATTTTCCTCTGTGGGAGTGAGGAACAGCCATTGCTGCAACATGTTTCCTGTCCAAGGACTTCAACTGCTGGAGTAGCCTCTGAGACCTTATTAACTGAGTTAGTTTGAGTCTGAACACATTGCTGAGATGTCTTTATTGGCATACATTCAAACTACCCTCAAGCATGTAAATGAGTACAGCACACATGAGATATGCAAAGTTACACAGCAGATCTCTTTCTTTTTATACATTTTGGGATCGGCTCAGTCACTTTCTAGAAACAGTTCTTGTATAGACTGCTGTATGCATGCAGTCTGTGCATGGCTTACTTTTTCCCTCCAGGCTTATCTTGAATGTTGTTATCTTGTCCATTGTAAATGGTTTCCCAGGTTTTCCCTTTATCTTAGCTAATGCAGACATTCTGTTTCCAGTCTGCTGATCCACTTTCCTCCTAAACCTGTCTTCTGAGAAATGAGGCCTCACTTATGTTCAGTTCTTATGTCAAGCCAGGCCTACTTCAACAGTGTGCTCTTTGGAGCTGGGAATCTATATGTGGGGAGGAGCATTCCTTAGGCCCTGTTATCTTTTGCATATCTATCTGCATCCCATGAATCTCTCCTTCAGTGGTGGGGCCAGGTACAGGAGTGGGTGGAGGTGTTCCTGGTGGGGGGAACCAATGAAAATGGTGAAGGCATTGCAGTGACATGCAGAGAACAGCTGCAGATTACAAAGAGGCAGAAGACCTTTGTATAGGTGGTCTGCAGAGCATCCCCAAGCTTATTGCTTTGCATGTGTAAAATGATTCCCTCTTATATCAACTAGGATACCTGTTAATGTTTCTGAGCAAAATAATCCTTTCATACACACCTGTGCTGTGCTGTTAACTTCACTGTAATTATACAGGGGTAATTGAGTGTGGAATTAAGTCCCCAGAATTTTACATGTATTTCTTCTTACTATGAAAGGAAGGGTCCCAAGGATTTCGTGGCTCTGATAGACTTATTTCTCTAGTTTCATAGAATCAGAGAAGATTAGCATTGGAACAGATCTCAGGAAGTCATCTAGTCCAACCTGCTGCTCAAACTGGACCAACCCCAACTAAACCATCCCAGCCTATGCTTGGTGAAGACGGAGCTTAAAACCTGTAAGGATAGAAATTCCACTGTGTCCCTAAGCAACCCATTCCAGTGCTTCACCACTCTCCTAGTAAAAAAGGTTTTTCCTAATATCCAACCTAGACCTCCCCCACTGCAACTTGAGACCACTGCTCTTAGTTCTGTCATCTGCTGCCACTGAGAGCAGCTTAGTTCCATCTTCCTTGGAACTCCCACTCAGGTAGTTAAAAGCAGCTAGCAAATCCCCCCCTCATTTTTCTCTTCTACAGCTAAAAAAGCCTAGTTCCCTAAGCGTCGCCTCATAAGTCATGTGCTCCAGGCCCCTAATCATTTCTGTTGCTCTCTGCTGGAGTCTTTCAAGTTTGCCCACATCCTTTCTTTAGTGGGGGGCTGAAAACTGGGCACAACATTGCAAACGTGGCCTCACCAGTGCCAACTAAAGGAGAATAATCACATCCCTCGATGTGCTCACAGTGCTTCTACTAATGCAGCTATTCTTGACAATAAGGGCACACTGTGGACTCATTTCCAGCTTCTTATTCACTGTAACCCTCAGATCCTTTTCTGCTGAACTGCTGCCTAACTGGTCAGCCCCCAGTCTGTAGAAGTACATGAGACTCTTGTGCCTTATGGTAAGTGCAGGGCTCTGCACTTCTCCTTGATGAATCTCATCAGATTTCTTTTGGCCCAATCCCCTAATTTATGCAGGTCACTCTGTATCCTATTCCTACTCTCCAGTGTATCTACCACTGCCCCCAGATTAGTATCCTGTGCAAACTTGCAGAGGGTGCAATCCATGCTATCCTCCAGGTCATTAATGAAGATGTTGAACAAAACTGGCCCCAGCACCAGCCTCTGGGTACTCCATTTGTTACTGGCTGTCATTGATCACCCAAAGGGGTAACGATTGGCTAAAGGGGTAGCCATGTTAGTCTAGTTCAGCAAAACAGACAAGGATATTGAACAGAACCGGATCCAGAACTGATCCCTAGGAGACCTCAGCTGCCACAGGACTGCTTGCTTGTTTTTCCTGGACATTGAGCTACTGATCACCCATTAAGTCCAATGATCTAGCCAGTTTTCTAGCCTTCCTATAATCCATTCATCCAACCAACCCATGTTTCTTGAACTTGCTGGCAAGAATACTGTGGGAGGACCATATCAAAAGCTTTGCTAAAGTAAATTTATATTGTGTCCACCATTTCCTCACATCCATGAAGTCAGTCATCTCATCTGCAAACGCAATCCAGTACTGAAGTACTGTGTGGTAGCCATGTGGCAGGCATGCTAGCCAGATGTTTCTCCAAATAATACATGCAAATTAAATCTGATTAGTTGCAGAACACTGCAGGACACTGTGCCATCAGGAAGGGTCCTGATGAAAAGCTGTTGGCACAATTTGATTCACTGGAAGGAAATACATTGATGGAGGCCAGCCTATATATATCATGAATGTTCGCTCTCTTTCTTTCTTCCTATTACCTTCTTTGTTTTCATTTAATGCTGAGAGAGACTTTTCCAGGATTCTTTAAAACTGCCAACAGACTCCTTGTTTGTTTTGCTGGATTAGACTAACACAGCTACCCCTTTGGAATTTTCCAGGATTGGGTGTCATTATTTTTCCATCAGCATTAAGGGGCATTTGCATTGAAGGAAGTGGTCTCATTCTCCCTAGACAGAATAAGGCTGTGCCTCATAACTAGTAAACAGCAAAGCACTCCAAGCCTATATTGGTAGAGTTGGCTTCTCCCCCCTTTCCCAGCACAACAAGCTATAGAGGCTCAGTTTTACCACTCTGACTGCATCCAAACCAGAAGCTTTTGCCTGTGCAGCAGTGCCAGTCAGGGGTCACATCACTTTCCAACCCTGTTCAGGGGAGCTCTGCTGACAAAAGGCCTAAGTACTAGTTTCATAGTATAGCTAAGCAGGTGGCCAGCAGAGATCACCTACATCCTGAATGCTTTCTTCATCCTACATGAAGAAAACAAACAACAAACATTTTAAATAATACAAAAGCCAGATGTGTTCAGAGCCAGATGGTGTAATTATCTGATCCTTTCACTGATCCCTTCATCTTTTGTTCCACTGGTGTATTACTCAGTTGTTGTCTCCTCTTAGGTTAGGACCCCTTCCTGCAATTATCTGCAGGTGAGCCTGTGCAGGGTACCACTGAAGCCATTAGGGCTCCCAGAGAGTAGGTATCAGTGGTTCACAGTCAAGCTGGAAGGGCACATTAACTGAGTCTCCTAGGGATCAGTTCTGGGGCTGGGTCTTCTCGATATCTTCAGTGATTTTAATAATGATGTAGAGAATACACTTATGGACAGTACCAAGCTGGAGGAGATTGCAAGTGCTTTGAAAGGCTATTGCTACACTACATTAGCTAAGTCAACTTAATAAAGTCTACTTAAAGTCAACTTTTTAAGTTGACTTAGTGAGTCCAACTTTCTCTTAAGTCATCGTAACCAAGTTGGTTAAGTTGACTTAAGAAAATATCCTAATAAAAAATGTGTTTGCTTAAGTCGACTTTACTACTTAAGGAGGCATATGTTATTACATAGGGCTTCTTAAGTCAACTGAGATGGCCACATTTCATTAAGTTGACTTAATAAAATCGACTTAATGCCTAAGTCGACATAAGGAAGCCCTTAAGTCAACTTAGGGAACTCCAGATGTCGCCAGGGCTTTGCTTAAGTGAACTTAAGCCTCCTTAAATCAACTTAAGCCCATAGTGTAGACATACCCCATGATAGGATTAAAATTCAAAATGTTCTGGACAAACTGGAGAAATGATCTGAAGTAAATACAATGCAATTCAATAAGGACAAGTGCAAAGTACTCTGCTTTAGGAAGGAACAGTCAGTTGCATGCATACAAAGTGGGAAACGACAGTCTAGGAAGGAGTATTGCGAAAAGAGGTGGGGGGGTCATAGTGGATCACAGGCTAAATACGAGTGAACAGTGTATCATTGCAAAAAAAGCAAATGTCATTCTGAGATGTATTAGCATAAGTATTATATGCAAGATGTAAGAAGTACTTCTTTGGCTTTACTGTGGACTGATTAGGCCTTGACTGAAGTATTGTGCCCAGTTCTGGGTGCCACATTTCAGGAAAGGGGTGGACAAACTGGAGAAAGTCCAGAGAAGAACAACAGAACTTATTAAAGGCCTAAAACACATCATCTATGAGGGAAGACTGAAAAAATAGGGTTTGTTTAGTTTTGAGAAGAGAAGTCTGAGGGGGGATGTGATAACTATTTTCTAGTACATAAAAAGATTGTTACAAGGAAAAGCAAGAAAATTGTTCTCTTTAACCTCTGCAGATAGAACAAGAGGCAATGGGCTTGAGCTGCAGTAAGGATGTTTACACTGGACATTAGGAAAAACTTCCAAGCTTTCAGAACCCCTGGAATGAATTGCCTAGTGAGGCTGTGGAATCTCCACCATTGTAATGCTTGGCCTTGAGTGTGGAGGACTAGATTAGAAGACCTCTTAAGGTCCCTTATAATTCCATGATTCTGTGATGATGACAAACAAAGCAGGGGTTAAAGTAAGCTGGAAAGCCCTGGAACACTGCTCTAGGGCCCAAAAATTTCGGGGGCCAGCATTCTGGGGCCCTGAAAAGTAGAAAAATCAGGTGGAACATGGCATTCCACCATGTTCCATCTTGCCCTCTCCTGGGAGCTGGGGCCGGGCTGGAGTGGAGTTTTCAAATCTCCTGCCCTGAGCATGTGCAGATGTGTGCTCATGGCAGGAGTGGCCTATCCAGGAAGCAGCTCCTGCCAGGTGAGTGGGGGGGGGGGGTAAAAAGGTGGGTTGGGGAGTGGGTCAGAGAAGGGGGTCGAGGACCTTGGGGGTGGGTGGGGAAGGGTTCTGGGTGATTGGGGACCTGGAGTTTAGGGGAGGCAGGGAAGGAGGGGGTCAGAGAGCCAGCATGTGGGGGGGGGGTGTGTGTCAGGGAGATAGGGGGTCAGAGAGCCAGCGGGTGGGTGGGCATCTGGGGGAGAGTCCCAGCCAAGGGAGCAGGGAACAGCCATCTTCTAGTACAAAAATAAACCAGGTTTGTTTATGTGGGTTTGCAGGTCTACTACAAAACAAGGCCAGGCAATCTCATCCATTTAACTTCACAATCACACCTGGTTTGTTTTTCACACCCCTGACTGTCATATCTGTGTCCTCCTAATTTGAAGGTGTAAATCAGTCATAGGTTTCCCCAGTGTGAAAAACAAACAAGGAGTCTGATGGCAGTTTTAAAGACTAACAAATTTATTTATTGCATGAGCTTTTCTGGAGGAGAGAATCTCCACATTTTCAAGTGTCTGATGAAGTGAGAGTCGGGGCCAGTATTTTTATGGACCAATAACCATATTTTTATGGAGCAATAACTGATGCATGTGGTACTGAGAAGTGGTTGCAAATGCCTACATGGGTTGGGACCCACACATGCATGAAAGGGGCCTCGACAATACGGGAAGGGGGCCCAGAGATTAAGAGGGTTCCGGGGCCCCTCAAATTATATTTTAACTACTGAAACACAGGACGAGAAGCTGAATTTGCATGCACAATGTGCTCCTGTCTTCAGCCAGCTCATCATTCTGCTGGAGCTGGCATATCTAATTGTTTTGGAAGGATTTCAGTGTTTTGAACTGCTTTTTAACCTGATGTGTGGCTTCCGTGTGCACTGCTGGATTCAAAATTCAGTGCAAGACCACACAAATTCTGCAGCTTGCTGCACATTCTGCCCCTTCCTGCTGAATTGTGTTCAGAACTTAGGCTTTCATTCTAAGGAGAAGAGTGTTGCACTGCCAGGGTAAGTGATGGTCTGCAAAGTGGTCCAAGTGCCAGCTGAGGAAGTGATGCCACCTCATCCTGCGGACAGTAACTCTAAGTGATTTGAAGTAGCCCTTTCCTCTAACTAGTTTGCTGACTCTGAAACCTACAGATGATCATTTGACTACCAACTTCACTCATAATACGACTGGTGAACATTTTAGTAGAAACAAGAAGCTATTGTGCCACTTGGTCTTGCAGGACCAAGATTTAACTACTCAATCTCTCTTTCAGGGTGCATCTTACTCTTCTACTTGTTCACAGTTAGGTCTTCTGCTTAGAGGGAAATGCAGACATTTCTTTGCCTATTTGTCACCTCTTTTTGCCACCTTCCATCCACTTGTCGGCTGCAAGTAGCATCGGGCACCCAGCCCCTGCTCTCCTCACTTGCCAGCAGCTATTATTTGAGCACAGCTAATATATGCATACATTGAAGTCAAAGGGAAGGGCTTGCTCCCCTTTAACTTCTCTGTGCAACCAAAACCACAATAAAAAAAGCAAGGAGTCCTGTGGCCCTTAAAGACTAACAGATTTATTTATCACATGAGCTTTCATGGGAGAAAGTCCCACTTTGTTCTTCAAAGCATCTAACGAAGTGGGATTTTCTCCCACAAAAGCTCATGAGATAAATGAATCTGTTAGTTTTTAAGTGCAAACAGAACTCCTTGCTATTTTTGCTGAACTAGAGTAACATGGCTGCCCCTTTGGAACAAAGCCACAGTGTAGCCTTACCTTAGTGCTCTAATATCCTGTGGCCAACATGTCTACAGCTATACTGCATACACTGTAGCCTTGTGACACGTAAGTAACACTAATAAAATATTAATATTTTAGAACATAAAACACCATGGTCATAAAAACTGGAGGTGGCATTCAGAATCAGGTTAGAGTTCAGGTTTGGTGGCTGTGAAATCTTGCAAGTTTTACAACATTTTCTAATATCTTAACTGCAAAATTACTCAGGACAGTTAAGTTCAAAGCAGACTGTGAAGCATTACAAAGGGATCTCAGAATGGGATGGCTGGGCAACAAAATGGAAGATGGAATTCAAGGTTGATAAACATAAAAAACAAGAAGTCATGTGGCACTTTAAGACTAAGATTTATTTTTCGCATGAGCTTTCGTGGGAGAAAATCCCACTTCGTCAGATGCTTCAATGTGGGATTTTCTCCCACGAAAGCTCATGCGAAAAATAAATCTGTTAAAGTGCCACACGACTCCTTGGTTTTTTTTGCTGGACTAGACTAACACAGCTATCCCTTTGGAAATTGATAAACATAACCCTAACTATACCTATAAAACGATGAGGTATAGATCAGCTGTTATCACTTAAGAGATCTTGAGGTCATAGATATTTTTCTGAAAATGGTCACTTAATGTGCAGGAGCAGTCAAAAAAGCTAACAGTCTATTGAGAATCATTAGGATATGGATAGAGAAAGACAGAAAGTATCATATTGCCTCTTTTGAAATGTATGGTATGTTCACATCTTCGATAGTGAATGCACATGTGGTAGCCCCATTTCAAAAAATATATATTAGCATTGGAAAAGGTACAGAAAAGGGCAACTAAAATGATGAGGGGTATGGAAAAGCTTCCATAGGAGAGATTATTAAAATTGGGACTTTTCAATATGGAAAAGAGATGACTAAGAGGGATATGATGGAGGGCTATAAAATCATGACTGAAGTAGAGAAAGTAAATGAGGAAGTGTGGTTTTTACTGCTCATAATACAAGAGCTAGGGGGGTCCCAAATGAAATTAATAGGCAGGAGGTTTAAAACAAACAAAAGGAAGTATATCTTCACACAGGGCACAGTAAACCTGTGAAACTTCTTACCAGCAGTGGTGGATTACTGCATAGGCCTATGGGGTCCATGCCTAGAGGCCCACCACAATGGGGGGACCCTCAGGCCTGCTGGCACTAATGGGAGGAACAGAGCAGGCCAGCCAGAGGCTGGGCTCCATGCTCTTGCCCCACCCCTGGGCTGGCTGGTCTGCTCCCATGGGCAGGATGGGCCAGCTCAGAGGCTGGGTTCTGTGCTCCTGCCCTGCCCCCAGCTGGCTGGTCCTCCCCTGGGGAAAGGCCAGGATGATGTGATTGGTTGCTCCTGCTGCAGGAACGGAGCTGGCTAGTGTGCATTATGGCCTCCAGTACGGCCTCTGGGCTGCACTGGAAGCTGCAGCATGTGCACAAGTCAGCCTTGCTACCCCTGGGGACTGACCAGTCAGGCCAGGGCCGGCCTTTGGCCCCAGGCCTCCCCCCAGCATGGCTCACCTGAAGAGGGCCAGGGCCTTAGGCTGGAGGGAGGGCCGTGGTCCCAGGCTGGGGGGGGCACTGGTGGGGGAGGTCCAAAGGCCAGGCAGCCAATGTTTCCTCTAAGTTGCATGCATGTGCAGCCATGCAGCAGCCGTTGCACACCAGTGCACACATCACAGATGCCTGTACATGGCCAGTGGCTCTGAGCCATATCCAGCCCAGAAAGCACATTCACCCAGCCCTCAGGAAGCTGTCACCAGGCTGGGGAGTTTTCAGATCTCCTGCCTTGAGCATGCTCAGATGCATGCTCAGGGCAGCAGCAGCCTGGCCAGGGAGCAACTTGGACGCCCCTGCACTGCAGCTCCAACCAGGTTAGGGTCCCTGGGGGTCAGGAAGCCAGTGGGCAGGTGGGGAAGAGGCCCAGGGGGTTCAGGGATGGGGAGTCACTGAGGAAAGGGTGGGGGGAGTTGAGGTCATGGAGTTGGCGGGGAAGGCATGGTGGCTTGGGGGGCTGGTGGCAGATCAGGGAAGCAGATGGGGGATGCCAGCAGGTGGGTCAGGGAAGGCACTCAGGGGTCAGCCAGCAGGTGGGCAGGCAGGGAATGGGTCCAGGGGGGTCAGGGCGAGGAGTCAGTGGGGAAGGCATGGGGGATCAGGGATCCAGCCAGCAGATCAAGCAAGGGGGTCAGGGAAAACTGGTGGGAGGGTCAGGGAAAGTAAGCAGGGGTTGGGGAGCTGGTGGGCATGTGGGTCAGGGAAGGCATCTGGGGGTCAGGAAGCCTGTGGGTGGGCGGGTCTGGCAGCAAAAAAATTGTCCATGTGGTGCCATGTGTCACATTGCCGCTCAGTAAATACCATAACTTGCTCAATTGCATCATCAGCTTAGAGGGAACATTGCCTGCGGCCCCATATCTGCCTCTCTTTGCCAGAGGATGTTGTTAAGGCCAAGACTACACTGAGATTTAAAAAAGAGCTAGATAATTTCATGGAGGATAGGTTCTATTAGCCAGAACTGGTGAGGAGTGGTGTTTGACAGAGGCTAGGAATGGGCGACAGGATAGATCACTTAATGATGATCTGTTTTATTTATTCCGTGTGAAGCATCTGGCATTAACTACTGTCAGAAGACAAGACACTGGACTAGATGGACCATTAGTCAGATCCAGTATGGCCATTCTTAAGATTTCATTATTCAAGATAAAAGCATATCCCTTCAGCTGCTCTGGAGAGAGTTAGCATTGGCCTCCACAAAGAGGATTAAGAAAAAAGGGTCCTTCTGGTTTTGGATTTGACCCAAAATTAAAATGACAAAGAGGGAGTCAGATCCTGGAATTTGAATGACAATCCATGTGTTTGAAGTTAAGATTCAGACTGGAGAGACGCACTTTAACCCTTTCAGTGTTTAAAAATGTAATCCAGCAAGAGAGACATAATAATACCTAGCTCTTGTATAGCACTTTTCATCAGTAAATTTCAAAGTGCTTCACAAAAGAGGTAACACTAACCTCTATTTTACGGCTAGAGAAACTGAGGCACAGAGCAGAGATGTGACTTACCTGCACTAATTCGGCAGTCTAGTTGCAGAACCAGGACTTGAATACAGACTCCTGAATCTCAATCCAATGTATTATCACTGAATCCCTTCATTTTGGATTTTTATTTTTTTAATTTCTCATGTATTTATTAGGTTTAATTCTAAAGATTTAAAAGCAGGAGAAAAAAATAGTAAAAACTAGCTGGGAAGGGGAACTGACAAGGATGCTGGTACTCACTGGAGCCAGGGGTGCTCCTCATATGGCATTTGAGAGCCTTTGACTCCCTGCAGCCATCAGGGGTGGGTGTCTCAGCTGCTGGGATCTGGTCTCTGATGATCTCAGTCTCATGCCTGAACAGAGCAAGTGAAGGAGCCATGCTGATAGTCCAGGGCTTGGAAAGGGTGGCAGAAGCTGCATCCTGTAAATACTGGATCCACTACTAGATAGAGCCCCTGCTAACTCCACCTGTCCTTCAGTGGGGTCCTATTCCAAGGTCCCCCAATTCCAAAATGTTGGGGGTAATCAAAAAAACTTGAGTATCAGCTTTTCTAAAATACCCACCATTTTCATGGAAGAAAACGGGTAAATATCAATAATGAAAGACCTTAACTATTTGGGATTCTAGGAAGCAGCAGCTAATATTAATTTCTACAGTAGCAATATTAGTCTGAAAACAATGCAATAGGCAAGGAGTTCAGATTACCCACTTTCAAGTAGTGTCGCTAATGCAGTCCAAAAGAATCTTGTTTTCATAAGTCAATAAGTGGAGCATAGTATGGAATGCAGAGAAGTCAGAAATAAAATATTCTTACTCACAAAAGATCAAGGAGAAATTCTCAATGTACTGAACACGCAGTCTAGCTTGATGTAATGTAGTAAATAAAATCCTTAGATCCAGAATCCACAGTTCAGGCAAGCAATCAAAATCTTTGGAAACCTCAATAACTCATGTGCAAAGCTATCTGAAATGAGTTTTGCTTTACATTTTTATTATAAGCAGACATCATTAAAAAGATTCAGCATGTAATATAAGCGTACATTTTGAGGATGTCAGCCCAGCTCCAATTCACCAAAAGAGCTACATATTCAAAATTCTTTTCGGTTTTTTTTTAAAAGTTTCTTTGTAGCAGGCCCCAGACTGTAATTATCACATCAAAATTATATTGGTATGTTGCCTGATATTTCATGAATTCATTACAACTTCTAACCCTGCATGCAATGAAAAGGATATTAAATTACAATAAATTACAAGAGTGAAATGCTGCATTTAAAAATATGCCATTGTACAAAGTGGCACGTGCTCATTTGTAATCACTTAAATTTGCTCAACCCATTGTTGAAAGGATTACAAGCATATCAAATGCATGTGTGCAGGGATTTCCCTAACATACCCCCTACACCCCCCGAATTTCCCAACAGCCCCCAGTTGTCAGTTAGTAACAGTTATACCAATTTAGTGAGCACCCCCAATACCCACCTATATTTCCTCCAACACCTCCCCCCAATTTCAAGTCCTGGGGAGAATACTGCATGTGTGACTGATACAGAGGGGGTAGATCATGGAGCTGGTAGTTGCAAGACCTCTTGTCTGTTCTCTGCCCTGCTGATCAGTCATTCTGTAAGCCTTGGAAAAGTCACTTAACATGCCCATGCTTCAGTCTCCCCATCTGTAAAATGTAATATGAGGATTCAGAGAGGTTGTGTGGCTTAATTAATATTTGCAATCCTCAGATAAATGGTGCTCTGCAAGAGCAAAGTGTTACTATGAAAGTACAGGCAGAAGGAGGGAGACGTTGATACAATAGAAATGTCTCACTATTACTTTGTGTCCACCTATCTGTTATAGTTACTCAATTCTTATATACCGTATTTGTGTAAGCTCTTGAGGGCTGGGACCATCTTTTTGTTACAGATGTGTACGATGCGGTGCACAACAGGACTCTAATTACTGATTGGAGCCTCTAGATGTTACTGTAGTATAAATCCTGAAATTGCATGCTCAAAATGGGAGTTTGACTGTCCATTAGCATTTAAACCTAGTACTAAATTCTTCTCTTCTGTCTGTGAATGAACATCATCAGAGCCACCCTGCTGCCTTGTTCAGTGGCAACCCACTATTGTCATCAAGGTGTGTCTCATCAATGCCATTCTGCTGTTCCTGTGCACATGGAAGCCCTCCTGGTGTTGTGGGATGCTATTCTGGTAAGGAGACCAGAATAGCACTAAGGAGATGTCCTACAGATCGGAAAAGTGAAGTTAGCTCTTAAATTCCAATGTAATTGTTTTGTACTTAGGTTTATGTAACTAATTCTGGATATTTCTTCAGTGCATACTTCCTAATATTTCATGTACCAAATGTTGAACAGATGTACTTCCAGGTGAGATAATTTAAATGAGAATACATTTATGATATGAAACCAAAAACCTAGAAGGCAATGACCAAGAGCTCTCACCACTGTAGCTTGCACATGTGACAGATTTTTTTTTGTTTGCTTTTTGCTTTAAGGTAAAGCTGCACTCAGGGACATCAGTGTGGGAAAACTTCAGATCCAAAACTTCCCAGGAGTTCATCCACTTGTCCGGATTCAAATGCAGGGCTCCACCCAGAGAACACTTCCTTGAGTATCATGGGGAGCTGGCTTAGCTAAGAATCAGAGGTGCATGGCCGTTTCTCTTTATATTGCTATTTTCAGTTTCTGGCTCTCCATATGCATGGCTGGAACACCTTCTATTGCTTCTACTGAGGTAACTGAGGTGCCACACTATTGCTTTAACAAACTCCAGCAGATGTATTTCTTGCAGAGGATTTGTCCCAGCCTCCATTTTGAGAAGAGGCCAAGGAAACAATGCTGTAGTGCAAGGATTTACAGGAGTTCTAGGTTTTTGACTTCTTCTCCATGGGTCTCTGAAGACTGCCTGTTGCACTCTCTCAGAAACTGCTGCTATAGGGAACCTTTCTGGGAGCACAGCAGTGTGACTGCAAAAATGCAGTGCAGTTCAAATGTGGATTTGGAGCAAAACTTATTGGCAGGGTGGGACATACCCACTGTTGCGAGGTCCATTTTGAACATGCCCGATGATCTATGATTTCACCTTGATGATTCAGATAAGTTCCTGCCAAATGAGGGACCCAGATGTGTTTGCTTTGAAGAACTGGGAGTGGTTTAAATGGCCACAGGGTGGCATTTTGACTGTGTGGTTGTGCTTTAATAACTTGCACAGTTATGGTTCCTGTAAGTGTGGAAGGGTAAACCCTGGAATTCAAAATATTATACCATTCAGAGATGTATGAAAAAAAGAGGCTGTCTTTATGGTTTGTCAATAAAGGGGGTAAGACCATCATATCCTTAGCTCTTATCTAATCCATTTCCCGTTCTGTTAGCACAATGGCAAGTAGTTGTTGTTCAGAGCACCAAAGAGCCAATGCTGTTTTATCTGCTATATCTCTCATTGCACCGTACTGAGCCCAGAATGCTTGGTTTACATACTTCCAAGTATGCCATTCTAAATTTATGGTGTCAATTCCAATTTGTACTAACTCAGCAATTTGGTGCTCTTGTCCTTGTACAATACTATGGTGCATCGCCTCCACCGCACCAACCTTGTTCCTTAATGCTTCTAGGTCTACAGTATTTAGAATTCCAGTTCCTGCCCCTATGCCACCTAGTAAAGTGTCTGTTATGCCTCTCCGCCTACAGGAAGAGAGATGCTGCTGTTGTAGGGATTTAACCCAGGCATTAAATAAGGCATAACTATATGGTGCACATTCTGGCTGGGTCAGAATTAGATTATTTTTGGCCCAGTTAACTGAAATATATAAAGTTGTTATTAGTGATGCTATTTGTATCTGTATAGGAGACTATATTTTGAATAAATGGGGGCAAGGAACTTTCACAGGTTGGGGTCCATTCAGGAATACCACTGATGTCTGTCCTATCAGTACAGTGTTATTTACCCGTACTGTTATTGTTCGTGTATCCAAGGGTCCTGGTTTGAAAGGTGGGAAGGTATGATAACCAGGGGAAACAGGATGACAATTAGGATTGTGATCTTCTATAATTCCCTTGGGAGTGGTTACTTCAAATACACAATTATGGTCGCTGGGTGTAATATTTACCCAGACTTGTAATGTGATTAGGTTAATTGGCCCATGTAGAGTATTATTATGTATGGGTATTATTTCACTTTGATTCCAGGCGGTGAAGTTGAACCATTGAATTCCCCAATGTGTGCTAGTTAACAGGTCAGTCTGAGGTAGCAGGTCTGCTGTAGCCTGAAACAGAAAAACAGAAAGAGCGGCCCTTACAAGTCGAGTTAAGACTGGAGGCTTATCCAGTTATGGTGGGCTAACTGGGTCACAGCTTGGTCCTCCAACCGCAAAAGATAGGTGTTAGGGAATTTACCTGAGGAAATGACAACCGCCTTTGGGGGGGGGGGGGGGTGGCTGGTTGGTTGAGTGGGGATGCGGACCCAAACCGATTGCCCCTTGGCATAGACCGGGGACCACATTGGGGCTGTCTTAGGCTCCAGGTCTGGCCATCGGCTGTAGGCCGCATTGAGGGTGATAACGAGCTGGGACACCACCAGATGCCACCCTTTGTAGTCAGGTTTCCCCAAGTTTGACCAGAGGTGGTCCTTCAATGATCCAATTCGGCGTTCCACTACTCCGTTACTTTGGGGGTGATATGGAAGATGGGTGTGCAGAGTGCATCCCAAGTCATGAACCAACCTAGAGAACCTATGGCTAGTGAACAGTGGTCCCCTGTCTGATTGGATTTCGTTGGGGATGCCCCAGAGAGCAAATACCTCCATCAGTGCCCGACCAACAACGGAGCCAGTGGATTTGCGGAGAGGTACACAGGCAAGTTGTCGAGTACTGGCCGACATTATGCACTCAATCCTGGCTTGTTTTTTGTCTCGGAAGGGAAGGGTCGCTCCTCCCACCCTAATGCTATGGCCGCGTCCTTTTGTTTTGCAGCCAATAATTTGCGAATTACTTCTTTATTTAATCCCTTGGCTAAAAGGAACCCAAAGATTTTTCTTTCTAAGTATGGTCTTTTGGGGTATTTGGGCTTTGCAGTGCCCCCCAAGCCTGGTGCGCTAGCAACACTAACCGCGGGCTGGGGGATAGGCCACTTAAGGCGATCCAGTGCCTCAAACAGGGTGGTAATGGGCCGACCCTGGTATCCTCACAACCACAATAAAGTAGCTGTGTCTCCCAGAGGGCTGGCCTCGGTGGTGATATTGATGGCTGCGTCACTAATGGGGATTTGGCCTGGGTTTGTAACATAACAAAAAGCCAATGACCCATGCAGGGCCTGTTGGGCCGGGTTTAAATTTAAAGGGTGCATTGCTGGTCTCCAGTGTGATATTGAGGCCCCTGCTATACAAAAAATAAGGTCCTGGGGGGCTTTTACGGTTCTGGGGCTGACGTGAAACACCGCCGGGTGATTTTGACATTGTAAGGCGGCAGCGGCCACTACTGAAATGGGCCAAATGGGGGCCTGTAACAATGTCCCCTGGACCATTCCCCTAGACCACCCCGGGCTTCGGTCCAGCACCTCCGCTTCCTCACGGTTGACTGTCTCCTGCCCATGTTCAAGGGCCAATCAACCAGCCCGCATAAACACCTCCTCCTGGGCTTTATGGCCAGTATCCTCGATAAATTCTTTCATTTCTGCCTTGGACTGGGCTCGCCATTTGGTGGTGGATATGGTGGCCCCAGTTTGATCGACTTTTACCCGCTGTATTCTTATGGGTAGAGCCTCAACCTCCATGTCTGGATTGGGTTTCTCAGGGGGAGCCGTAGGTACTCGGGGGTATAATGAGGTAGTAGCCGAAGCCTCTGGGTATGGTGGTGGCGCCATAATCGGGGGCTGGGTTTCCCTCCTTTCCAAATTGGGCTGTGGGGGACTAATGCTTGATGCTGGAACCGGACAAGGTGGGGTCCCCGCCTCCCCCATCTCCCGGGCGGCGGCTGAGAGTGCCCCCACATAGATAGTTAACCTATCCAGGGCCATACCTAACACAGCATGATAAATGCTGGCTACCTGTTCTACCTTAAATCCGTCTGGTTGGAGTTTCTTTGTAATTTTAATGTCCTCCAACCTTTGGATTAATTGTACTAAAAGCTCGTGCGCCGGCCCCCCTTCCGGGATGCGAGGGGCCTGGTCGGTTTTAGAGTACATTCCCCCGGAGATTTTTAGAACTCGTTGGGCCTCCTTCCATAATTGAACAGGGTCGGAGCCCACCCCCGCTTCCCCTAAAGATGTACACTGGGGGTGTAGTGCGAAGTCAGTGGGACTTAAGCACAGACCGGTGTGGCATGTTAACAAGCAGCCTGCGCTGGCTATGGCGAGTCGGATTGTGTACGTCCGACTAGGGTAGCCCAACCCAATAATGCCCATCCACTCTAGGGGGAAGGGAAGTTCTTGATCGAGTAGGATGTGATGCTGTAGATGGTTATATTCGTCCTCCGGTGACCGGTCCGTGGTCTGGGTTTGCCACGGGCAAGAGACCGGGGAAGGTTTGGGGGGTTTGGGGAGCTGTCTGGTGGGCTTATTCTCGTTCTCCCATCCTGTTCGTGACGCCATGTTGGTTCCCAACCGCAATAGGAGAAGGAGACACCGGATTTGGTAGTTTTAATCAAGAAAGGGATTCTTTTAATTAAAATGTCAACAGGGAAAATTTTTCAGTAGGTTATCACAGTGACAACTTAGAAAAACGGTTATTTCAAAGCATCAAATGAGGTAGCATTCAACAACAAAACAGCGATTTCAAAATACTAGCTGAGGTAGCAAATCTATGTAAGTAACAAATAAAACTGCAAGGTATTCGTAACAAAACAAAACTGTAAGGTATTCATAGGGGATTTCTATATACTTACCATAACCCAGGCACCATTGACCAGCAGCATGAACACAAGGGGCATGGTAAGAGACATGACACGAGCCAGCTTTCTTTGGGAGATTTGACCGTCAGAATGATCAGTTCCAGCAGGTAACACATGAACCTCCGCCTCCCTGCCACTTGGCATCTCCTTTTTAGAGGATTTTTTTAGCTCAGTGTTTCCTGGTTCCCACACTAAGGGAGGGTTTGTCATATTAGTAGTTCCCACGATTGAGTTAAGTTGTTTATTTCCCAGTTAAGTTTTAAATTCCTAGGTGGGTCCTAAATTCCAAGGTGGGTCCCAAATTTCTAGGTGGGTCATAAATTCCCAGGTGGGTCCCAAATTCCCAGATGGGTCATAAATTCCTAGGTGGGACAGTACCTTTGAGTTATGCTAGTCTGCAGTCTCCTAGATTCCAGGCCAGAGCCCTTTACACTGTCCATAAAGGGTTTTAGTGTGTGCTTGGGAGAGGGTGGCAATGGCCTGCCCGGGCAAGTGGCCACCCCTTATGCCATTGGGCATGAACACTTTCCGGGAGCACAGCAGTGTGACTGCAAAAATGCAGTGCAGTTCAAGTGTGGATTTGGAGCAAAACTTAGAACAGATCAGCAGGTGGGACACACTGCACTGTTGACTCTGACAGTCATGCTGCCTGACTTTTTCTCTTAACAGCAGATTGGTCTTCTGGTGTAGGCACAGCTTCAGTGCATCTTGGAAAATCATGCCATTGATCAAATGTTCCCTGAACATTAAATACAATAAACCATGGTGCTTCCTGGCATTAAACAATCATGCAGTATTTTGATGGCACTATCTGACTATTTAATGTGCTCAGAAATGTGAGCTCAGCATGATTGGTACAAGAAAAAACATTTGGGAAAACTATCAAATACTGCTTCTTCCTTTTTAACTCTGGAGAGCCAGTGAAACAGCACCACTTGAGTCTGCAATTTCCTCTTTGGTCTAATGATTACAGGAGTTGGAACGACTTCCAAAACAGAAAGCAAGCATTTAATGGGGTATAAAAACTGTTAAGTAAACACTCCAAAATGCATATGCACCACATTTACTAACAGGCTGCAACTTTCAGAAATGCTACCTCCGAGTTACTGTTTGTTGCAAGTTTTAAAGATTCAAAGGAGCAGACAGGTTTCATTACCATAAAGGTCCCAGAAGAAATAAATATTTATTAAAGTTTCAGTGATATAAGAGTATTGTAGTATATTTTAACCACACTTCTGGCTTGGGGCACAGCCTGCCAAATACATACCTGGTGAACTATTTAGAAACTTCCTGTTCCACAGGCTAATTAATAGACTATGAATTTTAACTGAAATCAGGGTGTTACATCCAAAATGCACTGCCAAGGAGGCCTGCCTTTCTCATTCAAAGACATTGCCATGCTGTTAAGGCCTAGCTATAGAGTGGATTTTGCAGCCTGAAAAATTCATTTTTCAGTAACTGCTGGATCATACCTCAGAGGAACTTGATTGCCTTGAATCACATGAAGTGAATTAGATTGGCAACATTTCAAGTCAGAGATTGGCCAAAACTGAAACCTTTAATCCAAACCTCTTTAAATCTTGTGGGCAAGGTCGTGGTGAATTTAAATCACCATATCCAAACTAATGCTCATTTTGGTGCTTAGTCAGATTCACTAACTCATTAGAGGTACTGATGGGGGGAGGGATAGCTTCTCCAGAAATGAAACGGGGACCTCTTGATATGTTGCCAAGTTCCAAAGGGGCAGCCTTGTTTGTCTAGTTCAGCAAAGCAAACAAGGAATCCTGTGGCACTTAAAAACCAACACATTTATTTATTGAATTTATTCGGATTATTGCCACAAAGGCTCATGCAATAAATAAACTTGTTGATCTTTAAGTGCCACAGGACTCCTTGCTTGTTTTTCTCTTGCTATGTGTGTACTTTGGGGTAACTGGTAGTAGCGCATGTATTTTCATAATTTTCGTAGTCTCTTTGTTGTTAGAATAACCCTTTATTGCATTTCTGCTGCTGCTGACTGTTCTTTTTGCACTTACTCTGACTGAGCAAACTCCAGTTAAACTGGCCTTACACCTAGGGTCTGCTGACAGTGAGGTAGAAAGGGAACAATTGCCCAGGGGCCCAGCAATTTAAAAGGTCCCAGATGGATGGGAAGATAAATATGTATCCTCCTCTCCTGCACAAACTCTTTTTCCCCAAGGCCACCACCACTTGCACTCTGTGCCTCTCCTTTGAGTCAAGTTTGTTTACTATGTGCTATGCAGGTTCCTGGGTGACTGAAGAGGTGTTATCTGCTACTCATCTTCCTGAGTCCTGTGGGCTTCCAAGGGAGATTACTGTGAACCTGTGAAGTGCATAATAAGTAAAATCTTTCAGCGCAAGCCCACTCAGATCTCACGCCTTCCTTTCTAGCAGGGCCATTGGCCTTCTGCCCTGGGCCTGAACTTGCTGTTTATGGGGCTGCTTACAACTTAGTCAAGTATCATCGCAGGTTTGGATGGGCACCATTCTTTATTAAGGATGAATAAGAAGGTGGTCCCAGTGGGGAGCACCTTTGACTAGCATGCCATAGTGTAAGTGTGCCTGTCTCAGTTTCTCTCCTTCTGAGTCCTTTGAAATAGTCAGAATCATCTTCCTTCACATAAATGGCCCTTGTAGGGCTAATTTAATATATAAAAATCCCATGCATTTAACAAGTCCTACCTATAATTCAGGCAATCTATCAAATGTGGTTTCAGTGTCCTTCACCATGCCCTGGCCATCTGGCTTTGAGAGCCAGCAAGTATCTCACTCTGCTGCTCTCATCATTCAGCCCTCTCTCCATCTTTCTCTGACCTTGGCTCTCTGACACAGGAAGGTCAGCTAACTAGTGCCTCCACTGACTTCTTGACAGTTTCTCCCTCTTTCCAGGGAGGATCCACAGAGAGTTTCCTCAGAGAAGTCCTCTAGTGTTCTGACTCACCAGGACTCTGTCTTAATGGGTCATTCCCAGATTGTAGAATCATACAAGATGAGGGTTGAAAGGGGCCTCAGGATGTCATCTAGTCTAATCCCCTGCTCAAAGCAGGATCAACCTCAAATAAATCATTTTATTTCTTGGCTTCCAGGTGCTACACAATTCTATTAATTGGCCACCTGAGAGCTCCTATTCTGACATGAGGGAACTCGACCTGCTTCATTTACAGGGGTCACCCTTTTATGAGATAAGGCTATTTAGCATTTTTAGCAATGATGGAGAAGAAAACAAAATCATTATGTGGGTGACACAAATAGAAGGGGAGTAGAAAATAATGAAGAGGACAAGTTATTGATAGAGTGATCTCTGGATCACTGACTAAACTAGGTGCCAAATGTAAAGTCAGACACTGGAACACAATGTCAGCTGCACTTACAGGAGGGGCAGTCTGTTCTGGGAATCAGTGACTCTGAAAAAGACTGGGTTAATCAGCTGAATATGAGTACCAGTGTGGTGCTGTGGCGAAAAGGACTAGTGTAATCCTCAGATGAATAAACTGAACAATTTGAATAGGAGTAGAGAGGTTGTAGTACCTCTACATTTGGCACTGACTGAACACTGCTGGAATACACTGATGGAGTAGTTAAGGTATCAAAAAATTGGAGAAGTTTCAGAGAAAAGCTGTGAGTGATTAAATTATTGGGAAGCATGTTTTATAGTGATGATTGAAGGAGCTCAGTCTGTATCCATTTTTCAAAGAGAAGATTAAGTCTTGATCAGTTTATAAATACCTACATGAGGTACAAAAATTTGATAAGAGGGCTCCTCAGTTTAGAAGACAAAGGTGCAACAAGATCCAATGGATAGAAGTTGAAGCTACACAAACTGAGATTTGAAGTAAGGCCCCTACATAACAACTATCAATGAAGTCAGTGTGAATGCATGGAGAGTTAACCAGTACAGAATTTGTCTCAATATTCCCAGACTGGTAGACTGAAAGGAAAAGGGGGAATTTGGAATAATCTAGTCTTACCTGCTACATAACACAGGCATTCTATGAATTAATTCTGGTTTCAAGTTCCATAGTTTGAGTTGAACTAGGGCATATCTTTTAGAAAGACTTCCAATTTTAAAAATTTGCCAGCAATGGAGAACTCCTCTTAATCTTTGGTAAATTATTCCAATGGCTTGTTACCCTCACCTTATTTCAAATCTCAGTTTGTCTAGCTTCAACTTCTACCCATTGGATCTTCTTATAACTTTGTCTTCTAAACTGAGGAGCCAGGATCCTGGTATAAGAGGGAGCAGCAAGGGCTAGGCAGGGCAGGCCGAGTGAGGGAGCCAGAGGAGAAGGGTCTCTTCCTAGCTGGCTGAGGGAGACAGCACTATGGTCAGCTCACAGGGGTGCACTGGGAGCTGACCAGCGGCCAGGAGGTCCAGAAAGTGTGGGCAGCAGCAGAGGTCCAGAGATGAGGAACTGGTGCAGGACATATGGTCGCAGAGGTTCTGGCAGAGCACCAGGACCAGATAGCAGCATAGCCCTGAGGTGAGGGCATGGTCTGGACTGGGGATTGTGAAGAAAGCAGTCCAAGGAGATTGATGGTGACTGAGAGAGACTGGAGAGACGCTGTGGTGATAGTGCTGGTCAAGGAACTTAGAGTCCCTGGGCCAGGGCCCGGAGAAGAGGGCGGGTCCAGGCCCTTCCCTGCTACCTCAGAGTGCCCAGAGCAGCACAGCACTCATGGTCATTGAAGACTAGTGGCTGAGATCTGTGAGTGGGATTCTCCCACAGAAGGGGTTTGTGTGTGAAAGGACTAAGGCACTCATCCAGAGGGCTGAATAACCTATGGAACTTGGTCATGGGGCTGAGAGCCTAACCATGAGAGACAGAGCACTGACTACCCAGTGGAGACCACTCAAGCTAAATCTCTAAGAAAACTTGTAGGAGGCACTCATTGTGTGAGTCGAGTACTGTTAAACCCTCATAGGTCTTTATGGCCAAAAAATGTTAGAAACAGACACACAATGAGGAGCCAAAAAGAGCGTCACTTCATTAGGAAAGAACTAAAGAACTAGTCAGACTGGTTTTTACCTACATCTGTTACTGTGGCAACTCTCCCATCTATTACTTTGGGAAGCCATCATCTATTACTAAGGCAAATGAATAAACAACAAGCTGGTCTCTTTCGCTCCAAAATTTCACATGCAAGAAATGTGATGTCAGTGGTGATCTATCTATCTATCTATCTATCTATCTATCTATCTATCTATCTATC
>ML681997.1:26005605-26045795 GCA_007922195.1 Podocnemis expansa
ATCTATCTATCTATCTATCTATCTATCTATCTATCTATCTATCTATCTATCTATCATATTTCTTTTTAAAAAAGTAGCTCCCGCTACTGTCACTAAGTAAGGTGAATAGCAGGACAGAAAATAGGAAGGGACGAAGTTGGCAATGCGACCTGTTCGTGCCTAGTATAGCCACCTGAAAATGCCAAGGGCAGGGCAGGAAGCAAAACGAGAGCAGGTTCTCCCAAGTTGGTGGGTAACAAATGTTTATCTTAATCCCAAACAGCCACAAACAACGCTGCTGATTCCCTACACTGTTTATCAGGAAGCTGCAATAAAATATATACACAAGCATCTTTACTTCTTTTCAGCTCTCCTGGCCCTAAAGGGTCAACCACATTATCCGATAAGTATGAGTTTGAACCTTACTCAAAATGCCATGCACCATCAATCCTTTAGTAATTAAAGCTTAAGGTTTATTATAAAAGGAAAGAAACTGTAAGACAAATGTTATATGACTAAAGCAACTGCATACATACAAATGATTTGGAAGTCCATATATATCAGGTTCTCATTAGAATTGTCAAGTTTTCTGGCTTGTATAGTTCCTCTGAGTCTAGTGTATGTCAAGTACCTAGATGAGTCTCAGTCTTCTGTTTTACAGCTTCAGCTGTAGATGAGTTGATGCAGAATTAGGGAAGCAGGCATGAAGACTGACTGCTAAAGACAATATAGGTGTCGTGCAGCTGTCTTTTATGGTGGATAGCCATGTGGCTTGTTTTAAACATAAGCCCTCAGCACATGGCATGGAAAAGCCCCCTTAGAGTCAGAGAGAGTCCCCTGACCATAGGGCATGTTCTTACATGTCCTGCTGACATGTCAGGTATAGCCCTGTCTTCTCTTCCTGGGTTCATTGTACCTGTGTGTTTCCACTATGGGCCATTATGCAGGCTAGTGCTGTGATCATGCCATCTGAGGTGTCGCTCAGAAAGCACAAGCACAAGTTGAAATACAGATGTATCTTATGTATTAAAACCTGCATAATAAATATGACACCCAGATATAAACAATATCATTATACTTAGCAAATTATAACATTTTAATGGTACCTGACATGACCTATCTCATATGAATTATTATAGTTTTGAAATATTGATCATAGAATGTCAAACACTATATAACTGTTCCCCCTAATCCAGCCAGTGTCACAGGCTGTCTTTAACAGGCAGGTGATTACAGTGAAACATGTTGTTAGAGTACCAAGCTAACATCTGGCACTTCAAGTATTCGTCCAGAAAGCCTATTGTATTTCCATGGGGTGTTTCTATTTTCAAACAATAGGAAATGTGATAGAATAATTTTCCCCTTCTTGTCTAGCATCCAAATTTGAGAAATCATCAAATGTCACTAAAGCAAGAGAACACAAAACCAGATAAAATGTACTATCACCCCTTTAATTATCTGACAGGCTGAATGTCAAATCATTGTCGTTTATAAAGGTTAGAAACTGAAAACGTTCAACTCTTCTTTTTGACCTCAATGTATGTACTTAACGTATATGAAAACTCCTATTGATTTTAGTGGCTTGGATTTCACTCCTTGAGTGCTTTAATCACCCCAGACCTCACGCTCCACTGTTTTCATGTTGCAGCTGTGATGGTCCTAGGATAGCATAAAAATCTAAAAACAAGCAGGAAATTGTTGCCAATAGAGCAAGTCTCTCCCACTTTCTGTTATTTAAAGTTATTTGTAAATGGTACCCGACATAATTTATTTTGGGTGAAAGCAATGTTTCTCTAAGTCCTACTCTACACTCACTGCACTTTTCAGCAACAGTCAATGGGAGATATGCAAGGTAGTAAAATACTTTGCATATCTTCCATCTCCTTACTAACTCCCACTTGCACCCTCTTCATGCTGTGCTATGTTGACTGGAAATGCTGTCTGGTCAACTTAACGCTACTTCAGTTACAGGGCTGGAGTTATAGCATTGAGCTGGAGATCGATTGACCGTGTCTTAGTAGACAGCTCACTTAAACTTGAAAGAGTGCACTGCCATCCTCAGTATGAACATACCCAAAGACAGAGGCATGTGTTCTTTGCAGCTTGAAACCAATTGTTTTTAAAGGATCAGAGAGGTGGACTGTATCAGTGGCCTGAATGCCGGGGGATTTCAAAACCTGCTTTTAGCTCGCAGGAAGTGTGTGTTAGCCTACAGGCCAATTCTTTCCAGCCCCACAGAAGACATTATTTTGTAGAACAAAAAGGCATCCTCTGGCTAGTATGATCTTGCATGCACCATATGTGAGAAGTCACATTGCATAGAGGATGCTATTTTGGATTGCCAAAGGCATACAAGTAGCTTTTGCATGTCTGACTAAAATGGTCATAGTATGCCACTGGTGAAATTTACAGTGATTTGCCATTAGGAAAAAAAATCCAAAATATTCCTGCCAAGCACAGGAGTTCTGATGGGGTATATTAGATCACCAGGATGACGCTGAGTAATTGAGAATGACAAGGCTTGCAATGCATGAAAGGCAAAATATAAAATAGTAAAAGTAGTTCTAGAGCAGGGGTGGCCAAACTTACGGAACTCAAGAGCCGCACAAGTCGATTATTAAACCTTCAAGAGCCGCACTGAGACATATAACCACATATTTTTACTACTCCAAAATTACTAAGATTAAAATTCATTGCACACTTTAATTTTATCGTAAAAATAGGGAAAATATTGATCCACTAATGTCAGATTCTAATAATTATTTAAGATTACCATGAAACTAGGCCTATACAGTAAAAATTTAGTTGTTGCTAGATGTAGAAAACTACAGGCTTGTGGCAAGTTTGTTTTTTTTTAAATCTGGGCAGTAACTTGTCAGTGCAGCAGGTAAAAGTTCTGAGATGCTGATCTCTAAGTATTGCACAATGTTTTGAATTTCTTTGTGGAATATGATGCTTCACAGCAGTGAGTTGTGCCAAAAATTGCAAGTAATCTACTTTCAGTTTTAAACTTTTCTCCTTTGTATTTTCATTTCTTAGCATTCCACATCATGTTTAGGACTTGTAAAACATGATTTTATTTTAACAATGAGTACACTGCATTAGGGCCTGTGAGAAAACCTAAACATGCTATGGCTTCTCTGACAATGTCACGATTCTCTCCTCCAGCCCCCGTTGCCACTTCCCTGCCATCTCTTACCACACTGCTGCTTCTCTGCTCTCTCCAACCATGCCACACTTCTGCCTCCCACCCCATCCCGGCACCTACCATGCCCCTACTTCCCTGCCAATATTTCTGCCAGTAAACTTGTTCACTAAAATACTCATGGACAGTGAAGACAAAAGGTCTGAGGACTCAGGCACAATTAATTTTAAAATGAGAGTAATAGTGAGGGAAAATACTGCTTTCATCTTAATCCTGTGAAGAGATGCACACAGGGACACCTTTTCAACTGTTCAGAATCACAACAGATCAATGAGAATTTAGGAGGACATAAAATGCAAGATCAGAGCCTGTTTCAGTAAGTGCTTTGGAGTCCATGCACAGAAGATACTATGGAAAAAATCTCATTGAGTTTATTGAGTTTGGGGTCAGGCCCTGTATAAATTCTAAATATCAGTATTTGGTTTTTATAATACTAAGTAAAATCGTTATTGGTAAGAGATTTTTTTTTCAGAAAGTTTACAACACAATTTTCTGTCCTCAGCCCTTCACAACAATTACTCTTGTCTAATAGGCTTAGATACCCATAGAGTCATTCATGAAGACTGCACTGAAATATAAATGGATTTTGACTATACAACAAAAAAGAATTAATACATATTGAATGCTATTTAATCAGTAGAAGTATAGTGGTGCTATTGAACTTTGCAGTGAATGTAAATTATCTTGGTAATTGACTTAGTTATAGTCATTAAAATTTTCTTATAAAATAAATGTGCTAGCAGTTTCTTCTGCAAACAGATAACATACTGATGTCTCAGGCACACTTGTTCAATGGACTTAAGGATTTTTTTTTTTTCCTAAAGCCAGTTTTCTGTAGTGGTGGTCTATCTTAAGTCTAAATCATTTTGCATGCTGAAAATGAACCATAATCCATAATAAGCGCTTGTAACATTCTTTAAATAGAGGGTATTTTTAGATAACCTTTTGACAGTAGTCAGTGGTTTTGGATGTAACACTTGTGTCAATTTTTAGTCATTTCTGATGATTCTTATTTAATTCTCAAAATAGAAACACAAGAGAAATAATTTTGCATTATATTACAATATCTGGAAATGCCAGGTGATTTTTAAAAAAGAAAATTAATTTGCAATTTCTGTTCAGGTTTCAATTGCTAATTATCATCACTTATCTGTAGTTCATTGCAGACTTGTTCTTGAGCAATTTATGTTGCCAGTTTTAAAAATACTTACCCAAAAACAATATCAGAAAAGAAAAGTATTTAAAAATCATGCACTGATGTAGTTAAAGACTGTATCATTATGCACACAGACAAGGAGGGTAGAATTAATATTGCGGGGGTAAACTGTAGAATCTGGCAGGTACTTGCTCTGAGTGTTTCTCTTTCCCTGCTGGCTCTCACAATGCTGGCCCTCCCCTCCCGGCTCTCACCATGCTGCTGTTTTCTTCTGGTGAGGCTTTATTCCGCCCTGACCCCGCGGCCTGCTGGGGACATCAGTTGGCGGCTCCTCCACGGAGCCGTGAGCACAGGCATGTACTTGGCGCGGTTCACCCCCCGCCCCAAGGCCTGCCCCTTCTGCGGCGTGAGGGAGACCCTGGCGCATGCCTACTTAGAATGTACCAGGTTGCAGCCCCTTTTCTGGCTCCTCCAGAACCTCTTACTGAGGTTCTGGCTGCACTTTTCCCCACACGTGTTCCTCTATGCACTTCCTATCCGAGGCCCCACGAAGTCGCGGGACCTTCTTGCCAACCTCCTCCTGGCCTATGCGAAACAGGCCATCCACAGGACCAGAGAGAGGAGGTTGGCTGAAGGAGGGGCCTGCGACTGGGGGGCTTACCTCTGGGCAGCGTCCGCTAGCTGTCTTGACAGCTCTCTCAGTGCTGCCCCTCCCCTGCCCACCCTCCCTCCCGGATCTTCCCAGGCTGCTTTTTCCCTGCGGGCTTTCCCAGGGCTGCCCCTCCCTTGGCTCTGACCACACTGCTTTTTCCTGCAGCTCTCACAAGGCTGCTCCTCTGCTGCCAGCCTCTCTGCTGTCCCCAATGATTGCAAATTTCTTGCCCCTGGCTCCCGCCATGCCACCCTTCCCTGCTTCGCGCTTCCGGGAGTCGCAGTTTTTCTTTAAAGAGCCACATGCGGCTCGCGAGCCGCAGTTTGGCCACGTCTGCTCTAGAGCAATCCAAGACAGTACCTGCTGAACCATTTCTTTAGGGCAAAGTTTGCTGTTATTCAGCAGCTTCCTTCCAACTCTCAAGTTATCATGGAATCATAGAAATGTAGGGCAGGAATGAACCTGAAGAAGTCATCAAGTCCAGCCCCCTGCACTGTAGCAGGACTGAGTAAACTTAAACCACCCCAACCTATGCTTTTTTCCAATCTATTTTTAAAAATTACTAGTAATGGGGATGCCATAATCTCTCTTGGAAGCCTATTCCAGAGTTTAACTACCATTCTAGTTAGAAAGTTTTCTCTGGTAAGTAACCTAAATCTACCTTGCTGCAGATTTAGCCCATTACGTCTCTTCCTGCCAGCAATGGGCATGAAGAATAGGTGATCACCATCCTTTTTATTCTATTTGAAGTTGGTTACCAGGTCTTCCCTCATCTTCTTTTCTGAAGACTAAATATGCCTAGGTGTTTTTAGATTTTCCTTAGATCAGATTCCTAAATAATTTATCAATTTTGTTGCCATCCCCTGGATTCTTTGCAATTGTCCACATTTTTCTTAAATCATGTCACCTAGAACTGGACACAATAGTCCAGGATGAGCCCTTACCAGTGCTGAGTAGAATAGGACAATTACCTCCTGTATCTTACAAAGGACTCTCTTATTAATACATCTTTATCATCAAGCTTTTTAATGGCTGCATCACAATGTTGATTCATAGTTTGAGCCACTATAACCCAAAATCCTCTTCAGCCATAGCTAGTTGTACTCCAGTTGGTATTTGTGCATTTGATTTATTTTCTTCTTTGTAAATGAAGCAGTTTACACTTATCTTTACTGAATTTCACCTTGTTAAATTCAGACCAATTCTCTAATTTGTCAAAGTCAGTTTAAATTATAGCCTCAGCTTCAAAAGTGCTTGAAAACCATTCCAGTTTGGTGTTATCTGCAAATTTGATAAAGATTCTTCCTACTCAATTATCCAAGTCATTAATGAAAATATTGAACACTACTGGACCTAGGACAGGACCAACAAATTCCTGCTAGATAAGCCCTCCTACTGTGACAGAGAGCCGTTCATAACTACTGTGGTCTTTTCATAGAATCATATAGTTTGAAGGGTCCTCATGAGGTCATCTAGTCCAATCCCCTGCCAAAAAAGCAGGACCACTCCCACTAACTTATCCCAGCCGGAGTTTTGTCTAGCCAGGCCTTAAATGTCTCTAAAGATGGAGATTCCACCACCTCCCTAGGTAGCCCATTCCAATGTTTTACCACTCACCTAGTAAGAAAGTTTTTCCTAACATCCAGCCTCGACCTCCCCAGCTGCAACTTGAAACTATTGCTCCTTGTTCTGTCCTCTGTTACTGCTGAGGACAGCTGAGCTCCATCCTCCTTGGAGCATCCCTTCAGATAGTTGAAGGTTGCTATCAAATCCCCCCCCGTCTTCTCCTCTGCAGGCTAAATAAGCCTTGTTCTTTCAGTCTTTCTTCATAGGTCTTGTGCACCAGCCACTCAATGATTTTTGTTGCCCTCTGCTGGACTCTTTCTAATTTGTCCATATCCTTTATGTAGCGGGGCGCCCAAAACTAGGCACAGTATTCCAGATGCGGCCCCACCAGTGCCGAATAGAGGGGAATGATCACTTCCCTCGATCTTCTGGCAGCACTTCTTCTGATGTAGCCCAGTATGCCATTGGTGTTTTTGGCAGCAAGAGCACACTGCTGACTCATATTCAGCTTCCCATCCACCATGACCCCCCTGGTCCTTTTCTCCAGTGCTGCTACTTAGCTGATTGCTCCCCAGCCTGTAGCAGTACATGGGGTTTTTCCATCCGAAGTTCAGGACTTTGCACTTGTCCTTGTTGAGCCTCGTGAGATTTCTGTTGGCCCACTACTCCAATTTGTCAAGGTCTCCCTGAATCCTGTCCCTGCCCTCCAGCATGTCTACTGTTCCCCCCAGCTTGGTGTCATCCGCAAACTTACTGAGTGTGCAGTCTATCCCATCATCCAGATCATTAATGAAAATGTTGATCAGAACTGGCCCCAGGACCGATGCCTGAGGCACACCACTCATTACTAGTTGCCAACTAGACATGGAGCCATTGATTCCTATACACTGAAACCATTGATCTAGCCAGTTCTCTATCCACCTTACAGTCCACACATCCAGCCCATACTTCCTTAACTTGCTGATGAGAACGCTGTGGGAAACTATATCTAAAGCCTTGCTAATGTCAAGGTATATCACATCAACAGCTTTTCTCGCATCCACAAATCCAGTCATCTCATCATAGAAGGTGATGAGGTTGGTCAGGCACAATTTACCCTTGGTGAATCCATGCTGGCTGTTCCTGATCCCTCTATTTTCCTCCAAGTGTTTCAGGATGGATTCTTTGAGAACCTGCTCCATGATTTTTCCAGGGATTGAGGTGAAGCTGACAGGTCTGTAATTCCCTAGATCCTCCTTTTTGCCTTTCTTGAGGATAGGCACTATAGTTGCTTTTTTCCGGTACTCCAGCACCTCCCACATTCACCGCAAGGTTTCAGAGATGATAGCCAGCAGTATTGCTATCTCATTGGCCAACTCCCTCAGCACCCTTGGATGCAGGTTGTCCGGTGCCATGGACTTCTGCACATCCAGCGTCTTTAGGTAGTCCCTAACCTGACCTTCCATCACCAAGGGCCTCTTTTTTTCTCTCCAGTCTGCCCTACCCACTGTAGTGGGCTGGGAGCTGGCCCTGCCTGTGAAAACTGAAGTAAAAAAAGCATCGAGCACTTCAGTTTTTTCCTCAACCTCCATCACGAGGATACCTGTCCCATTCAGTAAGGGACGTATGCCATCCTTGATCCTCTTCTTGTTATTCAACATACTTGTAGAACCTCTTCCTGTTATCCTTCACATCCATTGCTAGCCAGAACTCCAATTGTCCTTTGGCCTTTCTGATTTTATCCCTGCAGTCCCAGTCAGTATCTCTATATGCTTCCTCAGTCATCTGCCCAAGCTTCCACTTCCTGTAAGCTTTTCTTTTTTTTTTTTTCTATTTTCTTTTTTTTTTTTTTTTTTTATGCTTTAGCTCAGTGCAGAAGTCTCTGTTAAGCCATACTGGGCGCCTTCCACATTTGCTGTTCTTTCTGCTCATTGGAATGGTATCTTCCTGTGCCCTTAGCAGGGTTTCTTTAAAATACAGCCAGCTCTCTTAGACTCCTTTCCCCTTCAGATCAGCCTCCCAAGGGACCCTGCCCATAAGTTCCCTGAGGGAACCAAAATCTGCTTTTCTGAAGTACAGGGTCTGCATTTTGCTTCTTTCCTTTTTTCCATTAATCAGCATCTTGAACTCTATGATCTCATGGTCACTGCTGCTAAGGTTGCCATTTTAACAAAGTGTGCACCAATAATATAATAATTTCACCTAAACCATGTTTCCCTAATTAACCTTTGAGAATGTCATTTGGGACTAGTTCCAGAGGGATAGCCATAGTAGCCTAGCTCAGCAAAATGTACAAGGAGTCCTGTAGCACTTTTACAGACTAACAAATTTATTTATCACATGAGCTTTCATTGTAATAATGAATTACACCCGTGGAAATTCATGCAATAAATACATTTCTTGGTCTTTAAAAGTGCCACAGGACTCCTTGTTTGTTTTTTCATGTGACACCATGTCAAAAGCTTCCTCAAGATATATCATATCTACTGCTTTCCTCCCATCTTCATTAGCTCTGTAACCTGGTCAAAGAAGAAAATGGGGTTGGTTTGGTATGTCCTGTTCATAACAAATCTGTGCTGGCTCATTTTTATGGCCCCCCTATCCTTCAAGTCTTTAAAAATAGATTGTTTAGCAATTTGTTCCAGTATATTTCCAGATATTGAAGTTAGGCTAATTGTTTTGTAATTCCTTGAGTCTTTGTAATTTTTTTTTCAGATAGTTATTATTTTTGCCCTTCTCCTGACTTTTGGGACCTCATCTGTTGTCTAGGAGTTCTCAATGATAATTGCTAGTAGCTCAAAGGTTATTTTAACTAGTTTCTTAAGTATCCTAGAATGAATTTCATCAGCCCTGCTGACTTGAATTCATCTGAATATTCTTGAATGTGTTATTTCCCTGTTTCAGCTTGTATTTCTTCTTGCTTGTTGTTCATATTACTTGTGTTCACTGTCTGAGTTCCACAACGTATTTAATACTTAAGCAAAATACATATTAAACAGCTCAGATTTATTGTTATCATCACTTATTAGCTCCCATTCCCCACTAAATAAAGAACCAGCTCTTTCCTTTATCTTTCTCTTGCTCCTACTGTACTTAAAGAACATCATCTTATTGTCTTTTATGTCACTTGTTAGGTGTAACTCATTTTGTGCGTTAGTCTTTCTGATTTTTTCCTTACATGCTTGTGTTGTTTATTTGTATTTCTCCTTAGCAATTTGTCCATGTTTCCACTTTTGTCAGATTTCTTTGATTTTTCTTCCCAGGTTATTAAAAAAATTCCTGATCTGGTCATGTTGGCCTCTTACTGTTTTTCCCATCCCATTTTTGTATTGGGATAGTTTGCAATTGCGCCTTTTTAATAATATCTCCTTGAGAGACTGCCAGCTCTCCTGGACTCCTTTGTCTTCCCATGAGAACTGTCCTTACCAGTTTTCTGAGTTTGGGAAATTCTGCTTTTGAAGTTCATTGTCCTTATTGTGCTGCTCTCACACCTTCATATTCTTAGAATAATGAAATCTATCACTTCATGATTACTTTCATGCCAATTACCTTCCACCTTCAGATTTGCTATCAATTCCTCCCTGTTGGTCAGAATCAGATCTAAAATGGCTGCACACCTGATTACTCCTTTTGGGAGTGGGGGGAAAGTTGTCCCTAGTGCATTCCAAGAACCTAATGGAAATTGTTTTCTGCCATATTATTTTTGCAACAGATGTCTGGGTAGTTAAAACCTCCCATTATTACCTGTTCTTATATTTGGGCTATTTTTCTTATTTGATCTAGGAATGCCTCTTCCTGTTTTAGTGATCTGTAATAGACCCATATCATAATGGCACCCATATTTTTTACCCCTTTCTTCTTTACTTAGACATTCTCAACTGGTCTTCCTCTTTCTTCCTTATGAACCTCAGAAAATGTGTATATAGGATTGATGCATAGGGCAACAACTTCTTTTTACTCTTCCTATCCTTCCTGAGCACGCTATATTCCAGTCATGAGATTATCCCACCAAGTCTCTGTGATGTCAATTAAGTCATAATTTAATTTATATACTACTACTTCCAGTTCCTCTTGTTAATCTCTGTACTCCATAGCAGTCTATACACAAATGCAAGGTGTTGAGCACATTCCACCACTGACTTTTCAGTTGTTGTTCTTATGATCCTATCACAACTTTCCATGTCCTAACAACATATAACCCTTTTTTAAGATAACCTCTTTTTAAAATACTTGCGGTGCTGTTACTTGCCCCCTTTGAACCTCCATATAAAATCATCTTCACTAAGTTCGTTAGTGTATGAAGATGCTCTTCCCTTTCTTGGTCAGATAGACCCATCTCTTTTTAGCAGAACTTCTCCCTGGTTAGAACTTCTTCCTGGAATAACATCTCACAATAAAGGAAGTCAAAGTCCTCCCATCAACACCATCTCCCCAGCTATGCATTCCTCTCCAAAATGTAGGTGTCCCTGCCTAGGCCTTGACTCTCAGTGGGAAGGATGGATGAGAACACAACCTGGGCCCCACACCACCTCACCCTATCTCCCAGAGCCATGTAGTCATTTCTGATCTGGTTAGGGGCAGTGTCCACATGGATGAAACAGCATGGGGTGTTGGCAGGGTCAGATCAAGCCTGGGGAAGCTTGGGGTTGCCCACCCTTGTGAGATTCCCCATTGTCATGGCATCCTGCATGGGGGAGTGGCACCTTCCCCATTGGGGAGTGGAGTTAGGAGCTCTGGGGCCACTGCCAGACAGTGCTGCAGAGAGGGTCTGGGGCATGGTGCTGGCACTGCAGTGGAGGGGGTGTGTGTGGTGGAGGTGACTGCTGGCTGGGGCTGCTCCCCTGCTGTGGGGGGACACCAGGGGGGTGGGGCAGAAGTGAGCCTGACACCACAGGCTGCTGCACTCCTGCCCTGCCCCACAGGCTGGCTGGTCTGGAGGAGACCAGCCAGCCAAGGGGCTGGGCAAGCAGGCTGCTAAAAGTGAGCAGTGGCAGCCCTTCAGTCAGGCAGGGCCCAGATTTTTGGCAGGTCAAGGGGCCCCCTTTTAGGGCCTCTGCCTTAATTTGGCCCTGGGTGTTGGTCATAGGGATGGATGAGCCTCGGTCACCTTTCTTCAATGCCTCTGATGTGGGCTCCAGACAGACATCCTGTTTCTGATGTATTGAACAAATCCCTTTCAATGAAGGCACAGCTGATAAACTCTAGAGCTACATAATGCTGAAAACAGCCATCACACTGCCTGGGATCAGAAGTTATTGCTGGGAGATATATGCACTCTATGGAAAGAATATTGTTCGTGATCTACCTCTGAGAACTTTAGTTGCCTACATTAGTAGGACTAAGCTCTGATGGGTACTGTAAGGTGCTGTAAAGTACCATTCTTAAAAGTGGAAAGTCTATGGCAGAAGTGGCCAGACTGAAGCTCGTGAGCCGCATCTGGTGCTTCAAAGAAAAATTGCGGCTCCTGGAAGAGCATGGCAGGAAAAGGTGGCATGGTGGGAGACAAGGGCAAGAAATGTGAAATTGTCAGGGACAGCAGAGAGGCAGCGGCATGGTCAGAGCTAGCAGGGAAGGGGACTGCAGGGAAGGGGCAGCACGGTCACTGCCGGAAGGGAAGAGCAGCATGGTTGGGCCCAGAATCGTAAATAGTAATTTTGGTGCCTGGGGCAAAGACCCCACATGCACCCCTCCCCCTTAGCCCCCAATCCTGGTACGGGATTTTAGAGGGCGAAGGGGAATGGATCTGGCTTCCCGCAGCAGCTGGGGATGGATCCGGATCAATTCCCAGCTACCATGGGGAGCCAGATCCATCCCCTGAGCCCCTTAACATTCCATCAGTGGCAATCCGGATATGTCCCCCCCTGTCACTTGTTGGTGGTGGCGGAAGCTTCCCTTCTTGTCTGGCAGCAGCTAGGGACCAATCCAGATTCCCCCTGCCTGCTGGAGGCGGTGAAAAGCTTCAGCCACTTCTGGCAGGCTGCGGGGAGCTGTCTCCATCCCCAGCTGCCGCCAGACAAGAGGGGAAGTTTCCGCCGCCTCCCCATATGGCTTGCTGGTGGCAAGGAAGAGCAGCGTGGTAAGAGCCAACAGGGAAAAGCAGCATGGTCAGACCTGGCAGGGAAAAGCAACATGGTCAGGGACTGCACGGAAGGGCAGCATGGTCAGGGACTGCAGGGAAGAGCAGCATGGTGAGAGCTCGTAGGGAAAGACAACGTGGTCAGGGACTGCAGGGAAGGGGCAGCATGGTCAGAGCCCCACTATATGATGAGTGCTGGGTATAATTTATTACAGCAGTATATATTTATTTTTTAATTGATCTTTATCTTTAAAAAAAGTGTAAATGTACATGCAAAAAAAAGTTTAAATTTTAGGTACAAAGACAAGCACTCAAAATTAATTCTACCCTCCTTGTCTGTATGCATTATGATAGTCTTTAATTACATCATCACAGGCTTCATTCATTGCACAAACTGGATGCACAAAGAGGCAGACTTAAAGTACCACCAGCAAGAAGTCAGACCTGCTGAATGCATGACTGGTTCAATAATTTTCTTTTATATAGTTTTCTGGGTAAATATTTTTAAAACTGGCAACATAAACTGATCAAGAGCAAGTCTACAATGAACTACAGATAAGTGACGATAATCTAGCAATTTAAACCTGATACCGTAATATAATGCAAAATTATTTCTCTTGTATTTCTATTTTGTGAATTAAATAAGAATCATCAGAAATGACTGAAAATTGACGCAAGTGTTAAATCCAAAACCACTGACTACTGTCAAAAGGTTATTAAAAAACCCTCTATTAATTTAAAGAATGTTACACGTACTTATTATAGATCATGGTTCATTTTCAGCATGCAAAATGATTTAGACTTAGGATAGACCACCACTACTGAAAACTGGCCTTAGAAAAAAAATTCCTTCAGTCCATTGAACAAGTGTATCTGAGACATCAGTCTGTCATCTGTTTGCAGAAGGAACTGCTAGTACATTTATTTTATAAGGAAATTTTAATTAATATAACTGTCAATTATGAAGATAATTTACATTCACTGCGAAGTTCAGTAGCAGCACTATACTTCCACTGATTAAATACCATTTAACATGTATTCTCTTCTTTGTTGTATAATCAAAATCCATTTATATTTCAGTGCAGTCTTCATGAATGACTCTATGGGTGTGTGAGCCCATTAGACAAGAGAGTAATTGTTGTGACGGGCTGAGGATGGAAATTTGTGTTGTAAACTTTCTGAAAAAAAAACTTCTCTCACCAATAAAGACTTTACTTTGTATTATAAAAACCAAATAATTATATTTAGAATTTATACAGGGCCTGACCTGAAACTGAATAACCTCAATGGGATTTTTTCCATAGTATCTTCTGTGGATGGACTCTAAGGCTATGTCTACATGCACAGTTTTATTTCGAAATCAGTCCTTTTGAAATGGCTTATTTTGAACTAAAACCCTTATTTTGAAAGGGCTCGTGCAATCGAAACAGCCGTTATTTCACAAAGGGATATTTCGAAATAACACCAATTGGACCGCTGTTTTGAATGGTGTTGTTTTGAAACAACAGGTCTAATGGCATTATTTCGAAATATCCCTTTCGAAATAACGGCCATTTTGAGGGGGGGCCAGGTTTTACTTTTTCAAAATGACAATTCTTATTTCAAAAGGATGGGGTCCGTCCTTTCGAAATAAGAAAACGTCATGTAGACCTAATTTCTTTTATTTCGAAATAACGAGTGTTATTTCGAAATAAAAGTGCCGTGTAGACATAGTCTAAATCACTTACCGAAACAGGGTCTGATCATGCACTTTATGTCCACCTAAATTCTTATTGATCTGTTGTGATTCCAAACAGTTGAAAAGGTGTCCCTGTGTGCATCTCTTCACAGGATTAAGATGAGAGCAGTGTTTTCCCTTACTATTACTCTTATTTTAAAATTAATTGTGTCTGATTGAGTCCTCAGACCTTTTGTCTTCACTGTCCATGAGTATTTTAGTGAAGAAGTTTACTGGTAGAAATGTTGGCAAGGAAGTGGGGGCATGGTCAGGGCTAGGGTGGGGTGGGGGGCAGAAGTGCAGCGTGGTCAGGGAGAGCAGAGAAGCAGCAGCATGGTAAGAGATGAAAGGGAAGTGGCAAAAGGGGTGGTATAGGGAAGCATGACATGGTCAGAGAGCCGTGGCATGTTTAGATTTTCTCATAGGCCCTAATGCAGCTTACTCATTGTTAAAATAAAATCATGTTTTAGAAGCCCTAAACATGATGTGGAATACTAAGAAATGAAAATACAAAGGAGAAAAGTTTAAAAATGAATGTGAATTACTTGCAATTTTTGGCACAACTTACTGCTGTGAAGCATCATATTTCACAATGAAATTCAAAACATTGTGCAATACTTAGAGATCAGCATCTGAGAGGGCTTTTACCTACTGCATTGACAAGTTACTGCTGAGGGACTTGCCACAAGCCTGCATTGTTCTACATCTAGCAACAGCTAAGTTTTTAGTGTATAGGCCTAGGTTTCATGGTAACCTTAAATAATTATTAGAATCTGACATTAGTAGGATCAATATTTGCCCTGTTTTTACGATAAAATTAAAGTGCGCAATGAATTTTAAGCTTAGTAATTTTGGAGTAGGTAAAACTATGTGGTTATATGCCTCAGTGAGGCTCTCAAAGGTTTAATAATTGACTTGTGTGGCTCTTGCGTTGCATAAGTTTGGCCACCCTGAGTGAAACTTTTCATGTCCCTTGAACAATTACAGTTGTCTGTTTCCAAACTTTCATTATGTAATATTTTTGTTTTGTTTCATTATGAATTTTAATTTTCTAAAATATCTTAGTCTAGTTTTCAGCCATCCACACTAGTGCAGTTAGAAAATACTATTTGCTTTGGTGCCACCTAGTGTAAATGTGCTTCCTCATTTCTGAATTGTTTTGAGTCCCTTTTTTCAGCATCTTTCTCACAAAAAGATCTTGGGTTTTTTACAGGTCTGTTTCACAAGAGAGAGCTCTGGTAACTTTTATTGTACTTTCTCCCAAACCACTTGCAATGGATGCATTAATATTCACTTTCCCTTCAGTTTTTCTGATGTAAATTCTTTGCAGGGTGAAACTTTTGAGCTATTTGTACTTACACAGGGACATAAAACAGTGGAATTGATGCATTTCTGATGAATGGACAGAGGCAAAGCAACAGAGAATCCATATATTATTGCCTCCACCGGCAGTACACTGTGTAGATGGTATCTGTGGTTGGTGTCTGTTGCAGATTCATAGATTCTAAGACTAGATGGAACTATTGTGATTATGTAGTCTGACTTCCTGTAGAGCATAGGAAGCGGAATTTCCCTAAACTAATCCTAGAGCAGCACATTAGTTTTCAGGAGGAACATCCAATCTTGATTTAAAAATAGTCAGTGATATAGAATCCACCAGTGCTGGATTTAGGCACAAGCTAAGTAAGCTACAGCTTAGGGCCTCACGTTATGAGGGACCTCTAAAGGCTGGGAGTGTAGTTATTTTTTTGCAAATTTCCAGTTTTATTTAGATTATTAGTTCGTTGCATCTTTACGTATGTGTATATGCAACTATAAAGATTTATCATTTATTTTTTCATTGCCCTTTCTGTTAAAACGTAATACACTTTTTTCTTTTTGTTTTATTTATTTATTTTTGTTATGTTGTCGGGCCTCTAAACCTTGACATAGTTTAGGGCCTCAGCATGTCTTAATCTGGCCCTGGATTCCATTACTACCCTTGATAAATTGTTCCAAAGATTAATTACTCTCATCATTTAAAAATTTATGGTTTTTTGCAGTCTGAATTTGTCTAGCTTCAACTTCCAGCCATTGACTCATGTTATACCATTCCCCGGTAGATTGAAGAGCTCATTATGAAATATTTATTTTCCATATAGCTACTTGCATACTATGATCAAGTCACCCCTGAACCTTTTTCTCGTTAAGGTAAATAGATTAAGCTCCTGGAGTCTGTTGCTATAAGATATGTTTTTTCACTCTTTAATCATTTTCATGGCTTTTCTCTGAATTCTCTTCAATTTATCAAGAGCCTTTCTTGAATGGGAACAACATAACTGGTCGCACAATTCCAGTAGAGGTCACTCTAGTGCCAAATACAGAGGAAATATAGCCTCCCTACCCCTGCCCAAGATTCCTCTGTTTAAACACCCCAGGATGGCATAAGCTCTTTTGGCCACAGAATTATACTGGAAATTATTTTAGGCTGATGATCCGCCATGATTCACAAATGTCTTTCAATCACTGTTTACCAAGAAAGAGCCCCCAATCTCATGAATATCACCTACTTTCTTTGTTCTCAGATCATGAATGCATTTACATTTAGTGGTCTTAAAAAATGTGTTGTTTGCTTGCACCCAGTTTACCAAGTGACCTAGATAATTTTGAATCAGTGACCTGTCCTCTTCATTGTTTACCATTTTTCTAATTTTCGTGTCATCTGCAAACTTCATCAGTGATGGTTTTATTTTTTGATTCCCCAAATGATTGCTAAGGCTGATAGTACAGGGCCAAGAACGAATACCAACAAACCCTGCCAGAAACAGATCCCCTCAGTGATGAGACCCCATTTACAGTTACATTTTGAGATCTATGAATTAGCTAGCTTATAATCTGTTTAATGTGTGCCATGTTAATTTTATATACTTCTAGATTTTTAACCAAAATTTCATTAACCAGTTAAGTCCAAGGATATGATAACTTCCAAAGGGGTAGCCATGTTAGTCTAGTTCTGCAAAACAAACAAGGAGTGCGGTGGCACTTACAAAGACTAACAAATTTATTTATTTTATGAGCTTTCATTGGATTTTCTCCCATGAAAACTCATGCAATAAATAAATTTGTTTCTCTTTATAAGTGCCACCAGGCTCGTTGTTTGTGTTTCCAAGGATATGATCTCACACCAGGGGAATCGCTGTCATAGGGCCTGAGGGGATGCACCCCCCACATCTCCGGCCAGCCCCGGCAGAGGCAGGAGCTGGATCTGAGCCCAGGCTGCCTACCTCCTGTCAGCTCAGATCTGGCACCTGCTGCTGCCAGCCAGCAGCTGGTGGCCCTAGTGGGCCCCATCCAGCTCTAGCTGCTGTCTGCTGGCTAGTGGCAAGCAGCCTGGGCTCGAATCTGATTTCTGCTGTTTACCACTGGCTGGCAGAGGCTGCAGCTGGATGGGGCCTGCCCGGGGTGCCTGCTGCTGGCCAGCAGGCAGCGGCTGGCATTGGATCAACCCACCATGGCCACCAACTGCTGGCTGTCAGCGGTAGGAGCCAGATCCAACCTGGCCAGTGGCAGGCGGCGAGGCTCAGATCCAGCTCCTGCCACTGCCAACCAGTGGCAGGCGGCCCAGGCGGGCCCCATCTGGCTCCAGCCACTGCCTGCTGGCCCGCGGCAAAGAGCAGGAGTTGGATCTGAGCCTGGGCTGTTTGCAGCTGGCTGGCAGGCAGTGGCTAGGCCTGGATTGAGCCCACCCGGGCTGCCCGCCACTGGCCAGCAGCAGCAGGAGCCGGATCGGGCCCCAGCAGTGGATTGGGCCCCAGCCTTTTTTTCAGCGGAGCAGCACTCCTGTATCACACTGTTACCTTTTTCAACCAAACTTGTAACCTCATTAGAAAAAATATAATTAGTTTGATAGGATCTATTTTCTGTAACCCCATGTTGCTTTTCATTAATCGCATTGCCCTTCTTTAGTTCACTGTCAGTCAGGCTTCATATCAGCTGTTATGTTATTTTGCCCAAAATTAATGTTTGGCAGATGACCCAGGTTGTCCCTTTTACTCTTTCTAAAAATTGTATGATCAGGGCTGGCTCAAGTGGCTTTGGCCCCCCGAGCCAGCTTTCAATTTTGCAGTCCACCCCCATGGTGTGCGGGGGGGGGGGCAGCGAGGGGTGGAACCTGGCCTCTGCTCCAGGCCGGGTCGCCCTGGCCCCTGGGCGGGGAACAGCCGGCCCAGGGATGGAGCAGGCCAGCCCAGAGGCAGGGCTCCCCTCTCCTGCCCCTCCCTTAGGCCAGCTGTTCCTCCCTAGGGGTGGGGCGGGCTGGCCCAGAAGCAGGGCAAGAGAGCGGAGCCCACCCCATGGGCCAGCCTGTGCCACCCCTAAGTAATTGAAGCCCGGAGATGAGCCTCATTTGCTTATTAGTCGAGCCAACCCTGTGTATGATGTTAGCATTCTTCCAGTTTTCTGGAGCTTCCTCAGTGCACTAAGATTTGTTAAATGTCAATATTTGTGATCCAGTGAACTCATCAGCCAGTGCAGGATGCAGAGGGATGAGGGGATAAATTTGTTACCTCCTCCAAAAAGCAGGGCTGTCCCTGGGGGGCAGGTCGCATGGCCAATCAGCCTGTGGAGGGCCCCCTGACCCCACAATTGGGGGGAGGGCAGGCTGGCCCAGAGGCCAGGCCCTGCAGTCTCACCCCTCCCCTGGGCTGGCCTCTCCCTCCCATGGGTGTGGCGAGCCAGCCCGGAGGCCAGGTTCAGCTCTCCTACCCTGCCTCTGAGCTGGTTATTCCACCCTGGAGGTGGAGAGGGCTGCCTCAAAGGCTGAGTTCCACTCTGCTGTCTTAGGGGGCTGGGGGACAGAATGGCAAGGGGGGCATTGGCATGGGCCCCACGCTGCCCTACTGGAGGATGGACAGCATGAGGCCTATGAATTGCAGGGCCTGGGGCGATTGCCCCACTTGTCCCACTCCCCCCACCCCCCGGGATGGCCCTGCAAAAAAATGGGCTTCAGTGTTTCTGTAGTCCATGGCCACAGTTACATTAGATGGAATTTTAAAAAGTAAGGAATATAAGACCTCATGCTGCAAGGCATTGGCCACCTTCTGAGCTGCTGTTAGGAGATTTGTATCTCCCAGTCTGTTCAAACTGTAGTCCAGTGTGGGTCTGTCTCTGCAGGATTATGTCAAGGGGAAAGAAGGCACAAAGGGCACGTCTGCATTGGAGCCTTAGGTCAACTTAAGGAAGGTTAAGTCAACCTACAGACCCTTGCGGCCACACTGGATTTTTATTAAGTTGACTTAAGCACTTCCGTAAGTAAATTTAATAACACCACTTCTTAAGGTTGACTTAATGCTTAAATAGACTTTATTAAGTCAACTTAAGCCAGTGTAGATGGGCAGTAACACTTAAATCAACTTAATTGGCCTCCAGGCCACCTCCCAGAGTTCCTGGCCACCAGGAAGGTTTGACCTGTGACCTGCCAGTGGCGATGCAGGCAGTTGACAGGAGGTTTCAGTGTGGACATTTTAAGTCGAATTAACAAGATGGACTTTAAGTCGACTTAAAGTTGACCTTGTTAAGTTGACTTTACAGAGCCTCCAGTGTACACATACCCAAAAAGCCTTCATGTTCCTATGTCCCATGGCAATTCAAACCACAGCATGGCTGGAGATGCCTCTGTAGAAAAGGTCTTGATAAACAAACGAGATCACTGTTCAACCTTTTGAGGGTGTTAACTGTTTGCTTATGCAATATGGAGTATAGCCTTTCCGCATCCTTAAACAGGGCTATTCTTTCAAGACATCAGCTTTCAGTAACTCCCTTATTTCATTTTGTACAAGTAATCAGTTAATCTTCAGGTTCCCCTTTTGATGGCTGTAGAAACAATACAGGCTTCAGAAAGGACCGAAAACACAGCACACCTTCCAGCTTTTTTTTTTTTTTTTGTATTGCATCTTTCACACACACTGTATCTCCAGGTGCTTTACAAAGTTAAACAATGCAGAGTAATAGACCAGTGTTTCCCACCCTTTTCTTCGCTGTGGCACACCTGTAATTATTTTGAAGCACACCCTATTTAGTCTCCAAATGAACATATGAATATTCATGAGCCAAGCCAGCACTCTGAGACGTTTTTAAAAAAATTCTGTGGCACACCTGCTCAGTTCTAAGGGCACAGCACACTGGTTGGAAAACACTGTAACAGATAACAATAGCAGGAAGGCTAGAGTGATAAGAAAGAAATTGTCTGGAAGTGACATGCAGTATGTGACTTACAGCAGAGTGCATTGTTAATACAATTTTTGTTGTGATTGATTCTGACTTATATTTGGCAGAGGTAGTGACAGTTGGATAGGTTCAAGAAAGTAGAAACCACCTCCATCTTTTTCTTATTCCCTTGATCCCAGTTGGTACACGAGACCCAGAAAACCCTGCTGAACTGTATCTTTAAACATATAGATAACATTGGAGTTTATGTGCAGTTTTCACCCAAGAATTCCCTTTATAGCAGTAAACTCTCAGTGTGCAAGATTCCCCCTGCCACCATCCTGAGAGGTAGGTCCACAGCCTCAGCAGGGGAAAAAATGTGATCTTCATGTGTTGCAGGGTTTTATGGTCCCACTGTGCAGCATGGAGCTGGCTCAGGTTTGGGGATGCCCTAGAGGATTGATATATTTTCAAAGAAAGCTAAGTGGGGCCAGTAGAAGGAGTGCTGACTCCTGTAGGTTTCCATCTGCTTCGTAGGAATGAAGATTGCTGTTTAGATGCTGGCTTCCCATTCAAGGGGAGCAGATTGCATGGCCACTTTCTAGGAGGGCCTTTTGCTCAGAAGTTGTGGGGAAAGGGAGGGAAACATTTTACTACAAATGAATGCTTTTGCCTAGTCCACCTGCAACAGGCAGAGATGAAACCCAAGCTGACCCAACTCGACTGACTGTGGTATTGCTTACATGCTTCTTTTGCCCTCTACCTACTTGGGTGTTCATCTTATACCTAATTAGGACTGGTTGGGAAATGGATTTCCTGTCCTATTAATTTATGAGATTTCAAAAAATTTCCTGTACTGTACTAGGATGAACCTGAGAGCTTTTGACATTTTGTACAAAGAGAACTATATGACTTCAGCATAGAGGGGGCTCAGGACCCTCACTTACAAAGTGGAAGATGCAAATTGGAATCCTTACCCTGCCTGATCTAGATTAGGGACTTGAATGGAGGCCTCCCAGGTGACCATTCTAACCCTGTGGCTAGCAATGTTCCTTCTAATTTTTTGTAGGCTGTGTTGAAAAAGAATTTTTTGGGGCAAATTTTCAGAACCAGAGTCCAAATTTGTGCACACTCCAGTAAGTGTGGTCAAACTTGTGAGCACAATGAAGCATGTATGTATGATACAAATAAATATCTGAATTTTATTTTGGTATGGTGATGGAAATAAGTTTATAAATTACAAAACCTTATTTGAAACATGCTACTTGAAACCACCTTCTTAAAGCAGCATAAAAATATTAGCACCACTGAATTTTTTCATCCACGTTTTATTTTGTTGTGTGCATGGGTTTCATGACCTGTCGGCACTCGCACACATGCACAGCTTACAGGGAACATAGGTGGCTAGTCTAGTCTTGTCTCACTTGGAAACTGATTGTAAGACTGGGTTTGTATCTATGCAATAATCACTTATACATCATCTGCTCCAAATAAAAGTGAATTCCTAGAAACTGTGAGTTTTTACATTATTTTACAATATTAAGTCATATTTCTCCACATTTTCATGTTTATTTCAAAGGTGTCTATATAGAAGCAGTGCTAACTGAGAGTTAGTCCATGCTGTAAATCTATTCAATAGTTACTTCAAAGCTGAATTTATTCCATTATTATGCTCTAACAAGTAAATAAATTAAACAATTTTTTAGGTAGCAGGGGGAGAAGGTAAAATAAAGTAAGGAAATACAACCAGACTGATTTCCTCAACCCCACATCAGCTTATGCAGTCAGCTGAAAGGAAGGACAGGGAGAAGGAGAGAGACACAACTAGAGAATGAATAATACAAATGTAACAGTTTAATAAGTGCCATAATTTGCACATTGAACTTTAAACACTGAAATCCCACCCCTACCCACAGCCCTTGAGTTTGACTGCATGTGAAATTTTCAAATCTAAAGAAAAGGAAACATCTGGTGCATCCTCTGGCCAAATAAGCTCATATGTCTCATGTTGCAATAAGTCATGACATATACTTGATGTTTTTATTGCAGATATGAATAATGCATATTGCTTTGTGTATATGTGTCATTATAATTTTTCCTGCTGTAATTAGTTCACAAATCATGCTGTAGGAATATATAGATGACTGAATTAGTTTGGAGGCCCTACTAATAGGTTGACATTTGAATACCAGAGTTGAAGATACCTTGTGCTTGAGAGGTACAAGCAATCAATTTACTGAACGTGTACCCAGTAAAACAAATATGACAACATCCCTAACTTTTGTTTTTCATGTACTCTGTATTCTTTAGATGGGAGTTTTTGTCACTGTTACATCTCATTTAACATAATATCTACTGAGTTATCTTTTTTCTCTCTCTAAAAGGGTCAGATTTAGCTCTCAGCAGGACACAGTGAGTAAAGCGCTGATTTGGCAGTGAAGAGACCTATTCCTAGTTTTACTTGGGTCTGCTCGGATTGAGAATAAAATATACTGCTATAAGGTATCTTTTAACTAGCATAACTGTGCCCACACTAGTGATTGTATTAATATAACTATTCAGTTAAAATAATTATGTCTATTTGTAGCTGTACAAAAATTGTGTCTGGGTCAGCCATTTGGAATGCTCTCAATGTTAATTGCCAGGATACTTTCCCAAAGATCCTAAACTTTGTCAAAGAAGTCACTAGTATCTGGCAAATAAATTATTTTCTCCATGGCCATAAGGGCCAGAAACATAATTTTGGGTTTAAATGAAAGTTGAAGTTCTGGTGTATCCATTGAGCATTAAAAGGATTTTACAGTTACCATTATAACAGCCATGTATTATCAAGCAACTGTTTTGTCCAAAAGAAATAGTTAAACCAGCTTTAAACCAGCACCATATAGGTGGCTTTACCAACTTATTTTTATTTTTTCCAAGTGAAATGTTGCAGTTTATGGGATTATCTATAATTATTAGCCAAAAAGCTCAGAAAACAGCCACAGTCACCCCCACATTAATAAGCTTTGCAGAAGTTTGTCAGATCAAGACAGCTAAAGTAAACATGACAAATGTAATTTTGTAGTTCTTAATACTGTTAATCCTTAAAGCATGGAACCAGGAAACCCATATTCATAGTGGTATTTGAAACCTGTAAGCAATCTCATGTTTCTAATGCTGATTTTCTTTTTATTTCACAAAGAAAACAGTATCAAGGCCCTTTTTTCCTGGAATATTACTTGAGGCTATTCAGAAAAAAATACAACAGGAAATTTGGCTCTTTAGCCCTAATAATGGTCTCCTTATTGAACAGAGACTTGCTTTTTTTGTTAAACAGATTTTCTTATGAAAGGGTTAGAAGTGAATAAACGACAAGTTCAGGCTCATCTGATTTCTTTTGATTTACACTGACCTTGAGAGAGAGAGAGGTCATGATGTTGGCAGGCAATAAGAACTAATCTGTTACTAACCGAGTAATTAAAAGTGAGGCCTTATATATTTTTGTAGTGAGTTGACAGGATTTTCCGTCCCTGTGTCGTATTGTTGCTCTAATCAACATGGTCATGGTAATTAACGCCAAATGACAAGTTTATAAGAAGTCAGATGACAAACTCTAAAATGTGCTGTTCTTTCGTCAGATGAATAGTCTGACTATATTGTAAATGGGATGGCGAGAGGGGGATTCCAGTAAAAATTCACAGTTTGGTGTGTACAGTTAAGAACATTAATCTTTTCTAATGAATTGGAGGAGATACGATTGGTTTAAAAAAAAAAAAAAGTGGAGCTGTGTCCCATACAGTTTCAGAGTTTTGGCAGACAAATGTTTGTGAGGTTGTGTAGTTTAATTAATATGACTTCTGACTACTTGAGTCTGACATCAGATGTGACAGCATCATTTGACTTTTTCTAAAGATGTTTATTTTCTGTAGCACCAAATACTCTGTAAAATAGAATCATTTTCAAGATATACTGACAATGTGGTGTCTGAGCTCCGAATCATACCCATATGTGGTTCAGGGCCTCAGTCCTAGGTATTGAAGTGACAACTCTGGCCCCAGTCAGCAAAGCTCTTAAGCACCCGCTCAACTCTGAGCATGTGAATAGTTTGACTTCAGAAGCACTATATGCACACTGATAGCTAAGCAACTGCTTCAAATGCATTTCCAGCTAAAGACCGGAATGCTCTCTCAGCACATTACAGGGTTAACCCCCAACACCACAAACTTTCTTTACAGCAGGGGCCATATATAATGTGAACCATGTAACGGTATGTCTATATTGATGGTGGCAAATTCCAGTGCACTCTTCCAAGTTCGATTGAGCAGTCTATCAAGATGCGCTCAATTGCTCTACAGCACAACACTTTCACTCCAGCCCTGTAACTGAGGTAATGCTAAGCTGACTGAATGGCATTTCTGGTCAACTTAGCACAGTGTGTATGAGGAGGTAAGTGGGAGTTAGTAAGGTGACAGGAGATATGCAAGGTATTTTATGTACCTTGCATATCTCCTGATGACTGCTGCCAAAAAGTATTGGGAGTGTAGACTAGGGCTTAGACTTGAAAACTCTGCAGGAAAGAAGCTAGCCTTCAGAATCACACCTCCCATGATAGCACATATTTTTCAAGATGGAGAAGAGGAGCAAAGATAAATAGAAGCCTCAGGAAGAACGATAACATTCTAACAGTTCTTAGCCCATAGAGGTAAACCTTTTGTCTCTTCCAGGTATCTCCTCTCATAGTAGAGAAACTACTCTGAAGAACAACTTTTGCAGGGTTACAGATTAGACTGAGAAACCTGTGAGCATCACTGTCAGATTTGGTGCGTCCTCTCCCATTCATCAAAGAATGACAATACTATTTGCACAGATGTCTCTTGTGGTTTGAAAAATATAAACTAGAACAGTGCTCCCTTGATTTTTTTTATTTTTTAGGTACTTGATGTTACCTCATGCATCTCTGTAGACAATGCCTCTATCCTGTACACAAATGCTACCTGCATTTTGACACCTTACTTGGTCTTCAGACACGTCTAGACATCTGATTTCTAGCCATCTGCTGTGCTACAAACCATTCTCTCATCTACCACTCCTCTTGTTGTACACTATTATGTTCTTTGAGGCACATACATTTCAGTAGGTGTGACCAAATCTACAGATGTATGGGATAGTAACATGGCAGGCACCAGTGTCAGGAAGAAGATATATTTTATCTTCTACAAAAGTTTATAGCACAATCACCTATCTATGTTTGTCTACTTGGGACCTGAGCTATCATGAAACAATTTGGAGCTATTTGTGAATAGGCAGTTCTTCCTTACAGGTAGCCATGTATATAAAGGCAGCGAAGACACTATGTGTAAGGATCACGTATATGTGAGGGGCACAAATCCTATCCAAACGTGTCTAGATGGAATTTGCCCAGAGCCTTCTAATCTATGACTAGATTGTCCTTAGTAATTCAGTCTTGGATAAATTAACTTCCAAAACATTAAAAAGAAAAGAAGTTTCTGAAGCTCTGGGAGGTTTTTTGTTTTGTTTTTGTCTTAAGTTTTGAGGTGCTTGTGTTTTGTCTTTTGTCCATTAGCAATGTGGTATGTGGGGTTGGAAAGAGTTATCCTATTAGAACTGCCATCCCCTTTTGAATTTCCTAGTGAAACACCTGGAGGCAAGCCAGCTTTCTGCAGAGTGGGTTGGCAGGCCACAGGAACAGGTTATAAGTTGACTGCTGCCTTCCATCAGTTCCCGCATGCATAATATTCCTGCTGGATAAAGCCATTAGAGTCCAAATTACAGAAAACAGAGGGTTTTGTTTTATAACTTTTATTTTTTCCATTTCCTGTTTCATTCTTACTTAACCTCAACTCTCGCTAGTTCAAACATAGTATCAATGTTAATTTAGAAATGAACTTCATATGGATGAGAATGAGTTGTAAAATACATGTACTGTATCATATGTTTCTTTTAAAATAACCTCTACTTATTATTTGCTAAATTGAAGGATTTTTATTAATCTAGTGTGCTTTAATAATAGTTCACTCCTGCCCATATCTTCTCACATGCACATTGCTCCTTCTCAGCTCATCAAGAGCCTAGTTTTTAGTTGTGAGCTCTTTGGGGCAAGGACTCTTTTTACCATGTGTGTACATGGCCTCGCATATTTGGGCATTGACCCATCATTGGGTCTGCCAGGCTCTGTTATAGTCCAAATAAATATACCATTTAGATGGCTCACCTACAGTGATAAAAGTCATCATGAGCTCAGATGCACCTTACAGGAGTGAGAAAAGTGTCAGTAATGAGTTGAGCTATTTCAGGTAAACATGTGAAAGGAGGATACTGCCATGATGAATCTCTTTAACTTTGTGCCAGGATTTTAAAGGGATTTAGTGGCCTAACTGCCACCTAAGCCAATGGGAGTTCAGTGCCTAAATACCTCATAAAGATCTGGCCCTTTCTTCCCTACTTGGTCTCCTTCAAAAGAGCTAAACGTAGAAAGCCGTGCCTGAAACAATGGTGGTGAGCGTACAAATGAGGAAATACAATGATTGCAGATTTGTTTTGCAAGTTGCATTTCCTTGGGTACTCTTTTCTGCAACGTCACATCAAATGTTTGTCAGTAGGAAGCTACGGTCTTGTGGAGCTGGCTGTTCAGGGACACAGGAATTGCCGTATTGGATCAGATTTCAGGTCACTTGTCCAGTATCATGGATCTATGTGTGGACAACTACAGATATAGAAGAGAAAAATGTAAGAATTCCACAACAGCCAGATACTGGGTAATCCCCTACTCCCCATCACTGTGGTCAGGGCTGTCCCTCAGGGTGGGTGGGACCCAGAGCCAATTGGCCTGAGGGGGCCCCCGGTCTTTGAGGGGAACAGGGCTGCCTTGGGCCAGAGGCCAAACTCCACACTCCTGCCATGTCCCTGGGCTGGCTGGTCCACAGGGGTGGGGTGGTCCAGTCTGGGGGCTGGGCTCCGCACTCCTGTCCAGCTCCTGGGCAGGCTGGTCTGCCCGCAGGGATGGGGTGAGCTGGCCTGGGGGCGGGGGGGGCCATCCTAGAAGTTGAACTCTGGCTTCCCACCCCAGCCCCACGCTAGTACATGGTTGCTTTGCTCTGGGGGAGGAGCCAGAAATGCCACCCAAGTGCAGCGCTCCCTACCTGCAGAAGGCAGCATGGGGCCCAGGTGAAGGCAATGCAGGGCTCACCAAACCACAGAGCCTGGGGCAGTCACCCCAGTCACCCCACTCCCTTCCCCACAAGGATGGCCCTGACTTCTAGTAATAGATTAGCTTAAGCCTGAAACATGAGTTTAATATTCTTTCCACACATTTTTTTGCTGGGATAAATTGTAATTGGATAGCCATATAAATGTCCAATCCCTTTGAAAATTGTGTTAAATCCTTGACAAGGAGTTCCACAGTTTAATTGCCCATTGTATGGAAAAAGTCTTTGATTAGTTTTCAATTTCCCACCTTTCAATTTCATTGAAGGTCATTTTGTTATTGTATTGTGAGACCAAAAAGAAGTTCCCTATCCACTTTAACAATACCATTCATTATTTCGTATATTTCTTCATGCCCTTTCTTATTCACCTCCTTTTTAGAATAATCACAGTCTTTTAAATTTATCTTCATATGAATTTTTCCATGCCCTTGATCTTTCCTGTCACCTTTCTGTGACCCTCTCTATTTTGCAATACGCTTTTTGAGATGGGGTGATCAGGTGACTGTACTGATGACTGGGCTATAGGTTACTTGTGGGCAGCTTTTTTGCAATGCCTCTTGTTTCACTTTGTATAAAATACTTAAGTAGTCATAGAACTAGTTTGTGTGGGACTCTATAGGCTGCTGGTTAGGGCTCTTAAGTTCACAGCTATGCTTCAACGATGCTTTAATTATTGATGCAAAAGGGAATGGCTTCAAAAGAGAGCCATAGGCTAGTGGTTAGGGCAGTGTGAAAGCCCTAAGTTTAAATCCTTTTCCCTATCAGTCAGAAGGGGGAATTTAACCTTGGTCTCACAAACAAGTGTTGGCCCACTGAGCTAACAGTTATAAAGGAGCTATCCTCAATTTCATGTCCCTTCCGCATTTTGTGAACCTAGCCCTTCGTTTCCTTTGCTTTTATTTATAAAGTCGCCCAGAAACAAAATGTTTTGTTGTGAATTAAACAAAATGTAATTTTTTTCCAACTTTATGGTTTGCTCACATTTTTCAGAATTTAATTTCCATTTGACCCTGTAGCAGGACAGTTGCCCTGCTTTTGTTTAGAATGGTTAAAAGTCCAGAGAAAAATAATGGCCAATGGGAGCAGGCAGCTGCAGAGCCAATCAGAGCCCAGGAGCCTATATAAAGGCAAGGCTGCAGGCCCTGCTGTAGGCAGTTTGTCTCTGATTGCAGAGCAGAGAGTGAGCTCTCTGATGGAGTAGGAGACAGGACCCCAGACAGCTCACTGGGAGGGTTCAGCAGAACTGCAGCAAGGGTTCAGTAGGAGTGCAGCCTGGAGGAAGAGGCATCAGGAACCAGGGGAGGTGGATATGGCCCAGGGGACCTGCTAAGGCACAAGCCGATCAGGGACAAAGGTGTTGATGTGGCCCTCGTGTAGTATGTAGGGTCCCTGGACTGGGGCCTACAGAACTGGGTAGGCCCAGATCCCATCTGCCTCTCCCAGGCCACTAGTAGGTGGTAAGGCTGTGGCTAAGTCATGAATGGACAGTAGCTGCTGCTGATACAAATGGGTGGGCCAGAACTGGATTGTATCTCAGAAGGGGGAACTGCATGGACTCAGTTGGAGGACTGAGGTCTTGCTTACGACTGTAAAGAGAGACCTGTGGGAGAAATGGAGCACTGACCAGCGAATGGGTCTGCCATTTGAGCCAGTTCCCTGGTACCATCACCAGGACACACCCATCAGGTGGCGTGTCCTGGTGATGGTACCAGGGAACTGGCTCAGGTGGGTCACATGCTGCCAACATATCTACAGAGCCACACTGACTATTTTTTCTATTTTCCAGAACTGCCAGTGAACCAAAAAGATCAATTATTTACCCAGTTCTATGTCTGAACCACCCACAAGAATTTAATTTTAACTTTGTAGCCTTTCTGACTATCCTTATTTTATGGACATCTTGAGTTACTTTCTGTATAGAAAGTAGACTATTTCTGGTATAATCTTTTCTTCTTGTTTTATCTAGAATTATCTGCTTTATCCAGAATTAGGCATTAGGCTCACATTTTAAAGGTATTTATTTAGGCACTGCTCACTCAGTGTTGTGATGCCTCATTTATTTAGGGGCATAAATCTCATTTTCAAAAGGAGTTAAGACCTGTAAGAGTTAAAATCTCATTGACAGGCAGATGCTAACATTAGAAGAGGTACATGACATGGGCCAGTGTCAGTTTAATTTGGAGTAAAGTAATCATTATGAGTCCTATCCCACAGCATGGCTGTGAATAGAAGCTGGTGGCCCATCACATTATATTTTGTATTGCCTAGAAATGTCCCTCAGATGTGAAAGCAATTGAATGAGTTTACATTTTTCATGACTGTCGTATAATTTCCTTGTCTACACCATGTTATACAGTGCACTAGTGTAGGCTATCACCTCAAATACAAACAGGAAGGACTGAAATATCATGACAGAAAATATCATGTTATTTGTGATATTTCCATATAAGGTCTCCAACTTTATTATGTGGCTTAATAAAGCACATGGACGTGTAGACACTTAACTGAGCTCCTGGGCCTTCTGACATTCTGCCAACACTTGGTTCTGTAATGAGCCTTTAAAATGGCTGGCAGTGGCATGTAGAGGGTATTAACAGCTTTTCCAGTCATTGAGCATAAGAAAATGGTAAACACACGTGACCCATGCCATGACCTTTTAGGGTTATAAAATATAGTTAAACTGAAAAATATAGTAAAACTACTTTAAGAACCTTAATCACAAGATGTTCAAGACACCTGAATATGGTTTGTGTCATGGTTACAGTTTGTGGGTGACTGTTAAGAACAGTTTTAAGAACAGATTGTGGTTAGGCTATGCTATCTCCTTCCTCTCCTTTCTGTTCCAGTGGCCCGCTTGTAAAAAGGAAATTTACTCTCATGGGTACCAAAAGTGTTAGTGAAAAGATAATATATAAATATGGGCTGGTCTGCATGTGGAGTAAGAGCCTACTGAAGTCCGAAGACCAACCTCATCCTGTACTGAAGGGAGATGCAGAGCAGAAAGCCCCTCTAGAGTGGTACCTTGACTGTCCAGCAACATTCATCTAAAGATTGTAACACCAGTTGGTGAGCTATAGCTTTACCCCTGTATTCATGTATCTAATCTATGCTTAGCAGTTGTACAACAGGGTAATAAACTATAGTTTCTAAATCAGATGGATGTGCCCTGTTTTCATGAATCCTGTTAACTCCTTTCTGAACCATGTAAACATCAGTCAGTGATTTCTCAAGGAAGAGGAACTGAAGGAGACTTCTGGATTCGGAAGCTGAAGAAAGTTTTCCCTCAAGGAGCCTCTTGGGTTGGGGAAGCTGGGGAAAACCACCTAAGCCTTTATTCCCCTCAAGGGAGGGAATCTGACCTGCTGATCCAAAGGCTAAGGTAACAAGCATTAGATTTAATTTGAATACCTGTAGACTTAACGACAAGACTCCAGATCTGAACAGGTATGCTCATCTGTTGTTAACTGCTGAACTTGTGTGGTACTCTAATATAGAGGAATGGCTAAAATTTTCTTTTTTGGAGGGATTATAAAGAATTTGGATCAATCTATGCTTAATTTTTTGAATAGTTGCCTCTGAACTTCTTGAAGAATATTTATATAGTGTTTTGTTTAGCAATGCCTTTGTGACAGACTGGCCTTCTTTACAACTATAGCCAAAAGAGTTAATAAAGAACATCCAGCGTTCTATTGAGGTGATTTCCAGAATTTACTAGTCTATTCTGAAGCAATTTCTTTCCAATAGGTAAAAGAAACTTCAAGTTATTCCAACAGGAAGAAGGTAGCTCAGACCTGGAAGCCATATCTGGAACATTTTGCAAGAAAAATGGGCACTGGTAAGTGTATGTCTTAAATGAGTAATTGATTTTGGAGAAAGGCTTTTGAGATTGATGTTTTTGAGATATGAACCTGAAATGGCTGTTTCCTCTGAGTAATAGTGGAAGTTGTTCTGTCTAGGCAAAGGAATTGTCAGTATTCTAGTTTTACATTGTGAAAAGTATCATGACAAGTGTAAGAAATGGAGTATCTTGCAAGATGTTTAATTTGCTTGGCATGTGAGACAGCACGATTGCCAAAAAGATTTTTCGCATTAAGTTCATTTAGAAAATACATCTGCATCATATCGGTGGTATCTGTTTTATTTATTTATTTTTTAACCACCTACTCTGCAGCGATTCCTACATTTGTGTTTAAATTATCATCCTCACACTTGTATTCCAGGAATTTTAAAAATACAAAGCAATGCCTTAACCCCATAATTCCCTTTAAACCTCTATTGCCATGGAATATGACACCACAAATAGGAGCATCAGTAACCTCAGTTTGTGGGATAGCACTTTCAAAAGCAGGAAGGGAACAAAACAGACAGATGCTAAACTAGTAAAATGGGCTAAATTTTTATAATCCTAATTTTCATGTATGCAAATCAGCATTCCTGTCTTGCTCCACATCAGTACCCCGTCTAATGATTCAACCAGTGGAATAAATTCATTGATGAACCCTGGTCATGTGCCACCCGACACACATTGCATGTATACTAAGCAGATCATCATCATTTTACAGATGAGGAAACTAAATCCCAAAACAATATGGTGTTTTTCTCTAGGTCACACAAGAATTCAAAGGCCAAGCCAAGACCAGAATCAATGATCTTGAAACTCCAGATTCTGTGCCTCTGCCATATCATTGTCCCTTTATTTTCTTTTCTTTGTGAGGAATGGAGAATGCCAAGTTAAAAATGCACAGTTCTCTGCATACCACCTTTCAAATTGGTCCTGCTTTGTAAAAGCACTGTTATAACTGCTTAGGAAAAAAAGGTGGCTGCATATCTCGAAAATCTGATAAATTCCACCATTGACAGTCCATCTCCAATCATCATATCATTCAGGAAGTTATTCATACATCAATAAATAAGAAGCAGACTTCCAACTGCAAACAATGTTTTTCTACCCATGGCTGAAATCCATGCTAACTTTTATATCCTGGGAAGCTCTGCAATCACAGCAATTTTAGGCTCTTTTTATAATGATGACTCTGCAGCCACATGCAAAAGCAAATCTGTGGCTGTGAAAGAACATTCTAATGACCAGGGAGTTGATGGGAGTTTTCGAAGTTTGTGCTGCAAATGTTTATCTATTGTTATCCACATTAAACATTGCAAGAGAATAGACTACTCCTATAACTGAATAAGCATCTGTCATTTTTAAATTATTTGCTAGGTTTCCTAGCTTAAATTCATATTATATATTTCTGAAAAGAAGGATGATAGGAATTTGGCATAATCATGCCAACTAGCCTGTTGGCCTCAGTTTATTAGTTTACTGTATGTGTGACAGCTCATATAGTAGGGTGTTACCCTGACAATACTGAAGTGGCAGGCAGAGGTGTGTACAGATGAACTGCAGAGCTATTGGGTCTTCTCGTGTTCTGACCATCCTGATTTTAAATATAGTCTTAGTAATTGTGATCAGTGTAGACAGTGCAATTTAGTCTCTTCTCCCCTCTCACTCACTAGATGGCAGTAAGAGATGTGAATGCCAAGTTTAGTTGTGAAAGATTTATTCCAGCTGTGGCATTTGGCTCTATTTTGTAGGTCCCTCCCATCCATTTCATTGGCAGTTGCTAAGTAGCCTTGGGATCCATGAAGTGGGAAGATTACTGAGGGCTTGATTTCCATATTTCTCTGGAAATAATTTTTGTGACCTACTTTTTGAGTTTGCAAATGTTCATTTGTTCTGTATTTATTCATTTGGTTCCAAATCCCTCTTAAGTATGTGAGTGCACACATCCTTTTATAGCTGAGAGAGCAATTTTATGGACTAGAATTCCAGGCTGATCTTTCTTTGCCCCACCCAATTACATATTCTCACTTCTATGTAATCTTTTCTTTGGCTATGACCACACATACATCATTATTTCGAAATAACCCATTTTTAAATGACTTATTTCAAAATAAAGTCCTTATTTCAAAATAAGTTAATTCGAATTAACAGTTTGTTAATTCGAATTAAGGGAAAGCCTGCTTTTGAAATAGCCGTTGTTTCGAAATGGTTATTTCGAAACAAGGCCGTTTGGACATGTTGTTTCGAAACAATGGTGTTGTTTTGAAACAACATGTCCAAACGCCATTGTTTCAAAAAAACCGTTTCAAAACAATGGCTATTTCGATTAGATGTGAGGTTAAACAGTTTTGAAATAACAGTGTGTCGTGTGGACATGCCGCTTCTTATTTCGAAACAACTTGTGTTGTTTCGAAATAAGAAGCCTGTGTGGACATACGCTTTGAGAATCAGAAAGTAGTGTCCCTCCTCGCTGGAATCAATCTGCATACAAAATGTGTGGAACTTTGCAAATCATGGGTTAGATTCTAGATGCCCCTTTGCACAGGATTATGGCTGCTGGATGCCACTTCTCTGTCCACTGAGTCTATATGGGAGGTAACCAGAATATTCTCTCTCAGGCTTTTAACATAACCAGAAGCATCCCAATGGAGAGGCAGCCAGACTGGATGAAGGATGACCAGGACTGCTCTCTCTCAAATGCCAATGCTGAGGTGAATACCGATGATGGTACTATATCTTTTTAAAGGTGTACTAAATGCTGCGTTTGAGGAACTTCCTTCAGCACCATGGAGGTGCCCTGTCTCCCTCTCTGCCTTCCTCATAACTCAGATGGCCTCTGAGTGTTATTATCCAAGCACACCTACTTTGAAAGGCCACCAGTGAAGGCTGCATCCCAGGAGGTAAGTATATCTATTAGTTCGTTTTGGCAGCCAGATGCTACGTGCAGTGCTTGTGTTTGTATTTGTATGGGACATTTTTGTTCAGAGATCTCAAAGTGCTTTAGAAACACAAGTGAGTTAAAGCTCAAAAAAACCCTTGTGATTTAGGGACTTATCTCAGTTTTATATATGAGGAAGCTGTGAAGGTAGGATGGAATCATATGGAGTCAGTAGCGGAGTAAACATCTCACTGTGCAGTGCATTGTACACAGATCTGTTCCTACAATTTGCTGTCACTCTCCATTTAACATTGGGTGCACTGGGATGCAGGTTGTAGACTTCATCGTTTATTTATTGACTGTAGCATTGCAAAGAAATCTACTGCCATCAGCACCTAGCCACATTGTGACTTCCTCTGTTTACGTACTGATAGGTATTTTCTGTGCTGTTTGTCTAGTCTTGATTCAATGAAGTTTAGTAGTTCCTCCAAGGATAATGAAAAGCATCTACAAGTGCTTAAAATTATCATCCAGCATATGAAATCACCAGATGTGGTTTCAACACTGACCCTTGATAAATACCTTTGGCCACATTTTGCTCTGAGTTATATTCACGCAACTCCTTTGAGGATGCATTGTTGTAAGAGAGAGCAGAATTTGGTCCCAACACTTTGTTGTTTTGAAATTTTATACTTCATCATTGCAAGACGTGAATATAGGTTTCCATCACCCCCTCCTTTGTCAATGCATGAAAAAGGATGGTAATGGTCCTGTAATTCCAAGTACAGAGCTCATTCTCAAAGTAGTAACAAAGAATAGGCTTTTCTTAAATTGGTACTATGTCACACATTGCTGTACCTCTGAGACAAATGGATTGGCAAGATCTGAGTGAAGCTGTTTAAGGCCATCCAGGAATTATTGCTATCCACATATTCCCGGGGCAGGCTGTCTATGTTAATACAGTACAAATATCTGGAGTTTTACTGTGGCTTTTTGTTTTTGTTGTTTATTTGTTTTTTTCTTTGTTTTTGGTGACTTGTAATGGAATTCAGACATGTTGGCACCAAAGACGAAACTTGTTGTGTCTTCCATCTGCAGAGTTATGAGAGTACTTCTGAATAGCCTGCTGTAGCAAGGATATTCAAAATACAGACCTTGTCCTTTGATTTGCTGGTCTCTTGGTTATGTTTTTTAGGATTTTCCATATATCTTCCTACCCAGGTGGGGTTTTTTTGTTTTGTTTTTTGTTTTGTTTTTTATTGCCCTTTGTCAAAATAGCCTTGCCAACAGCAGAGGCTTGTCTTTAAAATTAAGTAGGTGCAGCATCTCGGTGACGTGCTAAGATTCATCTCTCAGGGTATGCTAGACAGTGTAGGCTGTTAAGATTTCTCTTATGGCAAAATAACATGAAGGAAACCTAGTCAGCAAGCTGCTGGTTGTCTTTAGGTTTGAATTTTTCTTCCAGCAGCCTGTCTAGACAGGAGTACTGCGTGCCTTATCTGCTTTGAAGCAGTGACTGCAAACATTATGCAGGTACAGGTTGAGATGGTCACTGCTCAGCACAGTTCACTATAGTACAAGTATTCTACAGTTTGGAACTAATGGAGCATTATTCAAATTTGCAGTCCCTGCATAATAGCACTTTTGCTGGGTAATTAGGAATCTTTCAGCATTATTTTCCCACCTTATTGCTGCTGTTCACATGTCTGCCTGGAGACCAGGAATGCCAGGCTGCTAAGCCAAGTTACTGCAGTTAATTAAATAGACTCCAATTTTGAAAGCTTTCTTTACTGACACCAGTAGCCCCCACTGAACTCAATGAAATTACCTGCGTTACTAGGTTTTTAGGATTGGACCTTTACTGTGTAAAAATCTGAGGGTTATAGTCTTACCTAACAGTTCCCTGCATGAAGGGCATTGCCACCACTCCATTCAATAACTGGGGGCATTCACCTACTCACTTCCTGATATTAGCAAATCCAAGGCTATGAGATTTTATAACTTCCAGGCTCAGGCTAAATTAAGAAAATATATTGCTATCAAACAGACCCTTCACTGATTGGAGTGCCTGAAACCTCTTGCATGGGGCCCACACATTAGAGCTGTTTCAAGCATTTTGAAGTATTGATCGACTATACTAGTTAGCTGCAACATGTGAGAGACTTTTACCTGACATCCCGTGGCACTGCCATTACCTACACAGGTTTCTCCACAGTGTGAGCAGGCAGACGCAAGCGTTAGTGCTATGCTAAATTCGGCTTGTCCTCCTAACTCTATCCCTTAGTGCTGTGCCTCGCTGTTGACAGTGCTGTGTACTGTGTCATAGCTATTTTAGGAGTACCAACAGGCACTGGTGCAAAGGTTACTATAAGAGGCACTCAGAGTGTTGATGCAGCAAAATGGTTCTTTCTGAAAGAAAGTTGCTGTATGGCTGCACTAAACTAGTGCAAGGACAAGCAATGCAGAAAATCACATCATGCAAAAGTAAAACGGACAAGGAGTCCTATGCCACAGGACTCCTTGTTTGTTTTACTCAACTGAACTAACACCAGAGGTTAAAGTATAATTTGGGGGGCCTTGTGCCAGTGGGCCACCCTCCCACACAGGTGGGCCCCCCACACCCCAGCTTCTACCCCCCCATGTGGCAGTGCCCCCCCCGGCCTCCAATACCCCCCCAGCGCGAGCCAGGCCACCCCCACACTTACCGGATGCAGCAGTGTGGCTGGCAGGCCCTGGGTCAGGGCAGCCGTGCGGCTGCAGGCCCCAGGTTGAGGCGGGGCCTGGAAGGGGACGGGCTTGGGACAGAGCTTGAGCTCTGCCCAGGAACCCCCTTGGCTCTGCCCCGTCCCCTGCCTGCCAGAATGCCGCTCTGGGGCCTACTATTTATAGGGGCCCAGCACGGGGGCCCCTAAAAATAGAACATGGTGCTGGAAAACTGCATTGCAGGGCCCAGTATTTTTCACTGGTGGGCCCTGGAATGCAGCGTTCCAGCTCTGTTTTCTATTTTTCGGGGCCCTGAAACACTGGCCCCTAAAAATAGAGGCCCCTGCTTTCCAGCTTACTTTAATCCCTGACTAACGCAGCTGCCCCATTGAATCATGCCAAAGAGTTTCTGCAAGTTTTCTTTCTTTGAGTTCAGTTCTGAAAGATGCTGACCACCCAGATTGATAGCAGTCAGCGCCTACTGGAAGTGCTTAACATCTTTTAGGATCATGCCCTTAGCATGGGCATATCCTTCATGTACTGCTACCTTTGATGCAGTGATGTATTTTGACAGATAAGAGTATTTGGTCTAAGTATCATAGACTAAAAGAGTACACTACCAGATTAGGGGCAAATACTTAGATCAAGACATTGGAAGTTTTAAGGTGATACAAGATCCCAGAAAACCATCTGTAAGATGCAACTACTTTGGTTACTATGACAACCAACAGGCAAAAAAAATATTGAAAACAATTTTGTTTTTGCAATGCCAGGGGGATTAAAAAAGGAAGCAAACTACAAAGTGAGAAGCTACTGCTATGGAGATAGCAGTGTGGGAGTGAAAAATAATGGTTTAAATAGATATAAACTAGTAATTACATAAAATTACTGCCCTCAGATATAGTGAGGTCACAGCTGTATGTTCTTTTCTTTGATTTTGATGATACTAAGATCTGCACACAGAAAAACACCCAAGGCACAACCTATTTTACAAATGATCAGTTTGGTAGATCATTACACTGTTAAGGATGAAGGAAACCCCACAAGACAGGCAACAATCTAAGACAGGAAAGAGAAATCAAACAAGTCATACAGTAAATACCATTAAGCCATTTCATGCAAACATCTCCAGATGTCTTAAAATAAGTTCTAAAAGCACATTAAAGCAGGCTAAGAATTATTTCCCAGAATCCCAACACCTAGAACTACCAAGATCTTACACATATCTTCCCTAAATGTGGCAGAGGAGAATGTTTGGTAGAGGAAGACACACAACACCTGGTGGATGGGAAGAGGGAATCAATGACAAGCATGTGATAAGTTCCAGAAGAATACCAGTGTTAGTCTAGTTCAGCAAAACAAGCAAAGAGTTCTGTGGCACTTTTAAAGACCAACAAATTTATTTATTGCATGAGCTTTCATGGGAGAAAATCCCACTTCTCCGGATGCTGTTTTCTCCCATGGAAGCTCATGTGATAAATAAATTTGTTAGACTTTAAAAGTGCCACAGGACTGCTTGTTTGTTTTAATGACAAACATGGGAAGGAGTAATACGTGCTAATAGTTGTGGCACAAGGCTAGAACTTAGGATTCTTGGGGTGAAATCCTCACCCCCATTAAAAACAGTGGCAAAACTCTTATTAAAATTGATAGGGTCAGGATTTCACTCTGCTGTTCTTTCCCCAGCTTTATTTACTTGCTAAGTCCACCTTGCTAACAGCTTTGTGTGTGTGTGTGTGTGTGTGTGTGTGTGTGTGTGTGCGCGCACGCGCGCCTGCGTGCACATGTACACACTGTGCATATACCTTGAGCAAATCACCTAACTACCATGTGGCTCCGTTTCTTAGGTTTGCTGTTTTTGTTTTTTGTTTTTTTAAATTACAAATGCCTTCCACATAAGGGAATTTTTAGGATTATGTAATGCTGGTTAAGTGCTTATCAGTCCTTGAAAGAAAGATTTAGTAAGGCATGCTTCTGATGACCAACAAGCAATCTAGATATTAAATAGTAAAGCTTGACTTTTTTTACGTAACACCTGAAGAAACAATGCTGTAGTGAAGTTTGCCCTCTATTTATGGAATACTGTATCACCACTATAAAAAGTTGGAGTGCTTACTTGAGAACATGTAACCAAGGACTATATGGTATGGTATAAGTACACCTGCATTAATAGAGAGAAAACAAGCAAAGAACAGAACCTCTTTGAAAACCCATTTGGGACTACTATTACAACCTGGTTGTTGCCTAAAATTATATTTCCCAAAGGCATCACATTTGTTGAGCCTGCCTGGCTGTAAATGGGAATGCAGCAGGAAAGAATGTTGATATTTTGTAACTCTCGGCAGCTCACATAGCCAAGAAGAAAACTGCACAGAAAGGAAGAGAAATATCTAAATTGTTTTTCAAGAACTGCCCCCCAAGACTAATCCCAACCTGTTCTTAATGTGGTCCTTCCATATAGGTGCTGGAACTGCTTCAGAATTGGGGGAAATAACCCTAGCAAAAAGGAACAAATTATGGGCCAAATTCTGCTCAATTTGTTTTCCCTTTGATATTGGTGGGACTGCCTCTCTTAGAAAGGTGAGAAGATTTTGCATTCAGTATGCATGCCCACATAATGGATAATAGCAGGCAGAGCATTTCCTCTTGAGCCAATTTATTAAAGTATGTCTTATCCTTGAACTGTTCCATTCCTTAAAAAAATGAAGCATGAGGTGAATGTTTTTGTGAAATATTTTGATTGATAGTTCTTTTGATAGATTCTGGCCATGGAATGCATGCTGGTCAGGCTAAATGTTTCTTAACTGCCATTCGCTCCAAAAAAGAGAGAGATCAGCTAAAGACAATTTGAAATTGTGCTAGGTCCTGACTCCTTTGCATTTCTCCATAGCATCAGAATGAAAGCTTATTTACTTAGAGACCTGAATGAATTAATCCGAGATCTGACATTTTCCCCATTTCAGAAAAGCAAAATAAAATGGTTCTCAAAGGATCTTTATTGAAAGAAAGAAAGAAAGAAAGAAAGAAAGAAAGAAAGAAAGAAAGAA
>ML681997.1:26054176-26081730 GCA_007922195.1 Podocnemis expansa
CCGCAGCCCAGCTCTGCAGGCACCGGCGGGGAGCAGCGCTGGGCTGCACTGAACCCCGCCGGTGCCTGCAGCCCCCTGAGGAAGCGAAATAGCAGGTTCACAGTGTGAACCTGCTATTTCATTTCCCGCCTTTTTCCTTATTTCGAAATAACTATTTGTTAATTCGAAATAAGTTATTTTGAAATAAGGCGTTATTTCAAAACAAGTTGTTTCGACACAACTTGTTTTAAAATAACCATCTGTGTGTTAATACAGCCTTAGAGTCCACCTAGCTACTATCTCAACCTTCCACTTGTCCTCAGAGGGTACCTCAGTTTTCTCACACCACATGGTTAAGAGATTTATGCTCAAAGTACAGAACTTACACCTGCATGTCAAACCGCTGATAGTCCCATGGGACCTCACACAGGTCCTTAGAGCTCTCATGAAGCATACCCTTTGAACCATTGGCTACCACTTCACTACTCTTTCTTTCCATGAAAGTAGCCTTTCTGGTGGCAATCACCTCGGCAAGATGTGTCGGAGAGTTAGCTGCATTGATGGCGTATCCCCCGTACACCATTTTTTATAAAGACAAGGTATCACTCCGACCACATCTGAAGTTCATACCAAAAGTTGCATCATCCTTCCATCTCAACCAGATCATTCATTTACCAGTCTTCTGCCGAAAGCTCCATTCCACACTACAACAGAAGGCCCTTCATACTCTGGATGTAAAATGAGCATTAGCCTTCTACCTGGAGCGAACCAAACCCTTCAGAAAAACTTCCAGGCTATTTGTTTCTACAGCTGAACACTCTAAAGGCCAACCCATTTCCAAACAGAGACTATCGCATTGGATTTCTTCCTGCATACATACTGCTTATAAGGACTCTGGAATGCACTTACCTGAATCCATACATGCTCACTCCACCAGAGCAGTCGCATCCTCCCTGGCCTTCCTCATGAAGGTGCCGATATCCGATATTTGTCGGGCAGCCACTTGGTCATTGACAGACGCCTTCGCAAACTATTACGCCTTAGAACAACTGGCCTCCATGGACATGGCTGTCGGTCACGCAGTCCTCAGCACTGTGCATAGAACACAGTCCGAAGCTCCCGCCTCCACACATGACAACTGCTAAATACTCACCCAGAATGGAGCAGTTGGGAACACTGCTCAAGGAGGAAATGGAGGTTATTCACCTTCGTGCTGTAGCCGAAGTTCCTCAAGATGCATGTTCCTGACATGCTCCACTACCTGCCCTCCTCCCCTCTACTTCGGAGTATTCCTGTTAACATTGGGTCTCCACGGTAGAAAGGAACTGAGGAGCGGGACATGTGGGGGCGGGGGAGCTACAGGCATGCATCACCAGTGGCGCGAAATGCAGCCAGCCGCTGCAGGCGCCTTCGCTCCCCTACCCCACCGACAGAGCCATGGCTTTAAAATCTCCGATCCGGGGTGTGGCTGTGCCTGAGCACCCAGAGTGGAGCATGTCAGGAACATGCATCTCAAGGAACTCGGCTACTGCACGAAGGTGAGTAACCTCCATTTCATATGTATTTGTCACAAACTGACAGAACTTTACAAGGACAGAGGAGAAGGTAAGAAAATAAAAGTTAATCAGATGTACTAATTGGACATGCTTTAAAGTTCAGTGTCAGCTTGATGAAAGTTGAATTTGATTCTGTGACTCAGCAAAGAGATTCAAAATCAACTCAGCTTTTAAAAGATCAAAAATAATTGCATGACAGTTGTTGGGAGGACTGAATTCACACTAGTTTGAAACAGTGCTATTCTGTTAATTAAGAAACAGAATAGTGGGTAATTTTTGATGGGAGAAAAAAAAGGTGACCTCCTCATTAATAAGGTTGTGCATACCTCTTGAAGTGAAGAGTTTATGTAATTCAGATCCACATTTCCCCAGTTATAAGCTTCTAAAGAGAGCAAATGGAATGCTATTGCATGATAAAGAGGAAACATAAAGAAACTAGAAGTCCTTTGATGTCCGTAAGTCTGTGTTTAATGAAAACTTTTGCACATCTAAGGTCAAGACTTGCTTTCTGTTACATGCCAGGTAATTGAAGTCAATGGCGAATGGAAAGCAGAATTCAGTCCGTAACATCTGAACAGAAAAGATGAATCAGTCTCTTGTGAGAGTTTTTTTTCTTTTATTCTTTAATCAAGTGGTGGAAAGAGAGGCTATGCAGATGGCACTCTATTCATGTTGCATGCCACTGTGCAGTACTCTACAGCTGTTCTCTTTGGAGCAATACAGTTGAGGAATTTAGAGGCAAGATGAGGGAATGCTCAGTGAATCTGTTGCTACATCCATCCATTATCCAGGACACCTGCAAAGAATCAGAGGTCAGCAGGGCCTACAGCAGCCTTGAGACAACAGTCAGTTATTTTGTTGGTGCTCCATGGCTTTGGGAGGTTTACTCAGCTTTTGTGGACTTGGCATTATAAAAACTAGAACTAAAATGACAGAACAAGGAAAAACAATTTGAGAAAATAACAAAATCACTCAGGCAAAAGGATCAGTGACACAGTTACCTTGAGAGGGAGCTAGACTGTACTGGAACAAACTTGTGTAGTGGTACTAATGTGAGCCTGCGCTGCCCACATTTCTTCTGGAACCTTGTTTGGCTGCTGCTTTAGGAGTGCAGCACAACGATGACTATAAAAACACTTCAACAGACAGGATCCTAAACAGTACTACTGGGGCTGGATTTCTGGGATGAGAAAAATGCTCTTTCCTACCTATGAATGATAGCTTGTCTCTTGCACTCTTCAGGTATTTTGTGATAAAAGGTGATAGGAAAGTCTAAATTGCTATAAGACTATATATAATATGGATTCACAATCTATAAAATATTACAGATGTGAAATTGAGATTTAACTATGGAATCAGTTCTTTTAAGGTCAGAATCTGGATATTGTAACTGTTCTGCTGTTCATTTGTTAAATGCTAGCCTTAAATAGAGAAAAGTGTAGTCCAAATCCCATGAGGTTTGCAGTGTAACACACACCACAGATACGTAGAATTTGCCTTGGATGATCATTAAGGTATTGTAATTTAATTTTTATTATTGTTGGGGGTGGTGCTTGTGCAACCGCATTAAAAACTGCACTGACAGGCTTGCTGGAAGGTGGTGTTTTAAGGGAGGGGCTTGAATAAAAAGAGGGTGGTTCCCTGTCTCCCCATGGATTAGAGGGCATTCCAGGCATCAATCACAGCATGGACTTGATACTGTGAGGGCAGTAGGAGGCACAGAGGAAGCAGTTTTGCTGGTGGCACTGGGAGAGTGAAGGGAATGAGGGAAGCTGTAGGAGGAAGTTGGAATGGAGGAATAGGCAGGGCAGATTTGTTTAGGACCTGCTCTATCTACTGTATGCTGATATATAAGTACAGTATTTGTAGGTCAGTCTATTTGTTTGATAATTATATAGTATAAATGAGAAAGTAAGCAATTTTTTGGTAATAGTGTGCAGTGCTACTTTTAGAGGGAGAGCCATGTTAGTCTATTTCAGCAAAATAAATAAGGAGTCCTGTTTGGCACTTACAAAGGTTAACAAAATTTATTATGGGTTGAGCTCTTGTGAACATAACCCACTTCCTTAGATGCATGAATTGAGCAGGATAGTTGAATCCTCCTCTGAGAATCAATCCTGTGGCACTGAATTTGCTGCTGCATGTGAAGACATACCCAGAGTTTGAACTCAGAAGGCAGCTAGCAGCATCTCCGGTGTCCTGCACACAGATCCAGATCTGGGTTGTTTGTCTGTGTTTATTTTAAAATCTAGGCTATAATCTGGGCCTATTAAACTCAGCAGTGTTCCCTCTAAGCTGCGCCAGTGAGCAGTAGTGCAGCTTCTGCTGCTCACTGGCGCAGCAAGCGCTGACCCCAGCTCAGGTCCAGCAGCCACAAGCCATGCCTGGCCCCAGAAGCATTTCTCCTGGGTGCCAGGAAGCCTCGGGAGGGGCTGGAAGGGAGCAGAAGCGAAGGAGCCGGGGGATTGGGGCTGGTGGGGAGCAGAAGAGCTGGGAGATCGGGGCTGGTGGGGAGCGGAAGAGCCGGGCAATCGGGGCTGGCAGGAAGCAGAGGATCAGGGCTGGCAGGGAGCGGAACAGCCGGGCGATCGGGGCTGGCGGGAAGCGGAAGAGCCGGGAGATCGGGGCTCGTGGGGAGCGGAGGATCGGGGCTGGCGGGGAACTGAAGAGCTGGGCGATTGGGGCTGGTGGCGAGCGGAGAATCGGGGCTGGCAGGGAGCAGAAGATCAGGGCTGGCGGGGAGTGGAAGAGCCAGGCGGTCGGGGCTGGCAGGGAGCGGAAAAGCCGGGCGGTCAGGGCTGGCGGGGAGCGGAGAATCCGGGCTGGTGGGGAGTGGAAGAGCCAGACGGTCGGGGCTGGCCGGGAGCGGAAAAGCTGGGCGATCGGGGCTAGCGGGGAGCGGAGAATCCGGGCTGGCGGGGAGTGGAAGAGCCGGGCGGTCGGGGCTGGCGGGGAGCGGAGAATCAGGGCTGGCGGGGAGTGGAAGAGCCAGGCGGTCGGGGCTGACGGGGAGCGGAGGCGGGTGAGTGGAGGAGCCAGTGTGGGGGCTCCGGGGCTGGGGGCAGATTAGAAGAGGGGGTAAACTCATGCCACGCAGCGGGGAGGGGAGTGTTGATGTGTAAGGAAACATATTGTTTCCTTTTCAAGTCATTGCTGCCACATGTCAGTGATTCGCAATGTTTTCTCTGCCATTGCAGTGGCACTCCTTGCTACCTTTAATTCATTTGATGCACACTGCCATGTAGTTTCCAAATGAAGCCATATATTTTCATGAGCCAATCCAGAGCTCTTTGAGTAGTTTTTCAAAAAACTCTGTGGCACACCTGTGCTCTGTGGCACACTGGTTGGGAAACAGTGGGATAGGTAAACACAACACACAAATGCCACCCAAGATTCAGAATCAACACAGAAAACTGTATAGAGCCTTATGATACTTTATTAACACACAGCATTTTTACAGCACTTTCCATCCCAGGATCTCTCAATGGCTCACTATACTAGGTATTCACACATGCTTGGCTCTATGGTATCCAAGAGGCACACCCCACCTGTGCTCACATTTAAGTGAATGGCCCTGACAATACATTATAGGCAAACTGCATGTCCTCCCATTTTGATATCTTTACCAAGTGCCATAAACAGTGGCTTTAGGAGGAGGTGTCCCCTCTGTTACGTGTTAGCTCTGTGTTCTTGAGGAATCAGAGCACAGTATCCAGCCTGTGCCTCCCTCTCCCCACACATCCCCCAACCTCCGCTTGAACTGAAAACCAAAAACAGTAGGAAATGGGAGACATCCTTTTCCTAATCTACCCATATCCAAAAGCCATCAGCACAATGGAGCTTCATTTGCATTGACTATGGAGAACCAGACTCCAAAGCAGGAGCCGCACTGAACTCTGGGATTGAAGAAGCAAGAGCCGTACTGAACTCTGGGATTGAAGAAGCAGGGAAGCATTGCCTGATGGGGGATCTCACACCAAAACGAACAAACTCAGCAATTATCAGATCATTCTAGTCACAGATGTGATACTTGATACCCAAAATACTGAGTCTGCCTGACTGTAGTGTGAGCTTCTCTGAACCATTACACCCAGCCAGGAATGTGTATTGGCTACGTAAACAAGTCCTTATAAAAAACCTTTACCCACATCCAACAGCAGTGCAGTGGTGTGTAGTGTAGTGTGTGTCCTGTGCAAGTCCTGACTGGATCCTTTCTGAATCCTGTGTGAGTCTGGATTGAGTCCTGAGTCCTGATGCTTGGATCTAAAGCTGTATCATTTCCACTGGGATTTGGCTTTTCTTCCTTGCTGATTGCTGTGGGAGCTTTGTTTCCATCCAGCCTCTGACCCTGATCTGCACAACCTGGAAACCTTTCTGCTACACAGAGTGGTGAGACACCCCCCCCCCCAAACTTTCTCTCTCTCTCTAGGCCTGATACAGTAGAATCTAGGTAATATTGTAGCTGGGTGTTCTTCTTTCCTTGTATGTTTATCAATGCTGTAACTGGGTATGTTGGGGTATTCTTCTCTCCTTTCAAGTTTTAGATACCTAGCAATAAAATGACTTTTGTTATTAAGCCAGTTTCCAGACTCTTCTAAGACATCATTCCCTCTCCTTTGTGGTCTTGGTTTCTTTATATCACTTTGCAGCAACGCTTCTATTACCTAGCCAAAGATCCCTGTAATGCCCACAACCCTGTAAGGTTTGCTCATTGATAGGGATAGTAGCCTGATTGACTCCAGGGGCATATAAGGGTGACAGCTGACAAGTGCTGTTTTGACCCAGCCTGATTGAGTCCAGGGGCATATAAGGGTAGCAGCTGAGAAGTGCTGTTTTGACCCAGCCTGCTCAAGATCCATAATCAAGCCTGGTTTGGTGCGGTACAGGGGCACATAAGGGTAGCAGCAGAGAAGTGCTGTGTGACCCAGCCTGCTGAGTTCGGGGACACATGGGGGGTCAGCTGAGAGTGCTGATGGACCCGGTCCGCTCAGACGCACCGTTATAGAAACACAAGTCACACAAGCAGCACACTAATAGAAGTACTATCTTCCCCATAGAGAAAGCAACCCTAATAAATGGGCATACCCCGAGTTGGTGGGCAAAGTTGGTAACACCTCCATGTATTTTTAGCACAGCTCTGTTTTCAGTTGGAAGCTGGCAAAGGAAAGTTCAAAGCTTGCAGTCAAGAACAGCACAAAACTGGTAGATGGGGACTGTAGCAGAAAGAGAAGGCAGCCTGATCTAACTTTTTAAGTAAAGTGGAAAAAACTGTCATTGACCTTAATTAACATCAACGCAAGTAATATATAGGCCTAAATCAGGGGTGACTTCATTTACCTCAGTGAGTGAGATCTAGTCAGAATTGGCACATTCATTAGGAATCTGTAAAAAAAAATATATAGAGATTCTTGGCTATTGGTGATCATCAGCTCTTATCTGTGTAATTGCTCACACATTTGCTTATATAGTTTCCCATCTTCTAAAGGTGAGCTGAGATTACAGACAACCAAACAATCAGAAGCTGTCCCACAAGCAGCTTCACAAATTCATAACACAAAATGACAAAGTGTACAGCCAACAGTGTGGTGGAAGACAATTGCAGTGATTGCAAGAAATATAAAAGTATTGGAAGTTTTAAGATGACATGGCTAAATGAATTAATTGCAACTGAGACTATGGAATCTGGAGAGGTGCAGCATGTCAAATTGGGTCAGCTATTTTCTTACTCTGAGGACTATGGCATATTATGCTTGGCATGTGCAGAAGCCAAGACAAGCTGTGATTTTGCTAAAGGAAAGACATGGAGTTCATGGAAGATTAACTATTTGAAGAGGCATCTCAATCAGAAAATCTATACGATGGTCCCTCTCTAAGTTGGTGATGCAACATCAAGTTATGGATGCACTTGGGGAGCCGATGGGCAGTGGCTCAGGGGCCTGACCCGGGCCCAGGAACTTGCTCAGCTGCATCCATAAGTTGCTCAGCTGCATCACCGGCTTAGAGGGAACATTGAAACTCAGCTGCCTTTTCTAAAAGTGCTTCATCTCAGTCTCCTCTCCTTAAAGAGAGGGATGTTATACAGATTGGGACATTGCTCAAAAAGTCTTCCTACTGTACCCTGCATATAGGGAGAGAGAGGACAGAACCTACAGAAGCTCGCTAAGGAAACAGGAGGTGATTTTTTTGTATGGCTGGTCAAAGACTTTTGCATGGTTTGAAATGGAACAAAAATTTTTTAATGTCAACTGTTTTCACAAAACAGTTATTGTAACAATTGTGAAACATGGTAATTTTCTTGCTTCCCCAGTTTCTCTCCCACAAAGGGCGCTGTATGGCTTTAACTATACCAATGTAGTTAGAGCTGTACAACTTTTGTGTTACATGACAATTCTGTGTAGATAAGTCCTACATATCCCCAAACAGTAAAATCCTTCTGTACAGACCCCTGTTGTTAGTTATGCATCTAACCTCCCAGTATATCTAACACAGCTAGTTTATATTTGTGGAATTCCATTCTGTAAGTTCCCCCATCTTCAAAGCATCTGATGAAGCAGGATTTTCTCCCATAAAAGCTCATGCAAAAAATAAATTTGTTAGTCTTTAAGTGGCACAGGACTCCTTGTTTTTTGTTTTATCAATCTGTTTTGTTTAATTGTAGTCTAAGCTTAATCTTATTTTATTCTGCCTTTTTTTAAAATCTCTTGGTTTTAAGGTGCATTCAGCACCAGGATAGCATTGGATGGAACCTAGCCCTGTATCTATTAATGTCTGTAGCAAGGAATGATAAGTGGTAATGCTTTGAAGTGAACATTAAAGAAATTAACACTTAAATATTTTCCTTAAATTTCTGAATCTGTTATGAATCTTTTACAGTCATTACATTATGTATATGTAACAATTAGCATCTGATGCTTTTAAAAATGTCCTAGTAGTGAAAAAATACATTAAGATTAGCCAGGTGATATACTCTGCCTGATATTTTTATGCCAAACTCAGTCAGTTCACAGAGATCCTGTCTGCCCTTCTGTTTATTTGTTGTCTCCATCTGTTGTCTCATCATATGCTCACATTGAAAGCCCTTTGGAGCAGGAGACTTTCTCTTTATTTCCTACTTGTCCTTTGCTTAGCACAATGGGATGCCAATCCTTTGAAGTGTTATTGCAGTGGTAATAAATAAACAAACAATAATGACAAATATAACATTTACTTGGAGGTAATTGACAATGCTATCCAACAAAACACATTTGAAACAATCAGATCCTTCCAGATTTAGTTATCATTTGTGGGGTGGAATTTTTAAAGGTACTGTATCTTTGTCTTCTGCTAAGAGCACTGATAAGGGAGCTTGCTGTTCTCATTCTGTAATCTATATCTTTAGGAGACGGATGCTAAATTTCAGCAATACTTAATCATAACACTGCCAATGAGATCTAGAAACTGTATATGTATTTGTGTGATAAAATCAATCAAGATGCAGCACAGAGGGAAAAGAATGGGTGTGGTTCACATGAAGAAATCTGTCAGGAATCCATTTGGCTCCATTGCCTTTCTGGGCTCTACATCAAATGTTCTTACCAACATCAGCAATTATGACAGGGATTCTTAACAACACCCTGTTTTTAACTCTGCATCCTGTGTTATTGTGAAGGAGACGCTGAAGAGGTTGTTATAATTTGCTTGGAAATCTGGCCAAATGTCACATTTTGTATTCTTCCCTTGTAAAGTAAGTGTACCCCTTCAGCAGGGTTGTCTCTGCTGCTGGGCCCACAGATCATGAGTGCTGCCCGTTTCCAGCCCTGTTCCAAATTGGCAGGAGGGCTGCTGGCCAGCATTGGCAGGGGCTGGATACAGCTAGGGCTACCTGCTGCTGACGAGCAGCAGCAGGGGCTGAATTGGGTCTGGGCAAGCAGGAGAAGGAGGGGTGTTGGACTGTGGGGGGAGGGGGGGACCCAGGCCCCACATATTTTTCTTGGGGAAGTGATGCCCCTGACTTTCAGTTCATAAAATTCTCTTTTCAGTATATATATAAAAGGGTTCAGACATCAGTGTGGTGAAATAGCTTGCCTGGTTCAGTTCTTCTATTTCTTTTCCATGTAGAGATAGAGTCATTCCTTCATCTTCTGAAGATGATTCTGGAGTTGACTGATGCCTAACACATCCTGGATACTTCATCTGTCACTCAGCTGAGTGTCAGCGGTGGCAGGAATATATGGAGGAAAGTCATGGTATGGGTGAGTTCCCACATGCATCATGAATCAAATGTGTGGACCTATTTTTGCAAGGGGAACTGTCAAGTAGTAGGTCAAAGGAAATGGTTATGGTAGAAGAGTTTCAAAGGGGTAGCCGTGTTAGCCTAGTTCTGCAAAACAAGCAAGGAGTCCTGTGGCACTTAAAGACTAACAAATTTATTTATCATATGAGCTTTTGTGAGAGAAAATCCCACTTTATCAGATGCTTTGAAGATGCGGGAACTTACAGAATGGGAGCAGAATAAATGCAAGGAAGTGTAAGTCAGGGGATCAAGTCATGCTGTAACAGCAAATCAAAGCAGTTGTTAAGATTCAAACACTGGGAAATAACACACGTGGTGGGGGGTGTCAAATCACCTGTTGTAATGGGAAAAGAATCCATAGTCATGATTTAATCCTGCTTTCACACAATCAAATCTTGATGTGTTGCCCATGTGTTTGAGCACAGCTGTTAATAAACAATCAACAGAGTGATTAGGAAGATTGAAGTATTGGGTTTTGAATGTAGTGACATCAGAAATCACAACATTCAAAAACCAGTAGCTGAGCACTTCAATCTTCCTAACCACTCTGATTGTTAGTAGCTGTGCTCAAACGGATGAGTAACACATCAAGACTTCAAAGAGAAACTGCAGAACTAGGTTAGATATACAGACGAATTTTCTCCCATGAAAGCTCGTGCGATAAATAAATTTCTTAATTTTTAAGTGCCACAAGACTCCTTACTAGTTATGGTAGAGCAGCATTGCATTGTCACCATATCTATTACAGCAAGGCTTTAGAGCAGAATGGGAGGAAGACTGGGAGGGTGCTGAAGCAAACAGCTAATCAGCACTTGGGAATGAATGTTCAGTCAAAACTGGAGAAGGCCTTTTGACATCCTTAATGTGACCAAATGCCTCAATGCTTTAGCACCTGATGAGGCTGAATCTGTCTCCTCCTGCCGTATGAAGAGTTTCTCGAGTTTCAGGGAAGACAACTGAATTCTTTTGAAAGCCCATGTAGCTCAAAGTGGAACATTGCCTGGGTGCCAGGACCCATGGAGTGGTGGAGGTCAGCTGTGCTTCATTTCATTGTCATGGGACTATTCTGCAAAACTCCAGAGCATTCATCCCTTTGGTGACAACTCCTGTCCCATAGGGCTGGGCCCAGCTCCCTACTTTGTGAAACAGAATTCTTGTTTTCTGGCTAGCCTTCACTGAGAGACATTGCCTGTAATCCCCATGTGAACATGAATACATTTTGTTGGATAAGCTGCTGTGGGTGCAGCTGGAATGTGGATGAAGGGTGAGGTGTGTGGATGGTGTACCAGTGATGGTGGGATAATTAGAACTTTCACACATCTCCATGACGGTTCTCAGAATGGGTTTTTCTATTGGTCATGTGATGGAAAAGTTATGGGGGTGTAAACTACTTCCATTCTCTAGTGTAGGCCCTTAGATTTCTTGTCTAATAATAACCCTCCTTCTGTTGTGTGTAGGCACATCTCTGAGAACTATGCTGTCACTGGGGAGGAGGGGGTGTGTCAGGGAAAAAAGTCACATGAACAGTAACTATGTGAGCAAATATATACCCTGGCTCTGTGACTTTGTCATGTCTGAGTCATAGTGTAAGGCTGTCTCACAATGACGCTCATACCTCTGGAAATGCGTGCTGCTCTCAAGTGCTTGAGTATGTCATCTAACAATAATGGAATCAGCAATCTGTCTTTGGCTTTATAAAAACAAACAAGAAGGTCTTTGTCACCTTTTAAGGCTAACAAATTTATTCAGGGATGAGCTTTTGTGGGAGAAAATTCCACTTCGTCAGACGCTTCTTTAAAGCATCTGATGAAGTGGGATTTTCTCCCACGAAAGCTCATGAGATAAATAAATTTGTTACTCTTTAAAAGTGCCACAGAACTCCTTGTTTGTTTTGCGGAACTAGACTAACACAGCTACCCCTTTGGAACTTGTCTTTATAGAAGTTTGCTTTAGTTCTTGTACCATATGATGTGTTTAGCATATTTGTACATATCAGTTGCTCCTAATGCTGTGCATCTTATATCCTAGGCAATAACACTCATCGTTAACATACTTTGTCAGCTTGCATATGCTCCACAGCTACTGCAGTTTAAACATCATACAGTGCAGTTTATAAAATGCAGGATGAGTTGGAATACTGAAAATAGGGTTCAGTGTCTACACAGGAGCTGACAATGGCTATGTCTACATTGTGAAAGCTAAGTTGACTTTGTTAAGTCGACTTAATAAAGTCTATTTAAAGTCAACTTTAAGTAGACCTTATTAAGTCGACTTAGTGAGTCCACACTACATTAAGTCGACTTTATAAAGTCCACTTTAAATGGATGTCCTGGCTTAATTCAACTTTATAAAGTCAACTTTATTAAGTTGACTTAGTGAGTCCACATTGCCTTAAGTCGACTTAATAAAGTCAACTTAACAGTAAAGTCAATTTTTATAAGTGGACCTTATAAAGTTGACATTACTGGACCCTAAAGTCGACTTTATTGCCCTGCAGTGTAGACAGGGCTCTGTTTAAGTTGACTTAAGGGCCCTTAAGTCGACTTAAATACACAATGTAGACGTACCCATAGTGTAGACATACCCAATGGCTATGTCTACACTATGGGCTTAAGTCGACTTAAGGAGGCTTAAGTTGACTTAAGCAAGGCCCTGTCCACATTTGGAGTTGATTAAGTCAACTTAAGGGCTTCCTTAAGTCGACTTAATAACTCCTGCCCTTAAAGTTGACTTTAGGGATTAAGTTGACTTTATTAAGTCAACTTAACACAATGTAGACATTAAAGTTGACTTAATAAAGTTGACTTAGTGCAGTGTGGCCATGTAAGTAGACTTTATAAAGTTGCTTTAAGCCAAGGGATCCATTTAAAGTCAACTTTGTTAAGTCAAGTTAATGCATTGTGGACTCACTACATTGACTTAATAAGGTCTACTTAAAGTCGACTTTAAGTAGACTTTATTAAGTTGACTTAATAAAGTCAACTTAGCTTTTATAGTGTAGACATAGCCAATATGTTTTAATAAGGTATGTCATTTATCATGTGTAAAGATGCTGAATAATATTCCAGTGGATTACCACCATTCCATGTTTCAGCATGGATTTTCAAGTCTGTGAGGAAGAGACTGGGGCTGTAGATAGTGTATCCAAGACAACAAATAAAGAGAGCTACGTATATGTGCTTATTAGAGATTTCTTTAGGTATGTACGTGCCCTCCTAAGGTATAAGAGTGCCAAACAAAAAGTGTTCTTTTTGAGGGTTAAAGTAGCAGTGAAGACACAGCAATTCAACTTTTAACTCAAGTTAGCTGTTCAAGTTCAACCCCAGACTGACCTGTAGACTTCAACTGTTGTCGCTACCCCAAGTTGACAGTTGAGTTGCCTTGTCTTGACTGCTCTTCTGACCCAAGTTAGCAAACCCACATTAAGGAAATACTTTTTTTTTGCAGTATTATTAAAGACCTATCCTCTGAATGCAGAGGCAGAGTTCTGTGCCATGGGGAATATGCTTGTATGTTACCATTGTAATGCCAGTATGCTGCCTGTGGGATTTTATGTCAGGTGGTATCTATTACAGAGGTTTCTTGCATTGTTCATCTTCATAGAAGGCTTCCACTTTGACATAGATATGAGCTTCTCCGATGCATGTGTTCCTGCTTGCAGTCTATACCCCATGTTGATTGCTTTTCAGTCTTCCTTAGCTGTGTCTTTCCATGTAATAAGGATGTGTGCAAACCTGCTAAATATATGGCATAAATGCACTTTTTATACCACACCCGCCTACTGTTTTGTGGTAGTTCTGCCAGCTGGGTGCATTGACATCCATGATCACCTTGTAACCATTTTGATCACTGGTTATTATAATGCCTGTCTGTTGTTAATCTGTTGCTACTCTGGCATATAACTGTTTAGTTTCCCACCTCTGTGATGTTGAAATGTACAGATATTTTTATAGCATCACAACTGAATATGATACTTGTCGGTTAATGATTGATTGGTGATATATTTTGATCCAGAGCTCTGTTTGGATTGTTGTCATTGTTCATGCATCTGTCGATGGTACTGAAAATTAACTAGGAGTTTAATGGAAACTTCTTCAAACCTCTTCATATTCAAATAAAGTGGGGTCTGAAGAGATGAACTTAGATAAGTAACATGTTTGTGCATCTAAATCAAGTAGCCAGGTGTACAATTTCCCATGCTCTTTAAAACAAGTTGACTCACTAAAGGTTTCTAAGCACCATGCAATAACAAACATTTGCACATAAGCAGGAGGCTTAGGAGGTGCTTGCTTATTACCCAATATTCTGTCTAGTTTTAGTAAGACATGAAAAAAAATTATTTGTTATGAAACTCTACCATGGAAGAAAATATGTGCCAGCATGTTCTGGGGGAAGATTTTTTTTGCTAAGTCATTATTATTGTGACTTGATTTTTCAGTAAGGTGTAAATAGTTATTTACTAAAAAGTCACAGATACAGATTTATGCTCTGTGTATGGGAGAGAAAAAGAGAGAGAAGAAAAATTGTGGGCTATATATTAATTCATTAAAACACAGTATAACAACTGAAATGTTTTTTCCTGTCTTCACGGACAATCTATTCATTGAGATGATACTTTTAAGCAAGAAAAAATGTTTGGAGTGACAGAAGAATTAGTCCGAGGTGGTTATGTATTATTGAAAGGTAACATATCAAAGATAAAATTTTCAAAAGCCTCTGTGTGACTTGGTGACCAAGACTCATTTTCAGAAATGACCTTTTCTATTTCTCTGCCCTTTTTCTTTTACTTCCCTCTCCTGTTTCTCTCTTTTTTTAAATTCTGTTTTTGTCCTGATAGCTGTCATTTCCCAGCTACTATTTGTTTAACTCCTTACCTTTATTTCATTAGCTCTCTCTTTGATATGAGTTTAGAGTATTCTGAAAGAATAATAGTTTCATTTTCCTACTGAGTGAATTGGTGACACAGACTGCTGAGAAGTATATGTTTATATGTTTATAATGCAAAACAAACAAGAAGTCCTGTGGCACTTAGACTAAGAAATTTATTTATCACATAAGCTTTCATGGGAGAAAATCCCACTTCATCAGATGCTTTGAAGATGGGGAACTTTATTTTCGTCCCATTCTGTAAGTTCCCCCATCTTCAAAGCCCCTGATGAAGTGGGATTTTCTGCCACAAAAGCTCATGCATTAAATAAATTTGTTAGTCTTTAAGTGCCACAGGACTCCTTGTTTGTTTTGGGCTACCCCTTTGGAATTTATAATGCAAGTTCTTGATTGTTGGAAGATATATTTTGGTGACAGAATTGTTATAATTATGTTTCCCTCCTCTATATTTGCAATTTTGTATTTTCCCCTTTTATTCCTTTTTCTGTTCTCCCTGCACTATTAGAAAAATGAGAAGAAAATCAATAAAATATAAATGGAAAAAAATAGTGCTGTTGGCCTTAAAGAGCAGAGCTGGCCAAAACTTAGAATTTCCAGATTATAAGAAATTTTGGCTATTTGAATTTTTTGTTCCAATTCATAATGAAAATAAGTATTTTCAAAATTTCCCATGAAATAAAAATCATTTAAAAAACCCCCATTTAGGCTGCCAAATCCATAGGCTAAACACTGTGAAAGTAGCACAAGAGAAGAGTACAATACAACATTTTATCCCCTTAATGAATTCAGAAATGTTCATTAATGATGATTTGAGGTGGAAGATGGAACTGCACTATCATTATGTGTGAAGAAGGAGCTAGTAAAAGCTGAACTGATCTCAAATCAAAATCAAGAGATACTCTGCCATTTGTCTGTTTCCTACTGTTTGCATTGGCATATGGCAGTCTGACTTCTGTTTCCCTGGAACTCACACAAAAGAGAAATTTGTAACTCACGGAAACCATCCCAGTGGGCAAAAATGTAACCTAAGACTGGAATTTTCAAAGAATCCTAAGGGAGTTTGCCACCAACCTCCCGCTGAAAATCCAAGACACAGTAATTAAAGATGGAAGTGTCCCTATTGACTTCAAAGGGCTTTAGATCAAGTTGCCACTCCATAATAGCTAGAGTTAGGTACTGAAGTCTCATAGGAATTCAAAGGCAATGCCTTTTGAGTTGCAACAAACCATGACCATGGACACAAGAGCCCAGCTTCATGACTGTGATCATGGAGCTTTGCATTTAGATGAACTGTTTGTGAATTTACAGTTGGTGATATGAATTGGCAAGAAGTTGTACACATCTCAATAGGCGTGTAATCCAAAGACAGTCATTTGAAGTCAACAAGAAAGATTTCTATTGACTTCAGTGGATGTCAGATGAGACCCTAGGATGGGATCAAGCACAGCAGCCACCAGCAAAACCCTCAAGAAAATAGGTGATATTTTGTACTTTTTTTTCTGCTGAAACTCCTTGAATATCCCCTTTTTTAGCAGAAGCTGCTGCAAAGAGTCTCTTCATTTTACAGCAGTTGAGTAACAAAAATAATTGCATTTTTATTCTCTTTCCTACCACGTCCCTCTGTTATGAAACATTAAAAAAAAAACAGATGTAAAATGACCAGCTTGTTCATTGGAGGAAGTGATACAAGGGACAGGAGCATGGGGCAGGGTTCAATCTTGTTAAGGCCTGGAGAAACGAAGCTATTGGATGTTTTGATTTTCTTTCTCTGAGACTTGTTTATCTCTCCTTATGACACTTGGAATTGATGGTGTGAAATTAAAGTTTCAGCAACCCCTGCCCCCCTCCTCCCAGTGTTGGAGTCAGTGGTATGGCATGGAGCAGAGGACCACTGAGAACAGAATTTGCCCCAGAATTTATCCTACCATGTTCACCCACTGAGCTGCTCACGCTAATAAACAGCTGACAGGGAAATCATGAGGCAATACCTGCAGGACCTCTATGTGGACATGCTGTGAGTGGACACTAGGTATATCTGGAGCAAAGGTGCTGATCCTCCATTCGTGCTATTGAAATGAGGAATGCAACAATCATTTTCTTGAGGAACAGGTAGCCCAGCATGCCAGTGACATGCAGCGTTGTCTCCCTGGAATGTACTAAGCTGAACAAGTTGTCTCATGGTTGATACAATTGCTATTGTACCTCCCTCTGCCTCTGTGTAGGGTTAAGTGAACACTATACTATGTCTGGAATATTTTGGAAACTTGCTGCAAAACATCTTTTGTGAAACAATTTGATCTAAATTATATGGAGCAGACAGTGTAGTCTCATGCACGAGGCACAGAACTGGGAGTCGGGATCTAATGTTGATTTGCTGTGTGGCCTTTGGAAAGTCACTTAGCCTCGTTAGGCCTCAGTTTTTCCATTTGTAAAAAGGAGATAATGAAGCTTCCAATAAGTCTCTATAGGGTTTTGCTTTGTAATATAAGAATACTGTCATTTGGGAGTTGAAACTATCCTGGTAAGTTGCACAAAACAAAAAGTATTTTAAATGTGTATTTTAGAAATGGATTCCTGTAGGTGGGGAAAAGTGAGTGCTGAGGGAGAGGGGAAGAAAGAAAGAAAGAAAAAAAGAAAGAAAGGAAAACTTCAATGGTGGTTTGGCATGCCAAGTTATTTCACATTAAATGCCCCATTGTGGAGATTGATGTTGTGTCAGAAAGTTGCCAGTAATGTGCTGTTAGGGGCAGCTGTTAAAATTCCACAACCAGACTGGAGGGAAGACTGGAGCCATTTGTCTGTGACTCAGCTCATCCTTAGTTACCTATAACTACTACTGCAGCATCTCTGACAAAGTTGACACCCCAGAGGCTCATTGAGTTCCTTATGAAGAGCAGAATGTAGTATTATAGTCCACTAGAGTGCATCAACTAACACATGCATACACCCTATAAATTACAGAAACCAAATGCTCTACTTTCCTATCAGACTCAGTATATTTTTCAAGAGAAAATACATACGGTTGCAGCCATGTACAGCTTGGGATAATTTTGCTTTCCAAGTCCTGTTGCCTCCCTCTTTAATTACGGTTTTGAGGAAGTGCTATAATTTCAGTGTGGCAACAAATGGTGACTCTGCAGTCTCCAGATTATGAGACTCCTCTGAAAGCACACACTCACCTGATATACTGGATTTCACACAGGCTAAAGTGGAGCCTTTTTGGTACCATCTACACAGGAAATTTTGTCAAAATTCTCCACTATTGTTAACGTTGGATCAGTGCCATTAACTAAATCAAAGTTGTCAGTCAACCCTAGAGCAGACAGATCTCTTCCTGACAATCCTGTGTGGACCATCTACACTAGAGCTATTGTTGCTTGCACTTGTGGGGTTGAATCTGTGTTATCTACAGTAGAAACTTTCAGAAGTTTCCAAAGTGTAGCCAAAGGCTTACTGAGAGCACCCTGTTATGCTACAGTTCCAATCTATCATCTGTCTAGGTTTTAGTATCATGATATGTGAGTGTGTGTTTTCTTTCCTTGTCCTCTGCCCCTGGTAGTTGGTCTCTGGGAATAATCTGACTGGAAACCAAATACAGATTTCCAGAGTTGATATATTAGTGTTATACCAGTTGTAACCCATCAAAAATGACGGGGGAAAATCATGGTTTCTTCCCTGAGTGAGAAACACATACAGTTGTCTGAAGAGTCAGTGTGAAATAATGGACACAGCTGAAAGCTGTGAAGGGGGCAGGGGCAGCAGATGGGGGCACAGTAGGGGCAGGTGGGAGGAGGAGGTGGGGCGCAACCATATGCATTGGAGGGATGCGGAAGGATGGGGTGGGGGCATGGCAGAAGTGAAGGTGAGGGGTGCAGGATGGAGGCATGGGGGGAGGATGAGGCCACAGGAAGTGGAGGGAAGGATGAGGAACAATGGAGCAGGGGCAGGAGATGCGGATTTTGGGGGGGCAGGGGCAGGAGATGGGGATGTTGAAGGGAGGTAGGGGCAGGAAATGGGGATGTTGAAGGGGAGGGCTGGAGATGGGGGCCATGGACAGCAGATGGGGTGGAGAAGGGGTGGGTGGATGTAGTGTGTAGCAGCCATTGTGATGTCAGAGATGGCTGAGTGTACCATGTGACAGGCCATTTTGATGTCAGAGGTAACTCAGCCAATTGCTCCTTGCTCCCTCTTTGGGAGCAGTCCTTCTTGGTACAGTCACCTCTGACATCACACTGGCCTGTCACATGGTACACTTCACATCACACACACATAGTGAATTAGTATAATAGATTTCCATCATATAAGTAGGAATTGATTTTCTTTTCTTCACACTATGTGCGCATGCATGTGCACAATGTGCTGTATGTAACAGCTTTCTCCTAGCATATACTTTGAGGCGTCGTCAAAGTGTGTTTAAAAATAGCTTCCTCCCTGACATCACATTGTCATTATCATGGCGTCTATATTTAATCTGGTTTACATTTCTTCATCAGAAATGCATCTCTATACAGTGAAAACTGCAGGCCATTATTAAAGGCCAGGTCTGGGTGAGATTTGTGACATTTACATGAAATAAGAAGCACTGAAAATAAAAGCAGAAATGCTGTTTTAGGTGAATACTGTACCTCTGTGGGATTTCCATGAATCACATCTGAATCAGCTTTGTAGCCAAGAAAGCTTTCTCTTTCCCAGTCCTTGCTTGAAAAAAGCCATTTGTATTTTCCTTTAAGCAGCTAAATGTGCAAGGTACTAGACACCTGCTGCAAGATGCTAATCACCCTCAAGTCGCATTGATCCAAACACCTTAAATTCAAACCTGGTGTCTATATGGTCCATAGAAATTTTATCTGATGATGATGAGTCTATTAAGTAGTTGAAGTACTTAGCAACCCCAGCTGTGATCAGGTCCCTATTGTACTATACTGTGTACATGCTCATAGTAAGAGACAGTTCCTGCACTGAAGAGTTTATAATTAAATAGACAGATCTGGAGTAAGGATGTATTATTATACCAGTTTTGCAGATGGAGACCTGAAACAACAGAGAGACTAAGCGACTTGACCAGGGCCTTCTACAGAATCTATAGCTGAACTAGGAATCGAATAATCTCCTGAGTGATGGTTCAGTGCTTTAACCATCCTTTCTCTTTAACTGCACATCAGTTGAAATTTGGTAAATATAGCAAGTAATGTATAGTCACTGTCAAAGATTCTTTAAACTTGTATCATTCTTATATATAAACAGGCAGGTGAGGTCTCTGGTTACATACTCTTACATCCGGTTCTGCATTAATTTCTATGGAAGAACAATAGAAAACACAAGTACATGTTTAAACATAACAGAGTAGATTCTCTGATCCAATCCAGCTACACTTACATCAGATCAGACATGTGTGCTCCCTGCAGTCCAGACTGCTAAGCACCAACCTAGTGTCAAATAGCAAAACAAACAAGGAGTTCTGTGGCACTTTTAAAAACTAACAGTTTATTTATTTTGTGAGTTTTCATGAGCACAATCGCAATTCGTCAGCTGAATGGAATAGAAAATATTGCATGTAGGCTGTAAATATAGAGATACAGGGAAGGGTGAGTTACCAGCATTCTATCCCTCTAGATCTGTTTGAATTTACCTTGGGACCCACCCTTCCCTGTATCTCTATATTTACAGCCTACATGCTATATTTTCCATTTCATTCAGCTGATGAAGTGGGACTTCAGCCATGAAAGTTAATGTGAAAAATAAATGTGTTAGTCTTTAAAAGTGCCACAGGACTCCTTGTCTGATTTGCTGAAATAGACTAACATGGCTACTTTTCTGGAAAGTGTGAAACAGAACATCTAAAGAATGCACTGTTTGGCAGCCACATTTCCATGGTTCCTGAGGACCGTTGTTATAAATAGGTATTGGATGAATGCAGTTGCATCCCAGCCATGTCCCTTCCATCTGGCTGTACCCCTCATGTGGCGTGGAGCCACTACACCAATGCTATCTCATGAAGAGTGGATCCTTAAGTGGCTCTTTATACAGAGTGTATGTCTGTTCTCTATCGATGCCTTGGCAGAGTCAAGGATCTGGCTGAACAGTTTCAGCCTTGCTCCCAGGAGAACCAAGCCAGGTTTTTTCATTGTTTTCAACTGCAGCAAGATCATTCCCATTTTACAGTGAATCCACACAACTTCATATCATTCCTATAGACAAAGGATCTCAAACTCAAATGACCACGAGGGCCAGATGAGGACTAGTATATTAGCCCGAGGGCCGCACTATGGAAACCTTTTCATACAATGATATTGCAAATATTGGTAATGATGGTGTCACTGTGGGCCACAGGAAATAGCTTTAGGGGCTGCACGAGGCCCATGGACCACATGTTTGAGACCCCTGCTATAGACCAAGTATATCAAACAGAGTCCTTGTGGCATATTGGTGAAAGCATTCAAAGAATCATTATGAACCTAATTCAAGCTATGGGGTGTACATTAATTGTTAGTTTTTGTTGGCTCCCTTTGTTTAAAATGAGAGGGAAGTTTTCAACAATTACCAGTAGGGTGTGGATGGGTGGTTGATGCCAGTATTCAACTGGTCTGAAGGAAACCAGTTCAGAACATCAAGGAGACTTTGACAATCCTGAGTAATATAAACAGTCAAATGTGGGGCAAGCATATTGAGCTAAATTAAATGTCCAGTAAAACTAGTTTCACCTCTCCTTGTTCTGCCTCATCTCTGAAATTGAGTAATGAATCACAGTCCATAGTTAGCCTTTACTAGAGGATTCCCTTCTGTTTGTTCAGCAGCATAAACAACAGAGCAAGAAGTAGTACAGATCTGGAGAACACAAGATTCTGTTGATTATTGTAAGTAATGTTTTTCTCTTGGCGAGTTATAATTCATTTTCCCTGTGTTATGTGCAGGGCAGTTCATAGACAATCAGTTGTGGAACTATTCCATCCACACAGAGGTTGCTTTTGCTCAATCTCAACCTTTAAAAAAAAACAGTCTGAGTTAAAGAATATGTTTGTGTGGAATGGCTCCTTTCAGATAAATTGTATCTCCAAATGTTTGAAGAGTTAAATAATACAAGAGGATCATAGTATCAAATGCTAACATGTGGCATAAAGAGATTGTGTAATGAATACATTAAAGTGTTATATTGTAAATCTGAAGGCAGAGGAAGAGAGAAAAGAGAGATTGAGGTAAGTGGGAAAAGGTATGTTTTTAACGTCAGACTTCAAACGAGAGAGAGAGAGAGAACACCGACAAGGGACAGGGTTACACAAAGGCTTTTGGAGAATGCAGAGCTGGGCAAAGAAGGCTTTTGCATCTGCTGCAGGGGAATTACGTTTGAAGGCAGAATCTGGAAAAGCAGAGATTGAGGGAAGCTGTGGAAAGCCCGAGGTGCTGTAAAATCTATTAGAGCAATTTTAAATATATTGCTGATGCGAGAAGGGAGTTATGATGGGTGCTTGAAAGTAGGTTGCCAGAGTAGTGCTCCTAGCAGCATGTGATAAGGCAAAGAGCAGCATTCTGAGCTGGCTGGATTTTGGAGAACTGGGGCTTTGGTGGAATATGGTGGAGGAAGATTCAGGGGGCAAAGGGAAAACTGATGGAGATAATCAAATTAAGCCAAAGGAGATGCTCAGTTCCCACTTAATGTCAACACTGAAGACCTAACTAACTCCCTTTGGCACATTTGAAAATCCCAGACAGTATGTTTGTTCAATTGGGGTATTTTATTTTAAAAACAAATCCCTTAGGTGGAATGTCTACCGGGCATATTCTGGGTTTACATATACCTGAGACTATCTTTTATTCTCTCTGTTGATCAAAACACGCTTTATGCCAGTGATAGCATTTCAGTATTTAACAATGCAATAATCACAGGTGCATTGATATTGACTGTTCCCATACCACTTTGGGAAACACTTCCTTGTTTTGGTTGCTACTGTCCTTTTCCATTGCTTCTGTTCATTCGGAGTTCCAGTATTTGTCATTTCTCAAGATTTTGTCAACTTAGCCTCATCACCCCCACTACCAGGATCATTCCCCCCCTCCCCCACCCCTTAATAATTTTTAGAATTTCCTCAATTCTCCATGTTTTTTCAAATATAATTGTCATTTGGTACATTCATTAACAATTCCCCTAACATTTTGTTATGAACATAATCTGGTTATGCTGATATGTATATATACAGGTTTTCTGTGTGTTCCTTACCTATTTGTGCTTTACCAAGTACTACAATGTATTCAGTAGGGTTTTAATATGTATTAGCTGCCCAGAGCGTTCTTTCTCATGTGGATCACAGATTTTTTTTAAAAACCAGTTCACTAGTTCAATGATTATGGAATTGTAGTAATTTTTCATCCTTTCCTCCCCCATTACAGGCTTTGTGTCTCTCTGATGTATAAATTTTCCCTCAACACACTTGTAAAAGTCATTTTTGTTCCATTTTTGCTAACATTAATACTGCTTTCTTTCTGCCTTGTCTGTGACTGCAAAACTTAACAGAATATTCTTTATTGGCTCCCTCCCCTTTTCTGTTACACTACATGTTTTAACCCATTGTCCTTCACTGAAAAATGCAGACAGTTGGGGAATGACCAGTTTCAGTGGAATTTTAATTTACTGCACTTCAATTATGCTGCATTTTAAGACACTTCAGTCTTCTTCCGCACACTTGGATTTTAACATTTCTTCTTTCACAACTCATTCAGTTTATCTGGTAAACTTACAAAATGTATTTCCTTAGAAAGTAATATTGTTATTATATCTGAACCCTTTACTGTATTGAATTCAAGTTGCCTATGGTCACTGCTACATGCTTCGTCCATACTATAGTCAGAGTCTTAATTCTTTCCTGCTGTGTTGAGCATATTTTGAAAAGAATAATTATTAAGATTTGTAGACCAAATATGTTTTTTTTTCCTACAGAATCTTCAGAAAATGAAGCCAATCTTCTACCTATGTTTGTTGATTGCTGGGATTCATGCTGATGAACTTTACCAGCAGAATTCTAGCTACCCCAACAATTTTGAAAGCTACCACAATGGAAACCGAATAGATTCAGCAAATGAAAATTTGCTGGGTCATAAAGTAGAGAGAAGCATTTGTCAGTTTTCATTTTACTTTTATAAGGAGGCGACTTCTTATAGAAACAACAGGAATGTGTTGTTCTCTCCCATCAGCATTTCTACAGCCTTTGCAATGCTGACACTGGGTGCTAAATCAGAGACACTGCAGCAGATACTCAGAGTGCTCAGGTTTGCAGCAAATGACATTCAAGAGAGGGAGGTGCATGAAGGTTTTCGCCATCTCATGCAAACACTAAACAATCAGAATGCTGACTTCCATCTGGATGTGGGGAATGTCCTGTTTGTGCAAGACAAACTGAAACTGCAAGAACAATTTTTAAGGGATTTAGAGACTTTTTATGAAGGAGAAGCTGTCCCAGAAAATTTCAGGAATGTCAGAGAAGCTCATCAGAAGATCAGTAAATACATAGAGAACAAAACACGTGGGAAGGTTGTCAACCTAGTCAATAACCTGGATCCAACTACTGAAATTCTTCTTATTAATTATGTTTACCTTAAGGGTAAGACAAATTCACTGGACATCCAGCCTCAGGTCATTTGGCTGTCCTTGGGCCCACTCTAGCCTCCATTACTCCCTTTGCAGTACTGTTTTGGGAAGGGAAATCATAACCTGCTTCACAAGTGCCTTTTACTCTTACTGTTAATTATGAATAGAGCTGCTCAGCTCATTTTCATTGGCAATAATTTTCTGAGTGAAAATGTTGACCGTTTTTTGACAAAATTTTGGGTGAAATTTTTCTCATTTTCTAGTCAGAGCCAGAGTTGATAAAAAAAATAGTAAAAACATTAAAATAGCATTCTGATGAAAGGGTAAGTAAAATTTATATTAATCACACAGGTAAGATTTGAGAGGGCATCCTTGGTCAACACAACAGTTAGTCGTATACAGAGGGCCCATTGAAGTCAGCAGGACTCTTTGCTTAAGTACTTCCATGAACTGGCACCCTAAAAATGCTCTGAAAATTTTTGGTAAACAGGTCTAGAGCATAGTTTGCAAAATATAGTAAAATACCTAAAAACCCTGCTCATGGAAATTCTTTGTTCTGTCCCAACAAGAGCAAACAGCACAGTGTTCTATGTCCAAACACAGATATGTAACAGAGCTTCTGTTTCTCCTCATAGCCCACCTATTTATAACTCAGCTAATTGATCGCCCCTTTTTCACATTCTGAAAGCTGAGCAGAGCCCTCAGTTTTGGCAGTGTTTATGCATGTGAGTCTCCTACTCACACAAACTGTCTTAATTTTCTTTTAAATATTGAAATTCATCTATTAAAAAATAAAATTCTCAGTGAACCTTTTGGAAATATTATCCCTGCTTTTTAACCAGCTATTGAAAATGTTGACCCAACCCAAATCCTTCCCAAATCCATTTTTTCTTGTTTTTCAATTACATCCATGCATTTGTGTAAATCTTTGGAGGATTATCTACAGATTGGTAAAACTAGTTTGAACCCATTCAGTTAATTCAATTGAAAGGCTGCCAAAAAAAAAAAAAGATGGATAAAAGTTCTCTCTTGCCACAGAGGACAGGACAAAAGATAATGAGCTGAAATTACATTTTAGCAAGTTTAGACTAAATCTCAGGAGAAACTTCCCAACTACAAGAATAGTAGAAGAATGGAACAGTCTGTTTAGGGAGGCTGTGGAACTACTTCACTAGGGGTTCAAAAGGAGGCTGAATAGCCATCTGTCTTGGATGGTTTAGACCAGCGGTTCTCAACCTGGGGGTGAGCCCTCCCTACAGGGAAATGGGGAGAGCATCATGGGTGGAGCCTGGGGGGGGGAATATGAAGGTCAATGCCCCACCAAACTTATAATGCTGGAGCCCTCTCTCCCAGCTGGGAAAAGGGCACCTGTCTGAGAGTGGGGGTAGGTGGTATGGGGACCCCAGCATCTCACACGGGCAGTCCTGCACAGGTGTTGGAGGTGGAGTACCCTTAGGAGGGGAGCAGAGGGGCTCCTGCAGGTAGTGGGCCTCACACTGCTGGCAGAGTGGAGGACAGAGCCAGTCCAGCTCCACCTTCCACACTTTCCACAGCCGCTTCTGTCTCCATTCAGAGCACTGCTCCAAGCAGCTGCTGCACATCTCCCACAGCAGCCCCACACTGCTGCCAGCGTAGTCCCTGCACCACTGCCACTCTCCAGGCTCCCAGAGGCAGCAGGTGCATTCTTGCTGCTGCCTGAGGATAATCCTGCTGATAAGGTGCAATTCCCTGCCACTACCACCATTTTCTTTGGCAGGTCACATCAGGCTCCAGAGCTGAAAGGGAGCCACTGCTAACCTTGCATCCCTCTCTCTGAATTAAACATGTAGTCCCTTTTTTCTTCAAGTAGGGGAGAGTGGTCTTCAGGGAAAGGGGGGCATGCAGTTGTTACACAAGTCATGGTGGGGGGGCTCCATTTAAATAGCTTGAGAACCGCTGGTTTAGAAACACTAAATGCTGCAGGGATTTTTAGTTAACTAAATGACCCTTGCAGTCCCCTCTATTCCTATGATTCTATTATTCTCCTTCCAAAGCCATATCCCTTCCTCTCTACTCCACAAAGGATGATTAGTTTCTATCTGTCCCTCTCTGTTTTTAAGATCCTTAGTGGTCTCTCAAACGGCATTTTCAAGCCAGGCTTTTAGTTAGCAGGTGTCGTGTTCCTTCCAGATTAAACAGTGGACAAAAAATTATGGATTCTGCCCACCCTGAAAACCAAACCACTATGTAAATAGAAGTTAAATAGGTTTTAAGGATTTAGTCATAAGTGTAGTACATTATCATACAGTTTACCAGGAAGAGGAAATTTTTTAAAAATGAGACATGCTCTTAAACAAGATGTTCAGTTCCATACCTTAAATGAATTTCCAGCACCCCCAAAGCTTTTGTGCAAACAGATCTGGTGTTCCACTTTGAATTCCTCTCTCTTTAAAATATGTGCTGTGGGTAGATGATTATGTTCTGAAACAAACTCTATGTCTTTCTGATTTTAAAGGAATTGTGAAGAATTAACACTTAAAATCCAAACTATTGCTATTGCTTTTACCTGGAAAATAAGAAGAGGCTCATTTGAATGGGATGGAGTCTAGGTTTGGTTTGGTGAAGAATTTGAAATGTTCAGGGGTTAAAGTATAATTTGGTGGGCCCCCCTCCTGCACCCCAGTTATGCCCCCAATATCCATTCCCCTCTCCCTAAAATCCACCACAGCCCCCAATACTCTCCCCCAATACCCCCCAGTAGCCATCCCCTGCCCCCAATACCTATCCCTAATACCCACCCCCAGCTTAGGTGCCCCCAAAACTCCCCCCCGCCAGCGCTACCCAGGATGCCCCAGTACTCACCAGCAGAGCACTGGGCCAGGAAAGCACAGCCTGTGCGTGCGCAGGGAGCCTGCCCCCCCCCACTTGCCGGAATGCAGGGCAGAACGCCGTTCCGGGGCCTGCTATGTTTAGGGGCCCAGCGTTTGGGCCTTTAAAAATAGAAAATGGTGCCAGAATGCAGCGTTCCAGCACCATTTCCTATTTTTAGGGGGCCCAGAATGCTGAGCCCCTAAAAATAGCAGGCCCTGGAATGGTGTTCCAAGCCATTCCGGCCCACTTTAATCCTTGGAAATTTTAGAAGCTTTTATAAAGTCTGTTCTAACATTGATAATTTTAAAAGGGATAGCCGTGTTAGTCTAGTCCAGTGAAAAAACAATAAGGAGTTGTGTGGCACTTGGAAGACTAACAGATTTATTTTTTGCATGAGCTTTCGTGGGAGAAGATCCCACTTCCTCAGATGCTT
>ML681997.1:26082130-26095151 GCA_007922195.1 Podocnemis expansa
GAAATAGCAGGTCCACACTGTGGACCTGCTATTTCACTCCCTTATTTCGCGGACATGGTTTTTGTCCAGCGAAATAAGTTGTTTCGAAATAACATATTATTTCGAAACAGCTTGTTTCAAAACGTGTTGTTTCGAAACAAGCACTCCCCGTGTAGACATAGCTGTGGTGTTCTGTTGCTTTCTTTCTTGGGTCTCTCCTGTAGTAGATGACTTCGGGGAACATTCATGCCTGGTGTATCATGTAACTCTTCCCCTCACAGTCCTGATGACTCTTCTCCTTTTTTCATAGTGCATTGTACTGTAGCTTAGATTGATTTGTTGTCCAAGGATGGATGCTTTGTGACGTTTGATCTTCCACTCTACTGAGGCTTTAACCAGATGATTTGCTAATCTTTTTTAGCAAAACAAACAAGGAGTATGGTGGGACTTTTAAAGACTAACAAATTTATTTATTGCATGAGCTTTTGTGGGAGAAAATCCCACTTCATCTGATGAAGTGGGATGTTTTCCCACAAACGCTCATGTGGTACAATTTTTAGTCTTTAAAAGCGCCACCAAACTCTTTCTTATGTCTACACTTACACTTTAAATCCAAATGATGATTATTTTGATTTAAAGTAATGCATCTATACTAGCTTTCCTTATTTCCAAATGAGGAGCACCCTCATTTCAAAATAAGGAACAGTCATTTTGAAATAATAAAACCTCACTTTATATAGAAATGAAGGTTAAATCAAACTTATTTTGAAATAATGCAGTGTAGCCACGTTATTTTGATTTAATTGTTATTTCGGTTTAACGCTTTCTGCCCTTCCTCCTCCCAGGGTACCTTCCTCTTTCTATATATTGGGTGGGAGCATGGACTTTCTTGGGGGCCATCTTGCCACACCTCCCATGGTACCCCTCTCCTAAATCGAACTAGCAAGTCCAGTCCATGGACATGCTAGTTCGATTTGGGTTTCTAGTGGGGACATGTTAAATCAGTTTAACTTAAATCAATGTAATGATTTGTATTTCGATTCAATTTGATTGATTGAAGTTAAATCAATTTAACAATCTAAGTGTAGACACAGCCATTGTCTGTTTTGCTGGACTAGACTAACACGGCTACCCATTTGAAACTTCTAATCTCTTTTGTTTGCCATGGGGCTCCTCCTCCCCCCACAAGACCTGTCAGTTTCCTTGTTCCCATAGTCCAGTGAGGAATTATTGCCCAGCCTCCTGGAAGGGGTAAGCTCTGGGTTTCCTGGAGCATTGTTAAGAATTGCGGAGTCAAAACCTCCTTGAAAAGTGCTATCCTAAGAGGAAGGGAAGCACAAGCATATCTGAGTTTGGATGGAGGAGGAGGGAAGAAATAACAAATGTTCTCAGTATGCAATCTGCCTGCCAAATTCTACAGTAGGAATTTTATGTGAGTAAGCTGCAAGTAATTGCCTGAGCATGTCAGGATTTGGGCCTGTGACTTATCAAAAAAATGTTGTGACTCATTATGACATCTCCCTAAAACATGACAAGAAAAAATATCTGCTATGTTAATGAAGAACCCATGGCTATTGACAAAAATTGGAGACTTCTTTTTAAAAGACATTTACTCTAAAATTGTGTACGTCATGTTTATGGCTACACAGTTTATGGAGAAACTTACAGCCATGATGTAGCAATTTTCTCCTTTCCTTTAAAAGAATAATGCTTTGCACTTTACATATTCAAAGTCCCACTCAAGCATTAATTATTTCCAGTGACTCTCTCAAGTATTGTGTATTATGCCAATTGTATAGATAAGTAAACAAATGGTAGAGACTAAATGATTTAACTCGCAATTGGAGCAAAGATTAGAATTCAGGACTTTATTTTCTGTCCTGGGTTTAGCCAACTAAACCAACTTTACCCAGCAATATAATCTTGCTGCCCATGTACTTTGATTAGGAAGCAAAATGTAACTTAGAGTTAGTGCTGGTCATAAAGTAGGAGTCAGTTTTTGCAGAAAATTTCAACCTTTTTCCCACTATTTATTGAAATATCAAATACCAAAATATTTTAGTGTTCAGGGATTCAGTTTTTCAACAAAATTTTCTACAAACAGCAGGTAATTTTCACAAAATAGTTTATAGTCAAAACCCCAGTTCTCCATGAAAAACAATTTGATGGAAAATTTGCAGCTAGTCCTGCTTACAGTACCGCTGTTTTCATTTTGCCTGAGCTGCCACAGTGCCTCACAGGAATTGTAGTCTAGCCAGTAACCCTAAACCACAGAGGAGAATAGTGATACAAGACAATTCAACTACAACTCCCTCGAGACATTGCAGCAGCTCTGGGGACACCAATTAATTGTAGAACAAGCATGTAAAGAAATATTTTGATGAGATTCAACCCCTAAAAATATTTTGATTCAGGAATATTGATATATTTAATTTCATTTTGGTCAGAAATATCAAAATACAACATTTAAACAATTCTGAATCAATTTATTTATTTATTTATTTATTTATTGACTATGTCTACACTTAAGAAGTTAGTTTGAATTAACTTAGTTTGAATTAATTAGTTCAAACTAATAATGGTTAATTCGAACTAGCATGTCCCCACTAGAAACCCAAATTAAACTAGCCTGTCAATGGACAGGAGTTGCTAATTCAATCAATCTAATTAAATCAAAATAAAAAACATTAAATTGAATTAAGTTAAATCAATTTAACATGGCCACACTAGAGACCAAAATCGAACTAGCAAGTCCATGGACAGGACTTGTTAGTTCGATTTAGGAGAGGGGCACCATGGGAGATATGGCAAGATGGCCTCCAAGAAGGGCCATGTTCCCACCCAATATATAGAAAGAGGAAGGCACGCTGGGAAGGAGAAGGGCAAAATATGTTAAATCGAAATAATGGTTATTTCAATTTAAAGTGGCTACACTGGGTTGTTTTGAACTAATAAGATTGAAAAAAACTGTTTCAATTTTAAGGCAGGTTTTACCATTTCAATATAACCTTTCCTTATTTTGAACTGAGAGAGGTCCTTAGTTCAATCTAAGGGAAGCTAGTGTGGCCATGCATTACTTTAAATCAATTTAATCATCTTTATTTTGATTTAAAGTGTTAAGTGTAGACATAGTCCAAGAGAGTTCTTTTACAAGAGGATGCCCTCACAGAGCTTTGCAGTCTCTTGAAAATTAGATTGTCAGACATGCAGGATCAACTCATCCCATGTTAGGATGCTGGAAAATGTATTACACTTCTCCCTGAGATCTGTCTAGCAATTCCTTCTGGCACATGGACGGGCATTTGGGGTATCTAAGGTGAAAACACCATCCTTTTACTACGAACATCTTCTATGTTTGTTTAAGCCATTACCAACCCTCTACCCCACTATGTGCATATTACAGTTGAATTATTCTGATTTATGCATTTAGAGCCAGATCCTTAGTTGTTGAACAGCCAGTAACTCTTTCTCTCTTTGCATTATAAGCCACGTGGAGTAAAACTTTCAATCCGAAGTACACTAAAGAAGATGACTTCTTTGTGAGTGGAAACACAGTTGTTAAAGTCCCTATGATGTTCCGGATGGGCCTGTGCAAACAAGCCTACGATAGACAGCTGTCTAGCACCGTGGTACAAATGGACTACAAAGAACGTGGTACAGCATATTTTATTCTGCCTGACGAAGGACAAATGACAAAGTTGGAGAAAGGCTTGTCATGTGAAAGTCTGTCTAGATGGAAAAAATTAGTTACAGAAAGGTAAAATCTTTTAGCTCTCTACTCTGGTGGCAAGCAAGCGTTTTTGATCAAGGCTATCAGACAGAAGGGTGATTGTATTTTTAACTATAATATCTGGGCTGTGGAATAGAGCTAGCACTATGTGCTACCCTCAAGACCGTTGAGGTTAATGCACAAAGATCAAGGGTAGATATGGCTTTTATATAGTTATTTTTTTTCAGTTATTTACAAGAGCTAGTCTACACATATGGCACTGCAGTGATGCAACTGCACTTATGCAGCTGTACGGCTGTAGTGCTTAGTGAAGATGTGGTTTATGCCTAATGGAAAGTATCTCCCATTGGCATAGGTGCTCTATCTCCCTCAGAAGCAGTAGCAATGTTGATTGAAGATGCCCACCTATCAACATAGTGCTGTCTATACCAGGAGTTTGGTTTACTCAGGGGTATGGGTTTTCCACAACACAAGTCTATAGTGTAGACCAAATGCAGGACATGTTATTTGTTCAATATCCTATTGTCATGTTCTGTATCACTCAGTGTGTAAATCTGCTTCAGTTTACGACTACTGCCATTTCTGCATTGTGTTTCTTTTGCTTTCCTATAAGCCTTTCTCTGTTATTCTCTCTTTATACATATCTGTGCTTCCTCTTATTTTCTCCCCTCTGTATCCCCCCCCCCCCCCATGCAGCTTTCATTTCCATCCCCCTGGATCTTTTCTACTATGCTTTTCCCAGTTCCACCAGCTAAACTGATTAGCAATGAAAAGGTTAATGCTAATTCTTTAAATCTGATCATTTGTCTTCAGAGTTTGTTACCCAATGAGACTAAAGGAGCATGGGGTGCAAGAAGCTCGTATTTCTCAAAGTCATTGTTTGAGACTGCCAGCAGAGTCAAGAAAGTGGCTTTTTGTTGGTTACGTTCACTTCAAATTATCTTTGCAAGGAGGAGAGTTAGAATTTTAACTCACTTTTCAAAAGATAAATTTAGGCTCCAGTGCTGAAAACATGCTTGGCTTCTTACACATGAGTAGTCCTGTTGCCTTCAGTGGGACTGCTAATGTGCACAGAATTAAGCACGCATATTGGCCAAGTCAGGGCTTTTCATTCTGGAGATTATGAAGATGCCGCGTGAATTTACAAAACAGGGTGAATGTTTGACAACGCTGTCTTAGCTTATCAAATCCTAGCTTTAAGACAAAGAACTGAATTAATTAAATACATAAAGTTTATGATTCTGTATGTTGACTAGCTGGCAGAGCTTTTTGAAACATGGCAACACCTGAATTGTCAATTATCCATGAATTGTGCAAAGAGCAGCTGCCTTAGTATCAGCAGACAGGGAACTAAAGCAACATCTCTTACCTTTTCCAAACCTGAACAGTCTACCTAACAAGCAGCAGAGGGGGTCAGTGAAGTCTAGAGCCTCAATATTAGACACCAAACAGCTGACTTTATGTGGCTACACTCCTTCACTGGAGTTTGACGGGCATACTGACTGAAGAGCAGTAAACACCCCCTCTCACCCTCTTCCCCCTATTTTCAGAGCAATTGATGGGCCCTTGTCTCATCTTTGGAGGTTTTAGTAGACTCTTAAATCAAACTCATTTAAGGGCCTTCAGGACAACAGACAATCTCCTACCCTGTTTTTCTGTTCAGCAGTAACAGGGCTAGGACTCTTTGACTCTTTTGTCACCTCTACCTCAATCTGGGGCCTGGAGTAGTGGAGAGAATTTCCAAGAGGGACATCATTTAATTTTCACAAACCCAGCCAGTTTCAGTGAAAAAGGTTTGTGCAGTCCTGTTCAATGTATCTGATTTGAGTAACTATATGGAGATAATGTAGAATAAGATGCAGTTCCTATGGTAACAGCTCAGAATTAGAAATTCAGGAGCTCAGGATTCTAGATCACTCACAAAGGTCCTGTGGATCTTGGCCAAAGTCACTTGTCCTATTTGTGTCTCACTTTCCCTACTTGCAAAAGTGAATTGATACTACTCACAGGGTACTGTGTAGGGTGTTCTTCAGTACTGTTGGGATTGGTGGATAGAAGGTGTAGAAACAGGAAATATTACCCCTCTGTATAACAAGGGCCCTTTTAATGCATGGATAATTTGTTGGCTACCCCCATCTCTACTCCTGTCTTTGTGGGGCTGTTTGTGTGCTGCATTTCTTCTTTCCTCTCTCACCAGGAGTAGATGGAAACAGGTAGAGTGGTTTATTATATATAATGAGAGGAGAGAACTGGCCCAATGGCAGTGTCTTTAATAGGGCAGCAGTCAGCACCTTGCATCAAAAAAACAGGCAAATTGAAGTGCTCAGAAGTTAGAAAAGAGTCTCTTGTATCCCCACTAGCAATATGGGCCTTAGGTACCAATGCCAGTCCTAGCATCTAACTCAAGACATGTTCTCACAGGCTATCAAATGGCTAGTGCTTCTCACTGCAGATGCTAGAACTAACTCTCGAAAAACTTGAGACAGTGAGAAAAAAAAAATCCCAATTCCCAGGTTTAATTTAATTGTTAAGCTCAAGGCCAACATTTTCAAAAAGAACAAATGAATATGAGCACCTCACTTTTTGAGCATCCAGTTTGAGACCAGGGCTGTATTAACTCAGGGGCTATAAGGGATGCAGCAGTGGACCTCAGCCTGAAGAGGGGCCCAAAATGCAGTCCCTAAAATCCCTACATATCTAGCTTTGCTGGCACAGTGCTAGGGGTACTGGTGGGTGGAGCCCTGGGGCCAGAGGCCATGTCAGTCCACAGTGCTCCTGCCCTGCCCCTGGGCTAGTTGTTATAGTGTCTGAGCACGTCACAAACCTTAGCGTATTTACCTTGCAACATTCCTGTGAGAGGTGGAGCAGTGCTATTATACTTGTATAACAGAAGGGGAACTAAGGCAGAGAGATACTAAAGTCTTGTCTATACTGAAAATGCTGTGTTGATCCCCAGAAGGATCAATTGAACAGCCAGTATAGACCTGCTCAGTCAATCCCAGAAATGCTGTCCTGTTGACTCAATAACTCCACCTCTCCAAGTGGAGTAATGGTACATCAACGGGAGAGCCCTTCAAGTTGGCGTGGGACAGTAAAGTCAACAAGATATATGCATTCTGTGGTATGCAGATTGCATATCTCCCATCAACTTAGCCCCTGAGTGTAGACTAGGCCTAAGTGCCAGGGAATTGAACACAGGTTTACCATGGTCCAGGATAGCACCTTAGCTATGAGCCATCCTTTGTCTCTCTCCATCTTTTTAGTATCACTTGTCTGAAATGTTCTTTTTCCTGAAAGCTAATGTCAGAGGAAATCTGCCATAGGTCTTTAGTCAAATCTTCTCCACAGGCTAGTGAAAACAATGCAAACTAATTTCTCAGTAATCACCACAGCCCATTACATTGTTGGGAACAAGCCTGCATTGTGCTGTGACATCTAATTGAAATGTTTGACCATTTTCTTGCATTTCTCTTTGGCCAGCTCAACAAATATATTTCTTCCAAGATTCTCTATTGATGGGAAATTTGACTTAGAACAAATTCTTTATCGAATGGGCATCACAAAAGCATTCACTAATGAAGCTGACTTGTCTGGAATGACTGGGCAGCCCACACACAGGATTTCAAAGGTAAGCAAGCTTATGCCTTAAATAAATTTGTTGGTGTTTAAGGCTATGTCTACACCAGGAAAAGTTAGTTTGAATTTGTTAATTTGAACTAATAAGTTGGAGTTTAGTTCAAACTAAACACAAACATTCATTCAAATTAACAACGTGGACTAATTTGACTTAACGCTAAGTCAAATTAATTCACTTTGTGAATTCAAACTAACTGCCCTTAATTCAAATGTATTAAATTTGAACTAAGGGTTAATCTTAGTCTATACCATCCTTAGCTGAAACTAAGGATTGAACTAAGGGCTTAGTTCAAACTAACTGGCAGGTCTCACTAATTTGAATTAAACTTTCATTAGTTAAATTAAAATTAAGGAATGCCTTAATTCGAACTAATGAAAGCCTAGTGTAGACAGATACTAAGTTAGTTCGCATTAAGCCTCCTTAATTCAAACTAACTTGCAAGTGTAGACATAGCCTAGAAGTGCCACAGGACTCCTTGTTTGATTTGCTGAAATAGACTAACACCACTACACCTCTGGAACTTGTTACTGTTTAAAAGATCCAACGTAACTGATATTTAAGACCATTTCTTTATAAATATCTCCTAGGAGAAAACCTCATAAAAGGGCCATGCTTTGTATGAGATACAGGGACTGAGGGATAGAGTACTCAGCCCAAACTAGCGCCTGTGGAATTGAGCCTCGCCATGTTACAATATATGCAACATTTTGGTCTAGCAGAGTTTTTACAGTGCCTGTGGGCACTTTACTTGGCCACATACTTGAGCAAATCTCCCTTTCTCCCCGCACCCCCACTTCGCTAAGAAGTGAGGTGACCCCCACAGCTATCTTCCCCTTGATATGAAAGGGGCTACAAAGTGCAGTTTTACACTTCCATTGCTGCTGCTTGTTTTGGTAAAACAAGAAGTCAAAAAATAATTGTTTTGGTTTGACTTGAAGGTTTCAGTCAATCAGATATGGAGCCTTTGGTTTCCTTTTACAGCATTTTAAATCTAAAAAAAAAAAATTAAAGGGAATTTTGAAACAAAAAGTCATTTGAATTGACAAACAATTGAAATATTTTTATTGTTTTAGTTTTTTGAAACAAATAAAATTCAGCAAAATTGACCCGAATTTGCAAAACGTTTAATCGAATCTGCATTTTTCACTGAATAAAGTTTTGATCCAAAAGTTTTTGCTAGTTTAAGTGCTAAGTACCCTTAGCTCCCATTGACTTTAGTGACATCCCCTTGCAAACCCATGACTGTTCAGCCCTAGTTCAGCCCTTCTGGGTTGTCAGTCTGAGAGATTCTATGTTACCTGCAGGATAAATTCGATTGATTAGCACTGAATTCCTGTTAAAAAGCAATACAGAAACCCACAGCTTTTGTCCTTCCCCAGTGAACACATGCAATCTCATGAATCCAGACCTGTAATGTCTCTGTGTGGTAAAGACAAGGTTATGCTCCTTTCTGCTCAGGACCCCTCTTTTATCTATTCTAACTTCTAATGTTGTTAATGTACATAGAAAGCTGACTAGATGATTGGGATTAATGGGTAGAGATCAATGGCTCAATGCCTAGTTGGCAACCAATAAGAAGTGGAGAGCCCCAGGATTTGGTGCTGGGGCTGGTTTTGTTCAACATCTTCATTAATGATCTAGAAGATGGGGTGGATTGCACCCTCAGCAAGTTTGCACAGGGCACTAAGGTGGGGTCAATGGTAGATGTGCTGGAGGGTAGGATAGAATACAAAGTGACCTAGACAAATTAAAGGATTGGGTCAGAAGAAGTCTAATAAGGCTCAGCAAGGACAAGTGCAGTCTTGCACTTAGGACACAAGAATCCTATGCATCGCTACAGATTGCGGACCAGCTCTCTAGGCAGCAGTTCTACAGAAAACAACCTGTGGGATACAGTGGACAAGATGCTGATGTGTGCGTGCAACAGCGTGTCCTCACTGCCAAGAAGGCTAATGGCATATTGGGCTGCATTAACAGTATTGCCACCAGATCAAGGGAAGTGATTATTCCCCTCTTTGACAGTGATGAAGCCACATTTGGAGGGTTATGTCCAGTCTCCAACCCCTCCCCTATGACAGAAAGGATGTGGAAATTGGAGAGAGTCCAGAGGAATCCAAGAAAAAGAGATTAAGGAGTTGTAGCACCCAACTTATGAGGAAAGGTTGATGAAACTGGAGTTGCTTAGAGCACAGAAGAAAGGAATGAGGGATGACTTGATTGCAGACTTTAACTATCTGAAAGGGGCTTCCAAGGAGGAGGGAGCTAGGCTGTTCCACTGGCATTAGATGTCAGAACTGGGCACAATAGTCTCAAGTTGCAGTGGGTGAGACTGAGGTTGGATATGAGAAAAAATGTTTTCACCAGAAGGTGGCGAGGCATTGCAATATGTGAACTAAAGATGTGGTGAAAATGGAATCTCCATTATTAGAGGTTTTTAAGGTATGATTTGACAAAGCCCTAGCTGGGATGATTGGGTTGGTGTTCGTCCTGCGTAGAGTAGGCGGTTGAGCTAGATGAGCTCTTGAGATCCCTTCCAACCCTGATCTTCTATGATTCTATGACATGTGGCACACGCAAGGACATGGGAAGATCTTGAAGCTGCCCCTGGGGAAGGCAGCTCCAAAAATACAGGCTCCCCTCCCCCACCTGCCCCAATCTGGTTCCTGCCACTGGAGCCAGGACTGGATCCTGCCACCAGCAGTGGCTCTGTGTTCCCAGATGGGACCCATTCCTGCTGGCAGCAGTAGCTCTGGGTCCCCAGCCAGGGCCCACTCCTGCATCAGCAGAGAGACAGAGAGTGGCCAGTCAGGGGAGGAAATGCCCCCCCTGCCTTCTATAAACTCTGCCCCATAAGGAAAACAGTATATACCCCTCAAATCTATTTTCTGTCTACTCTTCGTTGTTTTCCCTGTAAACTATTACTCCACTATATAAATTTACCAAAGACAATTCAGTGTAGCCCTGCTGGCTTCAGTGGAGTTGCTCCTGATTTATGCTGATGTGAGAAAGGGGAGAACTGGGGACAGTATTTGTGGCAGTAGTATGAAATTATGACTATGAGAATGAGTAGGCTTCCATCTGTGCAGCTCACTGATTTTTCTTTCTGGGTTTGCAGTTGCCCTTTTGCTTCCTTGTGTTCGCTCACCCCTGTTGCTCTGCTGCTCTGTCTTTAGTAGTTGTTTCTCTCAGCACTTTTGGTTTAAAAGCAGTCAAACTCGTATTCAGAGACCTGTTTATGGCCCACATCCAGAATGGTAACATTTGTTGGTTTTGTTATAGGCTGTCCATCAGGCAACGATGACAGTGGACGAGAGTGGCACTGAAGCATCGGCAGCCACTTCAATGGAAATAGTACCAATGTCTGTGCCTGTTACCATTAAATTCAACAGGGCCTTCCTGGTGTTGATTGTTTCAAATGATATCATTCTCTTTATGGGCAAAATCACAAACCCTAAGGAAAATTAGTTACTAAATTCCTGTGTACACTAACTACATGTAATTTACCACCACTGTTAAAGAAACTTTTTGATCTATTCAGCTTGGAGATGGCTTTAGAGACCACATTTACCCCATACTGCTGTATATTTTGTTTCATAGCTGGAACTCATTGATTTTAAGTCACTGTCAGTACAGATTGGGTTTGTATTTAAAGGGAAAATGAAGTTGAGTTCAGGCAGAACTTCCAGCAAAGGTGAAAAGAGGAAGTCCCTTGCAACACTGTAAGCAACAAAACACTTTCTAGCAAGTGAGGATGAGAGATGTCCAGATGACAAGCATATTCCCGTTGTACCCCTTCTGTCTACCTCCTCACTGTGTAAAATACAGTTGTTCTGTATATTCATTGACTGTCAAATCAGTGCAAGTTACATTCCTTTATTGCTTACAATGCATCTGTTTTCTCATCAGCCTGAGGCTCAATCTAGCAGCTACCTGTTAACCCAAAGTAGTACTTACAACCCTGAGTGACCCCATTGCTGCCAATAAGTGTGATAAATCACTGCTCTGTGATCCCTTTGTGTCATCCAGGAAAGTACAAAGGGTCATAGGGACAATGTTAGGTCTCCCTTGTGAATAGCATGGACACCTTGCTATTGTTTCTGCAGAAGCCTGCAGTTCAGGGACCATTTTAGAGCAAGAAGTGACAGATCAGGAACAGGAGGAGGTGTGACCAGGGTAGAACCATGGCCCAGAAATAATGCATGTTTGAAGTGATGCATGTGTGACACTGGATCAAATTCAGGTTAGGTCAGCCCAGTGGCTACTCTAGCCTGAGCCAGGACCTTAGTGGGGTTTTGGAAGGTCCCAAAGAGGGGAAATGGCTTGTGTTTCCTGTATGTCCCTCTGCCAATGTTTTTGCTAGTGGAACCACTCATGGTAGTAAATGCCACTCCAGTAGTTAATGTTTGAGGAATCCAGCCCTTGTATTCTATCTATAACTTATACCACTTTTTAAATAATTGTATGTTTCGGGCTGTGGGGTCTTGAAGTGTGCTCTTTCTGTTCCTAGGTTGTACCTTCACAGAGTATCTGTACTCAGCTCAACACATGCTTTGTATTTTAATATAATCACAGTTGTATTTGTCTTTAGCATTAGAATACAAAGGGTTCCAAAATCATTTATGTTGTAGATGCTTATTTGTATATTTTTCTTACCTAAGTTTTACCTACAGTCATTTTTCTCTTCCTTCTAGCAATATTTTTTCTCCTACATTCATGCTCATGGCATAGTTTCTGACCTCTAGTGGCAGTAAATGTAAATTACTGAGTGATTCCATCCATGGATATTCTGTGTCACCATTTTCCAGTCTTTATGTTTCACCTTGAAATATACAGATAAGTGTATTATGTCAGAACCATGAAAATTAATAAACATAAAATTTGAAAGATATTAATTGTACTACTTGATTTCTACAGAACAGGAATTAAGCAATTAGGACACATGATACAAACAGTCTATCTAATCCAGGAGCAGGCGTACTATGGAGCCTTTCATCAAGCTTTCCAGTGGGGCCTGGCTAGAGTGTAGCAGCCACTCCCCCCCTTTAATCATTTCCCCTTCCTCTGTCCCTCTACATACTGTGTGGCCCACCTAGATGCATCATAATGTTGATTGATGCTGTATGTGCTAATTCAGATCTCTACAGAGATGATTCATAGAGGCCCTTCTCTTTGCCATGTATGTATATAATGTTACCGCTTCTGGCTTGAGTGGTTAGCTAATATTTAAGGTTTCATGGGTTGTTTTCATTAGGAGAAGATATTGATGATAGTCAGGTATTTCTTTGATCTAATCCTGTTTATTTACAATGTACATAAGCTCCTTTTTTCTCTAAACATAATGGAAAGCAAACAACAGGAGGTGGTCTTTTTACTCATAGTTCTAAAACTCTTTCCTGCTAGCACTCTGCCCAAAAAGTTCTCATTGGTTTTGTCTCTGGACCATGTTACCAATGCTTTTAGTAACATGAGTTGGAATTGACATGAGCAATCACTCAAAGGCTGTACTCACACACAGATGGTTATTTCGAAACAAGTTGTGTCGAAACAACTTGTTTCGAAATAATGCCTTATTTCGAAATAACTTATTTCTAATTAACAAATAGTTATTTCGAAATAAGGAAAAAGGCGGGAAACGAAATAGCAGGTTCACAGTGTGAACCTGCTATTTCGTTTCC
>ML681997.1:26095551-26118715 GCA_007922195.1 Podocnemis expansa
AACGCCTTGTTCCAAAACAACATGTTCACACGCATTGTTTCGAAACAAGGGTTTCAAAACAAGGTTGTTTCGCCCCCAAATGGGGTTTAACTTGTTTCAAAACAATGCCCTTGTTTCGAAACAACCGGTTCCCATTGTTTTGAAACAATGGCGCGTCATGTGAACATGTTTTTTTTTGTTTCGAAACAACGAGGTTGTTCCGAAACAAAAGTGTTCTGTGAATACAGCTGAAGAAGCTGGGAGAGTGACCTGAAGATGGTCAGACTTTGGGCCTGCCTGGTCATTTTGGAAGCTGTTGCACAGTTGAGCTTCTTTTTTGTGTTTCTGAACCCTTTGAGGAATTATCAGGAAGCCAGATAACAGCAAAGGTAAATTTTATTTCCCTTGCTGCTTCACAGAGCTCACATTCTTATTTCTCCTTCTCTTCCTCTTCTCTTTCCTTCTCCAGACTCACTGTCCATGATGCATCCTAGAAATTTTAGTTTCCTGGACTCAGGCTACAAGAACCATTTAGGAACAAACTTTCAAATTTTTTCAACCTTGTGTGGCTATCTACAGCTAGCCTGAGAATGCTCCTCTTAAATGCCTCTTCCTAGGTTTTGCAAAGCTTTGTGGTGCCAGAGAGATTTAAGGAGTTCATTTTTGATAAATAATTCCAGACTCAACTCAATTCAGAAATGAATTATGAATTATCAGACTCAATTCAGAAATGAAGTATCAGAAATGGAGGGCCTCTGAAAACCATTCATGCAGTACATAGGACCAAATTCACTAGTGCTGTAGATGTGTAAATGAGAGCAGAATTTGATCCATTCAATCCATGTGCCTTGGTAAATATAATTTTTTGAGGCCTGGTCTTTCTACACTACAAACTCAGAAGACTGCTTCTGTTGGCTTAATAATGCCTGGCTATGTCCACACTTACATGTTGTTTAGGTATGTGTTTTAGCCTAACAGGTCCCTTTCTTCCCCTTGGCTGAAGTCCGTAAGGCTGTGTCTACATGTATGTTGTTAAATCGATTTAGCTTAAATTGATCTAATTAAATTGAAATTAAAATCATTAAGTTAAATCAATTTAACATGGCCACACTAGAAACCAAAATCGAACTTGCTAGTTCAATTTAGGAGAGGTGCACCATGGAAGGTGTGGCCAGATGGCCCCCAAGAAGGGCCATGTCCCCACCCAATACATAGAAAGAGGAAGACACCTTGGGAGGGAGACAGGCAAATAGTGTTAAATCAAAATAACAGTTAAATTGAAATAATGAGTCTACACTGCATTATTTCAATATAATGGTTTTGATTTAACCATCATATTAATATAAAACTAGGTTTTATTATCTTGAAATGACCATTCATATTTCAAAATGAGGGAGCTCCTCATTTTGAAATAAGGAAAGCTAGTATAAACATGCACTACCTTAAACTGAAATAATCATCATTTCAATTTAAAGTGCAAGTGTGGACGTATCCTCTGTGTCTATGCTACCAAGTCCCTTCCACTGACCTAACTTGCCTGCAATGTTGACTTAATTACTCTACCTGCATGAGACACGTAGCACTTAAATCAATGTGGATGGGTCAACAGAGAAGCAACGTAGATGCAGCATTTTGCAAATTGTCTCAATTGGCTCCAGGAAGTGTTGACTGTAATGTGCTGCTGTGACCATTTTCAACTCTGGTGTATGGTAACCAGGTACACAGAAAATGGCCCCTTCCCTGTGAAAGCCCCAGGAAATCTTGAATTTCCATTTTCTGTTTGATCAGTATGGAGAGCTTGCCAGATCGCCTGATCATAGTGAGTCAATGCCCCACACATAGTCCAGCCCGGCATACCCTAGAGGTATTGGATTTTATTGGTCTGTGGGGAGAGGAATCTGCAGACACAGCTCTGATCCAGCTGAAGAAACTCAAATATCTATGAAAAGGTCATGTGGGGCATGGTGGGACGTGCAGCAATGCCACATGAAAATCAAAAGAATTTGGGCAGGTGTACCAAAAGATAAGAGAGGTGACTAGTCCTGGTCCAACACCACAGACATGCCCCTTCTACAGTGAGCTACATGCAATTCTCGGCAGTGACCCCACCACTAATCCCAGTGTCCCAGGCTTCCTCAGGTAACAAGAAGGACATTCTGGAGGAGGAGGAGAATGGGAGATAGGCAAGTGGAGAATCCATTCTCTCTGAGAGCCAGGAGTTCTTTTAAACCCCAGAACAATCTAGCCAGTCACAGGACTGAGCATGATGCTGAGGAAGGCACATTTGGTGAGTACACAATTCCAGTCAAATGGTATGGATTACATGCTCCTTTATTTTATTTATATGTGATGTTCCCCTATGCAATCTGCACTGGTGTGCAGCTGTGTCAACCCAATTCTTCACTCATAGGCCCTGACTTACCCTGCTTTGCAGTGTAAACCACCTGCTCCTGGATCAGCCCACACACAGCCTCCTGCATGTAATTGGTCCCTGACTTAGTGAAGGAGTTCTGCTGGTCAGTCCCTCATGGGATAGAGCCCCAGCAAACACCTCCAGTCCCAGGTGCAACCCTGGGAACTTCCATCTTGCTTGATTCACTGTGGCGTACTGAACTCTGCAAAATCACTTACTCTTGCTCATCTGTTTGTCAAGGAAATTGGTATAAACTAACTCTGTCACTCCAAGTGGGTCTCTCTACACTCTCAGCCAATATGCATTGTTTTAGGTAAACTTGTCCACTTGCCAACCTGTGCCCCAATGTAGGCTTTCCATTAGTTGCATCACAAGTCCCATCACCCATGCGATTGAGCCATACTCACCATGTGCATTGACTCAAGTGCAGCTAGTGCGGAGGCACTCCATCCAAACAATGAGTTGTGAGGACGTGCCCCACTGACCTAATTACTGTGGTGACTGCATGTTGACATAAATTAAGTTGACTTAACTTTGTAGTGTGTAGACATGCTTTGAATCACAACTCAGTGGCTTGAATGGAAGTATTTGAAAGGGAACACTTGGTTAATTGCTCTTCCAATTAAAGGCATTTTTACAGTAAGCAGTAATGTTCATTCTTTTAATATTTGGAGGTTTCATAATTTTTATTACTTATATGATTGAAGAGGATTAGTTACTATATTACAGAAATAATATTAGCATATTTGTAAGTACCATATTTTAGTAATATTAGATTGTTTTAAACCAATAAAATTATGTATGTATAGAATGTAAAGCAATCTGTTTATCAATAATATTTTTTTCATTATTCCAGTGAATATCCCTGCCAAGAAGTTTTCTCTGGTACTCATTCCAAATTATCCTCTTTTTAATTTCATCTAGGTAATCATTGCTAAAATTCCTTGTACCAAACCTAAATAATTCTTCCTCCTTGTTTTTATTTGTCAAATGTTGCAAAATTCATGTCCCCTCCCTATATTAAAAAAACAAACAAACTTGGAAATAGTTCTTTTAATGGGCAGGTGTAACAATTGTCCTCTTGTTAACCTTCAGGACCTTCACAGGAAGCATAATTATTGAGCTAATAGAATAAGTGTGTGATACAGAGCCCTTTGTTAATTAACTTTCTTTAGTATCAGTAGACTTTGGATCAGGCTCAGAGCCCTCTAGCTCAGTAGTTTTCTAACTTTTTTCCTTGGGACCCAGTTGAAAAAAATAATTTATGCCAATGACCCACCAATTATATCTTTGAGCAATGCATTCCATCTTTTGGCTGTGGCAGTACGGTTGCCGTGACCCCCTGAGGGTCTGTGACCCAGTACTGGGTCCTGACCCTAAGTTTGAAAACCACTGCTTTAGATGTCAGGTGTAGTATAATTATATCCTATGAGGATTAGAGCTGGCAAAAATAATGGAAATCGTGTCACATGGGAAATTCTGAAATGTTGAGATTTCATTTAAACCCTGATCAGGACAAAAGGTCAAAATCTCAGAATTTTTCATTTTGTTTTAACTTTATCTAAATGTTTAGGTAAAAGGTTGAAATACATTGTTTTGACAAATATAAAAATCTAAACAATAAAGTTGAAATAGAATATTTTGACGATTTCCTGTTAGACAATTTGACAAAATCACTACATTACCATGAAACATTTAGATTCTGTCAAATAAACATTTTCCAAGCGAAAATTCTTCCACTGGAAATTTTACCAGCTCTGCTGAGGTCTAAGCACAGAGCAAGAGAGTATAAAATACACTGAATGGTGGGTCACACGTACCATAGGGATTCATGGGCTTGCTTACATAATCTCTGGAAGGTGCTCAGATATCATGGTAATGAAAGCTTAGGGAGTTACATTACATATTAGTCAGTTAGCCAACTAATATGTGTTCAAAGATTGTAATCTTTTTTTTTTTTACATCCCTCCAACCCCTGCATAATTTTCTTATCTGAACTTTTTCCAGTTTATAAATATATCTCTTTAGCAAACTGTCTGCAGTATGCCAGGTGCAGTAATGTCAAAGTCATGGAGACATGGTTCATTATCTCCCTATTTCACAATATGATAATACCTTCAAATATGAAGCCAAAAATTGCATCAACCATTGCATACACAGACTGTATTTACTATCTGCAATCACCCCTACATTTTTTTCATTACTTTCCAGATTTCTTTTTCATTGACTATCTGATTTGGATCTTCTTTTTCGGGTATATTAACCTGCATTCCTCCTCCCGGCCCTTATTTCCAAACTGAATTTCATTGTGTTTTCTTTTGATCTCATTTCTAATTTTTGTCCTTTTTTATTTTTTCTCTTTGCTCAGTAGTATTTGAAATTCCTTTCCATTTAGAATCATCTATGAATGTGCTATTTTCGTGCTTTTCTACATCATTACTGATGACGCGAAGGGTGTGTTCACACAGCAGTCTTATTTCGAAACAACAGAGGTTGTTTCAAAATAAGAAATGCCATGTTCACACAACGTACCGTTGTTTCGAAACAACGGGTTCCGTTGTTTTGAAACAATGGCATTGTTTCAAAACAACTTAAACCCCATTTGGTGACGAAACCAACGTTGTTTCAAAATGATTGTTTCGAAACAATCCCGTCAGAACATGTTATTTCGAAACGATGGTGACTCGTTTCGAAATAACTGTTGTCTGAAAATGCTATTTCGCTTTGAGCTTTTTTCCTTAATTCGAATTAACTTATTTCAAAATAACGCCTTATTTCGATACAAGTTTTTTTCGAAACAACTTGTATTGAAATAACCCCCTGTGTGTGAACGTAGCCTAAATGTCTGAAACAGATATAGCCAGAAAATTTCTAATGTACTTACATTTTCAAAGCCAATAGAGAAAGCGACTGACAGTCTTAGAGGAAAAGGATTTGATATGTGCTAGCAAAACATAGAAACTCTATCAGCAACGATGCAGGTCATCCACATTTTAGAAATAATGCTCCCCTTCTGGCTATATTCTGGCTTCCTGCCTAGTACTAGTCTCAAGACAGTCTCTCTGAAACTTTAACATCTTAAGCTATCTTTCTTCAGACCTTAACTAGATTTTCCCATCCAAGATAAAAGACATCTCTCATTCCAGAGAGGCCTGAGGCAGGAATCCATAGCAGCAGCTTGTGGAGGATAGCCTACCGCCTTTGTCTCCAGAGAACACATACAGAGAAGCAGCATGGGCAAAATGAGGGAAGGTGGCAGTGCGAGAACAGTTCAGCCCTATAAATTTTTTAAAATTGCAGAAAAGATCTTTTGGTGGCAGATATCAACACAGTAGGATTAGATCCATCACCGGGGTAAATCACTGTGACAAACAGAATTATGTTGGAGTCATTCAAGAGTATTATGGGCAATACCACATTTTAAGTCTAAATTGTATTTCTATTCTTATTCAGAACTAACTGGTTTTCCCAATGAACTACAAGGCAAAACATGTTTGCCACAGAAATCTTTCAGCAGGTGCCCCTGCTAAAGAATCTGAAGTAACTCAGATGTAAGACTGATGTAAATCTAGTTTAGAGCACAAATGGATCCCCTGTAATTGTCTATGGTCTGGTATCACTAGAGTACACCTGTAATTTTTCTTGTCTTCTATCAAAGGTGGGTCAGTGGGAAATGCTTGTTTTGAAAGGGATCCTGGTTTGTGCCCTATATAAACAAGCGTGATGCTCAGAAATGATATGTTAACCTATTTCACAGGTTGCAGAAGAGCAGATGATGTCATGTATGCTGCAGTACTCCAGTGCTGTGTTTGAAGTTATAGTGATTTGGCATGCAGACATAGAAAAACTGTGTTTAAGAGATTAACTCAATGATCAACATTAGCAGGAATGCTGGAGTGTTCATAAAGGCAGGAGACCAGTTCAGACTGGTTTCCATGAACTCCCTCCACCTGCTTGTTAAGATCAGCTAAAGACATAAACTTACCAACATTGCACTATCAAAAAACACTCTCACTGGTTGGTCAATGAATCCAATGGCAGGCCATTTGTCACCCTAGAATTTTTGCTGACCTAATTAACTCTTTCATTGGAGTCACACCACTAGGACATATCATCTCTGTCCCCCAGCCTATGTGAACAACTGGACACAGTGTAACCAGTGCCATCCTGGGGGGGGGGGGGGGCGCGGAGATGGGCAATGAGCCCAGGCCCCATGGTTCCATGGACCCCATGTTGCTGCTCCCCCACTGTCCCCCACCCCCTGCCTTTGGTGGGAAGTCAAAGGCAGCAGGGTGGGGGTGACAATGAAGAACTGAGCCAACCCTCCCCACCCCTAGGGTACAACATGAAGCTGGCTCCACTCTCCTGCCCTGCCCATGGGCCAGCTATTCCACCATGGGGGCAGGGAGGGCCGGCCTAGTGGAGGGGTGGGAGGTCAGGGCCTGGCCTCTGGGCTGACCCACCCTGTCCCCCCTCCCCCAGCATGGGGAGGGTCCCCAACAGGTCCTTTGGCCCCGAAGCATGCCCCACCGTAGGGAAGGCCCTGAGTGTAACCGCCATTGGTCTGCTCTGTGGAGGATTAGGGGAGGGACATAGTGATGCACTGCAGTGGTGGATGGGTAAATTAATTCAGAGGCAATGAAAATCAGTTGCCTGTCCCATGGATTTAGCTTTTGATAAAGAATCATCCCTTCCCTCCCCATGAGGCTCCAATATATCTCATATTCCATTTCTGTCCATGATTGATTAGAAAGTTGTGGTTGGGAGGCATGCTGCAATGAAGAATGTGAAACCATGAGGGTCAGGGATTTTAAGCAAAGCAAAGAGAAGTGTCCCTTGATATATCAGTCAGAGCCAATACTTGGAATTGTTCCAAACTAGGAGTGACTCAAACTATGGGTTAATCCGAATCCATATCCATAAAGTCACAGTTCAGGTTGATCTTTATTGGCAATTCACCAATGTAAAATGAGCATGGGATAGCTTATCATATGGAAAAATGAATAATTTTCCTTTCATCTGGGAGTCTCAGAAGTACAATGGCCTAAGTCTGCTCCAGATAATGGCCAAGAAAGTTTTCCTATTGACCCCAATGGCAGCAGTCAGATTTAGGTTTTTTTATTTAATGTACATTTTTTATTCAAACTATAACTGAAGTCAGTCTCTTATCTACATTATTTACATACCAGACTCCCAGGCAAAATGATCCAGTGAAGGTCGAAGTGCATAGAATCATAGAATCATAGAATCATAGGGTTGGAAGGGACCCCACGAGGTCATCTAGTCCAACCCCCTGCCAAAAAAAGCAGGACCACTCCCATTAGATCATCCCAGTCAGTGTTTTGTCCAGCTGGGCCTTGAACACCTCCAGAGATGGAGATTCCACCACCTCCCTAGGCAGCATGTTGTCGCTAAGAACAGAAAGCAATCATACAGCTGGCCTAGCATATACCATGAGGTAGCAAACAAGCTGGCCGTTGATACTGTCTACAGTACAAGGTCCTTCTGATTCACTTTTTGCTTTGGCTCTATTCCCTGTTGTGTGTGTGGAAAGGTGAACACTTAGTCACTGATATCCCAAAAAATGCACTGTTAGCTTTTCATCTTCCCTCAGTTTCAATTTCTTAATTAAGTATTTGGAAATGGAGCATTTGGCCTCAGAGAACATACAGATAATGGGGTAAGAGGCAGACCAGCTGAAATGTGAAGTCTTTGGACTGTGAGTGCTTTTCACTGAGGGTTTTGAAATCATGCATTTTGTGTACATGTAAGGGATCCGTAAACAAAATCTGATTATCCGGGAAAGGGGTTTAAAGTTGTGGGTATTAATTAGCAGAGGCCTTTGGGACACAACCTTTTAGTTTCCAGCTTTCCTGCTGTGGAAACTGAGTAAAACTGGGATGTGAGGTTACTTTATGCCAAATTACAATATCAGCAAATTCAATTCATTTCTTTATTGATGGGTTTTGTTTGCCCCATTTCATGCTACAAGAAATACTGAGTAGACCATCACAGCTAATAGTTTTTAAAAATATTTTCCTCTGTGAGTTATGAGTAATACTAAGTCCTAAATTTTAATAACTGTTTATTAACTAAAACAAGCAAGGGGTCCTGTGCAGGGGCATCGCTAGCACTGGGCTTATGGGGCTGGAGCCCCAAGTCCAAGCACAAGAGCCCTGGTGTTGTAGCGGTGGCAAATGCAGCAGTGACGCACTTAGAGCATGAGAGCCCTGAGTCCCAGTGCCCAAGCCCTAGGTCTTGTCCTGGGCCAGGGGTGCTCCTGGTCCTGTGGCACTTAAAGACTAACAAATTTATTTATTGCATGAGCTTTCATGGGAGAAAAACCCCACTTCATCAGATGCTTTGAAGATGGGGGAACTTACAGAGTGGGAAGAAATAAGTGCAGGGACGCGTAAGTCATGTGATCAGGTCAGGCTGTAACAGCAAATCAAAGCAGTTGTTAAGATTCAAACACTGGGAAACAGCACATAGAGGGAGATGAGGTCAAATCACGTCTTGTAATGAGAGAAGAATGTAAGTCCCTATTAAGCCCTAAAGCAGTGCTAGCAAATTTGCAAATAAATTCAATCTCCACAGCTTCTTTTTGAAGCCTTGATCTGGTATTCATCTGTCTGAGCACAAAAGCTCATGCAATGAACACATTTCATAGAATCATAGGGTTGGAAGGGACCCCACGAGGTCATCTAGTCCAACCCCCTGCCAAAAAAGCAGGACCACTCCCAATAGATTATCCCAGCCAGGGTTTTGTCTAGCTGGGCCTTAAACACCTCCAAAGACAGAGGTTAGACCACCTCCCTAGGTAGCTTTGTTAGTCTTTTTAGTGCCACAGGACTCCTTGTTTATTTTACTGAACTAGACTAACATAGCTGCTTCTTTGGAACTTTTTTACTAAGTCATTAACTAATTTCTGACTTTAATGACTCTTTTATTTGCTCTTTCCCAGAATAACTTGTAAGGAAGATGAAACCCACTGTTTGCCTGTTCTTACATGCTAGAGTCCATGCTTTTGTCCACTGTCACCCCACAGCCTGGTCCCCTATAAGGCCATGATGATTATCAAGATTTCAGTCACACCGGAGACCAGACACATACTGAAAGAGAGAAAGCAGGTGGGGGACATGAGATGTGTTGCAAAATAGTTCCTAGTAATCAGAGGCATTGCTGGGGGGGCAATGGACCCGGGGCACGGGCCCAGCCCCCACCCCCCAGGGGCGGGCCCTGCCCCCTAGGGAGAGGCTTCACTCCCTGTCCAGACATAGGGCCAGGGGGAGGCCACGCCACTGCGAGCGGCTAGGCCGCAGAGCGGCACGGCCAGAAGCAGCTGCTGGAGGCTGGGCCCGCGCCTGCAGTGGCGGGCGGCCAGGCCCCTAATCCCCGGCTGGGGACGGGGCTGCTGCAGCTCCTGGTGCCGGGCCCTGGATCCCTGGCTGGGGACAGGGCCACCATGGCCACCGGCGGCCAGCCGGGCCCCAGATCCCCCACTGGGGATCTGGGGCCTGGCCGCTGGAGGCTGCGGTGACCCGTCCCTGGCCGGGGATCGGGAGCCTGGCTGCCTGCCACCACGGGTGTGGACGCAGGCACGGGCGTGGGCCTGGACTCCAGCGGCCACTTCTGGCTGTGCCGCGTGCCTAGCTGCTTGCAGCCGTGTAGCCTCCCCCTGGCCCTATCCCTAGCCAGGGGTGGGGCCTGCCGGGTGGCCAGCCAGGCCCCGGATACTCGGCCAGGGACGGGGCCGTCATGGCCAGCTGGGGACTGGGCTCCGGATCCCCGGCCCGATTGGGCTGGAGATCCGGGACACTGGCCTTGGGACCCGGGGCACGTGCCCCAGTGTGCCCAATGCCAGCGACGCCATTGCTAGTAATGCTGACTTTGCATTTAGATTTTATGAGCAGATTTATGCAAATACATCAGACAAAAATATTTTCTTCTTTCTTGTGATCATTTCTGCTGCCTTGATAATGCAGATGCTAAATTTGCCACTTTCACTTAGACTCTGGAAGGGCTCACCTCTAAGCTGACAGAGATTCAAAGAAGACGCTGAAGATTTTTCTTGATCTCCTGCCTGTGCTAAACTATCCTGAGAGTTGATGCTGATGTTAAAGATGATAATGGGAAATGCAGACCAGCAACTCCACCCACTAAAGAGATTATTAGATAATGACAAGTGTTTTTAGGAATAATAATAATGTTAATATCTAGCTCTTGTATAGCACTTTTCATTAGTAGGTCACAAATAATTTTATGAGGGTAGTATCATTGTCCCCATTTTACAGATGAGGAAACCAAGCCACAGAAAGGTGAAACAACTTGTTCAGGATCACCCAGCAAACTCTTGTCCAAGTCAGGAGTGAAACCAATGCCTCTTGTTTTTGATTGGTGGCAAGGATGCCTACAAGCTAAGAAATTGATCAATAATCACCCAGAGGAAAAAAAAGACTTGGAAAAACAGTGACTTCAACAAGAATCTAGAGCCACGCATTGTCATGGGTCTTGTGAACCATACAAGTGTGGTAACACACAATTATTGCAATTACAGGTTTTGGATGGCTGATGGAGAGCTAAGGGAAGGAGGCTACCTTTTGCCTCTTGATGAAAAAGCATCATTAGTGAGGCAGAATGGGTATGTAATTAAGGGCCTAGCCTTAGGCTCAAGAGGTCTGAGTTTGATTCCTGGGTGTGTCACAATCTCCTTTTATAAATTGCATAAGTCAATAAATCCCTTATGATCCACAGCTGGATGACAGTCCTTCCTTTATGTAAAAAAAAAAAACCAGGGAGTCATGTGGCACTTAAAGACTAACAGATTTATTTTTCGCATGAGCTTTCATGGGAGAAAATCCCACTTCGTCAAATGCTTCGAAGATGGGTGAACTTCCATTCTGTAAGTTCACCCATCTTCGAAGCATCTGACGAAGTGGGATGTTCTCCCACGAAAGCTCATGAGAAAAATAAATTTGTTAGTCTTTAAGTGCCACATGACTCTTTGGCTTTTTGCTGGGCTAGACTAACACGGCTATCCCTTTGCAAACTTCCTTTATCTGCCTTGCTTACTTACTTCTTCATCATAGGAACTTTTCTTTGGTGAGTTGTATAAACAGCAGTTTGCGTAATGGGGACACAATCTTGTCTGATGCCTTTAAGGCATATCCTAGAAGTTAGACAGGAACTAGATACTCATGGCAGGCCCATGCCAGCCAACTCGGAGTCACGGGGCTTAAGCTGCAGGTCTGTTTCATTGCTGTGTACACTTCCAGCCTTGAGCTGGTATCTGGGTTTCTGGGCCCTGGGAGGTTGGAGGGTCCTGGAGCTCTGGCTCCAGCCCAGGCCTAGAAGTCTACATTGCAATGATACAGCCCCGCAGGCCAAGCCCCATGAGCTCAAGTTGGTTGGCATGGGCCAGCTGTGTGTCTCTAGTTGCTGTGTAAGTGCTAACATCATAAAATAATAAGAAGTTAATCCTTTAATATACCCTAATCTAAGATTGGTCCCATTGAGAAAGCCTTTCTATAAGGATAGCACATGTTTATTTTGATCCTTCTTCGATACAATAAAAAAAGAGAGAGAGAGAGAGAGAAAAAGTCAAATGACCAAGTGTGTATCTATCTCACCAACAGTAATCTTCATGTGGAATCTATTGGATTACCCTGCTAATGTTTCATATTGCAGTTAGCATGGGATGGGAAGAATGGCCAGGTGACTGAAGCACAGGATGGGCCACTTTACCATGGAGGTCCTTTGTGACCTTGGGAAGGTTCCCAAAGCTCACTCTGTGCTTCTGTTTTCTTATCTGTAAAATAGAGATAATAATATTTACCTCATTCAGTGCAACAAGGCAAAGTGCAGAGGAGCCATACAAAAGGGTTTTTTTTGTTGTTGTTTTCTGTTTTTAGAATGGGCTTCTACTCCATTTTCCTTCTTTAGTAAGTACAATGAAGGCATGGTTGTTTAGAATGTATTTTACAATTTATCTTTTAAAGTGCTCATTTTCTAATATGCTTTTCACATTAGAAATTCAAGTGTTTTCTGTTGTAAAAGGCTATGGACAACTGAAGAACTAATAATTTTATGTGAATTGAAATATCAAAGCAGTGAAACTGACTGATGACGGGCAGGGAGGCAGGGTGCTGATGTGTGGACCTTGATGAACAGACTTAGCAGCACTGGAACCATTGGTGCAGTGTGCATCTGTTCCCCATGGGGTCCATGTCAGAGATGCAAAATCTGTCTCCAAGAATTCCTGCATGCCAGTGTAATTCTATATGAATCTGTAGTTCCTGGTATAGGTGCTCTAAGTAGGAGTGCTGCAGTTACTGCCACGCCCTTGGCTTGAAGCAGTTTCCATTACACACAGGGTTTAATTCAATACTTCCAGCATACCCACTATAAAAATGGTACCAGCCCCCTGGCTCCTGAAGATAGAAAGCATAAAGAAAATGTTCACTTTATTAGCTACTATACATCTTTATTTACCATCATGCAATCCATAGCAGTTTTGGCAGATTTAGCATCTCCAGTTTAATAGCAGTATACATATTTACTGAAGGTCATTTGCACCACTCAAAATAATAGTTTTAGAGAAACCAGCTGATGTGTTATTTGACATTTCACTGTAACTCATAAGGTATTTATACAGCATCCCAATACATCAGAAATGCTGCTACCAATAGTCCAGGTAATATGTTGCAGAAATATAGTGAAAATTAGCTTTGAGTTCATTTACCTCTCCAAAGATGGGCTTATTACCTTTTAATTAGGGTGATTTATACAAATAACTGCCTTTCCCGTGAAAACTCAGTTGCCTTTTTTTCCCCCTTTTTCTCCCAAGCCCATTGGGAAAACCTGTAGCCTCCAAATTTGACCAAAGAAGAGAGTTTGGTGTTCTTCAATTGGCTGGCTTGTTGGTTTGTCAATGAGAAAACATCTGCTGAACTCAAATAGGGTGGTATGAAAATCAGAATGAGGAGGAATTACTTGGCTGGTAGATGCAAACAGGAAATGCTGCTGTATTATTCACTCTACCTGCAGAAGGATTAATGAAGTAGGTGTAGGGTGCTCTGTTGAAAGAAACTGTGCCCATATGGAGTAACCACAATGGATTGATAAGCAAGAGTCATGCTGAAGTTGAAGAACAGAGGTGGGACCAGCCTGGAATCAGGAGGCAAGAGTCAAGCTGGGGTGAGAAAACAAAGAGCAAGAATCAACCTGGCATTGGAAGATGGAGATGAGGAAGCAAGATGCAGTTTGAAGTCACAGCAAACCTGAAATCTATAGGCTGCCCAGACAGTTTCCTTGGGCCCCCTTAAGGTTAAATATTGCACACAAGCTAATCAAAGGGTCACAGGACGCTGTCCCTGTGGACTCTTTGGCTGGTACTACCTGTGTCCCCTAATCTCCATAATACTCCATGCAGTTTTATGGCCTTCTAATGCAGTGGTTTTCAAACTCTTTTCTTGGGACCCAGCTGAAGAAAATAATGTATGTCTGCAATCCAACCATTACATCTTCCGCCAATGTCTTTTGGCAGTGGCAGTGGGGAGCAGGGCCAGACTATCAAAGGGGCTTTAGGGGCTTAAACTGCCAGCAAAAGGGGGCCCTGGCCTCCAGCCCCTAAACGCGCAATAAGCAATTGTGACTGGGGCAGGGGAGCCAGGCCCTGGGCCAGAGGCTGGGCTCCATGTTCTCCCCATCCCTGGGCCGGCTGGCCCACCCCCAGGGGCACGGCAGGGTGGGCCATTGCCTTTTGGCTCTGCCGGGGGAGCAGGACTGGGTGACTTGTGGTGAGGCCTCCACTGTGGCCGTCCATGGCCCTCCATGCACCAGCTGCCCCCCCTGTGGGTAGACAGGCCAGAATGGGGCTGGGGCAGGAGTGTCCTCTGGACCCAGGCCCCTCCCCACAACAGGGGGTGTGGGCCAGCCTGTGTGACCCATGTGGGGGGGGGTCTGTAGTTGGGTGGAGGAGCCAGGCAGGGGGGTTTTACGGTGGGGACAGCCTGGAGCCCCCAGGCCAGTTAATCTGGCCCTGGTTGGAGGGGCATGACCCAGTTCTGAGGGTCTGTGACCTGGTTCTGGGCCCTGACCCATGGTTTGCAAACCACTGTTCTAGTGGCACTATAGGCGTGTCAGCTGTTCAAGGTGCCAGACTCAGGTTCTGGTGCAATAGATCCCTGCGGTTGTTGCTGTTCACAAAAGAGTCAGAAGAAGATAAAGAGTCCCACCTCTTACCATTTTTAGCCCAGTGATTAGGGCTCTCACCCAGGTTCACTTCCCTTCAGGCCATCAGCATTTACTCTATGTCCTCACTGGTCAGTTTTATTTGACCTGTTTAATATGTAATTGTGGAAACTCATCTGAGCGCTGCTTAGCTCTATAAATAGTAGTACAAGGAGCAATGCAGATCAGCCTCACACATCAGGAGACTTCTGACTATGTAAGTGTGGTTATGTATTCATTTATCCATAGGGATTTTGAATTGATGATCTTTGCAATTTTGGTCTAAAATTATTTCATTCACGTTCCCTGTAGTTGTTACATTTTATTCTTTCTGCTGAAATAGGAGTGAAGGACACACCCAAGGGAACAGCAAACCTGCTGTGGTAGTGGAGGTGTGCTCAGACTAGTAAAATGTTTGAAGCCAGAAGGATCCTTTAAAGTACCGTATCAGATGGGAAGCTGTTGAGGTGCCCTTTATGCCAGGTCACCCTCACTGAGAATGTGCCTTTGGAAATGGGCATGATTAATGGGGAAAACAACTTTTAATTTTTAAAATGCAGTATGTTTATAAGATTTCCTGGTGACTAATCTCACCCTAGAACAGATAATTGAATATTTAGTTTCAGATTCTACTATTTGGTGGGTGGAGTGCAAGGAAAAATGTCACTGTTTCTGAATTTGCTTTCCCTTTTTTACTCGTGTAAATGACCTGATCCCAGTGAAACAAAGTTTTAGCACAATTTTAATTTCCAGACTCACAGGCTTGGCTTCAAAGAGGACATCCCAGGTTTTCCAAAGGAAAAATGTCTTTGCTTATGGTCATTTTAGAGATGATGCTGGGTTGTATAACAAATCATTTTGATCTCTTAAGTTGAGACATTTCATCCATACTGCAAAAAAAGGGGGGGCAGGGGATGGCTAATTAAAATTGTGCTGGCCAAAATTTTGACAATCATACTAATTAAAATTTCTATGAGAGAAGCAGGTGGAAATTTATTATATCACTGCAATATTTTTCTCATCTCATATTGAACAGCTTTACGCCCAACAGAAATAGAAAACAGGGTCCTCAGCTCTACCTTATATAAATGTACTATTGGCAATATATATTCTGCATGTAAGAAAATTTCTTAAACACTGGGTTAAACTCTGCTCATCTATGAGAAGAATACAAAAGGAAGTAGTTGACTCAGGCAGACAAAAAATATGCTTCTGGAATTACTGGCGCCAGTGTGCCATCACTCAGATAATTAGAAAAATGCAGGTTAAAATATGGGGCATGACTTTTTTCCTCCAGGTTAAATACCATTAAGGAGAGTTGTTCTTCTGTCTTTCTGGAGTTGTAGTTATTGAGGTATGTAACTGAATTACTGATGAAGCTGATTAAAGATTATGCATTTAATATCAAACAATAAATATTTTTTAAAAACTGAAGTCCTTTGTACTTGGAAGTTATTTAGTGTATCCATCAAATAATCAGGTGTGATTACATAAGAAAATGTGCTGTGCCTTTCTGCTGGGCTGAACATGGGGTTCCATTAAAATAAAAAAGTAGAGATGGGGTAAGTCATGATCCAAGGCCATACTCTCACTTTTGGCTTTAGAAAATTTAACTCTGGTCCCCTTTCATGGCTGCTACCTTCCCCTCTGGTAAATATGGTCAAAGTCTGGCAAGTTTGCGAACACTGTCAAATTTTATTTAGGGTACACAAACAAACAACAGGACAAACAACCTATTAAAATAACAGAATTTGGTTGGTGGCCAAGACCTTAGAAGGGTAGCTCCCAGCAAAAGCTCCTGAGCCGTGCTCTACAAGTCCAGTCTAATCTTCACTGCAGTGGAGAGTGCAGGGGCTCCTCTCAGCTCAGGACTAGCTCCACCTTGCACGTGTCCTCTCGGTGGCTGCTGCTATTGCTGTGATCATGGCACTGCTCATCTCAGTCCTTGCTCCTAGATCCCATCGAATTCCCTCTGGACTCCAAAAAAGAAAAAAAAAAAAACCTTGCTGTAAGGTAAGGCTTGGTATATTTACAGGCCATTTTGGGCATCATTACCCAGCCTGGACCTACCTCCCAGCTGGAAGTGGCCATGTGGATAACCCCTACCCCAATGTTCTCACACATGCTGCCTTTTTCATGTAACTGCAGTTACACAGCATATTTATCACATATTACAGGTGTGGGCCAGGGGAAACTCCAGGTTGTGCAGTTTTAGGCATTTTATGGAACTCCTGACATATATGCAAAATATACCTTCTAGCGGGTATGGAGCAACTCAGTTTTCTCTAGGAGAAGCCAGGGTGGTATATGCAAATTAGTCAAGATCAGGCTCCCTCAATTCTCCCACTTCACCACTAAAGGAAACTAAAGAGATGCTATTCCAACTCCCACTAGGCCTCATTCTGAAACTTTCTAATTATGTCTAATGAATAGTGAAACAGTGATGGTGGAAAATATTAGTCACTCACTATTAGTAGAACAAACAAGGAGTCTAGTGGTACTTTTAGGATATGTCTACACTAGGAAAAGTTAGTTTGAATTAGTTCACTTTGTTAATTTGACCTAACTGCCCTTAGTTCGAACTTATTGGCTATGTCCACACGCAAAGTTTTATTTCAAAATGACTTATTTCGAATAAAAAAAATTAATTTGAAATAAGTCAAGCCCCTCCAATTAAAATAGCATGCCCTGTGCATGGACATGCTATTTCAATTGCGGAGAGGGGCACCCTGGGAGGTGTGGCAACATGACCCTCTGGCAGGGCCATGTTGCCACCCAATCCCCTGCCTGGCTCTCCCCTGGAGAGCCAGGCATGGGAATAAGCACAGAGGGAGGATGCTTTTCTGGCTGGGCTGCAAGCCAGGAGCCAGAGTGGATGGGGGGCTCCTCAACCTGCTTGCCCCACTGCCCTGGCTAAGTGGGCTGAGGCAGCCAATGCCCCCTGCTGCCGGCAAGGGGAAGCAGCAGGGAAGCCGGCTGGGGTGCCCGCCGCCCCCCTGCACCTCCGCTCAGCACCCTGGCCAGGGTGCTGAGGGCACCCTGGGAGGAAAGTCAAACGTTATTTCAAAATAATGGTTATTTTGAAATAACTTGTCCAAACGGCGTTATTTTGAAACCACCCATTTCGAAATAACCACCTTTTTTAAATGAATGGGGTTTAAGCAGTTTCGAAACAACAGCTCTTATTTCAAAATGATGGACCCCATCATTTCAAAATAGGAAAACATCATGTGGACCAAATCTTTTTTATTTTGAAATAACCAGTGTTATGTAGAAATAAAAAAGACACGTGGACATACCCATTAAGTTTGAACTAAGGGTTAATCCTCGTCCATATCATCCTTAGTTCGAACTAACAATTGAACTAAGGGCTTAGTTCAAACTAACTGACAGGTCTTACTAGGTCAAACTAAGCTTTCATTAGCTCAAGTTAAGGAATTCCTTAGTTCAAACAAATGAAAGCCTAGTGTAGACAAGTACTAAGTTAGTTCAAATTAAGCCTCTGGAATTCAAACTAACTTGCAAGTGTAGACATACCCTTAAAGACTAACAAGTTTATTTATCACGTGAGCTTTGGAACTTGTCACTATTACTACTGCTATATTCTCTAGCTCATGAATTTTGCTGAAGAAGACATTGCATATGTTACACTGTCAAGGTATATTGTACTCTTTATTAACAGCCGTGATACTAGAAAACTAAATCAAATAATCCTTTATGGCAGGGGTCTCAAACTCAAGTCACCATGAGGGCTGCATGAGAACTAGTAGAGGGCCACATGTGGACTAGTACATAGGCCCAAGAGCTGCACCACTGAAACTTTTTCATACATTTATATTGCAAATCTTGGTAACAACAGTGTTGTTGCAGGCTGCAGGAAACAGCTTTAGGGGCTGCATGCAGCCTGCGGGCCATGTGTTTGAGACCCCTGCTTTGGGGGTGGGGGGAAATTTATAACTATGTGTATCATCACTTTAGCTATGTCATCTTCCTTCTTTGTATTTTTTAATAATTGTTATACAAACTGCTAGCCATTAACTGCTACCAAACTCACTATTAATTTAGCACACCTAACTGTTGTTTGTTGATTCTATTTTGTGACAGAATAAGCTGAAAGGAAAATGAATTCCATCCCTTCCGGGTCTTTGTTACTTGCTGCTCTTTATACTCTTGCACATTGCCATCATTTTCCTCATCACCCCACCTGCCAGGACGATCATAAAGATACGAGTCACACCGAAGAGCATGGAGTCCTAAACCAGGCCTGTCTGAAACAAGGTTCTAGCTATGCTGACTTCACATTTAGATTCTATCAGCAGGCTATCTTGGCAGAACCTCACAAGAATGTGTTCTTCTCTCCTGTGAGCATTGCCACTGCCTTTGCAATGCTGGCCATGGGTGCTAAATCAGCCACTCTGACTCAGATTTTTGAAGGGATGGGCTTTAACCTGAAAGAGATTCAGGAGAAGGAGATACATGAAAGTTTTCATCATCACATCCACATGATGAATTGTCCTAACAATAAGATCAAGATGAGTATGGGAAATGCTCTTTTTATAGCGACTGGGTTTAATCCACTACAGAAATTTTTAGAGGATGTCAAAACCTTTTATGAAGCAGAATTTTTTTCTACTAACTTCCTTAATTCAAAAGAGGCCGAGAAAAAGATCAATGGCTATGTAGAGAAGAAAACCCATGGGAAAATTCCTCAACTAGTTAGTAATCTTGATCCACACACTATTATGGTTCTTGTGAACTACATTTATTTCAAAGGTAAGGCATGGAGCATAGATGGGTATTTATTTAAATTATAACCTTTGAATGGCTGGTTTTGAGCTCAGGCAAAGAAAATTATGTTGCTGTTTTTTCTTTACATAAGAGAAACTGTCATATTCTAATAGAGCACAGCGCTACAGCTGGATCAAATCATGCAGGGCCTTGAAGGTAAGGGCAAGAAATGTATATTTGATGTACCATTAAAGAGGGATCCAATAGTTTAAAAGCCTTCATAATCTTTATTTGAAAGGTGTGACAGAAGGGCAGAAAACTAACAAGAACCAATGGCTAGATGTCAAAACCGGACATAATTTTTAACAGTGAGGGTGATTAATCGCCGGAATAAACCACCGAGGAAGTGGTGGATTCTTCATCTCTGATGTCTCCTAATCAAGAGTGGACACCTTTCTGGAAGATATGTTTTAGTTGAACACAAGTTACGGGCTAAATGCAGGGGTTATTGGATAATATTCCACAGTCTGTATTATACAGGAGGTCAGACTAAATGATTAAATGGTCTCTTTTGGCTTTAAAATCTCTTCAAGTGGCAGTAATGGTTGAGTGTCTTCTAGGTATACTTACTTAGTATAAAACCACTTACAAGTAATCATTTGAACAGCTCATTTATTTATAGAGCTTCTGAGGCACCTGCTAGGAAAATTCTTCTTTGCAAAGAAGTGATAATAAAGTAAAAGTTAGTAAAAGGAGTGATGTGATTCTGACTTCCAGTCCACTTCTCAAATATACTGTAAACTTTGTTCTGCTAAGGAGATGAATATTTACAGTCAGGGTTCACTTTATTATTATTCTCAGGTCAGTTCATGCATGCATGAAACAGTATATGTATTTCCCATGTTCCTTGCATGTTTTCCTCTTGCAATATGGGAAGCCCAATGACTCCTGCTTCTTTGCATCAAAAGTGCAACAGAAGCTAGCTGAGTGGGGCAGGCCAATGTTCTACTCTGTTCTTCACCAGTCAGCAATGGGAAGGGAAGGACTGATGGAGGAGAAAGGAGCCAACTTTCCACCCCCATAGGTGGTGTAGCATGCACACTCCACTCTTGGTTCTTGGAGCTTCAAGTGGGATTGTGCCTTTCTATTCCCCCTCTGTGGTTCTGTGCCTATTGGCTCCTAGGGGTATGAAGCATGAAGACAATAGTTGGTTTGACATTTAGGTAACAGCAATTTGATTTGGTACAGTCTGGGAATAGAGGACAGCTATACATTAAAATAAATATTAGAAGGACCTATTCTCTCCACAGTAAAGCTTTACAGAAAACTAGTGATATTGATTCGTTTCAATTAGTGGTTTTCCTCATGACCTAATAACATATTTATACAAAACTTCAGCACATCAGTGATGTGCCTGCTACTAGTCTCTTAGTATGGTGCAAAACAGAAAGAGCTTCAGAAGAATTAACTGAGTTATTCCCACCTATGAGCTTCTTCCCTTTGAATTAGTCTGAGTTCCACCAACAAATTTCTCTTTTGCTCAACTATTAAAGAGCTTTCGCTTTATTTTTGATCTTAAGCCTACTGGGAAAACCCTTTTGATCCTTTGCACACCCGCGAGGAGGATTTTCTGGTGGATGAGAAAACATCTGTTAAAGTCAATATGATGCACCGAGCAAACGACTATGGAAGTCACTATGATGAACAGCTGTCATGCTGGCTGGTGGAAATACCTTACAGTGGAAGTGCAAAAGTACTATTTGTTCTGCCTGATGAAGGAAAAATGAAACAGGTGGAGGATGCTTTCTTGAAAGAAACTGTCTGTAAATGGGAAAAATTACTTCAAAAAAGGTAACCCTTTTCCGACTATTGTGCAGATAGATGGTTGATAGTAATTTAGGAGAGAAATCCAGATCAAGTCAAACATGTGCACAGGCAGCACCATTCAGTATTCTCTGTGTAGATTAAGTACAAGTCTCAAATTATCCACTGACTGCCTGAAACAAGAGTTTCTCAGATTGTGCCACTCCAACTCTTTTGACAGCACAGGCTGCGGCATCCCACTGCCTAGCCTCTTAGGACTTTACTCAGGCCACCGAGCTGAACAAATCTGGTAGCTCCTCTCACAACAAGAACTGATTGAACTGCCAGTTAATTGAGTAGTCCCACTTGTTTCATGCTGCCGACCGGGTTTATTAGCTCCCTGTGCATCTGACTCCAACCTCCTCACCTTTTCTTTTATGTGTTCTACTCTGCTTCTTACCCCAATCTCTGTCCCCAGTCCACCACCTCCTTGTCTCCCCAACATCTCCAGTTCCCACAGATCTCTGTTGTAAGGGGCATGTCAGGATTATGAAATGAAGTTATAAAGTAGCTAAAGTACAGGTGTTCAGTAGTACAACTGCATCTGTTCAGGAGCACCCAGACATACAGAGACAGATCATCTGGACCTTTCTAGGTGCTCAGTCATCCCTTTGATGCACATATCACACAGTGAATGCAGATTCCACATGCAGACACCTCAGGAATCAGCAAGACACCATGCGGTGTCATCAAATTGTGTATGTTCCACAGTGCTATCTGAGTGCAACGTTTCACCAAGATTTTGCTTTGTTGACAGGAGTATTGATCTGTACCTTCCAAAGTTTTCTATTTCGACATCCTATGATGTAAAACTCCTGTTTGAGAAAATGGGTATTACTGATGTATTCTCTGACCATGCTGATTTATCTGGAATCACTGGCGTCCCTGAGCTGCATGTGTCAAAAGTAAGTTAGTAAACAGAAATGGTGATCATTGGATTCATCTGTACCTGTGATTGCAAAGTTTATATCTGAGATTATTTAAGGCATCAGTTCTCCTCCCATTAAAGTCACTGGCAGAAATCCCACTGACATCAGTGGCTTCTGGAAATCAGTTTTCTCTAGACTATAGCACTAATAAGCTTGTTACAGAAAACCAAATAGTTACCATCTACTTTCTGAATGTTACTGTAAAAGGAAATGGTCCTAGGGAGCAGCAAGTACTTTAAGAGTGGGCAGAAATACAAAGAAATTGCTTTAACTGTTCCTTGCCACTTGATTAGAATGGCTCAGTAGAAGCAATGACAATAAATTCCAAATCCAGGGTTAGACTGTGATGCTTTTATGCACATTTTTTTCTCAGGAATTGCCCCAGATTCCCATGACACTATGGGTGAAATTCTGGCCCCTCTGAAGTCACTAGGAGTTTTGCCACTGATTTCAAAGGAGTCAGGATTTAACTGTGTAAGAGGCTACAACGCCAAATGAGAAAGATCATCAGAATCTGCCCCTAAATTAGCATTAGGATAACATTATCTAAGTCTCATTAGGGACAAAAGGAGAACGTTCAAAGTGGATTTCCACTTCACTTATTTAAAGAAACCAGTAAGAGTTTGGTGTAAGTAATGTTCTGCAGAAGTGGTGCACAATCTGATACAAAAACTACTGAGGAAAAGAATTCTGGGGCTCAGAACCATGAATTCTTGTCACTGTTCATCTTGACTTTTCTGTGGGAACATAGTTTTGTATCATCTAAAGCTACCGACTACTTTTGATACCAAGGAGGAATTCACGATAACAATCAGGTGTGGAAAGATAACCCTCTCTTTTGTGGAGAACTGCAACTGACTTGATTCATGCAGCCTTTTCTCAGTGACACAGCAACTGAGAAATAACAGCAACAGCTTATTAAAGTTGTTGGTTCTGATCCTGGTGGGCTGACACAGGGAAAATTATAGAAAAAAACAACAAGGAGTTGTGTGGCACTTTAAGACTAACAGATTTATTTTTT
>ML681997.1:26128715-26154909 GCA_007922195.1 Podocnemis expansa
CCCTGGCCAGGGTGCTGAGGGGGCAGCCCTTGACCTGTTGTTTCGGAACCTCTTGTTCCAAAACAACATGTTCACACAAGTTGTTTCGAAACATGGTTGTTTCGTCCCCAAATGGGGTTTAACTTGTTTCGAAACAACACCCTTGTTTCGAAACAACGGGTTCCCATTGTTTCGAAACAACGGTGCATCGTGTGAATGTGGTTTTTTTTGTTTCGAAACAACGAGGTTGTTTCGAAACAAAAGTGCTGTGTGAACACAGCCATTGAGTCCAGGCACATATAAGGGTAGCAGCAGAGAAGTGCTGTGTGACCCAGCCTACTGAGTTCAGGGACACATAAGGGGTAAGCTGAGAGTGCTGATAGAGCCGGCCTGCTCAGACACACCTATATAGATACACGAGTGACACAAGCAGCACACTAATAGAATTACCATCTTCCCCAAAGAGAAAGTAACCCTAATAAATGAGCATACCCCGAGTTGGTCGGCAAAGTTGGTAACAGGCAGAGAAGCAGTGGCAGGGTCAGAGCCAGCAGGGAAGGGCAGTATGGTCGGGAAGCAGCGGTATGGTCAGGGCCAGGGAAGCAGCAGCATGGTCAAGGCCAGCAGGGAAGCGGCAGCATGGTTGGGGTTGGGGACAGGACGGGGGTCAGAAGTGCAGCATGGCTGGGGAGAGCAGTGAAGTAGCAGTGTGGTAAAAAATGGCAGGGAAGCAGCAAGAGGGAGGTGGGCAGTGGGGAAGCTCAGCATGGTCAGGGAAGCCACAGCATGTTAAGATTTTCTAATAGGCCCTAATGCAGTTTACTGGTTGTTCAAAAAATCATGTTTTACAAGTCCTAAACATGATGTGGAGTACTAAGAAACAAAAATACAAAAGAGGAAAGTTTAAAACTGAATGGAGATTAATTTCAATTTTTGGCACAACTTACTGCTGTGAAGCATTGTATTCCACAGTGAACTTTGTTAAATCAGAACATTGTGCAATACTTAGAGATCAGCACCTGAGAGAGCTTTTATGTACTGCATTGACAAGTTACTGCCCAGATTTTAAAAACTCACTAGTAGCCTGAAGTACTACATCCAACAGCAGCTAACTTTTTACTGTATAGGCCTCATTTTCATGGTAACCTTAAGTAATTATTAGAATCTGAAATTAGTAGGCTCAATATTTGCCCTGTTTTATGATACAATTAAAGTGCACAATTAATTTTAAGCATAGTAATTTTGGAGTAAGTAAAAGTATGTGGTTATATGCCCCAGTGCGGCTCTTGAAGGTTTAATAATCGACTTGTGTGGCTCTTGAATTCCATAAGTTTGGCCACCCCTCTCCTAGATCAAAGTACCCTACCCATAGGGAATTTAAGCCCAGGTCAGAGGTCTGTGAGCCATATCAATAGGACCTCTAACCTAGGGTGGAGAGTCCTACCTATTGGAACACTAACCCTACGTCTAAGTACCCTAAACATAGGAACCCTAAGACAGGGATCTCTATCCATGAGAATCCTAACCCAATGGAGGGAGAGGGAGTCCTACTCATAGAAATCTTAAACACGACTATGGGTGGCCACCCCTAGCTCTCAGTATCCTGTACTTCAGGAACCCTGCTTCCAACTACTCTCAACATAGCAACCTAACCCTAGGATGGGAGCCCTACCTGGAGGAAGGCTAAACTTGAGTCCAGGAGGCCAACTCATAGAAACCTTAACCCTAGCAACAAGTAATAAAACCATAGGTATATGACCCCTTCTTCCAGCCATCCTTCCCATAAAAGGTCTAATGTGAGCGCAAGGTACCCTAAGGATAAGAACCTTAATCTTAGGGCAGGGATTAGGGCTGATCCTACTATACAGGCAATCTAGGCAGTTGCCTAGAGCACCAAACAGTAGGGGGTACCCGGGGCCATCTTTGGGGAAGGGGGGTGAGGGCCTCTGGCCCTGCAGTTCTGTGGGCCCCTCGGTGTCCTGCCACAAACAAGGCAGCACAGGGCCCACACCACTGGCCCCCATGGCTGTGTTGTCCCCTGGCCCCCACCCTGCTGCCTTTGGTGCAGAGCCAAAGACAGCAGGGAAGGGGGCGGACAGGAGTGTCAGGCTGGCCTCTGCTCTGAGCCAGCTCACCTTGCCCCCAAGGACAGGGACCGGCCAGCCCAGGGGCAGAACGGGTCAGCCCAGAGGCTGGGTTCTGCGCTCCCGCCCTTTCCCTGTGCCAGCTGTTCTGCCCTGGGGATGAGGAAGGCCAGCCCAGCAGTGGGACAGGAGACCAGATCCCAGCCCCTGGACCAGTCTGCTCTGCCCCCCGGCTCAGGGGACGGGCAGGAGTATGGAACCAGCCCCTGGCCCAGCTGGCCTGCTCCCCCTCAGCGGGGAAGGAGAAGGGGTGCCCACAGGCCAATTACCCCAGGCCCCATACCCCCCCCAGGGATGGCCCTGGGCACCAAGGGTGCTCCCCAGAAAGGTAAGTGGAGGCATGGGAAGAAGGGGGGCAGGGGCCCCTTGCCCAGTCCACTGCTCACTCTCAGCCCAGTCCCCTCAGCCAGTTTTAGGGGGACTAGGAGGCATGGGAGGGAGGGCCCACCATCTAGCCTGCACAGCCCAGGCCACCACTGGGGGGGGCACCAAAATTACAGGCACCTAAGGTGCCAAAAAAAACCCTTGCGCCAGCCCTGGCAGGGAGCCCTATCCATTGGACCCTTAAGCACTAACACTAGACTGAAATACCTACTCATATGAATGCTACCCATGTGCCCCCCCCCATATGAACCCTAGCCCTAGCGCTTTGTACTTTAATCACAGGAACAGCAGCTGTAAAAGGTGAAGCATCCGATGCCTAAAAAATCCTAATCTTGTGCATCTGCATGGGGGACGGGGGGGGGGTAGCCCTACTCATAGGTGTCCTAAAGTTAGCTGCATGAGCCCTAGACATAGGATTATCACAGGCTGCAGGTTGGGCTCATCACCAGTATTCGAAATTAGGGGAGTATAGGGGGAGGGGTATAGGTGTGTGTGTGGGGGGGTGCTCACGAATTTGGTATAACACTGTTACTTGTTGACAACTGGGGGCGATGTTGGGAAATTTTGGGGGTGGGTGCAGGACAGGTGGGGGGGGTGGGGGAACCCCTGCTAGCCACCCAAATACACACTCCTGTGTTTTGGGAGGTACATACTCAGGGCACCAGCCCAAGCTGCTGCCTTTAGTGCCCTAGCTGTATCACAACACCAAAGCTATTTCTGTTCCAGCTAGGAATCACCTGCCCAGCTACACTGCTGATATAGTGTAAGTGTAAGCAGTGAACAGTGCAGCTCCGAGGGACATAGTAGGATCCTTCAGAGTTGCAGGACATCCTACCATGATTCTCTAGCAGATGTACCTATCTTGGTCTCGGAAAGAGAATGTGGCCTCAAAGTATTATAGGGTGTGCCCACACAGCAGTCTTATTTTGAAACAACAGAGGTTGTTTCGAAATAAAAAAGGCCATGTTCACACGACACACTGTTGTTTCAAAACAACGGGTTCTGTTGTTTTGAAACAACTTAAACTCCATGGCTATGTCTACACACGGTTTTTTTATTTCGAAACAAGTTATTTCGATATAACTTATTTCGATATAACCTGTTATATCGAAATAACTTGTTTCGAAATAACAAAATGGTGTCTTCAAAATAAGGGAGTGAAATAGCAGGTCCACAGTGTGGACCTGCTATTTCACTTGGGGAGGGGACTGCAGCCCCCTGGGGGTGAGCAGCTGCGGCAGCTCCCCCTGCAACCCCAGAAAGGGGGCTGCAGCCCCGGAAAGGCAGGTGCAGCCCCCGGTGGGGGGCGGGCGAGCGGCTGCGGGGCGCTGGAGCCCGCCGCCGGAGCTGGGGCGCCGGGCTCAGCCGGCAGCCCGGGCTGCAGCCCCGACACCGCCAGCGGGTCGGGGGCGCCGGGCTCAGCCGGCAGCCCGGGCTGCCCCCCTGACACTGCCATAATAATCCTTATTAATTCAAATTAAATTGTTAAGTGTAGACATGCCCTTAGGGAATATCTTCCCTGCACAATACCGGAGTTTTAGTCCAAACACTCCTATTCATTTCACACACAACAAAAACACTGATCCAGGCTTGAAGATGTTTTAAACCCTGGACAGGTTTTCTGGCTGAGTGGTGGGTGAGAACCCAAGCTCTGGTTTAACTCAGTCTGGACCCAGCCCACTTTACAGTGACAACTTAAGCAACATCATTGGCCTGCTGAGCGTCCTCCAATGTCTTTCTCACAATTCCCCCTGAAGGCCAGACAAATTCTTCCAGAATTGTTTGGGAAAGAATCCTGACGTGTTTCAGCACAGAGTCCAGCGGCACCTGGGGAGTGCAGCAATAGTAAGGACACAGCAACTACAAGTACAGTTTTGCAATGGGTATGTTCTCAGCCAGGTCTTGGTGCCACTCACCCACGTCAGTTGTAAAGTTTAGAAGCTACCCTCAATCTGTACAAAGTCTGAGATTTCTTCTACACCTGAAATCCAAAGCATATGTTATAAAAACTCCACATAAAACTAAATACAAAACCTAATCTCTTCTCAGGTTTGTAGTTTGAAATCAACAAATATGTTATCCCAACTTCACTGCAAACTGCTATCTCATGGGTTTCAATAGAATTGTGATTTAAATTGCAAAGTTTCTCACTTTAGTTGTACTGTCCTGGACTCCTAAATTTGGGGTTATTTTGTGTCTATTTTATCACCCTATTCAACCGATCAATTACTGTTCCCGGTGAGGTCCTGTCAGTCTGTCTCTTAATAGGTTGAAGTATCGTCCACTCCGGGGGCTTCTGCCAAGTGCCTGCTGCTGGTCTGGAGTTGCCGATTCAGCTTGACTACTGAGCCAGTTCTTTCACACTTCTTTCTAGCAAGTTCTTTCATACATTTGCCATTATATTCTACTAATAATCCACCCCCATTTTTGCATGCTCCAGCTTCTGCTGGTCACTCCCATAAAGCAAAGAAAGTTCCAGAACATCTGGAAAAGTTCTTTTCCAGCACAAGACATGCCAAGGACTGTCACAAGGAGGACTGGCAAATGACAGCTAGATCACAAACTTAATCTAAAATATACCAACTGCGGAACTGACTCAGGATGTTAACTATGAGTGAAAGCTGCTGTTACTGAATAAAGAAACACTGCTCCCTTTGTTATACCAAATGAGTACCTGAGATCTTTTTAGGGGGAGAAGGCAATATGCCCTGTTTATTACAAATAAAGAGAAAGTTGATAACTAACTTATCCCTATGCCCACACACACACACACACACTCATGCAGGTGCCCAAGCATACCATACAATGTTCTGCAGCCTGTGTCATCACCAGGCCTGATGGTGCTGCTGCTGGAGTCTGTATTAGTGTCTGTTGCTGAGGTTCATGGCAGCTGCCTGGCCAGGGAAGCTGAACATGAGGAGGAACAGGGTCTTCATTGGGCATGCACTGAGGCTCCTTTCTTCCAGGTGGTATGCAGAACAGTTCCCCCTTTTGCTTTGGGATCTCACCCAGTCTTTATAGCTTTTTTCACACCACTCCAGGTGCTCTGGGACCATTAGCCACCAGGCAGTTGTGGACATGACCCTCAGCTTGTTTTCTTGGGTGTCTGCTTCTGGGGTGGATCCTTCATTCCACTGTTTTTAGGGGTGTATCCACATTTTTCAGCAGCTAAGGTGAGCTTCTCACTTCAGCTGGACAAGCTGACAGCTTGAGGCTGGTTCACACCTAGTTGATCAGAACAAGCTGGCAGCTTGGGGCTAGTTCACACATACCTCCATCCACACCTTATAGCCTATTCAGCCTTACACAAGATGGGGTACAATGGTTACAAAATGGAGTTTCTACATTTACAATATGGAGCATGGAATGCTAGAGACTGGGGAAAAGGTAGTGGGATAACCAGAGCTTAAAGATAAATAGGGGCAATTTCACATAGTGGTACAAGCTGGGGCTGTGTAGCTTTGGGGAAAGAGCTGCTCCCCTACAACCAAACAAATCCCAAAAGGCAGTGGTTTGAGTCTGAGGCTCTCCCCAAAAGCCACAACCAGTCTAGGAGAAAATACTTATTGCAATCCACTAAAACTAAATGGAGATTGACAAGACTAATGTGACAAAGTTGTAAATGCTAAGATAAGACCATCAATGTGAAGCAATTAAAATGAAACAAAGATTGGCAGGGATAATATACAAATAGTGGGGTACTATTACAAATGGGAAGTAATTAATTAGAACTTAATAGAAATTGACTGAGGCAACCTTACCAATAAGAAACATTGTTACAATCAGTCAAGACTATATGAAGATTGACAGAAAATAAGAAACAATCAATGAAGGCTTATGAAGATCAAAGCAAAACTGGAGTGAAGTTACACATCAGTGAAAGTTGTACAAGAGTGAATCAGAACAATAAACTCAATGAATTTATGAATGGATTCATAAGATTATAGATAACAATCACCACCATATCCCCACACCTTTCACCAGCTAATATGCTCTATTCCTGTTTTAAATAATTGGTGCCAAAGAACATAACTGAGGACCAGATGTAGACGTAACTTCAGCGGTCATAGAGTAGTTGACCCTTCCTGAAATCCTGAAAGAAGAGTTATCAAAGCTTCAACACATCATAAATGTATTTATCTGTTGCCTCAAGACTAGAGTAAGATAAGAAGGAGGATCAAACACATTATCCATCATTGACCTCCTGCTCAGTGCTCTGCTGTGGATTGGGCACTATCCTATCAGTAAAATTAGAACTGTCACTGCTTTGCACAAGCAGAATCCCTTTGGACTGGCCTCACTAGTGAATGGCCTTCACTCTCTTTCACACACACAGACACACAAAACCAACATTAAAAAACATTAAGGCTGCAAAGTGAAGCTTTCAAAAGCTAGACTATGCCAGAACTATGGTTGCTGCCCAGGTAACCTTAATTCAGCACTGTTGTGACATGCCTTATGCCATAATTTTTAATTATGGGATCATATGCTGTTTTTACTGTCATTCCTCAACCTTATTCAGTCTCAGCTACTGCGCTCCATCCCCAGTCTCTTTGTCCTACCAGTCCCAGCTCTTCCTTAACCCTAGAACCTTGTCTCTCTGTCTCATTCCCCATTCTTCACTAGTTCCTAGCTCCATTTCTCCCTCCCATCAATTCTTCATCCAATCTCATTGTCTGTCTCCTAGCCAACTGGCTCCTCAATACCCCACCTCACTTTTCCTCACAGATTCCTATTCTTGCCATGGGCTCCCAGGTCGAGGCTCCTTGTCCTGCCTATAATTAAGCAATTTTTAACAAGCTAAACAAAAGTTTACGTTATGGAGCTGTGTTCTTTGTCTTCATTTGTCCATACAGCTCCTCCCTCTGCCTCCAGCAGGGAACCCAGTGCGTAAGGCTATGTTCACACATACATCATTATTTCGAAATAAGTTATTTTGAAATGAGTTATTTCAAAATAAAGTCCTTATTTTGAAATAAGTTAATTTGAACTATGAAAATGTTAATTCGAATTAAGGGAAAGCCTGCTTACGAAACAGCTGTTATTTCAAAATGGTTATTTCAAAATAAGGCCGTTTAGACATGTTGTTTTGAAACAGTTGTTTTGAAACAATGGTGTTGTTTTGAAACAACATGTCCAAACGGCATTATTTCAAAATAACCATTTAGAAATAACAGCCGTTTAGAAATGAATGGGGTTTAAGCTGTTTCAAAATGACAGTTCTCATTTCGAAATGCCAGAGTCTGTCATTTCGAAATAAGAAAACGTCGTGTGGCCATTCAGTTTTTTATTTCGAAACAACCAGTGTTGGTGCGGAATAAAAGACTCGTGTGGACATACCCTAAGCCCCCAGGTGGAGCACTTTGCTGTGCTCCCTGCTACCACCAGGGGCAAGGAGTGCTGATCTTGCATCCCTTTGGCTACAGCAAGAAGCCTGCACCAGTTTTCTAGCCTTGCAGAAATATACTCCACCTAGATCCTAAGGCAGTGGCTCCTTTCTGCAGCCATCAGGACAGGAGTGGCAGGCAACACACTGAAAGCCTCTCCAGGCCACTTTTGGCCCCCAGGCCACAAGTGGAGAACCACTGGTCTAGATAATCTTTTTGTGTGGTGCAAAAATCTGTGGCGGGGAGCCAAAAAAAATCACTTGTGAAAAGGATTATAAAGGGCCAGACTGGGAGTGAGGCACCTAAATATCTTTGAGGCTCTGGGCCCATCTTCCATTTCCTGAGTCCTCTCTTCTGTGGGATCTGATGTCCCAATGTAGGAGGTAAAGAACACTGCTTGTGATACCCCTGGGAAATTCAGCCCCTTCCACACAGCTTTCCAATCAGACGCTCAAAGGAGGCTGTTTGTGTGGATTCAGGGATGTAGTTTACCCTGGTCTTACATGACTGTCTCCCATGCCTTGCTACCATTGAATTCCTCACCATGATGGCACACTGTAAGATCTCAGCTGGAAGTTTATGGTCATCTGAACACAAATAACATGTGCAGCACACTTGAAGATTTCAAGAGGGGCAAGCTAATGCTTGCTCTCCTCCTTCCTGGCCTGTATATATATATATATATATACCTCTCAACTGTAGTTTCCACTTTGTGAATCTGACAGTGGGTTGGAGCCCCCGAAAGCTTCTGCCCAAAGAAATCTGTTAGTTTTTAAGGTGTCACAGGACTCTCCTTGTGTTTACACTTTGAAGAGTAGCCAATCCTGGGCACAAGCACATCAGTTCCAGTGGAGCTGCTCTAATTACAGACTGGTTGCATGGAGAGGTTTCTGAACACATGAGAGCAGCAAGAAACATAGTTGCTGCTGCTTCTGTGCTTTTTCATCCCTGACTCGTAGTTCCAATCTGCACTGCATGGGCAAATTGGCAAAGAAGAACAAACTTCATCATTGTTTGCTCTGCTTTCTATCTGATCATTTTTATTTGATCTGACTAATGATTAATGGAGGACAATACTCTTTAACAGTAGTACAGTGAGGAGCAGTCCAGAACCAATGGATACAGTAGGAATCTTTGCAGTATACTGTAAGTACTGTCTTAGTTTTTCCTAGGATCTTTGATTTCTGGTGATATGATGATACTCATTTTAGTTTATGAAATTGTTTAGATTACATGTGGGTGACTTTGCAACAGGTAGAGAGAATCCTATCCTGTCTCAAAACAAAAACTAACAAGCAGCAAAACACTCAATGGACCAGTGTAAATGTTCTGGTGGCAGACGGAGCAGCTAGGACAAAGAAACTGCTATTTATATTTTAATTGAATAGATGCTGACAACATTCTGACTTAAATGACAGAAAAATATGGTAGGAAGTCATATAGATCTTTAACACATGCCTCTGCAGAGAGATTGTTGCCAGCAATTCATTAATGCCCTTTCCATTGTATTTGCCTTTTACTAAACTATACCAAAATAGTTATCAGAAGTGGACACTGAAGCATGAATACTGTCTGGAACCCTGTACGTTGTGATTTATAGCACGTTTTTATTTGATTAGCAGCTTATAATGATCTGTAAACAGAGGAAGACAAATATAGAAGCAACAGCAATCTGAAGTGTAGACTATAAAAGGAAATACAATTTGTTCTCACTTTTACTGTGAAATAAATTTCAAAAGATTTGAGTCATTTGAATATGTATAAATTTTAATATGATCTAAGCCATCGCATTAGAGTGAGCATGTGAACACATTAAGAATTTATCAGGAGGCATATATTTCTTCTGAGAGTTATTAGAATGTGAAATCTTGAAATGAGGTTTGTAAAAAAAAGTTGTACATTATGAGAATGGAATTTCATTTTTTTTCAGGGTCTATGCCCTGCTATCATTAGTTTGGGATCTTATTTTGACTCTTTATGAGAGGTCTAAAAGGCCATATGGCAGACCTCTGTGTCTTGGAAAGGTGAGTTCTAGGATATTGGGCCACAATGAGGTAACAGTGGGGCAAATTCACAGTGTAGCGCCAATGAATTCCATGATGAGTGTTAATCATAGTAAATAACAGATCTCAAAATACATAAGAGAAAAGGAATACTTTTCTTATCTAACTTCTGTAAATCTCAATATTTTACAGAATAAATCCAAAGGAAAATGAAACCCACGCTCTCTGTGTGTTTGCTACTGGCTGGGCTTCATGCTGTCAGTCATTGTCATCATCCACCTGATCACCATAATGATGGGAATGGTCAAAAAGATGTCTATGCCATGGAACACAATTCCTTTGTTGAAGCCGTTTATCCATGTGAAAACAAGGCCTATGTCAAAATAGCCGCCAGCAATGTTGACTTTGCATTTCAATTTTACAAGCAGGTTGTCTCAGAAGCACCTGACAAAAATATTTTCTTCTCTCCCATAAGCATTTCCACTGCCTTTGCAATGTTGACACTAGGTGCTAAATCAGCCACTCTGAATCAGATTCACAGTGGACTCACCTTGAACCTGAACAAGACTCAGGAAAAGGCGATACATGAAAGTTTTTGCTCTCTCATCCATGCATTAAACAATCCAGACAGGAAGATCCAACTGAATCTGGGCAATGCCCTTTTCCTACATGAGACACTGAAACCAGTAAAAAAATTTTTAGAAGATGTTAAAAACTTTTATGAATCAGAAGTTTTCCCCACTGACTTTCGCAATTCTACCAATGCTGTGAAACAGATCAATAATTACATTCAGCAGAAAACCAACGGGAAAGTTGCCAGTTTAATCCAGGATCTTGATGCATTCACTGTAATGATTCTTATTAACTATGTTTTCTTTAAAGGTGAGAAGTATTATAACATGGACATTTATCGCAAACATGAGCTTTGACTGAGATCTAGGACAATGAAACTGCAATTTATATTTTAAATGAAGGACCCTGTCATCATTACTAGGCCTGTTAGATACTCTATCCAGGAAATACTCCAACCTGGAAAGTCATTCTGTAAGATGGAAAATGTGGGGGGCTTTTTCCCCCCACAGTAGTGGAAGAAACAGATTTTGAAACAAACAAGGAGTCCTGTGGCATTTTAAAAGCCTAACAAATTTATTTATCATGAGTTTTCATGTGTAAAATCCCACATTGCCATAGGACTCCTTGTTTGTTTTGCTGAATGAGACTAACACGGCTACCTCTCTGATTTGGAAACAAATGACTATATTTCTTCATAATATCTTTATAATATGTATTAATCTGATGGATAAATACATGCTGTAGTTAAAGATGATGTTCATACCTCTGTCTGTTAATAGTGGCCTCTAAATGTCTAAAGACAATAGCACTTAATCCAAACTTCATAAGATCTGAAGTGAATCAACTTATAAATAATGTTTGCTTCAAGTAAAGTTGCACTATCAGGTCCTACAGGCTTAGTATGCTTGAATTAGTTTGATTCATACTGATATTTCCTCTTTGTAGTATGTTTAATTTCATTCTCTTTCTTTTTGTCATAAGCAAATTGGGAAAAGCCTTTTTATCCTTTTAACACTTGGGAAGAAGATTTTTTTGTGGATGGGAGAACCACCATTAAAGTTAACATGATGTACCGCAAGGGCTATTACAAACTTCACTATGACAAAAAGCTGTCCTGCTGGCTGGTGCAGATACCTTATCATGGAAATGCTTTAGCCCTGTTCATACTTCCTGATGAAGAAAAAATGAAGGAGGTGGAAAACGCTCTCATGAAAAACACTCTGTCTAGGTGGAGAGCGTCCTTCCAAGAAAGGTAATTTTTTAGCTACAGCTACGGAGAGAAACACTTTACTGGAAATTAGGACAGAATCCCATATGAAAACAAGCTGTAAAAGGTGGACAGTGCCACTGACATCTTCACACAGAGGACTCCTTAAATAACAAGCCTCTTTTTCCTTACATGGGAATGGTGGTTTAGTTGCTAGGACCTTTACTTATACTTCAGGAGACTTGTGTTCTGTTCCTGAATCATCCACAGATTTCTTTGCAATTGTTATTTTATTTGACCTGTGCCCAGATTCCCCAACCATGAAATAAAGCTAGAACTTCCCACCTCACTTAGGAATTGTGAAAATAAAATCCATTCTTCAGTTGTGAGGAACTCAGATATCATAGCAATGAGGCCCATACACAACCTATTCCTTCTGTGGCAGGATCAGGGTCTGCACAGTGACTAAGTGAGTTCTCAACAGGAGAAGAGCAGAATTGTATTCTAACTCAGTGGTCCTATGAAGATGAGATAGACAATGTAATAAAGATGGGGAGGGGGTTCTCTGATGTCAGGATATGGAATCCTAGTCTGTATTTAGCCAGTAGGAGTACGTCTACAATGCAATAAAAACCCACAGTGAAGAAGCTTGGAACCCAGATCAGTGACTTAGGGCAGGTCTACACTGTCTGCTGTTTTCAGGGACAGTTGAACACAGATACGCAAGTTACATAAAATAATAGGTGCATCTGAGCTTGACAGCCTGACACCCTGATCGTTCACTCTGCTCAGTCAAAGGGCGAGGCCTCTGTCTGACTCAGCACTAACCTAGTTGCTGGCATGGTGTTAACAGATTGGCTTTCCAAGTGATTGAGCAAGTCTTCACAGACCCCTCAATTGAACTGGGAATTTTGAACTGAAAACAGTGAATTTGCCAGTGTCAGTGAAGATTAGCCTTTAGGCTTGGGCTGTGGGGCTATAAAATCGTGGTATCGACATCTGGACTCTGGCTGGAGCTCAGACTTTAAGACCCAACCCTTCGCAGGATCTCAGAGCTCAGCACCAGCCAGAGTGTGTACAATGCAATTTAATAACCATTCAGCCCAAGTCAGGATAGGCCCCATGAGTTCCACTCAACTGACATGGGCCAGCCACAGCCATGCTGCAGGACTGTTAATGCAATATAGACATACCTGAAGGTCCCTCCCGTGTGTTTTACTTAGAGAAAAGGTGAAGAGGATCTAAGTGACACACCTCAAGTTGTCATTCTCTGTACTGACTGCAGAGGCAGTGTGAGCCAGTGTGTAGGCCCTCAGCAGGGAGTCAGGCTAGATCTGCATTTGAAACTTAGGGGGATAGAGCTATGGTGTTCAAGAGTATGAAAAATCTGCAGCTCTATGCACTGTAACAATGCAAACCTAAACCTCTGTGTAGACACAGCTCAGTCAATAGAAGAATCCACCATTAACCTAGGTTCTGTCTTTCTGGGCAATGGAGTTTCTACAGATTATGGAAAAAATGTCCATTGCTGTAGGCGGCGTCTACACTACCAGGTTATAGAGACATACTTGTGGTGCTATAGCTAGGTTGCCCTAGCATCCATAGTGTAGCTATGGACTCAGTTTCTACATTTCTAAAAATGGAGCTACTGATACTGAACTTATTTTTTAAAGAGCTGAGAAAATTACCAGTGAATTCCCTGGTAGTAGATTGTACCCATCTGTGCAGGTATCTTTGCCACCACACATTTCTTTACCCCTCACAGCACAGAGGATATGCTGGGATTGGAATGGGACATGGCCAGAATATTACTCTACTCTGGCACTTCCCTGGTGCCACATGCCCACATGGAGCAGTTCAGCCTGCTATTCAAAATTAGACTACTACCAAGGTTGTTCTAACCTATGCTAGGCCCATGGCCATCATAGAAATAGCCCCAGAATCAGTGAGTTACAATGGACACTAGCATAGAATGGTATAGTGGAGCATATAGCCCTTTGAGAAGGGTTTCTTTTCCATGGACACTCAGTCTTTACTCAAACTCACTTTTCTAACCTACTGTTCAAACATGGCAGACAGATTCTTTAACAGTTCGAGAGACAAATACAAGTGCCATCAACCTGACCCTGTTCTATGGTGTTCTCTGAATGAAATGCTTTACCACAATTTTCTGTGCTTTTTTCTTTTTTTTTCTTTTTTTCTTTTTGTTTTTTTTTTTTTTTTTTTTTTTTGTTAACGCAGAAAAATACATCTGCACATTCCAAAATTTTCTATTTCTGGTACGTATGATGTAAAAGAGATTTTCCAGAAAATGGGAGTGATCAATGTGTTCACAGACCAAGCTGACCTGTCTGGAATCACAGGAAAGCCTGAACTGAAGGTGTCAACAGTAAGTTTGTAACAGAGGTGGTAAGAAATTGATTTGTCTGTTCCAATAATGTCAAGGATGCTGTGAAGGCAAAAGTATAACTGGCTATAAAAAATAATTTGATTAAGTTTGGGGAGGCTGGGTTCATTGATGGCTGTCAGTCAAGATGTTCAGGGCTGCAATCCCATGCTTTAGCCTTTGACTGTGTGACAGTCAGCTCCCTGGATCCAGTCTGATGTGCTGCTGTAACCCCCCAATTCCCACTTCTGAACCCCAAGTAACCCCATTTTGCCAAGTGACCACTCACTCCTGAGTCAGTCCCCTCTGGTATGCAATCGGTCCCAAGCAGTGCGGGTGTGCCCTCTGGCTAGTTGAGGACAGTCTCCCAGCAAGCACCCCTGGCCCCAGTTACCATACAAGGAGCCACTGTCTACAGAGATTGGGACCCACTTCCAACCACCATACACTCAAGTCTGTCCATTTAAAAAGGAAATGGATTGTGCCCAGCCTTCTTCATTCACACCCTCTAAAGATCAGACAGCTTTAGATAAAACAACAACAAGTTTATTGCTTAGATTGCAATTCTAAGTAAGAATAAAGCCAATTATGGCAGTATCACAATATAAATGGGTCAGGAGAAGCCACAAGGAAATAAAAGTAAAGCACGCATACTACCCTAATATCGCCACTTGAACTGACTTCATAGTCCAAATCTATGCTCAAGACATTCGGCTGTCAGATGTTTGTACACCCGGTCTCTGCCTGAATTCAGGCAGGGCCCAGATCTTCCTTGAAGTTGTTTCCAGGTGGAGATTCCCAGGCAAAAATCTCCAAAAATCTTCCAGGTGTCTTTCTTTGTTTCCCTTTCCTATCACCCCCCTCCTCTTCCAGGAAGAGGCAATCCCTTTGTCTCTTCTTAGCCAGCTTAATTAGCAAACCTTATATTGCCTTCTCCAGGTGCTTGCTTGCTTACTGATAGGAGAGAACTTTATCTGTCTCTCTCCCCGGCCATGCTACATGTCTGTGCACATGCATGAAGTTGTAGAAAACTTGGTATCATACTAATCACGTAAAATAGGTTATGATCATCCATAAAGAAACATTGCATGGTGTAATTGGCAACAAATCATGCAATCACAGTGCACAAGTACACAAGAAAATCATATAGATCATAACCCAGGGTGTATAGATGTGTATCCTGTGACAGGCTGCTAGAAGCTGGAACTGGATAATGGGAAATGATTGTCCAGTTCCATTCAGTCACTCTGAAGAACCTACCATTGGTCACTGCCACAAGACTGGAACGAGGGCCAGATGGATCATTGCTCTGAGCCAGTATAGCTATTCTTACGTTCTTATAGTAAAAAGACAGTTCTTGCTGTTATTTCAATTTACTAAGCTAATAAGTCAGAAAAAGGAGTGATCTATAATAGTAAGTTTGCTCAAAGAAAAGATAAATCTGGGGCTAAACTACCTGGTTTCATTCCTTCCAATGGTTCTTGTTCACAATGAATGTTCATCAGGTTTCTACTTAATTTTCCCTTTTATAAAGCTAGTTTTTCTCCTTTTGCACCAGGTAACTAGCAAAAAATTTATTGTCTGGTAGATTGTTCCTGTGAGGAGGAAAAATGGTGATAGTCAGTTATTAAGTTGATACAGTTTTGTTTATTTGGAAAGAATGTATGAAGTCTTGTGTGTCTGAATGCAAAAGGAACCAATAAGTAGGAAAGTTTTTTTTTTTTTTCTCACGGCACCAATAATACTATTTTCAACTTGCAGCCAAACCTGAAAACCAACCCCCTTCTTCATCCAAGGTCAGATACTGGACTTTCAGATGTTCCTTCAGGATTGCTGTCTGTCCATGTCTACAGGGACTAGAGTGGCACAGTTACTGCACCGTAGCTATGCCACCATAACCCTGTAATGTTGACACAGCCTACAGCAATGGAAGGGTTGTCTGTTGCTGTAGGAACACCACTTCCCTGCGTGGTAGTACTTGGGTGATGCAAGCATTCTTCCATTCATTGGATTTTTCACACCCCTGAGCAACATACCTATGTTGACCTAAATTTTAAGTGTAATCCAGGCCTCCAGATCAGTCATTCCTAGTTATTCCCGTTTCTGCTTTCACATATATACTTGCCTACTCAAACCAAGACTTAGCATATTAACCTCAGCATGTTCTTATGCTCCTTTTGTCTTAGGTATGTCTACACTAAAGAAGTTTTTTGAAATAAGGAGGCTTATTTTGAAAACCCCTTAAGCCTGTCCATGCAGGCATTTTGGTATTTTGAAATAAGCGCTTTGGTGTTTCAAAAAAAAGAAGCACTATTTCAAAATACTAAACCCTGGATTTATTTTGAAAGATAGATCCTGCTCCCCACCCGAATTCTGGCTGTGTGAGCTAGATTTTGGCCACAGTGGCCAAATCCTGCCTGCAATGGTGATAGCCACGGGGTCCACAAAGTCTTTTTTGCTATAAAAGGGGTCCTCAGCCTATAAAAGGTTCAGAATCACTGCCCTATACTGTTCCCTGTTGCCCCCTATTTTGAAATAGAGAGTCTAGTGAACACTCTCTATTTTGAACTAAGAGCACCTGCCTTATTTCGAAATAGAGAGTCTTCCCTGGACTCCTATTTTGAAATGATAATTTTGAAATAATGTTAATTCAAAAGCAATATTTTGAAATAAATTTGAAATAATTATTTTAAAATAATTAGTTCAAAAGATCTTTGGCAGTGTAGACCTAGCTTTAGATGGGGCTCCTTCTTACAGTTATGTTAATTGAAGGGTGAGTTCACACCCATCAATGTCAGTGAGATTTTAAAGAATAATAGTGATGTCAAGGCTGTTCTGTACTGTGAGTGTGAAAAGAAAAGATTGCTGACTTTTTCCTTTAGGCTTTCCTTTTAACATAGCTGCACCTCACCCTGCCATCCCACAAAAAGTACATTCCAAATTCCCATTGGGAACTGAGTGAGACTTGTCTGCAATGCTTGTACAGAATTGGTTCCACTGTGTTGTATCAATCCCTTTCCTAAGTCTAGCCTTCTACTCTACACAGGCTCTGCTGATACAGCTATATTGCCAAACCCCCAATATAGATAAAGCATGTGCTAACAAAGGAAGTTTTTCTGCTAGCACAGTAGGATTGCTTCCCTGAATGATATTAGGGAAGCCAACAGCAGCACTTTTTCATCACCTTAGCTGCCTCTATATTGATGATTTTTTCTAGCATTGCTATATTGGCTCGGGGAGTGGGGATTTTTTTGCATGCATGATCATCATGGCTATTCCAACAAAGCTTTGCAGTGTAGATTTTGCCTTGCCCTGTCAGCTTCTTAAGGGTTGGTTTCTAAAGAATGGTGGTTTAGAAATAAATAAGTTTATCTATTGCTATTGTTCATGGCTCTATAGTCAATGTAATGCTTTGCTTCATTTCCCTGAAGGTCATTCACAAGGCCCTACTGAATATTCATGAGAATGGCACTGAAGCTGCAGGAGTCACTGACATAGAAATTTCATGGAAGTCTGGTGATGTTCCTATTCCTCCTCGAATTAAATTCAACAGGCCCTTCTTAGTAATGATTATTGATAGGCATACCCGCAGCATCCTCTTTTTGGGGAAAATTATAAACCCTAATGAAAACTAATGCATCAGCAGCTGGTCATATCTGTAGTGTTTATGCACAGTGCTGGCTAAATTCAACTGTTGCAATTCTATAAAGGACATGTGCAGACAGACGACTAAGATCCAGGAACGGTATTTCAACCATTGCTAACATACATTCCTGAACCCATAAAACATGAATGTAGCATTCCTTTTCCTATAAACCATGGGTTCTTAACCTATGGGTTGTGACCCAAAAATGGGTCACCATGCCATTTAGGGTAGGTTGCCATGACCCTCCCTCCACACATGCCAGAGGCAGCAGGGTGGCCGTGCCCTGGCCCCCAGTGGTGGGGGGCTGAGGCTGGTCCAGGGCCAGGGCTGAGGCCAGACCCCGTGCTGCCCTCCCTCTGCTGTCAGTGAGTCTGTAGGAAGTGGATGACTCCCTCCCAGCACTGAAAAGGGGCTGCCTTGTCCCCAGGCCCTGGATTGGGCCCATTTAGAGCCGGGGACCCAGGGGCAAAGCAGCTGTACTCTGTGGAGCGGCAGCCAACCAGGAGCAGGCAGGGCAGCCAAGAACGCTGCTCCAGGTTAGCTGCAGAGGAAGGATGGCATGGCTTGGCAAGTCACGCCTCTCCCCTTCTTGCTGACTCATTGACAGCAGAAGGAGTGGTGGCCAACCAGGGTCCTGGGTCACGAAGCTGACTCCTAAACTTAACCTCGGTCCTGGCTGAAAAAGGTTAAGAACCCTTGCTATAAACAGATGATATTGCTTCTTTGCTCTACAGCTCACATCATAATGAATCACCAACAACCTAAATAAGACTGATTTCACCTTTCCCCTGTTTTGCAAGTTGTCCTTAACATAAGCCTCCTGTGATGTCTTTCTGTACGATACAAAGGACTTGACTACAAGAACAATCAGACATTGTCAAGCTAAGGCGGGAATCTATTCTCCACTAGCCTGGCATAGCCTTACTGTTCATGCAAACCCAGCCGAGACCCATGAACAGGTTTTTGATGTGGTTTGCACTTGTTCCAAATGGAATAAGGTCAAAATTGTCTAATGGAGTATTGACACATATCACCGAGGTGCACACAGAAAGTTAGTCACCAGCTAGGTAAGGCAGGATAGATTTACATCCTCATTTGCCACCTTTTAATTGTTCATGTAGACAAGACCAAAGTCTTTTGAATGAGTTTTTGTCTCCTATACTCCTTAAATTTGGAGGGGTTCTCATCTATTTAATCAACCTCACAATGGTGACTGGTGATGATCCTTCCCAGTCACTTGGACCTTCCACTGATACTAACAGGAATTTACAGTCTGTTTTTTTCTCTTCCACTGGTGTCCAGGTACTGGTTTGAAGTTGTAGATTCAGCAGCTGGGTTCTTTCTTCTAAGGAAAACAAACAAGGAGTCCTGTGGCACTTAAAGACTAACAAATTTATTTATTGCATGAGCGTTCATTGGAGCAAATCAGAGTGACTGATGACGTGGGATTTTCTCTCACAAAAGCTCATGCAATAAATAAATTTGTTAGTCTTTAAGTGCCACAGGACTCCTTGTTTGTTTTACTGAACTAAACTAACACAGTTGCCCCTTTGGAACTTTCTTTTGAGGCTTGCCTGCATGTGGGAAAAGCCTACAGCAGCTGACGTACAGCAGACTGTATACACTAGCTATTTTGCACTAATTCCCTGTGCAGACACTCTTACTGTGGGCTATAGCCAGGTCTACATCACAGAGCTATGTCGGTATAACTACGTTACACAAGGGTGTGCACAATGTAGTTATACAACCTAGCCCACCATGCAGACAGCACTATGTCAGCTGAAAAGCCTCTCCTGCCAAGAGAGCTACTGCTTCTCAGGGAGGTGGATTAACTGTGTTGATGGGAGAGCTCTCTCCTATCAGCTTAGGAGTGTCTTTGCTTGAGTGCTACAGCAGCTCAGCTGCATCAGCACAATTGCATTGCAGCAGCAGTTAAAGGGTAGACCTGCCTTTGTGGGAGTCAGCTAAATGTACTTAGGAAGCGTACTAAGCTAAACTGCCTGAGGGCATTCTTAGTGCTCGGTAAGAGTCCACAGGGGAGTTAGTGAAGATTTAGCATACTTTAAATTCACACCCTAACTTACTATGAACTAATGTTCTTAAACAGACAAATCCCTGTCTGCACAGGAAAGGATTTGTCCAATAGTTGCTGTTACTGGCATTTCCACACATGCAAACCTCCACCCTCTGTGGAGGAGACAACTTATACAGGCAGTTCTTTTGCCAGAGTAGCTTATGCTAGTTCCCCAAATCAAATAAACTATGGTAGCAAAAAATTGCTGGTATAACTCTCTGTATTTGGACCCTTTGTAATAAAATGTTATAAAGACTCTCAGATATTATTTTATCTCCCTCTAAGATATTATTTTACAGACAAAAATTTCTGCTGTCAAACTGCACTGTTCTCTCCAACAGTTGTTTTACCTACCAACAGTTCATCTTTATTGCCAGGTTCCAAAGGGGCAGACAGGTTAGTCTAGTTTGGTAAAACAAACAAGGAGTCCTGTGGCACTTAAAGACTAACAAATATATTTATTGCATGAGCTTTTGTGGAAGAAAATCCCACTTCATCAGAGAGATTTTTCTCTCGCAAAAGCTCATGCAATAAATAAATTCATTAGTCTTTAAGCGCCAGAGAACTAGTTTGCTTCATTTTTATTGTTGCATACTGCAGTCATCTTCTTAGGCTTTCCTCTAAAATAAGGAAGAGTAAGGGACAAATTGTAATGCCACAAAAACGGGTCTTGTCTGGAGCCATGGAACACTCTTCGGGACTGCTAACTACTTTTAAACTCACAAAATGAACACAGATACATTTATTGCTTTTGGAACTGCCTTTCTGGATGTTAACTGTTGCTTATTGTTTTTGTTACTGAATAAAGAAACATTTTGACCTGAAATTTTGGGTCTGGAACCTGCTTTTAGTGAACCAAGGGTTTGGGGGGGGGGGGTTGGTGGATTTTATTTATTCGTTTGTTTGTTTGTTTGTTTATGGTTTTGTGTTGTATTGCTTTTCAGTAGCTTTCACCCACTTAATGCCATTCTTAAATTATCAGACAGTCTAAGGTATTTTGAGATTATGGAAAAGAAACAGAGTAAGCATAATTTGTTTTGATACATAAAATATTTAATTTTTGAGCTTTTTTCCCCCACGTTTTGTATGTTAGAGGCTGAAATAATTTTAATACAGATACAAAAAGCGATTCAGTTAACTGGTCAACTTACCAGATCCTTCTAGTGTAAAAAAAATCAAAATCAGTTGAAAAAAATCAGATATTTTTAATTTAAATTTTAATTTTTTAAAAACTAATTTTAATTTAAATATTTTGAATCCATTCTAATTTTTTGTCAAAGATCAACATACTTTGAAATGCTTTACAGTAAGTAAAAAGACATAATTTACTTTTAAAATAATTGATCTTTCCCTGTATTTCTTTAAAAAAAAATAGGATTTTCAATGGAAATTTTTAGCAACAATTGTAATTTGAAAAGTTTTGGCCATATCTAAAAAATAACCCTAAACCCTCAAGATGAGGTCATGTCATTAGTCTTTTATTGGCTTAAAGTTCTGGAAAATTTATGTTGCCCATGGGATGTCTTGTGGGAAGAACATAGAATAACAAAGATATACAACAGTCCTGCCAGAAAATCATAGTCCTTGGAGAGATGGAAGGTCTATGGAGACTTTATAAAGGATTCTGCAATTAATCATAACAGGACATAATAATTCCCAAATGTGCATGCAAAAAAAAATATTAACATGTAATTTGGCCCACACTTTAGAGAGGTTATAAGAAGGGGGGGAGGTACTGCAGCCATGTCAAGTGGGTGATGGGTCCAAGACAGTGGTTCCCAACATGTGGCTCGGAGGCCCAAAATGGCCCATGGGGGCTCTCCAATTGGCCAATGGGTCCCCTCCTGCCAGCTGCAGCAGAGAACTACCGTCTAAGGACCCAAGCAGAGCTAAAAGACCAGTGCAAGCTTCTTGCTGCAGCCAAGGGGATGGGTGATCAGCAATCCCGAACCCATCTGTAGCAGGGAGCATGACTAAATATTCTGCCTAGGTTCATAGGTAGTGGGGTCCTTGCTGGAGTACCTCCTGAAGCCCGAGGGAGGGGAGTATTATTCCCCTGGCTGGAGAAAGGAGCCACTTCCTGGGGACCCAGGTGGTGCACAAAGGGCTACAGGATGCATGCAGTTTCCTTGCTACAGCCAAGGAGATAGAAGATCAGAGAAGAGGCATCCTCTTTGCTGATCTAATTCCATCTGGCTCCAGGGGTGCCTGCTGGTGGAGGCTAGTGGTAGGGCTGTCCTGGGGATGAGAACAGGGTCCAGGGCCAATTGACCTTTGGGGGCCCCTGCTCCCCCTTGCACTGGGGAGGCAGAAGACGCCAGCTCAGAGGCCAGGCTCCATGCTCCCAGCCTGCCCCTGGGCCGACTGCTCTGCTCTGGGGGTGGGGTGGGCTGTCCCAGAGGCTAGGCGCCATGTTCCTGCTCCACCCCTTGCCTTCAGCCTGCCACCAAAGGCAGTGGAGCAGCATGGCGTTGCAGGTGCAGCAGTGCAGGCCCTGGAACAGTCACCCCCCACCCCAAGTAGGGCAGTGGCTGGTGGCCCTTCAGGGTTGTAAATAAGCTAGCTGTGGCCCCCAAGCCAAAAAGGCTCGGACCCATTGTTCCAAGAGTTTGTGCAACAGATAGCTCATAAAGCCTTGAGAGGTGCAGAAACTGAACCTTACTGTGCCACAAAAAATCACACCATAGTGTACGTGTGTGACTTTGACCACATCCCACATGTTCTTAGCCATGTTACACACGCCACTCATTTGAACCACTGGCAGGGCAGCTCTGAAAGTAGCTGGGGGTCCTGAACTAGTGTTATCTCAAATTATAGTTTGTGGGGTGTTCTTGCAGCTGTCTTGGTGGGAGGACAATATGGGAAGAAACGCTGCCTCTGCTCTCTTACCGGTCTTCAATTCACACTTAGGAGAGCAGGCTGATTCTCAAACTTAGTTCTCTGTGTGCCGTATATCTGGTCTGAGGTACATGTACACATTCAGAGCCAATCTGTGTGCAAAAGAATGGCTAATCAGTAAAATATACAGAGAACTAGTTTTTCAGATTAAGAAAATACATTGGGCAATAAAATATAGAGGGTTTGTCCATCAGGTATGACCTTTTTTCCTCAGAAGGCATCTGCTTTCTCTTTGCCATTAAAATTTTCAGTCTGAGAGCCTCTTTGAGGTTCATAAATTTCTAAAGCAATAATACTGTTAAGGAACTCCAGAGTCTGCTGATAAGGTGAGGCCAGATAATATGAGCAAACAAAAAGAAAACAGCTTCACTGATAATTTTATTTGATCTGGTCAAAGTTTAGTAGTGGGCATAGATAAACACAGTATGTTGGGAGAGTGTTAACATGGCTTTTGTAAAGGGAAATTATTCCACATCAATCTAGAAATCTTTGAGACAATGTCAAGGGCTCCCCCCACGGTATGATCTGTGTAACTTTTCTGTTCACGTTTGCAATGTATTTATATGGTTTGATGCCAAATAGTGCCATGCATGGGGTTTCTACAGCATCATACGTGTACTTATGTAAAAGAAATTCCATGTATTTCACATGGCTCAGGAGGGGAGACAATCAGACCCGTCTCCCAGCACATGCAAACAAGAAGAGTACATAACAATGACAATGGCCTAGCTAAATGTCTGTATCACCTTGGATGGAGGAGGGGAGATCCCATGCCCTATCAGAACAAAGAGAATCACTTAGCAGCAAAGAGGAGGAGGGAAGGAAGGTTTGAAAAGGAGACACTTTGAACTGTTAAGGCCTTTTTGCCAGGAAATCTTCTTCTTGAAACATGTTCATCTACAAGCAAGGCCTGAATTTATCCACACTGGCCAGGAAGGCCAAGCAGCAAGACAACCAGCAGCCATCCATGTGGGTAAATTAGGAGATTGCCTGAATAGTAAACTTTAGGTTAGAATGCATCTTATCTTTTCATTTGCTAGTGATTAACTCTTGATTGCTTTATTAAATGAGTGTACATTGATTTGCTATATACTCACTTAAAATCATGTTCTAATCAATGAACTAGCCTTTGTTTTATCTAAAGTTGTGTTGATTTTAGGGAGAATAAAGGAGCGAAAGTTGCTGACATTTCTGTTCCTTTGTCAAAGAAAGAAAGAAAGTTGAACCTGGTGTTTATTAGCTCTCAGGGGTCTGGGAAGGGGCCTGCTCCCTACAATATGGAAGTTCCCACTGTGTCATCTGGAGGTTGGGGATGCTGGTTGGGGGACCATCCCTGGAGTGGTTGGAGAGCACAGATCTGCTAGGCAGTAGTTCTGCAGAACAGGACCTTGGGATTACAGTGGACAAGAAGCTGGACCTGAGTTAACAATGTGCCCTTATTGCCAAGAAGCCTAACAGCAAATTGGGCTGTCTTACTGCTTAGTCCCCTCTCTTGGGTGCTGGTGAGGCCTTACTTGGAGTACTGTGTACAGTTTTGGGTCCCCCACCACAGAAAGGATGTAAACACATGAGAGAGTGACAAGCAGAGAGCAACAAAAATGATATGGGGGCCAGAGCACATGACTTATGAGGAAAGGCTGAGGGAACTAGACTTGTTTAGTCTGCAGAAGAAAAGAATGAGGAGGGATTTCATAGCAGCCTTCAACTACCTGAAAGGGAGATCTAGGGAGGATGGACCTAGTCTGTTCTCGATGATAGCAAATGACAGAACAAGAAGCAATGGTCTCAAGTTGCAGTGCTAGAGCTCGAGATATGATACCAGGAAACACTTTTTCAATAGGGGAGTGAAGCACTGGAATAGGTTACCCAAGGAAGTGGTGGAATCTCCATCCATATTTATCTATTTATTTAAAGCACAGCTTGACAAAATGCTGACTGGGATGATTTGGTTTAGGTCGGTCTTGCTGTGAGCATGGGGTCAGACTAGAGTACCTCCTGAGGGCCTTCCCAACCCTTATCTATAATAGAAGACTCTGTTGGAGCTACTCTCCCAGCTTAGGAGTCACAGCCCCGAGTGCTCCTACCACCAGGCTACATTATTGTTTTTCAGCAGGGTTCATGATTTCCCCATGAGAATGCTGTGGGTGGTTTTATCAACAATCGTCTCCAGAAAGGGTCTGCTGAATTTAATGGAAGAAGCGTGAACCAGACCTCAAATGCAGCCTCAGTACTATTCTTCAGGGCCCTGTGAATAGCCTGCAAGGAAGTGAGCCAAACACATACCATCCCAAACAAATAAATATGAATGTAGCAATTTTTAATCCTTCAAACAGCTTGATATTTCTTCCTTCACCAAAAAACAAACTGGCACAAGAAATTTGTTATTCTTACCTCCAAAAAGCTTTATTTGCTTAGATGTCAGATTCATATACAGGTAGTCCTCACTTAGTGACTGGGTTCCGTTCCTCAAACCTGGTTGATAAACGAATTGGTCACTAAACGAGGAGCAGCCCTTACCGGTATTTCAGGCATAATGTACTTTACTGGTAGTGGGTTTTTCAACCATCGGTAGATAGTTTTAATGCCACCTTTGCATCATTTATAACATTTTTAATATATATTTTAAATGTTTTAAGCTCTAATGTACTGAACTTAGTTTGCATAGTGTACTGTAAATATAGGTAATCTGAGAGAGTTGATGCGAGTTCTTGTACATCGCCATAATACCAACTCATCAGAGAGCCGGTCATAACTCTGAGGGGTCACTAAACGAGTAGGTCACTAAGTGAGGACTAGCTGTAATGCAAACCTGAGCTAGTCAATCCTCAACAGCCTAGGAAACGGGTAATCACAATAACCCGTTGTACTAACAGAGTCTGCTATGGAGAAGAAAATCTCTTCTACTTATAACACAGACATAAACTCAGTGCAGACAATATCCTAAAACTCACTCAAAATAGTCTTCACATGTGATTTTACAGAACATATATATATATATTATTAACCAGACATCGTGGTAATAGACAAGGACCAGAAGACAGCGGTGGTGATAGATGTAGCAGTGCCAAGTGACAGCAACATCAGGAAGAAGGAGTATGAGAAGCTGGAGAAGTACCAGGGCCTGAAAGAGGAACTAGAGCAGATGTGGAAAGTGAAGGCCAAAGTGGTCCCGGTAGTGGTAGGAGCACTCGGGGCTGTGACTCCTAAGCTGGGAGAGTGGCTCCAACAGATCCCAGGAACAACATCAGAGCTCTCTGTCCAGAAGAGTGCAGTGCTAGGAACAGCTAAGATACTGCGCAGAACCCTCAGACTCCCAGGCCTCTGGTAGAGGACCCGAGGTTGAGGATGACACATACCACCCATAGGGGTGAGAGAGGATTTTTTTTGATTTTTTTTAATATATATATATATATACACACACACACACACACATATGCACACACATACATATATATGTATAATGTGTACACACACACACACACACACACACACACACACACACACACACACACA